>CM032118.1:45436385-46694082 GCA_018894105.1 Jacaranda mimosifolia | reverse complement strand
TTATTTATTGCTTTTGTTAATTAATAAGTTTTTTACTCATTTAATGTTATTTTAGATAGATTTATTATTAGAATAAATATTTTAAATATCTTCATTATTATTTTACTAAATAATTTAATTTAATTTAAAAAATTATCTTTTTTAATTAATAAATAATTTAGTTAAAATTACACATATTTAATTTTTTTACTTATTTATTCTTAATTAATATAAATTTTAATTTTTGATTTATTGTTTTTATTAATTAATAAATTTAACTAAATTTAGTTATTATTTTTGATATATTTATTATTTGAATAAATGATGAATATCTTTACTATAAATATGATTTCTATTTTAATAAACAATTTAGTTAATACAGTTTAATATGTAACTCAAGTAATAAATATTTTATTATATAATATTATTAGATAAATTTAATTACATAAGTAAATTATTTATATTATTTAAAATAATTCAAAAAATTTAGCCTACTAATCTTATATATATATGTATACTATTTAAATATATACAAATAGAGGGGCATTTAGGACTTTAGCCATCAAACCAATTTTCAACATTTTTTATTTTTTAATTGTTTTTCCATCAGGGGCATTTTGGATTTTTCTCATTTTCCATCCACTTTTATATAAGTTCGTTGATTTATGGAGGTTTTTTTAATTTTTGAAAAAAAAAAAATTCATAATAAAATTACGCCAAATCTCATATATGGTAGCCGTAGCTCACTCTATTTATTTTTAAAAATGGGTGGTACAAGTGTAGTAAAGAAGTCCTTTAAGAAGCTAGACTATTTAAATTTTATAGGTAAAGAATAGGTTCTTGATTGTCACCACTCTTTAATGATAGTGACACTTTCCATCCAATTCTAGCTAGATCGGGTCTCCTTCACTATTGTGCTTATCTGCAGCCCAAAACTGACGCTTTTCTAAGTATTCAACAGCAAATTATTATGGCTGTCTAAATAGGATATAGTGAATTTATCAAATATCAAAATGAACATCAACACCACACAATCAAATAATTCAATTTAATCTATGAGCCTAAAAATTATTTATACCCAAATTAAATTTATATTAATGATAAACTTTTTATATATAAAAATTACAAATATGTGAATAAACAGTAACAATGAAATAATTTTTTTCATTAAAAATTAAATTAAATTAATAAAGGTAATATATTGGGATAGCAATTTTTGAAAAAAAAAAAATTAGAATAGCAATAACAACAGTTGAACATTTTTTATTAATAAAATTAATATTATTAAAATTAATAGTGGAATAAATAACTTTTATAAAAACTGTTAATAAAATTAATTTTGTTAATGAATAATGTTTATTAACATAGAAATTAACTGTTTTTATAAAATTAAATATAAAAAAGCTTTTGCTTTTTAACTATTTTTTAGTTATATTAATTTAATTATCAAAAAGTTTAATTTTAAATTATATTAATAAAGTTTAACTCTTATATCAATAAAACAATTAATTTAATTAGTAAAAAGTTTAAAATTAAATTAAATTAAATATAAAAAAATGATTTTTTATTATCGTATGTCAAATAATATTTTTAGTATATATTAAGAGAATAAATATGTACATTAAAAATATAAGTCCAATAAACTAAGCACAAAGAGTCTTGGATTAGATAGGGTATGGTAAGATTAAAGTCTCATCCTTTTAGGTATTTTAGAGTAGAGTATGGTAGAATTAGGATCTCATCCTTTTGAGTATTTTAGGATATGAACATGGGTAGGATGACACCCTACCCATTTACATGCATAATCAAATTATAGTAGGGATAAAAATTGGTGGAATTTGAGTGGATTTGTTCAATCCGAAATTCAACTGGAAGAGGATGTCATGGATTCAGAATCAATTCGTTCTATATTTAAGGCCTAGTAAATTCATTTAGTTAAAATTCAGGCCCGGATCCCCACACATGCAAGTATGTGATGCCGTTTGGCATCATAAATTTTTTAATATAGTTATTAACAAAACGACATTATATATGAATTCATGTAAGACATAATAATATTTTTAAAAGAAAAAATTATTTATTAATTTTACATATTGCAATCCATAAATTTATTTTATTTATGTTTTATATGTGATATACATAACTATACACACAACATGCAAAAATGTGATGAGCTCAACCAAGACCCGACCTTCCCAGATCCTGGAACCTTGCCGCTACACCCGATTCAGACTCCGCAGGGGCTATCACATTAGGCCCAAATGATGGGCCGATAGACCGGATCTCTGCCGATCTTCTATGGTAATGTGGATGTCCAATAGCCATTCTTGGATTTAATTCCAAAGTTGAATCTAAATAAGAAAAATACTCCACCTATCTTAAATTTACTTTTCTAAATAATGCTTGATTTGGAAGTTCATATTCCTTTAAAAAATAATTGATTGAGAACCAAATACACTTTGCATATATACATTACATTAAAATAGGAGATGAAACATAAATTGAAATAGATAATCTAAATCGTAGCTATATATACATATCCCGTCTGATCTAAATCTTCTATCCCATTTCCTATTGCATCTCATATTTCATTTTATGATTATATGACACGTGTATTAAATATTTTCTTATAATAATAGTTGATTGAGAATTAGATACATGTAGCATAAATATAACAACCAACTAGGAATAAAAGATGAAATAAGGAACAACTAAATAAATGATTCAAAGTACATCCCACCAATCGAGTATGACATGTTAGAACTCTGTTCCAAAAAGAAAGAGCACTACATAATACAATATCTGTATCAGTATCAGGTTGTCTAGTTATTTTCGAACATTTTAAACCCATTTACTCAAAATACCATCAGTTAATTAATCTCTTGGCGTCCGAACTATTTCCACTCGGAAGACAATGAAAGATGAGGGGAACTGATTCTTTGGCTGCCTTTTCCATGAGAATATGAATCTGATAGGTCCACAATGTTTTAGACCATGAAACCTTCTACAAAAGTAACCGCATCCGTAGTATTATAAATGTACAGTAATACGTAGAACTTAACTTACAACATGCATTTACACGTACGTTTCCACTTCATAGTATCCATGATATTAATTGTTAGCCTTTGTTTTCTAATTTTCCTTTGGTTTGGCTCGTAAACATATTATTAATATGGCAAGAGAAAGGAGTTGTGTGGTGGTTAGCCATGTGGTGGGAGATGTTTTAGACCCCTTTACGGCCACAACTGAGCCACGAGTTCAGAATGATGGTAGGATGGTCTGTAATGGCTGTAATATAAGACCATCCCACGTAGTTGGCCGGCCTAAGGTTGAGATTGGAGGTGACGATTTTCGCGCCTTGTATACTCTTGTAAGTGTATATTTATCATCTCTAAACTTTTTTTTTTTTTTTAAAATTTGTTTATTTTCTTTATTTTTATTATTGATTAGCCACATTTTTGTAGGTGATGGTGGGTGCTGATGTTCCAAACCCTAGCAACCCACACTTTAAGGAGTATTTGCATTGGTTTCTAAGGGTGTAAACGAATATTAAATAGAATATATTATTTTTATATTCGTATTCATTTAACTTTTCGAATATTCGAATAAGGATATGGATTTAATGGATATTTAAAAATGATATGCGAATTCGTATCCGTCGGATATTGATCGAATTCGGATATATTCGTACTCGATTATAATTATTCAGATATATTCATATTTGATTAAATTTATTCCTATTCGAATTGTCTTTTTTATATTCATATTCGATGATAATTATTTAGATATTTATATATGAATATTCCAAATATATGAGTCTATGAACCTATAATAAATACATATTTAATTAATAGAAGGAACTATACAATTTCATTAAAAAGAAAGCAATCAAATATACAATATAATTTTTAATTAATAATAGATTTTATAATTAATTATTAGTGCTAATTAATAATAATAATGACATTTAAGTGTATTAATTATAAATTCAACCAACAATAATAAAGTTGATTAACTTTATTCTTTAATTTTTTTTCTCTATATTACAATAATTTTTTAAATTTATTCTTTTTTCTTCTCAATTCTTCAATTATAATTTATAATATATATATATATATAATTTATGAGATTTTTATTGAAAAATATAAGTAATATATTATTTAATAAATATATATTTGAATCGAATATTAAACGGATCAGATATGCATTTACCATATCCGTATTCATTTATAATTGGATATCTACTAATTGAATATAGATAATATCTACTCATGGGCCGGCTTGCGAGTTTTTTTTTTTTTTTCAATTTGAAAATGAATTTAAAATTTTCAAATTTTTATATTTATGTGATTGTTAATATTTTTTTAACACTTATTCTTTTTTAAAAGATTCAATAATTCATACTTATGTGATTTTTAATATTTTACAATACTTAAACTTTTATAAAAACTTAGAAATTTATACTTATATTAATTTTTTTATTAATTATATTTTTCCAAAAGCATCACTAAATAAGGTGGTGAGAAGTTTGGCATGGACCCCTCTACCCATCATTAATTTAGAAAAAATAATTACATAGAGGTGGATTTAACCAAATTGTAATGGCTAATTTCTCTTTTTTTCCCTTTTTTTTTAATTTTATATTATAATTTATAACTTTTATAAATTTATTAATTATACTTCTTATATTAATTCTTAATTTATAATTTTTATAAATTTATAACTTATTATTTAAAAATTATAAATTCTTAATTATTGATTTATACATTTATAAATTAATAAATTATAAACTATACATTCTTAATTATAAATTATAAATTTATAATTTTTCAAAATTAATAATTTGTAATTTGTAATTTTTAATTTAATAATTATAAATTAATAATTTATAATTTGTAATTTAAAAATTATAAATTTCTAAATTTTTAAAAATTATAATTTATAATTTAAATTAAAAAAATATACGGGCTAGCCTGCTAGCTGGCCCGTTTAGCCCATGAGCTTGGCAAACCCGTGGTCCTTCACGGTCCACAGGCCGAGCTAGTCCCGGGCTGCAAAATTTCAGCTCGAGATGGGTTTTCAAGCGAGCTGATCTAGTCCAAACGATATTAAAAAATTAAACTAGTCGAGTTGGGCCCCTTTTTTTGGGCCAGGCTAGGTCGATCGGCCCGACCCATTTTGATACCTCTAATTTATTCTATAAATAAATTATGTGATTTCTTTCAGTAAAGTGGATAAATTAATCCATTAGGCCTCAATATTATGAGGTATTAAGTTCTTATATATCCCACAAGAGATGCGATTTAATTTCTTTGCCTATTTTCAGAATAATTGTGGTAAGTGAAGTTGTTGAATATTTGTGATGTAATAATAATTTATCTAATAAAAAAATTAATCCACTTGAGGTAATGTGCTACACGAGATGAGAGATCAATCGAAATGTTGTTATCATTCATTGTCAAACCCGCTGTCAAAAATTCTATTGTAAATTGAATTTATACAAACTCAATATAATCACGTGATATATTATTATGTACTCAGTTTAATTTGAATTAATTTAACCCTTAGTTGGTGGCTTGGTTCATAATATTTTATATCGAAATATATGAGTGATTGTAATTCGAGTGGCATCGGTCTCCCATTATTATATGGAAAGTTTTGTGTTCAACCCTAAATGATCACGTTGTGTGCATTTTATGTGCCTTGTTAGTAATTTATACTTTGATTGTTTGATTTAAGAATAGAAAAAATATTAATTTGTTGATAGAATGATAAATTCACTATTTATAATACTCTCAAATATATATATATATATATATGAATGCTTGTAACACCATATGTTCCAATCAACTTGTCATACTCATACTTTTATCCCATATGTAAATTATTTCATCTATTATTTCAAACAACCGTAAAAATTTCTTTTAATTGATATTTTATCCACCGTTATATATAACGCCAAATGTATAAAATATTTTTTAAATAAATATTTAATTATAAATTATATATTTGATGTGCATCCATAAGATCTAGTATAATAAACAAATAAAAGATTGAAAATAGTAAAGAATCTTGTTGGAGTGACAAATTATTGGACGATATTTGTAATCGGACCTGCATATTCTAGTACCAATCATCAATGTCGGAGTCGAGATTCTTATCTAACCGGGCCCCCCTATTTTAAAGGAATCCATGTCGGAGAAACAAACAGCTTGGATGTGGGTCCATATTCCAATAAAAAAGGACAATAAAACTTGACATAATTTCATAAATATCATAAGCATTTTACGAATATTCATTTTTCACATAGAAAACATATTTTCTGATTACAATATTACACATAAAAGGCTGCATAATAGTTAATAAAATTTGTTACGATCTACTGTTTTTATATACACAATACAACAAGACAAACTAAATTAGATCCCCCCCCCCCCCAAAAAAAAAGAAGAATAAAGAAACACGACTTCTGAACTGTATCCAGATAATCACAATTAGAAAGGAGCTAGTATTTAAATTTTTTAGTTAAAAATCATGACTGCATTTGATAAATAATGAATTTAGAGCTTTGGATTAATTATAGTAAAAAAAAACTCCAAAAACAAATACACGTATAAAATTATAATTACTGATCAAATCAAGATTTGCTTAAACAATTTTATTGAAGTAGTAAGTTGGCTGCTACGCTAAATTTACAATGTAAATCCTCCACCTTAAACACAATAATTCTTGTTTTTTATTTAATGAAAGGATCATATCAAACATTTAATCATCAAAAGCAATCAAAAATTAATTTTCAACAACTACCAAGAATTGTAACTAATTAATCTACTATTATTAAATTGGACAAACATATGCACAGATATATGTAGCACTCCAACCTAAAATCTTTTGCATGTGTAAGATTTGGATGTTCACCTTATCATTTTTATAACTAGTCGTTGTGGTACGCCCATCTTTGTGTGCATATTAATTTATCATATTATTGATGCTAATTTATATTAATAAATAAAATACTCAAATTTTTATAGTGTACATTAGCAATAATATAATTTTAACAATAATCACATCAATTACATACAATAGTAATTATCCATTAATATAAACTCATATTTAGCAAATTATTTCTACATCAAAAGTTTAAAATTATTAGATATATCTACCTATACATTCCATAAATTTTGTTATTATGTTTTCACTATATTTTTTTATGTTTTTCATGCTAAATCAAGTTATAAATTCTCTTTTGAAATTAAATTAAAAATTAAGGGTATAACTGGTAAAGCAAATTTTAGTGTAGTAGACGTAACTGCCACTTTAAGGGTTTTTTTTTATTTTTATTTTTTTTATATAGTATAGATATCTCATAGACCCTAAGACATGCCATTAATTTTTTTTCCCTTTTTTTGGCAAAATTCAGTTGAGCCAGAAGCAACCAATTACATGGCAAATGTTATTAATTGTATTATGCAATTACCATTCACGTTAAATTATACACCTATTACATAACAAATATAACTCATCAATCAATGTAATTGACTTGAATATAAGTAAATTAAATCCAAAATAATACTCCCACAGATAATTAGTATTGTCCACCTTTTCTTCCTTTTTCATTTTTATCCAGACAGGTTCTATGTATTTATTGGACATTTGAACCAACTCTCCAAGATTTTCATACAAATCAAGATAGTCTTTGAATTTACCTTGAAGTGTTTTGGGAATGAGTTTTGGGGAGTGTGTCAATGTTAAGTATTTGATTTCATTTTGAAAAGTGAAGTAAGATGTGATTATATTATTATTTTTACATATGCATATAAATTTGCTTCACCAAATGATTAATTGCCAGTGAAATTTTTTTCACACATAAGTGCGATTGTATGTGTGAGGTTTGTGTTTGAATTCTAACGAAATTTTGATTTGTTTGTGCGTGCAAATTAAATAAATAAATATATATATATATGTCTACTTCCAGAGAATTAAAGATTAGAGTATTGGTAGGTATTTTAGTATATTAGGCTACATATTTTAGGTCAAATTTTCCCAAATAAAAAATGGCACAGGAAATAAAACTACACCAAAAATGGCGTGGGGAAATGAACCTACACAAAGCCTAATTTCTCATAAACTATAAAAGCTTGCTAGCACAATAACAATTGGAACTAAGCTAATGCATTTATATGATATTTGTCCAGAATTGCCTGATGAGACATATGAAATCAACCTCTTGATCTTTAAAAAGACTCCATTACATTTATGTGTTTGGCTAAACTTATTTAAAATATTATATAAGCTCCAACATTTTATAAGATGTTTTTAGAGTTTATAAGATGTTAAATCTCATTTTTAAAATAAGTTGTTGAATTGTTTGGATAAAATAAGATTTTAGAGCTTATAAGTTGTTAATAATGAAAATTTTGTAATTAAAATGTTTAAAAATAAAGAAGCTTGTTAAAATCTTAAAAATAAGTTAGGGTTTCCGTACTTTTTAAAAAACAGCTTACAAGCTCCTAACATCTTATTTTGAGATCTTATAAGCATTTTTTTTTTAAAAATTATTAAATACTTTTTATTAATTTATAAGTTCTTAAATATCTTATAAGATATTTTGATGAACTTATAAACTTACTCAAACATCCCCTAAGATGAAATTGTTCATCAACTCCTTTTCCCTTATGTGGACTCATTCTTGATAACTGCGGACGACAAGTGGCCGTGACTAGCTCAACCATCCCCAAAAAAACAAACTATTAAAGGTAGCAACGGGAGAATCTATAGCAAGTAGCTATAAAAGTCAAATAAGAGCAAAAAATTGAGATATTTGGTTCTTTGGCGAGCAAGTAGCTACATAAGTAAAACAGAACCAAATTGTTTATATATTTGAGATTCTTGGTGAGTGGTCCTAGTTCCATAGCCGTCCTTTGTGCAGCATATATACAAAGTTCGGACAGTGAATTCCTCTTAGGGCTAGTTTGGTTCGATTTTTAAATTATCTCATGATTATTTATTATATGATAATTTATGTGATTATTTATCATTACGCTATAGTTTGATTTGCATAATTATTTTTATGTGGATTTACATGATTATTGGTTGTTGTGTTTGGTTGAATATTAAAGTATCTTAATTACACCTAATAAATTATCTTTTTGACCCTTACTCATGAAATATAAAATTCATAATTTTAAAAATTAAAGGGTAAATAGATAATTTCAATCGAGTAATAATCCCATGGAAGACCGCAGGTTAATTTATCATGCAAATTATACATATAACCACAGGCTTTTGATATTTGTGCGGACTTGAGTATTTATTATCATTCCAACTAAACGAATGATAAGGTGAGATAAAAGCACTTTCTCCCATCTAATCACCCCAACCAAACTAACCCTTAGTGTGAAAGAAACAATAGTTGATATTAATGAGGGAAAGTTCTCAAGTTAGCATCGAACTGAGGTCTCAAGCCATCAAAGATGATAGCTAGGGCTATACTGACAGGGAACTTCCCGGAAATAGCTATAAAGACTCATCAAGTTGTTGAATTGGAGGCTCATCCACAATTCTGAAGGCACATTCCTGGAGATGCTCTTTCACTAGCGACTATTGCTTTTATAGAGAAAATGCCAAAATGGATCGTAACCCATCTTATATGCATTATGTATATTTCCTTTATTGTGTCCTAACTCATTATGCAAATATTCTCTGCTCAGCTGCAGCATAGTTTTATTTTAATTTAAATATTTTGTTTTTGTTTTAATAACATAAAGAGAAATAGGCCATTAATTCATTTATAAAGCAAAAGTTACAAGGGCATTAATTGATGCATATTGTGACTTTTTTTGAACAAAAACTATAGGATATTTATCATGTGCAATTCAATATAAATTATGTAATGAGTCTGTAATTAATTGATGATATCAATTTATGGAATGAGAAAGATTCATCAATCAACTATATGTAATAGAATCGCCGAGTGGCCTGTGGCCCAACGGCATAAGTCTCTCACATAATATAGGAGGTCAACGAACTCCTGATGTGCATGTGTATAAATAAAATAAAATATAAATATACATATATATGTAATAGAATCATGCATGCCAAGAAAAAGTTGGATTCGATTTCATGGCCACCCATTTGTGGAAGAGTGTTAAGCATGCTGAATTTCCTATTAAAGAATCTTTTGCACATGAAACGTCATGTCACAATAATTTTATGTAAATTATGTAAATTTTCATTTAAAATAAAGAAAAACTAGAAAAGATAAAAAAGAGAGAGAATGGAAGAAGCTAACCATTCACATCATATTTAGTATTTTGTAGTCCCCCTTAATTATATTGTTGAATTTGTGATATTTATGTTAACTTTGAGGAGGATCGCTATTGGCTATGGCATTTCCAGGAAACGTAGTAGTAAAGGGATCAATCAATAAATCTGGTCTCTAGCAAGTAGCTTCATAAGTCAGATAGAATAAAACCAATAAGGGCTGTTTGGTAAGGATAATGAGTAACAAATAATGGATAACTGTATCATGGGTGATTTTTTTTTATTAATTAATCACAATCAATTGTCTGTTAGAGGGATTAAATTTAGGATATCCTAATACACTGTTAACTTATGCACTTGGTTGCTATGACTACACGGGATAAAAGCACATTGCTAAAAAGAGCTAAGGCTCATTGCCCTATCGGAATGGAAGAGCCACATGCAAGGAAAATTGCACGTGTGGTTTTGGCTTGAGTTGTTTTACGCTGAACTCCGGTACATTTTACTAATATGTGTCCTAATTCGAGTAAGAATGAAGTAGCTTTTTTTATGCTTGTTTTTATATGTCGTGTGTGGAATATCTTTTTTAGGACCTTATCTTTTCTTAGTCCATTTTAAAAAGGAAAATTTCAATGATTTCAAATGTAAGTCATCTTTCATAATTTAGACAAAAGGGTATTACCCATCTCTGAAAGACTGAAAAGCTAAACTAGGAATGCTTTGCTGGATTAATTTGTCGATCTCAGACTATCATCCTCACCTAACGAGCCCTAAGGTATTTGAGATTCTTAGTTCGTGGTCCTAGTCCCAGAATTTCTTTTCTGGAGCTGTAAAAATGTTCCAAAGGTGGACATTGAAATCCTCCTTGAGAGAAACAAGTTGACATTGAGCAAGAATCTCAAGTTCAATGTGGACTCAACTCATCAAAGTTGATAGATATGCACCAATTATCTATATAACAGGCAACTCAATCTCAACTAGGACTGATGTCCCTAAAGTTAGATATTGAAATCCTCTTTGACCAAAAAATAAGTTGACATTGGACTCAACTCATTTACAGACATTTGTCAAAAAATGCTTAGCCAGGGCTCATTTATAGACATTTTTAATGAAACCATCCTTGAATTTGAGCATATTGACACTTGACTAAATTGGACAAATGCATCCCTCAGTTGAACTTCTATACTTTCCAATTTGGCATTGTAAATGGGTATATTATATAATGTCTAAGTACAAGTAACAGTGGGCTTATTAATAACTATGCAGACAAACAGACCTCTTCATGTAATTCGTACTTTTGGATTTCTGATATTGCAACTTGTAGTTGTACTTGTAATTGTACAACTTATACTTTAGGGATAAATAATACAAGAGGGAAAAGAGGATGCTCAAAATTTTAACATATAGTATTAGAATCTACAAAGCAAGAAATATGTCATAGTAGCTCATGGACAAGTGCACGGAGGAAGCTAAAAAGAATACCTAGCATAGGTGTCAAGATTGGAAGGATCATGCAAAGTGGAAGAGGCTGCAAGAGGAAAGTAGGACTCACAAATGGACTACTATAAATACAAACATAGAAGAACTTTCTAGGAGACGCATACTTCACATTCAATAGCATTTTGACATTTCCAGTAAGGTTGCTAAAGGTAAACGGGTAGAAGAAGAGGTTTTACAACATTATTAGCCCTCCTGATCGGTAACTTGGGAGGGTCTCAGAATACAACAAATTGGATACATGCATGGCATTGGTTGTTGTCTGAGACCATCTCAAGTCATCAGTCAGCCTCAGGTTGAGATTGGACATCATACAAAAAGATCTCGGAAACACTTCTCAATCAGTAGCAGTATCAAATTTTTATCTAAGCTTGGTGATGGCAAACAGGTATAAGATCTTTTACAATAATTATTAACCCTGTTGATTGGTAACTTAGAAGGTGTAAGATTATAACACCATCATATGACATTGGTGGTCATCTGAGACCATCCCAAGTTATCAATCCATCTTAGGTTGAGGTTGGAAAATGACAATTACCTAACTACTAAGATCATCTAAGTCTCTCACAGTCAAAATTAAATAATGGCCACTCCTAAATTTTTTATGTCTTCTTAAAGCATCCGCATATCATACAGATCTAACTGCTCTATTACCTTTTCTAAGATATCGTGCTAATGATATTAGGTCTAACTACTTTGTTACCATTTCTAAGATTTCTCACAGAATCAGAAGATATAATATCAACTATATCTTGTGATCTTGTTTCACAATGTGTTAGTTTTTCTCACTTGGGTTATTTACATTTACCACCAATTTAAAACAACTAAAATACCAAACCTCCCCCCCCCCCCCCCTTCATAATTCCAAATCCAAAAATCTTCAGTCTAAGTTTACCATGTTTACTAACTTACCTTGGCCGTTAGACTTTCTGGGTACAAAATGATGTCAGCAAAAAAATTAGTTAAATTATCTTCCTTTAAAATTTTGTCCTTACATTTTGTTGAGTAAATATCCTTAACAAATTTGAAACTTAGAAGGAATATAAATGTAATAATTGTATAGCTAAAAGGGGGAAATATAATTGAAACGATAATAAAAAAATATAAAGGTTAGATGAGAAAAATTGCATTTGTCAGACAAAAATGACTTATTCAAGCTATTCTTCTAGTATTTATAGGATTGAAATTTAAATACCTGATGTGCCTTCCAGAAATAATTAGACTTAATTTTGTATAGCAAAATCATCAGAATATTTCCCTCTATATTTCTTTTCTCCCACAATCCTTTTTCTTTTTCTCTCCTATTTTATTTCTCTTAATTCATTTTCCTTGTCTACTTTTCATGCATTACTTTTCTTTGTGAAGACTAGGAAGAGAAAGTAAGGAGAAATAGAAAAGGAGAGGGGGGAAAAAGCAATGGAGGGTAAGGTGGAGGGAGGAAATTTTGGACCGGAATGGGAGGCAGGTAGACGTAGTGGAGGGGAGGGACAGAGGAGAGGGTGGATGAAGGAGAAACAAAGGATGCAATGGGAAAACGAGAGAGGAAAATGATAGGGAGCAAAAGAGAAGATAAGAGAGGGGATAAGCTGCGTTTGAGAAAAAAGATAGAATGTGAGACAATAGCTGGAGAAGGAAAGATTGAGAGTTGGGGCCAGAGAGGAGGGACAGAAAGGTATGGGTGGTGAAGGGAGAGAGTGTTTTAAGGTTCCATATGGTTGAGCATCTCTAAATTAACTTGAAACGATAAACAAAAAATTATTTGAATTTATTCTATAGCTCAATTCTCTGACCTAAACACTTTCTGATAATTGGCATGAATGCGGTTAGCGATGGTTTTGGGGAGAAATTACATTTGGATTTATGATATTGTGAATTTTCAGGGTAATAAACAAGGGTTAATCAACTAAACCCCCTAAGGTTCGGCCTAATTACAACTAGGTCCAAAGGTTTCACGAATAAATTCCTCTCTGAGGTTGACAGTCATCCAAAGTCAAACGGTTTTTGTGAAATGACTATATTACCCATGATTGAATATATTAGGAAAAAAACAACAAAAAAAATGCAAAAATACTAAAATGACCTTAATATTACGAAATAACAAAAACACTCATGAAGTTTTATAAAAATAACAAAAGTAACATCAGGTAATAAAATTGTAAAAATACACTAAAATTATTAATAAAAAATATAAATTATATAATAATTGAATAATTATATATATATGTGTGTGTGTGTGTGTGTGTGTGTGTGCATATATAATACAATATCATATATATTAGTTAATATATATATACATATAATATTCATATTTATACTTAATATATATAATACACATATATAGCATATAAATACACATATACAACCGCATCCCACCCCCACCTCACCCCCCTACTGACTAGATCTGGCCATGGAGACTGTTGCCATGGCAACCACCATGGCAGCGATCGCCTGCTGCCATGGCGACCACCATGGCAGCACAGCAGCAGGGCCAAGCGGCCATGGCAGCCGCCGTTGACCGGCCATGGTCGGCAAACACAAGGATGGGTGGGGATTGGAGGAAGAAAAAGGGGGTGGGGGTGTATTTTTAGAATATAATATTTATTTTTATTAATTAATTAAAAACTTAATTAAAATATATAATTTTTACGTATTTTTTCTGAATTAGTAAAGTATTTAAAAATTTTATCTTATTTTTAATTAGATATATTCGTTATTTAAATAATTTATTTATTTTAGATATGATTACTATTTTAATAATTCATTTGGTTAAATTATTTCATATATTATATAATATGTAATTCAATTAATAAATATATTTTTCATTTAATATAATTAAATTAATTAAATTATGTATATAAATTATATTAGATATTTTCACTATTTAATATTTTTTTAAAATTTAGATTTTTATTTTTTTTAATTAATTAATTATTAGTATGTTAGATATTAATTTTTTTTCACTTTTTATTTTTATTAATAAATAAATTCAATAAATTTAATTATATTATTTTAGATGATTTTTTAATCAATTAATTATTAGTATGTTAGATATTAATTTTTTTTCATTTTTTATTTTTATTAATAAATAAATTCAACTAAATTTAATTATATTATTTTAATTTTTTTAATTAATTAACTATTAGTATGTTAGATATTAGTTTTTTCCATTTTTTATTTTTATTAATAAATAAATTCAATAAATTTAATTATATTATTTTAGATATGTTTTTATTTTAATATTATAGAATATATAATTCAAAATTATTAAAATTATGGTTATATAAGATAGTAGATTTTAATTTTTTTTAATATTTTACTTATTTTATTTCTTAATTAATAAGTAATTTCAACTTAATCTAATTAAATTATTTTAATTATAACTATTATTTTGATATCACTAATCATTATGTAATCTAAAATTATAAAAGCTATTTTATGTAAGAGATGAATTTAATATTTTTTTTATTTTTTACTTATTTTTTTAATTAATAAATAGTTTAATTAAACTTAATTAGATTATTTAAATTAAATTTAAAGATTATTCAGTATTTATGAAATTTTATTAATAATAAATATATTTGAATTTATTATGTGTAATTTAAATAATATTAAAATTACATCCTTGTGATATGAAAAATATTACAAATAGGTTCAAGGGTAATTTTGTCTTACAAATAATCATAACAGTAACTAGATGCCATTTTTTAATTTGCACGCAAAAATTTTGATGATGCCAACATTTTTTTTTATGGAGGTTAACAAATTTTAAAAAATATAAGACGGAGCAAAACCTCAAGGGATATTTGTAATTTCATCAAATTTTTAGATTTTTGGGTAAATGGGCCAAATCTCAGGTGATCTAGGTAATTAACCCTAAAATTTAATTATGGATACATTAGAAAAGCAACATTCAACCATATAAACATTGCAAATACTCCGTTTCTGAAATATGGCTGAAAGAAGAAAATAAGCTTGCTGAAACGTTGAGTGATTAACCTGTAAGTAGGGTTGTAAATGGATATTCGAAAATTCATTTACCGTTCGCATTCGTATCCGTTTATACAAAATTTATTCGCATCCGTTTAAAGTGGATATTATCCATATTCGATTAGTAGATATCCGATTATAAATGGATACAAATATGGTAAATGCATATCCGATCCGAATACATATTTTTTAAATAATATATTATTTATACTTTTCAATAGAAATCACATAATCCATATATGTATATATATAAATTATAATTGAAGAATTGGGAAGAAAAAAGAATAAATTTAAAAAATTATTGTAATATAGAAAAAAATTGAAAAATAAAGTTAATCAACATAATTATTGTTGGTTGACTTTATAATCTTTCATTCTAATGAAATTATATGGTTCCTTCTACTAATTAAAATATGTATTTGTTATAGGTTCATAGATTTACGTATTTGGATATTCGTAAATGAATATCTAAATAATTATCATCGAATATGAATATAAAATAATAATTCAAATACGGATAAGTTTAATAAAAAATGAATGTATATAAATAATTATAATCGAATACGGATATATCTGAATCCGACCGATATCCTACGGATACGAATTTGGATATCATTTTTAAATATTCGTTAAATCCGTATCTGCATACGAATATTCGAAAAGTTAAACGGATACGAATATGAAAATAATGTATCTGATCCGTTTAATATCCATTTACACCCCTACCTGTAAGTCTTTAGGAAATTCCTGGATGTTTAGTGCCCGTTTGTTTTCATTTTCAAACCCCATTTTCATTTTTTCCTCAAAATGAAAATAGAAAATTATCAATTTTTACACTATTTTCTCATACATTTTCATTCTCAAAACATTACTTTTTATATTCTCTCTCCATTTTCATACCTATTTCCCACATATTATTACATATATATACTTTTTTTATCTTCTTAATACTTTTCAAACAACATTCACCACATAAATTATTCAAATTCAAATTATAATATTATTTTTTCAAACAATTACACATTACATCATCAATTTAAATTAAAAAAATACACAACTTTTAATACAAAGACACATAGCATCCAAATACATCTCATTTTCACACCTATATAAACATATAATTTTAAACAACTCATCCAAATACAACTCATTTTCAAAAACACTTTTTCTAACTAGCTTTTCACTATGTATTTTCACTAGAAAATGAAAATGACCTCAGAAAATGAAACCAAACGGTAAACATCCAGGAATTTCCTAAAGACTTACAGGTCAATCACTCAACGTTTCAGCAAGCTTATTTTCTTCTTTGAGCCATACCATATAATGAAACTACGATCACCAATTCTCATGATCTTGAACCTTTCGAATACTGACCAAAATTAAAACGCATACAAATTAACTATATATTAAAATCACGACCTACAAAACGCGCGTTAAAACAATATCAAGATATTCGCGTTCCAATTTCAAGTTGTAAGCATACCGCGTAAGAATCAACGATGTAAGCTATCGGACTAAAGTTGTAAATAGATATTCGAAAATTTGTTTACTGTTCGCATTTGTGTCTGTTTATACAAAATTTGTTCGCATCCATTTAAAACGAATATTATCTGTATTCGATTAGTAGATATTCGATTATAAATGAATACAGCTATGATAAATACATATCCGATTCATTTAATATTTGCTCTGAATATATATTTATTAAATAATATATTATTTATATTTTTTAATAAAAATCTCATAATCCATATATGTATATATATATAAATTATAATTGAAAAATTGGGAAGACAATTTTTTTTTAAAAATTATTCTAATAGTTAATCAATATAATTATTGATGGTTGACTTTGTAATTAATATACTTAAATGCCATTATTATTATTATTATTATTATTATTATTATTATTATTATTATTATTATTATTAAGTACTAATAATCAATTATAAAATTAATTATTAATTAAAAATTATGCTATTTGTTTGATTGCTTTTTTTTTAATGAAATTATATAGTTCCTTCTATTAATTAAAATATGTATTTGTTATAGTTTCATAGATTCACATATTTGGATATTTGTAAATAGATATCTAAATAATTATGATCGAATAGGAATATAAAAAAATAATTTGAATACAGCTAAGTTTAATAAAATATGAATAAATCTGAATAATTATAATCTAATACGGATATATCCGAATTCGATCAATATCCAACGGATACGAATTTGGATATTATTTTTAAATATCCATCAAATCCTTATCTGTATTGAATATTCAAAAAGTTAAATGAATACGAATATAAAAATAATATATTCGATCCATTTAATATCTGTTTACTCCTAGACTAAAGTATCAATGAATCAATCGCGCCAGCAAGAAGACAAGTGGTCTTGACAAAATTCCAATTTAGGTATGATAACAAATGGGTCTCGAAGGTCATATCCTTTTCTTGTCATATCCTTTTCTTGTCATTAGTTGAATTGGGCTTTGGCTAGGGGTGGAAAACCCATCTCATCGGGAGAGAGAGAGAGAGAGATCTGATGACTTCAAGTTGCCAGATATTACTTCCGAACAATTTCATTATTGATTTTTGCTTTGAATTCTCTATATGCATATATATTTTATTTTTTATTTTATTGTGTATACATGCTAATTATCTTAAATTTAAAATAAATTATTTTTATTAGCATACTTGGTGTTTATATATATATATATATCTATGAAGTGAAATATGAAATAAATTTATTAAAATAGATTATCCGAATTAATTTGTTAAAGCAAAAAGACAATAATTTATTAGATTTATCATATACACATTAAGAATTTATTACTTTTCAATTCCTGAACCCCACACATATAAGTATAAGAGTGATATCAATTAACCAAATCACTCGATTAATACTTCAAATAACATACAAGCAATATTAGTACAGAAAACGTTTCCTTGAAAGTTCAATATTCTTTAACTTAATTGTCACAAAAGGCAATTAAACTACTTTGTCCACATCTAAAAGAAATTGTAAAATCTATACTTATTTTGTCAAGAAGAAATCAAACAAAAAATACTAATCATGTTGTCTCCCCAAATGTACCATTGAAAATACAATTGTATGCTCTTCTTTAGAATCCCTTGACTAGTAAGGCTTATCATCATTACAATTGTAACATGTAAGTATATACATACATATAACCATTCCTGGTTTTCATTTCCTCAACTTGCTTATCTTATCATATGGTAATTTCTTTGAAGAATCAAAGGCAAAAAGGGGGCACACACTAATTCAAATTCTTGATGCATATACCCCTCTTTTGACTCGTCTCCCGATGTAATGGGCTTTCCACCATGGCTACATCCTGGATCGGGGCCCCCCCCTTTTTCCCCTTCAAAATCAAAATCCTCCAAGAATCCTTGTAAAGAAGTATGTCTTTGAGCCAACACACACACACACACACACAGAAAAGAAAGAAAACCCTGTGGCTTTGCACCTCAATATTTCATGCACGCATCTAGAAATTCTTCCACACCTCCTTTATTTTTTCTTGCCTGATATTGCTTTAAATCTCCCTTTACAACCAAAGTAAATGACTTTACAAAAAGTGCCATCTTATCATAATGCCCTTCTTTATGATAAATTTTATCTCACACAGTTATCTCATCCATTTACCTTTTCTCTCTTTTTCTTCTTTTATCCCTTTTAAACGCACAGAAAAGGAAAACAGCTAGCCAATATTGCATGCATAATTTGACCACAAAATAGGGTAAATGTATACATATCTGTTAAATACTTATAAAACTCAATTCCTCCATTATCTTAAGTACAATTAATTTGCCTGGAAAGTGACGAATCGCGTTTGGTGTATCAAGTTAATGGAAAAATATGTATAATATTCAACCATAAAAGGGGACAGCCCTGTATCTTGATCAGGTTGATGACATTCATGTTCGCTTTTTTGTCAAGGGCACCTTTTATGACAAAAGACTTCTTTTTTATCTCTTTGCTGCTCTCCCCACATGCATGGTTTGGGGGATAGGCAAATTCCAGAGGTGAAGCCAATGGAAAGCAGATAGGCACAATCGACTCTTCCTCTTAACTTAAAGTACGTGTAATTTTTATTTACGGTTAAAGGATGGACCTTGGGCCTAATTTAATTTGAAAAGCTAGTTCAAGATATGAGAATTGTCCAAGAATGTGTATGGATATCACAATTTATTTATTTTATCGATGTGAGATACTAACATACCCGCACATGCCTAGGAATGAACATGTAAAGCGTGGAATAACATGAAATGGGTGGCGGCCCAACAATATTGGGTAATCCAACATCAAAAATAGGTGGCTCTAATACCATATTAAAGAATGCACCTTGAGCCTAACTCAATCCCAAAAGTTAGCTCAAGAAGTGAGGATTGTCCAAAATCGTATATGGATATTATAATTTATTTATTTCACCGATTTAGGATACTAACATTTCCTAATATAATTACTTATTTGAAATGATAAATCACTACGCACATCTCCCTCTCCCCTTTGTTAATTTGTTCGTATATTTGATGTAGTATTATTAAAATATCCCGATATATAATTAATTAATTATTAATGGGGGATCTGCATATATTCCTTGTTGGAGTGAAATAACATTAAGACTTAAACAACATTTGAATTTTAGTTAGAACCGTGGGATTTTAATGAATTTGACGGGCGTGATCATATAGTCACATGAATAACATGTTCTATTAGATAGCATCACCATAAATATTTATAACTCACTATAAACTTTTCAAATTTGCATTGTTTTTATTATTTAACCTTCTAGATTTACTCTTAGCATTTTTTTTTATTTATACAAACGCACATCAGGAGTCTGTTAGGGCTCGAACTCCTGACCTCCTACATTATATGAGAGACTTATACCGTTTGGCCACAGGCCACTCGACATAGGATTACTCTTAGCATTATTAACCCTTTTTGTTACCTATATATTTATAAGTTAGGTGACAAAAGGTTTTCATTAGAAAATCTCCAACGCCAACGACCCTAACATGTTTTTAAATTTCAAATCCAACCAAATTTCTTGATCCAATTTAAAGAAAATATTCCACATTAGAAGAAAATTAATCACTCTAATATTTGCAATATTAATAATGAAAACATCAATTTTTCTTGATTAAATGTGTCATACCTCATATATCCAACCTGGGAAGCATAAAAGAATAGAAATTGGATGGCAAAGATTCTCTATGTCTTAAGACATTTCGATTTGTTAGATGTTCTTGTCTGTGACACGAAATTGATGTGATGGATCTTAGCAGTGAAGGGTGAATACATGTCCAAATAATTATGAAGTCATTATTATATAATTAGATTGAGCAGTCTTAGTGTAAAGTTGGTGCATTGATGAGTAGGAGTGTGGAATTGTCAAAATGATTGCTCTAATGATCATAATTAAGGACGGTTTAGTGCAATTGGTTCTTAGGAGTTAAGCAAAAGATTCTCCTACCTAGCTAGGGCTACTATTTAATTTGACAAGGCTTTTTGCACCTGCCACTTATTTGTATAATATAGTTTTTTCTGCATCCATGCATGATCTAGATTCATAAATTAGTTATATGCTAATGTAGAACATTGTAGATAGAATTATAACTATATCTGATTAATTAGTCCATGGTCAAGAAAAGGAAAATCAGTTAAATATTATTGATAAAGCAAATATTTCAACAATACTTGAGTATTCACATTTTTTTTTTAATTTGGTTGGAGTTTACCTAACTCAATTAGACCCATGACCACAAATTATGCCTGTTAAATCAACTACATGTAAAAGACTAAGTTAGGTTACGTGATCAGTTACGACTTAGTTATCTATTTATCAAAATGATAAGTTCATATACATATTCTATACTACCGCACATATACACCTTAATACATGTTCCTCGAAGCTAAGGATGACAATTATGGATATATATATATATAACCATAATTGTTGTCTTAAATTCTCCTCAACACTCTTTTATATTCCTCCTTCAAAATATTAATTTGAGCGTCAGCAAGTTCTCAAAATCAGAAGTTTTCATCGGACAAACTTCAAAAACCCTAATTCTTTCTGCATTTGAGAGTATATGTTCAATTCAACCTAATTCACTAACTCAAATTCATTATATATCAACTCGAACTACGACTAACTAAAATATAATTTCTCAAACTCATATCATGATAAAATAAAAATTACTGCAACGAAACGAGGATTTTAGTCTAGATCATATGGGTCCTGAAGATAACTTTTGTCTACATAAAGAATATTAGTTTAAACATGATTAATGTTTAGCAAGAGCAAGCAAATAGGAAATGATCAAGAACCCAGTAATATTCAAAGATAAGGACGAGGATAGCTCCAATAGTCTAGTTATTCCCACGTATTCCTTTCCCTTATCCATCTACCAAACACCCCCACTTTCTGTTGGTTTCCTTTCCTTTGGCCCAAATTTACGTGTAATTTATCTTTTTAGTACCCCACAAAGAATGTGAATAAAAGATTTTATTTGCAATTGCTCACGCCTTCTTTGTCTCCTTTGTCAAAAAGGTTATGATCAAAAACTTTATTATTTGGTAAACGACCACAGATGACCCTCATTAATTATTAATTAATATTGTTTTATCCACCCTTTTAATCCCACCAACTCTTCCTTTATTATATTTTTTCCCCCTTTTAGATGAAATTTATGTAATCCGGCTAAGGTTATGGTATTGGGGCGCATCATGATGATTATAAAATTTAAGAGAGTATGAAATCAAGACCACGATTATCATAATGAGTGTGGTTATGATTGTTGTGACTTTTGACGTCATAAAAAAATATATTTTTTCTATACTAGAATATGGTCTTTTGTTGATGTTTGCTTTTAGTGTTGTTGAATTTTATTGTCCAAAATAATTGATCTAAAAATTATAATGAAAAAGTAATGGGTTATTTATTTGTTTTTAAAAAAAATTATTCAATACATATATATAGATATGAAAGAAAAACGTGTTATATAAAATATGTTGAACGTATATGTCGAGTGGTCTTTGATTCAATGACATAAGTGTCACACATGAAATGACAGATTGAGAATTCGAATCTAATAAATTCTTAATATACGTATATATAAATAAATAAATAATACACACTGTGTGGTACGTATAAAAATACTGATATGCAAGGATCTTATAAAGTTGTATTATTTCACAAACAAGGAATATGAATGTCATTATATTACAAAAGCTGACCCTTGAATTGCACTTTTTGCTTTCGTTTCTCTGCCGATTAATTAGTATAAAATATATTCTTAAACATGTGATGGACGAATTATCATTATTCAATCCATGTCAGGTTTGGCCACAAAAAAGAAGAAGTTAAATTGACTCTTTCATTCAATTTTAAAAAGAAAAACTAATTAAGCATGTAAACAGTTATGCTTCACTAGGGGTGTAAATGAGATAAGACTATTCGCGAACGGTTCGGGCTCGGCTCGATGAAAGCTCGAATTCGGCTCGAACTTAAACAAGCCGAGCCGAGCCGAGCCAAGCCAAGCCCGAGCTCGCCAGTCAAACGAGCCGAGCCAAGCTCAATAGTATTCGACTCGACAAGCTCGTGAGCCTAAACGAACTTTTTATTATATATATTTTTTATATAATAATAATAATAATAATATGAAGTTTATTATTTTAAATTTTGTTTCAAGTCTAAACGGGCTCGATTTTTATATAATAATAATAATAATAATATGGAGTTTATTATTTTGAATTTTGTTTCAAGTCTAAACGGGCTCGAGCTTATACGAATCGAGCCTTATCGAATTAGAGCAATCTCATATAAGTTTATACGAATCGAGTCTTAACGAGCCGAGCCAAGCCCGAGCCTATTTTGACGAGCCGAGCTCGAGCTCGATTATCTAGGCTCGGCCGAGCCCGAGCCCGAGCTCGAGCTCACGAATCAGTAAACGAGCCGAGCCCAAACCTAGCAGGCTCGGGCTCGGCTCGTTTATACCCCTATGCTTCACGGACAATAGACGTGTTTTATTTTGAAGTGTTTCTAGAGAAAAATATTTGAGAAAATATATTTCGGGGAATTATATTTAATTTGGAAATGTGTGAAAAATCAAAATATTGTTAATCTTATTTAGAGAGATAACTCTTCGATGTAGATCTTTTAATTTATCATATAAACTTAGTATATCAAGCTTATATATTATTATATATTCCTATTAATTATATTAGTATAATAATTAAAAGTTGCGTGTGTATATATATTATTAAGATAATAAATTTTTTATATATGTAATATATATTTGAAACATATATAGATATATACAAAATAACCAGTAAATGTACAAAATAATTAGGATTTTTTTTAAAATAATTTTTCAAAAAAAAAAAAACATTTTGCTAAAAAAGAAAATATTTAAGAAAATAAAAGCATTCCCCAAAATAAGGATACTCAGGCAACAGATTACGCAAACTAAAGTGACATCCTAATGTGTATACATATGTGGAATTTTCCAGCGAAAGCAACCATTCGTAATTCATGAATCAGGCTATTGGATAGGCCTAAAGAATAGTCTAAATTAATGTACTATAGTAACATGCTATGTTAACCACTGAATGAACATTTGTCAAAAATATATGAAAAGTAATGATAATATAAGTTTCATTTCTTTTTATTTTTTCAGTAATTAATCCAAATGAACCTCAACTACAATAAGTAATTTAAAATCCATTCAGCCTTAGTGGAAGTCTGACAAACTTTAATTTTGATCCAACACTTGATGATCAACGTGGTTGAAATTTCTACCACAATTATATGATATATATATATATATATATATCTTTGTACTTTGATTTATTTATTTACGTAAAATACATATATGAAAGAAATGTTCTTATTGTTTTTCATTAATTAAATAATAGATAGCTAATACAATTTTTGTAGAAAATCGTATGCAAAATGGTCATCTAATTTTGATTTGTGAATAATTTTTTGTGACCGACTCGAATGATTATTAAATCAATTATTGACATTAAATCATTATTGGATCCTTGCATGATCAATTTTTTATTTAATTAGTGAATTGATTTATTTTTATAGAGCCAGTAATATGTAATCTAGTTTGCTTATCTCAGCTCTCTACCTTCTTTATCACCGAACGATCTTTTAACAAGTAATTCGAATTGTTTCTCTTTCAATGATGAAGTTTATCCCCTATCGTTTTATTCGCCAACCTTGACCCTATTATTATGAGATTATATTTATTTAATAACATCATGTAATTAATACCGACGACAACTTTCATCATAAATATTATGACACCATTAGGTAACCATAATCATATAAGAATTAATTAAGATACATAACTGACTTCCATTTAATTAGTGGGATATCCTTTCCCCCTTTTCTTTTGTCTGAAGAAAGGGCGGGGGGGGGGGGGTCATGGCCAGATGGCCTCCATGAAAAGACAACTTAGGACATCAAAACTCAAAAGAACCTATGAGAAGAAGAAGATGAGGACACCAAGTCATTCAAAACGACTACTTAATAAGACCTATGTGCCGAAGGCAAGGCACCCAACTGAAAACCTCCCACCTAATAAACTTGAAAACAAACAAGCAAAGAAAAGAATTCACCCCCACACGCCCTATATAAACCTCTTTCCACGTCCATTTCATTTCCCCCTTCCCCCTTCCCCCTTCCCCCTTCCCCCCCTCCTTTCATTAACTGTACGAATCAAGAAAACTGTCTTTCTCTCTTCCCTCAACCCTTTCGATTCCCCCCTCCAACAACAAAAAGCTACTCCTTTCTCTCTCTCTCTCCAATGGCCCATTTTCTTACCAAGATTTTCACATTACATATTCTTCTAGGATTCTTTTTGACTTTGTCAGGTATAATACATATAATTGTTTAAACTGAAGTTAATTACGTATGATGTTAATTTTTCACTAATTTGATTATTGTGGAGCAGGTTTTCGTTTCCTACAGGTAGAATCATTGGGCATTAACTACGGTCAAGTTGCCAACAACTTACCGCCGCCAGAGAAAGTTATTGAACTCGTGCGATCCCTCAAGCTAACAAAAGCCAGAATCTACGACACAAATCCTCAAGTTTTGACAGCATTTGCTAACTCCAACATTGAACTCATCGTGACAGTCGAAAACCAAATGCTTGCCACATTAATGGATCAGAACCAAGCCCTTCAATGGGTATACACCCATATCAGACCCTATATCCCGGCCACCAAAATCACGGGAATCGCGGTCGGAAATGAGCTTTTCACGGGTGACGACACCACACTCGTAAGCTACCTCGTACCGGCCATGGTGAGCATCCACGCGGCTTTGGTGCGGTTAGGATTAGATCAATTCATTAAAGTTTCGACGCCCAGTTCTTTAGCCGTTCTCCAGGAATCATTCCCGCCGTCAGCCGGATGTTTCCGGCCCGAGCTCAACGAAATAATGCCGCAGGTTTTGCAGTTCTTGGCGACCACCAAAGCCCCATTTTGGATCAATGCGTATCCATATTTCGCATACAAAGACGCCCCGAATAAGATTTCTTTAGACTACGTGCTTTTCAATCCGAACCAGGGAATGGTGGACCCGAACACCAAGCTGCATTACGACAACATGTTATACGCTCAAGTGGACGCAGTTACATTTGCAATGGCTAAAATGGGGTTCGGAGGAATAGAAGTAAGGGTTTCAGAAACGGGCTGGCCTTCGAGAGGCGACACCAATGAAATCGGCGCCACCCTACAAAATGCGGCGATATACAATCGGAATATACTGAGAAGACAATTGAGAAATGAAGGGACTCCATTGAGGCCTAACATGAGATTGGAAATTTATGTGTTCGCTTTATTCAACGAGGATATGAAACCCGGCCCGACTTCAGAGAGGAACTACGGTTTATTCCAGCCCGACGGAACCATGGCGTACAGTCTCGGGCTCTCTGCATTATCAAGTACCTCATCACCATCATCATCATCATCATCATCGACTTCCTCGGCCACTATTTCCTTAACTTCCAATGCCACCAAGGTAAAAACTTAGGCCAATGTACAAATTAACTGATGTATAATAATGTAATAATCCAATGTATATTATAACACATATTTCAATTTATATATAGTTCTTATACATGAAATATTTGAATCTTACGTGTTGTTTTTCCTTTTCTGTCTTTTTTCCCTTGGGGCTTATTATTAAACAGGTTAAACAAAGTGGAAATCAAAGGTTCCTGTATACAATATTCCTATATTTGCTGGCCTTCCAAGTTTTTATGAGAAGACTGTGGTAAACAATGAGTGCGTGTAAATATCTCATTTTGCAGGAGGAATTATTAATGGGGTCTGCCCTTTAAGATTTTTGGCGTTTTATATATTATCAACTGCAAAAAATATGGTCAAGATCTCATTCGAAAGAAGATCGATTGAAGTCCACAGAAATTGAAGGATTCCTTTGTTCTCATTCCAAGGATCAGTACCATTCAAAATTTATTGATAATCAATCAATATCGAACCCATGCATTAATTCTTCAACTCATTTTGTGGTCGATCATCATCTAACGTTGATTTGTCCGGGCTGGATCAGCGGCGAGAATGCCTTTTGATTGCAAGAATGTACTACCATATTTCTGTAGTGATCAAAGCCAGATTCTTCGACCAATCACATATTCAATCTGCTTTGGCAAATTACCTCATTACTTTACTAGAAATGTAGCAGATCTGTTTTATTCGCCTCCCTTATTGTACAGAAGATTTAGTAATTAAAGAATCATCTCCAAATTTGCTTTTCTCTTTTGCTTTTAGACTCGAGAAATCAATAGTGTACATATATGTGTGTGTGTGTGTGTATTTACCTACAAAATAAGAAATTCAAGGACAACCTTACTAAAGCTGTCTACTTTTGGACGTGGACTCCATAAATGTTCCTGCATATATGTGAAAAAATCTATTCTCAACAAAGTTGCTTTTCTTCCTAACAACATATATTCGTCATACACTAATATATGCTGTAAAGTTTAGGATAACAAATTCAAGATAATGTTGCCTTAATTAATTTCCAAAGGTTAAACTTTGTTTTGTTCTTTCTTTTCTTTTTTTAAAATATATTTTTGCCCGCACAATGGGTGGCCCAGCTTTATTCCCTGGCTATAACCGTCAGCATTAATTGGCGGAGCCATCTTTTCTCCAAAGACGCTTTACATTTACAGACACACACACAAAGATATTCCTGATTGGATTGGCTAATTAACATAAATAGAAAAGATTAATTCATCATTTGCGCTTACTCATGCAAAGCTTTAATTAGCCCAATGCGTTTACACTTAAGAGCTTGTTTGCTTGGTATGTTTAGATTAAGCATGATATGCATGATTAGGATAAATAGTGGATTATTGTATATCCTATCTAATGTTTGTTTGCATATTTTAAATAACTTAATATTCAACTTTAATTGTTTGTTTGGCATGATTATCCCATTTGACAAATCACAACTTATTTCCAACATAAGCTGAAAAACATATCACATCTCAAAGTTTTGATACACAAGTCAAGTTTGACCTTAAATGCATGTCGGGCCCTAACTGTATCGAAGGCTTTTAAAAATGAACCAAATATTGAAATTGAATTGGATTGTATATCTAGGGCTTGTTTGCTTGGGCATATAAGATTAGGCAAGATTCATTTACTAATGATACATAAGCTAAAAATAGTATCCAATACCATATAATTTATTATTTGTTTTGGTTTTATAAATTGATGATATCCCACACTTGATACTATATAATATTTGGTTGGCAAAATTGCTCAATATGATTACACTTTATAATGTCCAAAATGTTCTAACTTCTAAGAAGGTAAATTTCCAAAATAATTGTTAGGGTTTTTAATGAGGAGTAAAAATGACTTTTTTATTCCCTATCAAATAAGATTTAAAATGATGAAAAATGGATCAGGCCATCTTGGCCTGATCCATAAACCAACTTAGCACATGATACCATGTCGGGCTGTAAATGTATCATAGGCCATAAAAATATGAAGCAAACAAAATATAAGACTTAAAAATGTATCTATCATGTCTTATCATATGAAACAAACAAGGCCCTATTATGCAACATCAAAGCAAGCAAACAAACTCTTAGTGTAATCAACATGGGTTTTGTCTAGGACAAATTTACACATAAAAGCAGGGATAGTTTGTATGTTGCGGAACGTTGTAGCTCGGCGTTTAGGCGGCTTTCTGGCACCAAAGTAACATGCGATTGTGGAAGATCAAAGGGGGACCCCATTTCCACGTATATAAGCATGTGCAAATGTCCTAAGGGGGAACATACACATGCAGCCCAAAGTTGGAGACTTAGCCCTTTTACCTTCCTCTTTTTCCAAATTCTGACGAATTAATTTTAAATTCATACGCAAAATCTAAAACATTCTTGCTGCTATAAGTTGTTGGGTTTATTAGCATCAGTTTAAGGTAAATAGTAAGATAGTTTGATTGTGACCTTGATCCGATGTTGTCCCAAATTGACAGAAGACAAAGACGTACAACTGATCACAATTCATAATTTTTTTATTTTTTTTTAAATATATATCAGGCACGAAACGCATTTTTGTTGAATTTACAAAATCATGCTGTTGTGGAGCACTACACGAAAAAAAAAAAAATAGTAATAAAATAGTAGATGACAATGTAAAATTATCATCAATTATAAATATATTAAGCGACAAAAATTATTCTATCATAATATTAATTTTTGTAAATCTAATAATAATAAGAATGATATTTAACTTGTCACTATTGACAATTAATAAAATATCTATAATGACAACATATTAATATTGAAAATTGTCACTATATTTTCAGTATACATGCATGTGTACAATTAAAATCACTAGCTAATTTTTATCATCATTAAGTTATACTGTAACAGAATAAATCTTATTGCCACTTAAGAGTGTCACTAATGACATAATAAAAATTACAGTGACTTAATATATATCATTAGTAATAATTTTTAATTATTAACATTATATTTTTTTATAGTGGACCTGAATCTGGTCATCATTAGATGCCATTCGTGCGGCTCAAGCAGCCGATAGAGTTACGGGGATGCAGCAAAAATCTTGAAACTTAGGGGGAGTTAAACCTGAGGAAGAGGAAGTGGAAGGCCTTCTTCCCATAGACTGAAAAGCAGCGGCCGAGCCGCTTTCTTCTTTTGAAAGAAGGGTTAATAGAGAGTTGCCGGCTATTTGGGTCCCCAATCTTCTCTTTTTTCTGTTCTATAATCGAAGTATAGATTAATGGTTTATGACGTTCCCAGTACTCTTTGGTTATGGGTTATAATTAGCTTATCTTCACTTTTCACCGCCTTTAATTCGCACAATTTGGGGAAGATTCTTTTGTAAAGCTGCATGGCTCTTTATCATGCGGAAGTAATGTCTTTATATATACAGTTGGACGTCGAGCAGTTTTTTATGCAGACAATATTGGATACAAACTGACAGCTTGTGGATGATGACAATATTAGTTTTAACTGTAAGCATTGATTAATTGCAAGAAATTGATATATGGGACTAAACAAAAATGACTAAACTCTGTGCGTGGCCCCGACCCCAAAATACTTTAACTGTGAAATAATGGCCGGATGCCCCCATTATCATACAAGTTTACTTATTGAAGTTGTGTTATTTTCATTGGAAATCAGCTTTCTTTCTTTCCTTTCTTCTTCTCTTTCTCTTTTTTTTTTTTTAACTAAATAATTTGAGGTCTTATCGTCTTGGATCTGCACCATTCCGTGTCAACAATCGCCGGCCCCTTTTTCTAATTGTAATACACTTACCTTTGCATGGATGGAGTCTTTGTAACTTTTATTTCATGGTTAGGGCTTGTTGTGGTGTTGCTTACATCTCAAGATAATCTTTCAATCTTAAAATACTTTCAAAATACATTTGCACGTTTTTTGAGGTCATTCTCAAAACAATATAGGAAATGTTTGGTTATGTTTTGTTTGGTTTTACTATGTGTTTTAAAAGAATGAATTATTCAAAAATATGAAAGTTGTTTTTTGGTATGTTTATTTATGTTTTTGGGGAGACTTTTTTTTACTATAATAGTGAAATCAATACCTTTTTTTGTTTTTATGGTGAAAATAAAATTGAGTGATTTTTTAATGTCAATATAATAATAAAATATATATAATGTATATATATAATAAATGTATGTATATATTGAAGAATGTGCATTTTGAAGGGAAAATGGGATATGTTTGGTTATATTTCCCCAAAATAATGTTGTTTTGGGAAAATATAACCGAACACTCCCATAATTTTTTCCAAAATACCTCTTCCCAAAAGTATATATAACTATATGTAATTATACATATACATAAATGGGGAAATCTAGCATTAATCATAAATTGTAGATGACTAATATTAGTTATAATAAATATAGTTCATGTGATAATATTTAGCAAATCTACACTATCCATTTATTATATCCAGTCACCTACTAGACAGTTTTCAAAGACCTATTACCTGTACAACCCTTATATATATGATCTATTCATAGTCTTTGTTTAATTAAGTGTATAAATATAGGGAAAATTTGACTTTTTAGCCCCATATAATTCAACTGTGTATGCATTGTTAATCCGCAACTAATGGAATTGAATATTTTTAGTCCCAATTTCATAACTTTTGTAACATTTTTGGTCCTACTCCCAATTTTCTGTTAAAATTTGGACAGAAATTATTATCTATTTATGAAAATTCCCCTAAAATTTTATCTATTTATGAAAAGCCACACAAAATATACTATTTAACCCTCATTAAAAAATTAAAAATTAAGTACCACAAAAATAATATACATTTATATATATGTGCACATCTAATATATCTATATATATTTTAAAAAAAAAAAAAAACACACACACACACACATTCACATATATATATACATACATTTATGAAAAAATTACCTTTCTGGTCCCATAATTTAACTGTGTGTGCATTGTTAGTCCTGAACTTATGGCATTAAACACTTGTAGTCTAGATTTCGCAATTTTTGTAATATTTTTTGTTCTCCTCCCAATTTTTCTTAAAAATTTGAACAAAAACTGCTATCTATTTATGAAAACTCCCCTAGAATTTTATATATTTATAAAAAATCCCACAAAATATACCATTTAATTCTCACTAAAAAATTAAAAATTAAATACCACAAAAACTCTTCACAATATTTTTTTTAAAAATAATATATTTATATATATACACACATCCATATTATGTACACATATTTAAACCACACACATATATAACTACATATATATTATATACATAAACCTCCACCAACTATCGCCGACGGCGGCTGCTCCCATGGGCTGGTGGGGTTCGAGAGAAGGGGGCGATGGGCTGGTGCGAGGTGCTGAGGGTTTGCCTAGCTAGGGTGGGGGTAGGGGGAAAGAGAGGAGGAGCATCAGTGGTGGGGGAATGGGCATGGCCAGCCCGATTATGGGCTAGCGGAGGCTAGGGGATGGGTGATGGGTGGGTGCTCGCTGGGGCATTTGGGGTTAGGCCAATTTATAAAAATAATACAATTTTCTAAAATTTTTATAAAATTAGTGCAGTTTTGTAAGTTTTGTAAAATTAGTGTAAGGCGTGGCTAAAATGAGAGGTTTGTAAGTTTCGCAGCCACACCTTTAGTTCCAGTAATTTTTTTTTTTTTAATAAAGAAATGAGAGGCGTGGCTGCAAGCCTTGCCTCTCAGGAAAGCATTTTTTTTTTTAAAGAAATCGCAAGACAAGCCGTGCCTCTTGCATGAAATTTTTATTTTTTTTTAGAAAGCATGCATGGAAAGATGTATATAATGTGTATTATGGTATATGTATATTATAGTATATATCATAATATATAATATATTATGTAATATATTATGTATATTATAGTATATAGTACACACAATATATAATATACAATATATATAATATATTATATGTATAGTAAATACAATATATGAAATATATACATATCATAATATATAATGTATATTATATGTATAGTAAATACAATATATGAAATATATACATATCATAATATATAATGTATATTATATAATTATATTATATGTATTGTATATTATATATTGTGTGTACTATGTACTATAAATAAAATATATAATATATAATATATATTATATATAACCCAATTTATGTATATATATATTCATATATGTTGCATGCATGTGTATGCATATGTTACATGTATATATGCATATGTGTGCATACCTTTTTATTTTAATCAACAAAACCCATTTTTGCCATCCAAAAAAAGAAGATATTCGTTAATACATGTAACCTTCCTCAAGATCCTCCAGGCCAACAAAAGTTGGATACCATATACGCCACAAAATCAAGCACCAAGCTCATGGTATTAATCTATGGCCACATGAGATACAAATGTTGTAGAACTTTGACAAACTTTACATAAAAAAATGATGTCATTTTGATTTAAAGCCAATTAAAAAAATTTTAAAAAGGGACAGCACACGGGCTATAATATTGTTCACACGTGCATTCTTGTTTATATGCAATAGTAATACATAATATTATGCACAAGTGATGATCATACGGGTGTACAAAAAAAAAAAAAAAAACCAAAATTGACAGAAAACCAAAAAAACTAAATTGAACTGAATCAAACAGAACTGATATATGTTCGGTCTAGCTTTCAGTTTTACACTTTAAAAAATTTTACTTTTCGGTTCGATTCAGTCTTTTTAATCGGCTAACCGAAACCAAACAAAAAATTGAAAAAAATAGTTTGTTCGGTTAACCAAATCGAAAAATGATTTAGTCCTTTTATTTTATTTGTCTAAGCATTATTATTCAAGTATCTACATCAACAATATAAGTGTGGAATATCATTCATTGTATGTCAATAATTTTAATAAATTTCATATTTTTTATTAATTTTATAAGTTTAATTTTATTAATTTTATAAGTCTAAGATAAATAAATGCAAATTTTAAAATAATATAAATGTTAATGGATTTGCAAATTTTTTGATAATGAACGTAACTATCAAACATAACTAAAAATAAAATATATAGAATAAGTTCAATCAAATTACAATTTACAAGTTATACCTACGTAGATTAATACCCCCACGCAGGTATGATGTCATTTTCCCTTTTTTCCTTTTCCCCCCCTTTTACCTTTTTTTTCTGCTCTCTCTCTTTTGAAAACTCTTTAATATTAGACTGACATCCAAACATTGAGATGTTCAAATAAAAATACTTTTTGTTATTAATTATAACTATCAAACATGACTAACATAAAATTTGTGGAATAATTTCATGTAGCTGGTTGTTTTTCACCCATTTTTCTTTTTTTAGTTTTTATTTCGGTTAATATTAGTTATCTTTTAATTTGCACGCAAATATTGACAGATAGTCACATAAAAATATTTTTTGATAAGGAACATAACGATCGAATATTTTTTCATCAAATATTTTTTTGATAAGAAATACTAAACTCTTGACCTTCCATATTATGTGATAGACTCACGCCACTAGGCCACAGGCCACTCGACTGGTTTAGGGCTGAGGGGTTAGGGTTTTTTTATACATATGCACACACATTATGAGCCCATTCGGTCCAGAACTCTTGACTTCTTACAATACATCAGGTGTGAAAGAAGCAATTGAAGAAGGCAAAAGAAGAGTCATCCAATTTGGCTTGGTACAGAGGAACAAACAAAAATTCATGGCAAGTGAATAGGTCAAGCGTGAAAAAAGAATGAAATGCGAACGGGCTACATTGCTGAGCACATTGTTCAAAAGTTTGATTACACTCAACAATCAGTTTCAATTATAACGCGGAGGCACATAGGTCAGGGAAATCATGTGCAAGTTATCAAACTTATGAGACGTGAGTGTTCATGTGGAAAATGGGCTGAACTTTGTATTCCATGCTCACATGTGATGAGTGCATGCCGACATTTTGGATTAAACGCTGCGGCATTTGTTAAGCCATATTACAATCTTGAATATTACTTGACAACATATCAAGGGAGCTTTGAGCCGATATGGGGCGAAGATTATTGGGATGAACCTAATTTTAACCTAGTCCATAATCCAACCCATAGAGAGAGACGTGTTGCTGCAAGGGATCGCACTAGTAGGATCCAAAATGAAATGGATTGGCCCCAAACACTTGCGAGACAACAAGCCCGCCGTCAAGCCCAAGCCCAACATACTTTATTCTTCCAACTTTGTAATTTGGGCTTTATTCTTTTATATTTTTTCTTTGTATCATACTTCATGAATAATAAAATTGGTGAAAATTTTCAAAAATTTCAAGCAATTATAATTTTTGTTACATTTCACTCACATACTTAAAGAATAAAGCCCACACATTGTTCTTTAATAACTATGTTTAAATAAAAATGATCATCTCCCATTTTTGAGTTCAAATCTAAAAGATGAAAAAAAACATTAATGAAGTAATGTGAATTGTGGCTTACATATTTATTAGTAGAATAGGTAGATAAGACGGAGTACGTAACAACATTATGTGATAGTTTGACATGCCATAATATTAACCTCCCTTGAAATTACAAGCATCACTTAATGATTACAAGATATGATGATTCTTCATTAATGTATTAATATATAATCATGTACTGAGGTTTTACATGCCTATTTTGGCCAAGGTTATATACAAGCATCTCTTCACTAGTTAATATATTACATCAATTGAAGTTAACACAAAGTATAGTAAATTTATATAAATATGTCTCAATCATTTGAATTTTATCAAATAGTAATTTTATAAAATAGTTTAAAATTTTATACTACATATTTAGGCTTACTTTTAATATTTTGAAAAGAAAAAAAAAATTATTCAAATTTTAAATGTAAAATAACATATTCTAAATTAAGTTTTTATAATATAACTTTTATTACTCTAATATAAATAAAAACTATTTTTAAATGAATATAATAGACACATATTAAATATAATATAAAACAAATGGGCTCTTTATGTTGCCAAACTCTTGCTTTCCGCTTTTTTTTTCGGAAAAAAAAAAAAAATTCACAAGAGGCACGCACGCCTCTTGGAAGTATTCCGCCATGCAAGAGTAGCCACGCCTCTTGCGAATTTTAAAAAAAATAAATAGATAAAGCTTTTTGAAGAGGCGTGGCTGCAACTACAAGCCACGCCTTACACTAATTTTACAAATCCCTCAAATTTGCGCTAGTTTTGTAAAATTTTTACAAAACTGTGTTAGTTTTATAAATTGGCCGGCATTTGGGGTTGGGGCTGGAGATGGGAAAGAAAAAGATACCTTTTTTAATTCTTTTTTTTTTGTTTTTTAAAAAAAAAAATAGCTAATTTATTAAGTATTAATTTAACATTACTCAAAATAAATAATTATTTATTTATTTTATTTATTTAAAATTATTAAAGTATATTGTACAAAATTATTTAATTTATATCAAAATAAGTAAAATTATTAATTATTAAAATTATTATTGTTAGTTTTAAATTATTACATTGCTTGGTTTCAAAATTATTAAAATTATATTTTAAATTTTAAATTATGATTTAAATATATTTATTATTGTAATACTATGGAGTACGTAATTTAAAATTATAAAATTGTATCGTTTAAGAGATTGATTTACTTTTATCTTTATTTTTTTATTTTTTTACTTCTTTTGTCTTTTACTTTATAATAAGTTTAATTAAATTTGATTAAATTATTTATATATGTTTATAGTTTTAATTTTTAATATTTAAATAATTTTATTAATTATAGCATACATTTAAACTTTATTAGTAATTTAAATAATGTTAAAATTATACAATAGTATAAAAATATTATGAGTAGGTTCAAGGATATTTTTGCTTAAAAAATAATGTGAACAATTATTAGAGGATATGTTTAAATTTTCACATAAATTTTTTGATGATGTCAGCAAATTTGTTAATGGAGGCTAACAATTTTTTTAAAAACATTCGGATAGAAGGAAACTAGGAAGTCATTGTAATTTCTTTAGATTTATTTATAAATGAGTCAAACTTTAAGGTTTTTTTATGTAATGAACCCAAATAAAAATTGATTTGAATTAATCAATTCTCTTTTTAATTTAAAATATTAAAAGTTTTTTTAACAAAATTATATTTGCATTTTGTAAGTCAAGAATTCTATATTCAATTTCTCCATTAACCAAAAAACCTAAGACCAAATCCCAACTTCAACAATTTTCATCATTTAGCTGCAACCAACAGACTCAAAATCGAGTATTCATACCGACAAAGAGATTTAACTATAATAATAGTAGTAAATTGTATTTAACATTAATAGACAAGTTACCTGTTGTAGAAAAGTTAACAAAGTACATGTATCATAATTTTAAACTATAACTAAGGTTAGTCATCCACACGTGTGACTGATGTTAGAATTCCTCTACATTAATAATTACTACAAAATATTTAATTTCATCATACTAATACAACAAAAACCTAATTGATGTGAGTTTATAGTAAAAATTATTTCTTACGAAAATTCTTCTAAACATATTATTTTCTCCCAAAATATTTTCTAACAATGCCGAAAATGAAATCAGTTAAACACCACATTTTCCAAATTACCCTCTACCAAAAATCCATTGTCTCAAAAGGAAAAAGGAAACAAAACAAAAACAAAAAGAACAACAAACAAAGCATAGATTGAAAGATCATTTGCCGGAACAGAATTAGAAGCATATATGATCTTCTAAGCTTTTCCGAGTAAGTTGTGCATGAAGACTAGAGTCGCTTGTCGTCCATGTTCATACTCTGGGCCTCCTCCAAATGGGACAAAAGTAAACGGGCTGGCCCGTTTCCTTAATTTTTCTGGATCCAAAAAGTAGTCGAGCTATCAATGGATCGAATTTTAATTCGAATTTGATCTAAATTGGATTTGAATTTTAGAATTTTTATTTGATTAAAATATTCGATATATTATATTTGATTATAAATATTTAAAATTCAAAAAAAGTGGTTCGGATATAAAATTAAACAATTCGATCCGTTAAAGATCTGAATTCGAATTTTAATATTTTTTGTTAAACTAATACTCTTATATATAATATTAATAAAAATATTAAAATAAAATCTATATATTATATTGACCTAATAGCTATATGAACGTTTATATTATACTATTAATATTGAGTTTTTAACTTAAAAATAAGAGAAACATTGATAAAATATCAAATATTATAATAATTCATCTATGCATTAATATAATGCGAAATAGGAATTTAGTATTTAAATATTTAACTTTTGGACTAATATATAATAAAAGTTGTTAATAATTCAAATATGACATATATTTACTTTATAAATACAATATTTTTATAAAATTCAAAAAAAAAAAAAAGAGTCGAATTTTTTAATAAGATTTCGGATATGATATTTACTAACAAAGATTCTATAGAACTTCGAATCGAATTCGGATATGAATATGAATTTTGATAGTTAAATTCAAATTCACATATGACATATTTGACCCGTTGATAACCCTAATTAGTTGTATGCGTTATTATTAACTTACAGATCTAGTACAAAAGAAATATACCAACAGAAAAATAGTCCTTAGAGTGGGTAAGATTTGTCTATGCTACAATATATAATTCCAGCAACACATAATCATGATATATTCAACCAAAAGCAAGACTTTTAAATGTTTGGACTTAACCTCCCGTTTTGTCCTTGATTTTCTCAAACATGATTAAGTGATGGACACAGAATTCAAGTTTGAACTGAAGAGAATATGTTTTGTAATAAAACATATATTATATGTGTATATAATTTTATTTAATTGTTAAACTTTGATTTACAGATGTTATGATATGTTAAAATTGAATTTAATGACCTAAGGCATGTATATGTTATGTTGAATGTTACGGAACAACTTCCGGCATGTATATATTACTTTTGACGTAGTCTGCTTAAGTTGAAGCGTATCGTCATTTCTGATGATTTTGAGGATATTTCTTATGGGCCTATCTTTTGTCTTATGGGTCGTGATAAAATCTGAATTGGTGTGGCATCTCAGCTTAGGGATTTTCCCGAAAAGGGGTGCTACAGAGGTGGTATTATAGATCTTTCTACTGGAAGAATATTTGGCATCATTGTGGATGAATTGCTGATAAAAAAATTAGGAATAATATTACAATACATCAGAAATTTAGTGCTGACGTTACATAATATACAACAAGAGATGAAAGGGGAAAAAACAAAAAAAATAAAAAGGAAAAACCTCTGAGCTTTATTGTTGTTTATTATGCTACATCTTTGAGCTTGATTATTATGGATTATTGTGCTGCATCTTTGAAATGGCTGCGCAAAATTTCACACCCACTCTTTAACAAAGAAAGGTATATATAAATATGTGCCTGTATTTGTCTAGAGGCATTTGGATGGCCAGACTCGTTTACGGTACTCTCCAAGAGCCCACAGTGGGAAAATATTCCTGTATTGTGCATAATGCAGCATACAGTTCTTCATGTAAACTCCAGTAATTTCCTGTAATTATGAATTTATTGTATCATCAGATGTCTGATTTTGAAACAGAGTGTTGCATTTTGATAGAGCTAAAATGGTTACCTGTTGAGGGAAATCTCCGTCATCCATCTGTGCATTAATCAACAACTTTGCTGCTTTGTGTAGAGGCGTGGGATCCCTCCCCGCCTGGTTTGTTAGAAACAGGAACAAACATCAGGGGTCTTTTTTCATTCGTTTGACGTCGAAAAAACACTATATAATTGAGGTCAAAGAGCTAACCTGTCCGCCATACATAAGACCAAGCATTGCCCATGATGTCTGCACCAAGTTCGTGTGGTTTCCTTCCAATGGTGTGTATTTCTGTCATAAGATCATCAAATATCAGTACTCTGTCTAAAAAAGGATTGGTCTTTTTGTTTCTTGGCTATGTGTAGTTACCATGCTTGGGCAGGACTCGAGGCTTTCTCCCCATCCACCTTCTTCATTTTGCGTTGACAAATAAAAGTTGACGCCTTTTCTAACTGCTTCATTGTTTTCATATGTCTTTCCCACAGCAGCTAATCCTTGTAGCACAAAAAATGTGCCATACAGGAAGCAAATTCCCCAATAGCCATACCTACACACATACTTGAGATTAGATGATTGAAATTTTTTACCATATGGTATATATATATATTCTTAAACTCATCAACCACTAAAACTCACCATGAACCATCAGGCCATTGTTTTTCTTCAAGGAAGCGTATTGCCTTTGCCACCGAGTTCTCTATTTCTTTCTCCCAGTGGCCTGGATGCAAACGCTTGAATAATTGAAGAGCTTGGACTATGGAAGCAGTGCATTCCACATGCCTAAAACCACAAAATGATAGGTTTTTATCAAATTCAGGTTCAGAATTCAAGTACAAAATATGTTTTAAAGGTAAAAGAAAAGTGCGGAAAAGTGAGAGCTAAGATCTTACTCTTGCTCAACGACTATGTCTGCAAAGAGCTCCGAGGGGTTTAAAACCTGAAAGAAAAGTAGCATGTCGTCCTATTATGTTCTGTTCAACTTTAATGTCCCTATTGTTTGGTCAAAATTGTACTGCTTTAGACAAACGTTTGGAATGTGCAATCATAATTTCCGATATAGCTCTGATATTATGCATCAAAATATACCTGCAAATATGGCTGCGGAATTGGCGGCTCCCAGACCGCAAATCCACCACTCAGTGGACTCTGGATACATAACATTGTACACATTAATTGACCAACCATCAATTACCTTAAAACTAAATGAAATCATATAGTATAGAGAATTCGTACTTGCAAATAAAGGAGGACACTGACAGCCTCATGCAAGCGCTCAACAGGAGGTTTCTCTCCTGAAATTTCAGTTGGCATTTGTGAGAGCAAGAGCAGGCACTGCAAACGGTAATTCATGCATCTTGGTCAAGTTTTTTCTTTTTAAAAAAAGAAATAAAAAGAATTAGTTTTCGAGGGAATAATAAAAGTACCTTTAGTGCTTCAGATGTGCAATCTGATACAACCCACCCCTGATCTTGATCAGAAAAAGTCCACGCTCCTTTAGTGAAGTGACGATACATGGCTTTGAAGTCGCCCCTTGGATTTTCCTTCATCTAAATAATTCACACGGACAGTTCAAATGAAAATTAGTTAAATTACAGACAACTTCATATTCAAACAAGAAAAAATTTCAGTTTCTAGAAATGAACCTGAGATTCTTTTATATAGAAGTGTGCCTTCTTAAGACAGTCGCCGTATTCCTCAACCACGCCGGATGCAATAACAGCTTGAGTGGCAAGAGTACTGTCCCATATTTGACTTCCAAAACTCTACAGTTAAAAACAGAGAAGCCATTTAGTTTGTGCTTTTCTTTTTTATCACTTACTCATTATTGAATTATTGGTGTAGGAAATAATACCTGCATCTTCATGCCATCTTCCGCAAGCCACAAGTAATCAGGAACTCTCGCTAGGTGATGCTTAAACTCATCGCCGTTTGGATCATGCGCCCACCAACACATCATCTGCAGACTCTGTATATCAAGAAACATAGTAATATGTTATCAGTACAATGATACTATGTTTATCATGCAATAGTCAAAACCAATTCATTCTGCAAGCTCATGTTGCTTAAGAATATTACATACTTTTTCTACACAGCCAATGGTGATGTATCTGGTCTCCTCAGCTCCATAGCGCATGTACTTGATTGCCTTATCGAGTGCTTTTTGTCTAATCTTGTTCAACGGCCAACGCCTCATTACCGGCTCAGTGCAGTAGTTGAGGGTATCCCAGAGCAAATCTTGTATGAATGTGTGGGGATAGTATAGATCATCCTGCATTAAATTTGCAGAATTTGATGATATGAGGTTTAATTAATGTTTTCATAATTCAATTTAGGATTTTACAATAGGAAATACCTACCTTACAACAGTCATGGCGAGCTTTATTCCAATCAATCTGATCATAGGGCTTAACATGAATCTCTTGTCTGAGGGACAAAACCAAGTCTGTGAGTGGTCCATGGTATTTTCTACCATACAGGTACGACATTGGCATATAAGTTGTGCGACAGTAACACCACATTTTAGCTGCATTAGCATAAATATTAAAATAATGTTAGAATATTCCAACGAACAACAATTTAAATACGTACTAATTTAATAGATAGAATTAATTGCCTGGATGATAAGGCAAAAACGAAGGGAAAAGCCAGAATTCTGGGGGAAGCGGGTTGCAGCCATCCCAATCATACACTCCAAGAACCTGATCATATGGTACATTATTTTAAATTGATTGTGAAATTCCTTCCAGAATCTTTAGGATTGTTAGAATATTTTAATTCTGTTTTTTTTTTTTTCCTCCCTCTATTACAGAATTTATAGGAGTTTGGTTGTGCTTTTATTTTCATTTTTTTATTTTCAATATTTTTAAATTTTGAAAAGTTAGTTAGAGTAAATGAGTTGAAAATAGATTTGTATTTAAATAGTTTGATTGGAAAGTAATAATTATATAGAATTTAATAGGCTGTAGGTAGAGAGAGATTATAATAATGAAGTGGGGACAGAAGATATATAGGTTATTGGGAAAAGATATGCATATAGGTTATGAAAATATATTTTGAGATGCAAATAAGTTGAAATATTAGAAAACGTGATAATAAGTTATTGATAATTTATTTTCAAATAATAAAAACAGATGAAAATGAAAATAAAACATAACCAAACTGAGTTTTCTGTCTCCTTATTTGTAGGATTTGATTTTAGCTTTAAAAGGAAAAGTTTTTCCGCTGTATCAGCCAAGTACAAGGGGCATTAAACTCCCCAATGGATTTTCTCTCTATACATACAATCCAATAGCAACACGTAATCAGTATAAAGAAATCGAAACTTTCTTGTCTTAGTTTTTCTCCAAAAACCAATTGTTAGATCTCACATCGAAGAAATAAATAAATAAATTATGATTTTTATATATGATATTGGATAATTCTCACATCTCGAGCTAGTTTTTGGGATGAGTTATATCTAAAGTCCATTATTTAACACCAATCACAATTGATAACTAGCTAGTATTTGTTAGATTGCACTATTGCAGCTTCATGTTTCCTGTTTGAGTAGTTATGTTTCTGAAGGTAAGAACATATTATATATTTATAATTATTTACTGAAAGATAGGTCTTTCCCCATGAGGGAATTCCAGTAGCTCCACCATGATCAAGAATCCACTTGCGGGCTCGGGCCACAGCACCATTACCGTCATCTGGTCCCTCTCCCAGTAAACGTAGAGCAACGTAGCTAAGGGCTGAGCCTATCATTGTGCTGTGCCCTTCTATGTAAAATCCCCAGCCGCCATCCTCATTCTGCCCACATGTATTTTATTACAAATTTGATTAATTACAACTTACGTGTGCTTTATTACAAAATTGATCAGTTAATATTTAGTTGTGTGATATGTATAGGGCACCTGATGGTTGTAGATGTAGCGGACCATCTCCTTTCTGTGTTCTGATGTCAAAATTGTGTTGATTGCTCCACTTATGTACAAGGCAATAATCTATGCACGACGAATATTTGTAAATTAATTACCAAATAAAGAATGGAAAATATTAAGAGAAAAATTGAAAGAAAAAAAAAAGGAAAAAAGGATGAAGACAAAATAATACTACATCGTAATATATTTATGCAAGGAATTAAAAATCCTTACCAGTGGGGGAGTGAAAAACATAGGCCCGGCATTTTCAGCAGGCCAGTGCCCGTCACTCGCTTGGACTGCCCGATTTACCCTCAGAGCTTTCTTAACAGCGATCGTCGCTTTTTCGTAGGTCACTTCTTCCTTCCCTCCAACTCTAACTGGCGGTATGCCCAACAGATCAATTCCACTTTCCTTCTTAAGCTGGTCAAAAAAAAAAAAAAAATAGAGATCACTTAATCATTGAATTTTCTGGAGTTAATAATTCTTGGAATTAAAGATATATATATTTAATTCTATTAACCTGCATTCTCATGAACAAATCAGCACAGGAATGAAATCCCTTCTTCCTATTCTCACTGAACTCTTCACGAGCCTTTTGAAAGGCTTCGCGCTCTTCAGGGGTTCCGGCGTTGGGGTCATACTCCCAAATTTGTCTGCCTACAAAGTTGTTTGTGCTGTACAAATATGGGCCATGCCCTTCAGCAATCTTGAGCCTCCACATATCGATCCTTTTCTTCTGCAGTTATACATACATATCGATCATATTATTTTTACTTAGGAATATATCGTTAACGTTGTCATAGTAGCTGCTAGTGTTTGAACAATTGATGTAAATTAGTATTTTGAGGGGAGGTGGAGGAGTATTAATTATATATGTAGCCGGCCAAGTGTTACATACAAACAAAATAGAAACATAGCACTAAGCAAATCTTAGTTAGATTTAATTTTGAACTAATTAGTAACAATTTGATTCGAATCTAAAGAAGAAATTATTGAATTTGAAGGAAAAAATATCATATACATACGATCTGTACCCGACATGCATTTGTGTAATTCACACTAAATTAAGGAACAAGGTTGACAGAAATTTCATGATTTCTTCTCTTGTTGGGTTGACAAATCAAGAAGTCAACGGGCGTTTACACATGCAGAGAAATTAAGAGAGGAGAGAAAGAGGACCTAATTGCAGCACAACGAAGCTAAAGGTTGTATAACCAATGACTGCAAAAAATAGAGAATGAGACAATAGATAGTATTATAAGGCTGGAAGCACTAAGCTGTTAAAAGTATATTCAGGAGTACTGATGCTATTTAATGGCGAAGCTAGAGGAAAATTAGGTTGGAAAATTAGGTTGGTTGGTCGCATATAGTTTTCTTTTCTTTTTTTTTATTTACATATATATATATATATATATATACGTGCATCTAAAGTTCATTCAAGTTTAAACCTCAAATTCCACACTTATAAATGTGATGATGATACTATATAATAGTATAATATGAATGACAAAAAAAATAAATGACAATGTGAAAATTATCACTAATGATATATATATTAAGTGAAAAAAAATTATTATCATTAATGACACATTTCAGGTGACAATAATATTTATTTTATCACTATATAAAATATAGTGACAAAACTTATTTTAAGTTGTTATTATTGACAGTTGACACATATATGGTAACAAACCAATGACAATAAAAATTATCACTATAATTTATAATAAAATATCTATAGTTATTTGGTTGTCACATGATACATCACTAATTGTTAATAGTGATAATTTAAATACGATTATTATTAGCATTAAATTCGTAAATATCATTATTGTGACAAGATAAATCATTTTGTGCTTAATATATATATATATATATATATATGTGTGTGTGTGTGTCTCTCTCTCTCTCTCTCTCTCTATATATATATATATAATCAGTGATAACTTGTTTTTATGTTGCCACATATTATTTTATTGCTAATTTTTTATCTTCTTCATAGTATAATACCGTTAAATCAATTGAGTCGCCAATCAATTCAACTGCTAAAAATGGTAAATGTTCGTGACAGGATAAAAAAGGACGGAGATATTTAAATGTATATATGTAGAGAGAAAAAGACACCAATACGAAAAGAAAAACAAGTAAAAACAAAAGTTGGTTTGATATATTTCTTCAATAAATATAAATTTCATGTGTGATTTCTCACACTCTTTAATTTATTTCGCATACATTTGTTAAAATAATGCTCCTCACCCCATCACAATGTCTTGATCCGTCCTATTCTTGGCCGTATTAATCAACGATCGGTGCCACTATTGAAAAATAGCATCAAAATAACATCACATTAATTAGTATCAATGTTGAACTAGCTAGTAATTTACATTAGACAACAATATTTTTATTTTAATATGTACGAGTTTTCACAAATTGATCAATAGCAAAAACAATTATGTTTAAATTGTTATTACTAATACTATTGATACATTTATAGTGATTATGTTGCAAATATATGTAGAAATATTTAAATCAGACATGATGCTAACCATTTTTTTTTTAAATAAATTGATAGGTCCCATAAAATAGCATTCAGACATGATACTAACTTTTTTTTAAAAATAAATAGATAGGTCCCATAAAATAGCATTCAGACATGATACTAACTTTTTTTTTTAAATAAATTGATAGGTTCCATAAAATAGAATAAGTTCTGAATACCATATAGTACTAATTACAATTCAACTTCACTATTATATAACTTATAAATTTTCAGTTAAAACTTTTATTTGTGAGATTATTTATCCAAGAAGTAGATTGATACAATGAAATAGTATTCGGCTAAGTGTATAAACTCTTAAAAATATTGGTAAATCTTTTGAAAAATAAATTTATAAGCTTTTTTTGTGGTAAAATAAATTTATAAACTTAAAAATAAGATGTATGGATCTATAATCTATTTAGAATAAAATACATACCTCGCGTACCTTATTTTTTGAATATCTTATGGATTGTATTATTTTAACTAATAAACAACCTAAAATACCCCTATTAGAAAAAACTTGTATTTTTCCAATTTTACCCTTCTTATCTTTCAAATTACTCTTGTCCATCATAAATTTTATTGTAAAACACTTCATTTTATTCCAGCACTAAATATTGAATACTATTATTTGCACTCCAAATTTTATTATTTGAACTCTAATTAGTCTTTAATTTATGAAAATTATCATTATATCCTTTTACTTTTAAGATATGATTTAATTTAAGTTTTTGAACAATTATGCCCTTGATATATGCCCGTGATACACATCAAAGAAAGTATGCTAATGATATAAAATATCAAAATTAAAGATATGAAAAGGAAATTCTTTAATCTTTCTTAAATTTTGGCTAATTTGCTAACATTATGCAATATCTTAATGGAAATATTCCTTAGGTTTGTATAAGTCACTAATGAGATCTTTTCAAATTAAGTCTCATGTGAGTGGGTAGAAAATATGTCAAGATGACATTGCATTTGAGTAGTTGATATATTTTGATTATTTAAAATTTTTTAAAAATCACAACTAATGTTAAGTATTAAGTGGGATTATTTTAAATAATTATAAAAATTCTAAAAATTTAAGAACTCAAAATTGGGTCAAAATTATACAATTAGAGTGAAAAGACCTCCTTCTTATATAAAAAATACAAATTTATGTGTGTTAAGTGTAAATGAATTTTAAAAAATATATATTAAAATTTCATTTAATTTGATTAAAAATAAAAAATCAATAATCACTACTAATATTAAGTAACAAATAGAACTATTTTAAATAATTAACAAGACTTTAAATTTATTAAATCTAGAAGTTGACCAGATACATAATTGTGGTAAACATAACCCCATTCATACACATAATTGTCATAAAACCCATGCTACGCCTTATATTGTTTGAAAAATATTACTTATTATATAAAAGAAATTTTTTACATATTTTGCAAATAATTAAAATAAGTAACTCAAATTATTTTAATGACAAGAAGAATTACATTTGTAGAAGGCCAATTAAATGAATAATATATTAAGGGCATAATTATCTAAAAATTTAAATTAAATCATATCTTAAAAGTAAAAAGATATAATAGTCAATTTCTATAGATTAAAGATTAATTGAAGTACAAATAATAGTATATACCCCTAAAAATTCATTCTTAAATAATACTCTTCATCTTGATTTGAGTACTAAAATGATGGATGCTCATAACATGAGTAAGGCAAAAAGGAAGGAGATATATACATATATATATCATATGTAGAGAAAGAGACAAAACACCAAGAAGATAAATGGGAAAGCAAAACTTGGTTGGATTTTTGCTTTAAATAAATTTAAATTTCATGTGTGATTTCTTACACGATACAAATTTTCCTCTTTCAGTCTATTTCGTATAGAGTTGTTGATCACTCCTCACCACCTAACATAAAATCTTGATCTCGTCCTATTTTTATTAGTATAAATAAAAAAATACCACATCATTAAAAATATAACATTAATAGAATTGCACTAATATAAAAGTAGTCCTAATAATTTAGATTAGAGAACAATAATTTTATTTTTACTACATATGACAATAACTTTTCACAAGTGAGTAGTAACTATAACATTTTTAGGCCATTACTATTAACAATTATCGGTACGCATATATATAAGAAAGTGGCTAATAATAATTTACCTCCTGTAAAATATGAAATGTTCAAAACCTCCCGTTACAAAAAACCTCCTTATGTTTTAAAAAATTATACACACTACCTCCTCCTTCTCATTTGATACCCATTTAATATAATTTTAATATGAAAAGACTAATTTACCCTTAATCATTTAATATATTTTTAATTCAATTTAAATAACCTTTTATTATCATTTTCTTTTCTTTTCTTTCATTCTTTTCTTTCTTTTTATTTCTCATTTGTCTCTTCTTCCATTATTTCACATGTTTCTCATTTTATAGATGTGTGTATATATATATATATATAAACTTATTATTGTTTCTCATTACCCATTATTTCATATATTCTCATTTTATACATATATAAATTTATTTATAAAATTAAAATCACTTTTATTTTTACCTTATTAATTATATTAATTTTTCTTTCTATTAATTCATTCCAAAGTAAATAAAATTTAAATTTCATAAGAGTATATAACATATTTTTTATTTATACTTAAATACATATAATATATATATACATATATATATATAAATTTATCTATAAAATTTAAATAAATTTTATTTATATATTTTTTCTTTCAATATTTATTTCAAATTAAATATTATATATTTATTAAAATATATATAATATATTCATATATTTTTTTGATAAGATATTTATACACATATATTAGTATATATGATGTTATTATCAAATATATATATATATATATGTGTGTGTGTATGTGTGTGTGTGTATGATAATATATACAATTATTTTTTATAAGGGCATAATTGTCTTTTTATATGCAAAAATTTAAGCCCAATTGCACGCATAGGCGCGTGTTCTACACCTATGCTCTCAGGGGGGTTCGTTGCATGATTTTAAAATGACAAGTTGGTTTTTTGTATATTTTTTTCAGGGGAGGGTCTTTTGTCTATTTTGTTTTTTTACAGGGAGTACAATCATTTTTTCCCTATTGGTTATATTTAATACAGCTATTAATAAAGATAGTGCCTAATTGAGCTAGAAGAAAAGAGCATAATAAATTGGAAATTATAAATCACTACAAAAAAAAAAAAGGGTAATTCTGAACCCAAAAAAAAAGGGTATAATAAATTGGAAATTATAGGACTCTTTATCTGCAGAGATCTTTTTGCTCTGGAGTCCTTGTGGATGATCAATTATATTATTGATAAAATTATGAAGAATATTACAGTACATCAGATATTTAGTGCTGAGATTACATAATGTACAAGAGATCAAAAGGAAGAAAAAAAAAAAAAGGGAAAGCCTCTGAGTTTCATTATTAATTACTGTTTATTAAGCTGCAGCTTTGAGCTTGATTATTATAGTTTTTTGTGCTGCATCTTTGAAATGGCTGCGCAAAATTTTACACCCATTCTTTAACAAACAAAGGTATATATAAATATGTGCTCTCCAAGAGCCCACAATGGGAAAATATTCTTGTATTGTGCATAATGCAGCATACAGTTCTTCATGTAAACTAACTAGTTCTTATGGGCCTATCGTTTTGTCTTATGGGTCATGATAAAGTCTGAATTGATGCGGCATCTTAGCTTAGGGGATTTTCCCGAAAGGGGGTGCTACAGAGGTGGTAAAACAGATCTTTCTACTGGAAGAATATTTGGAATCATTGTGGATGAATTGCTGATAAAAATATTAGGAATAATATTACAATACATCAGAAATTTAGTGCTGACGTTACATAATATACAACAAGAGATGAAAGGGAAAAAAACAAAAAAAATAAAAAGGAAAAACCGCTGAGCTTTATTGTTGTTTATTATGCTACATCTTTGAGCTTGATTATTATGGATTACTGTGCTGCATCTTTGAAATGGCTGCGCAAAATTTCACACCCACTCTTTAACAAAGAAAGGCATATATAAATATGTGCTTGTATTTGTCTAGAGGCATTTGGATGGCCAGACTCGTTTACGGTACTCTCCAAGAGCCCACAGTGGGAAAATATTCCTGTATTGTGCATAATGCAGCATACAGTTCTTCATGTAAACTCCAGTAATTTCCTGTAATTATGAATTTATTGTATCATCAGAGGTCTGATTTTGAAACAGAGTGTTGCATTTTGATAGAGCTGAAATGGTTACCTGTTGAGGGAAATCTCCGTCATCCATCTGTGCATTAATCAACAACTTTGCTGCTTTGTGTAGAGGCGTGGGATCCCTCTCCGCCTGGTTTGTTAGAAACAGGAACAAACATCAGGGGTCTTTTTTTCATTCGCTTGACGTTGAAAAACACTATATAATTGAGGTCAAAGAGCTAACCTGTCCGCCGTACATAAGACCAAGCATTGCCCATGATGTCTGCACCAAGTTCGTGTGGTTTCCTTCCAATGGTGTGTATTTCTGTCATAAGATCATCAAATATCAGTACTCTGTCTAAAAAAGGATTGGTCTTTTTGTTTCTTGGCTAAGTGTAGTTACCATGCTTGGGCAGGACTCGAGGCTTTCTCCCCATCCACCTTCTTCATTTTGCGTTGACAAATAAAAGTTGACGCCTTTTCTAACTGCTTCATTGTTTTCATATGTCTTTCCCACAGCAGCTAATCCTTGTAGCACAAAAAATGTGCCATACAGGAAGCAAATTCCCCAATAGCCATACCTATATACACACTTGAGATCAGATGATTGAAATTTTTTACCATATGGTATGTATATGTATTCTTAAACTCATCAACCACCAAAACTCACCATGAACCATCAGGCCATTGTTTTTCTTCAAGGAAGTGTATTGCCGTTGCCACTGAGTTCTCTATTTCTTTCTCTCGGTGGCCTGGATGCAAACGCTTGAACGATAGAAGGGCTTGGACTATGGCAGCAGTGCATTCAACATGCCTAAAACCACAAAATAAATGTTTTTTTTTTAATCAAATTCTAGTTCAAAATTCAAGTACAAAAGAGGTTCTAATTAAAGGCAAAAGAAGTGGGGAAACACAGGAGCTCAGATCTTACTCTTGCTCGACGACTATGTCTGCAAAGAGCTCAGAGGGGTTCAAAACCTGAAAGAAAAGTAGCATATTGTCCTGTTATGTTTTGTTCGACTTTAACATCTTTTTTGTTTGGACAAATTTCACTTCTTTGGACAAACATTTGGAATGTAGAATCCTAAATTCTCATATAGCTCTCATGTTATGCATCAAAGTAGTACCTGCAAATATGGTTGCGGAATTGGGGGCTCCCAGATGGCAAATCCACCACTCAAAGGACTCTGGACGCATAACATTGTGCATATTAATTTTACAACAATACATTACCTTTAGTGGCAAGAGTACTGTCCCATATTTGACTTCCAAAACTCTACAGTTACAAACAGAGAAGCCATTTAGTTTGTGCTTTTCTTTTTTATCACTTACTCATTATTGAATTATTGGTGGAGGAAATAATACCTGCATCTTCATGCCATCTTCCGCAAGCCACAAGTAATCAGGAACTCTCGCTAGGTGATGCTTAAACTCATCGCCATTTGGATCATGCGCCCACCAACACATCATCTGCAGACTCTGTATATCAAGAAACATAGTAATATGTTATCAGCACAACGATACTATGTTTATCGTGTAATAATCAGGACCAATTCATTCAACAAGCAGATGTTGCTTACTTTTTCTACACAGCCAATGGTGATGTATCTGGTCTCCTCAGCTCCATAGCGCATGTACTTGATTGCCTTGTCGAGTGCTTTTTGTCTAATCTTGTTCAATGGCCAACGCCTCATTACCGGCTCAGTGCAGTAGTTGAGGGTATCCCAAAGCAAATCTTGTATGAATGTGTGAGGATAGTATAGGTCATCCTGCATTAAATTTGCAGAATTTGATGATATGAGGTTTAATTAATCTTTTCATAATTCAATTTAGGATTTTACAATAGGAAATACCCACCTTACAACAGTCATGACGAGCTTTATTCCAATCGATCTGATCATAGGGCTTAACATGAATCTCTTCTCTAAGGGATAAAACCAAGTCTGTGAGTGTTCCATGGTATTTTCTACCATAAAGGTACGACATGGGCATGTAAGTAGTGCGACAGTAACACCACATTTTAGCTGCATTTATTAAATATTAAAACAATGTTAGAATATTCCAACCAACAACAATTGAACTACGTACTAATTTACAGCCAGAATTTACCTGGATGATAAGGCAAAACTGAAGGGAAAAGCCAGAATTCTGGGGGAAGCGGGTTGCAGCCATCCCAATCGTACACTCCAAGGACCTGTAGTAATTGTAATATGAATTAGTTGTCAAATTATACTTTTATATTGAGACTATTTTGTTAAGGAATGGACGGGCTAACTCAACTCCAAAAGTTAACTCAAAATATGAGGATTACCCAAAATTATATATAGAGATTATAATTTATTTGTTTCACCGATATTGGACACTAACACACCCCGCACGTACCCAAGAATGAATATTTGGAGCATGAAATGACATGAAATGAGTGGCCCAACAATACTGGATAAACCCAACATCGAAAATGGGTGGCTCTAATACCATGTTAAAGAATGGACATTGGGCCTAACTCAACCCCAAGAATCAGCTCAAGAGATGAGGATTGTTCAAGACCATATATAAAGACCACAACTTATTTATTTTACCGATGTGGGACACTAACATATTTGAGTAATAATTAGATGTAAAATTAATTGTTATAGTACAAATTAGGAATATGTGATAAATTAATAATAATTACCGAAAGATAGGTCTTTCCCCAAGAGGGAATTCCAGTAGCTCCACCATGATCAAGAATCCACTTGCGGGCACGCGCCACAGCACCATTACCGTCATCTGGTCCCTCTCCCAATAAGCGTAGAGCAATGTAGCTAAGGGCAGAGCCTATCATTGTGCTGTGCCCTTCTATGTAAAATCCCCAGCCGCCATCCTCATTCTGCCGACATGAATTTTATTACAAATTTGTTTAATTACATGTGTTTTTATTACAAAAATTGATTATTTTTCAATTGTGTGACATGTATAGAGCACCTGATGGTTGTAGATGTAGCGGACCATCTCCTTTCTATGTTCTGATGCCAAAATTGTGTTGATTGCTCCACTTATGTACAACACAATAATCTGTGCACGACGCATATTTGTAAATTAGTTACCAAAATAGGGAATAAAGAAATATCCCAAGAAAATGAGGAAGATAAAATAATGCTACATTTAATTAAGTACGAAATATTGCTTGGCGACTAAATTTGTTTATTTGATATTTCCAACGCATACGAAATATAACATCATTAAAACACAGAACTATTATTTATTATCATTATTGACACTATTTTTTTTTTCTTAATTCACACACTCACTTATATCAAAATTTACTTAAGATTCGACCTATCCAACTTGCATATATAAGTGTAAAGATAATATTATTAAATCAATTAATCACTTGACGGCACAATGTAATCCTTACTTTTGATATTTTAAGATCATGCATAAAATTGTTTTAGAAAACTAGCAGCCATTTATTTCATTTTCAATTCTTATTTTTATTTCATCTAAATTACCTAAATTTTCAACTCTATGCCTATCCTAATCATAATATTCAAACAAAACATCCAAATACAAATTTTTCTTTTTTTTTTTTAATTTTCACAAGTATTTGTTGGATTTATTATCCGCATCATCCTTTAACTCGGGGACTAACCGCCCAACCCATAGCGTTTATAGAGCACAGCTATCTCAAGCCAACCGCAGCCTTATACGGTGCTTTGTGCTACTAAATATATAAGAAAATAAAGTTGTGCTTCTGCTAACAGCTATAGCTTTTAATCTAGTGGTAAACGTTTGATCCTAATAGTACTAATTAATTTTTTTAATTTTTAAAAATATTGAAAACGGAAAATAAAAATAAAAATATCCTTAAATGATAGGACGCCAGGTCAACCTATATTTTTATTTTTTACGCAAGGAAAAATTTCGTACCAGTGGGGGAGTGAAGAACATGGGGCCAGCATTTTCAGCCGGCCAGTGCCCGTCCCTCGCTTGGACTGCCCGATTTACCCTCAGCGCTTTCTTTACAGCGATCGTCGCTTTTTCGTAGGTCACTCCTTCCTTTTCTCCAACTCTAACTGGCGGTATGCCCAACAGATCAATTCCACTTTCCTTCTTAAGCTGGTGAAAGAAAAAAAAAAATTAGAGAGCACTTAATCATTGAATTTTCTGGAATTAATAATTCTTGGAATTAAAGATATATAATTTTGGATATATATTATATTTAATTATATTAACCTGCATTCTCATGAACAAATCAGCACAGGAATGAAATCCCTTCTTCCTATTCTCATTGAACTCCTCACGAGCCTTCTGAAAGGCTTCGCGCTCTTCAGGGGTTCCGGCGTTGGGGTCATACTCCCAAATTTGTCGGCCTGCAAAGTTGTTTGTGCTGTACAAATATGGGCCATGCCCTTCAGCAATCTTGAGCCTCCACATCCTTTAATTTCTCTTAATTAATTCTGCAGTTAAATATATGATCCCGCAAATTAGTAATTAGTTTATGGTATTTTCTTTTTCTTCTTCTTCTTTCTTTTTTTTTTTTTTTTTTTTTTTTTGGGGGGTCGTTGCAAAAGTAGTACAAACAGTTGACATACATTAATATTTTGAGGTAGGCGGGAGAATTAGGCAGCAGGCCAAGTGGCATACAACAAAGTATACACAAGGAAACAATTAAAAAATTTTAATGTAGATAGGAACTAATAACAAAAAATTTATTGTGAACGTGGAAAAAAACATTTAACGCTATGCTTATTTAGGCTTTGTTTAGTTGTGTTTTTTCAAAATAATATTATTTTAGGGAAATATAACCAAACATATCCTCATTTTCCTTTCAAAATGTACATTCTCTAATATATACATACATATTATATTGGAATTGAATTGGATTGTATATCTAGGGCATGTTTGCTTGAGCATCTAAGATCAGGCAAAATTCATATACTAATGATACATAAGCTAGAAATGGTACCCAATACCATGTAATCTATTGTTTGCTTTGGTTTTAGAAATTTGTGATATTCCACACTTGATACTATATAATGTTTGGTTGGCAAGATTGCTCAATATGATTACACTTTGTAATGTCCAAAATTTCATAACTTCTAATAAAGTAAATTTCCAAAATGATGGTTAGGGTTTTCATATGAGGAGTAAGAATAATTTTTTTATTCTTTATCATATCAGATTTAAAAGGATGAAAAATGGATCAGGCCATCTTGGCCCATGATACCATGTCGGGCCGCAAAGATATTGTGGGCCATAAAAATATGAAGCAAACAAAAAATAAGACTTAAAAATGTATTTATCATGCCTTATCATATGAAGCAAACAAAGCCCTGTCATGCAATATCAAAGTAAGCAAACGAACTCTTAGTGTAATCAACCTGGGTTTTGTCTAGGACAAATTTACACATAAAAGCAGGGATAGTTTGTATGTTGCGGAACGTTGTAGCTCGGCGTTTAGGCGGCTTTCTGGCACCAAAGTAACATGCGATTGTGGAAGATCAAAGGGGGACCCCATTTCCACGTATATAAGCATGTGCAAATGTCCTAAGGGGGAACATACACATGCAGCCCAAAGTTGGAGACTTAGCCCTTTTACCTTCCTCTTTTTCCAAATTCTGACGAATTAATTTTAAATTCATACGCAAAATCTAAAACATTCTTGCTGCTATAAGTTGTTGGGTTTATTAGCATCAGTTTAAGGTAAATAGTAAGATAGTTTGATTGTGACCTTGATCCGATGTTGTCCCAAATTGACAGAAGACAAAGACGTACAACTGATCACAATTCATAATTTTTTTTTTTTTTTTTAAATATATATCAGGCACGAAACGCATTTTTGTTGAATTTACAAAATCATGCTGTTGTGGAGCACTACACGAAAAAAAAAAAAAAATAGTAATAAAATAGTAGATGACAATGTAAAATTATCATCAATTATAAATATATTAAGCGACAAAAATTATTCTATCATAATATTAATTTTTGTAAATCTAATAATAATAAGAATGATATTTAACTTGTCACTATTGACAATTAATAAAATATCTATAATGACAACATATTAATATTGAAAATTGTCACTATATTTTCAGTATACATGCATGTGTACAATTAAAATCACTAGCTAATTTTTATCATCATTAAGTTATACTGTAACAGAATAAATCTTATTGCCACTTAAGAGTGTCACTAATGACATAATAAAAATTACAGTGACTTAATATATATCATTAGTAATAATTTTTAATTATTAACATTATATTTTTTTATAGTGGACCTGAATCTGGTCATCATTAGATGCCATTCGTGCGGCTCAAGCAGCCGATAGAGTTACGGGGATGCAGCAAAAATCTTGAAACTTAGGGGGAGTTAAACCTGAGGAAGAGGAAGTGGAAGGCCTTCTTCCCATAGACTGAAAAGCAGCGGCCGAGCCGCTTTCTTCTTTTGAAAGAAGGGTTAATAGAGAGTTGCCGGCTATTTGGGTCCCCAATCTTCTCTTTTTTCTGTTCTATAATCGAAGTATAGATTAATGGTTTATGACGTTCCCAGTACTCTTTGGTTATGGGTTATAATTAGCTTATCTTCACTTTTCACCGCCTTTAATTCGCACAATTTGGGGAAGATTCTTTTGTAAAGCTGCATGGCTCTTTATCATGCGGAAGTAATGTTTTTATATATACAGTTGGACGTCGAGCAGTTTTTTATGCATACAATATTGGATACAAACTGACAGCTTGTGGATGATGACAATATTAGTTTTAACTGTAAGCATTGATTAATTGCAAGAAATTGATATATGGGACTAAACAAAAATGACTAAACTCTGTGCGTGGCCCCGACCCCAAAGTACTTTAACTGTGAAATAATGGCCGGATGCCCCAATTATCATACAAGTTTACTTATTGAAGTTGTGTTATTTTCATTGGAAATCAGCTTTCTTTCTTTCCCTTCTTCTTCTCTTTCTCTTTTTTTTTTTTTTTAACTAAATAATTTGAGGTCTTATCGTCTTGGATCTGCACCATTCCGTGTCAACAATCGCCGGCCCCTTGTTCTAATTGTAATACACTTACCTTTGCATGGATGGAGTCTTTGTAACTTTTATTTCAGGTTAGGGCTTCTTGTGGTGTTGCTTACATCTCAAGATAATCTTTCAATCTTAAAATACTTTCAAAATACATTTGCACGTTTTTTGAGGTCATTCTCAAAACAATATAGGAAATGTTTGGTTATGTTTTGTTTGGTTTTACTATGTGTTTTAGGAAAATAAATTATTAAAAAATATGAAAGTTATTTTTTGGTATGTTTATTTATGTTTTAGGGGAGATATTTTTTTACTATAACAGTCAAATCAATGCTTTTTTGTTAGGTTTTCTGGTGAAAATAAAATTGAGTGATTTTTTAAATCAAAATAATAATAAAATATATATGATGTATATATATAATAAACATATGTATATATTGGAGAATGTGCGTTTTGAAGGGAAAATAGGAATATGTTTGGTTATATTTCCTCAAAATAATGTTGTTTTGGAAAAACATAACCAAACGCTCCCATAATTTTTCCCAAAATACCTCTTCCCAAAAGTATATATAACTATATGTAATTGTACATATACATAAATGGGGAAATCTAGCATTAGTCATAAATTGTAAATGACTAATATTAGTTATAACAAATCTAGTCCATGTGATAATATTCAGCAGATGTACACTATCCATTTATTATATCCAGTCACCTCCTAGATAGGTTTCAGAGACCTGTTACCTATACAACCTTTATATATGATCTATTCATAGTCTTTGTTTAATTTAGTGTATAAATATAGGGAAAATTTGCCTTTTTAGCCCCATATAATTCAACTGTGTATGCATTATTAATCCGCAACTAACGGAATTAAATATTTTTAGTCCCAATTTCATAAGTTTTTTAACATTTTTGGTCCTACTCCCAATTTTCTGTTAAAATTTGGACAGAAATTATTATCTATTTATGAAAATCTCCCTAAAATTTTATCTATTTATGAAAAGCCACATAAAAAATACTATTTAACCCTCGTTTTAAGTACCACAAAAATAATATACATTTATATATATGTGCACATCTAATATATCTATATATATTTAAACACACACACACACTCTCACATATATATACATACATATATGAAAAAATTACCTTTTTGGTCTCATAATTTAACTATATGTGCATTGTTAGTCCTGGACTTATGGCATTAAGCACTTGTAGTCTAGATTTCGTAAGTTTTGTAATATTTTTTGTTCTCCTCCCAATTTTTCGTAAAAATTTGAACAAAAACTGCTATTTATTTATGAAAAGTCCCCTAAAATTTTATATATTTATAAAAAAAAATCACAAAATATACCATTTAATTCTCACTAAAAAATTAAAAATTAAATACAACAAAAACTCTTCACAATATTTTTTTTAAAAATAATATATTTATATATATACACACATCTGTACTATGTACACATATTTAAACCACACACATACATATAACTACATATATATTATATACATAAACCTCCACCGACTATCGCTGACGAGCAGCTGCTCCCATGGGCTGGTGGGGTTCGGGGGAAGGGGACGATGGGTTGGTGGGAGGTGCTGAGGGTTTGCCTAGCCAGGTTGGGGCTAGGGGGAAAGAGAGGGGGAGCATCGATGGTGGGGTAATGGGCATGGCCAGCCCGATTATGGGCTGGCGGGGGCTAGGGGATGGGGGTGATGGGTGGGTACCCGCTGGGGCGTTTGGGGTTGGGGGTGGAGATGGGAAAGAAAAAGACACCTTTTTTATTTCTATTTTTTTGTTTTTTAAATATTTATTTATTTATTAGCTAATTTATTAAGGCCATATTCGGTTGGTGGGATTAGGAAAAATTATCACACTCAATCTAATATTTGGTTCGTATGATTATATACACACGGCCCGTATTTTATCATCAAGCCCGTAGATATAAACCCAATTCTTGATATTCCACCTCACCCCCTTGGATTATTTATCCCATTTGAGCCATTTTAGCAAAAAGTCCAATTGGCCCTTAAATTGTTTTGACAAATTACTAGAATGCCTAAATTATAAAATAGTTTTTTTGAGAAATTAAATTATTATAAATAATTTCATTTTTTTTTTTTTGTAATTATAAATTTATGAAACTATTTTTGAATAGTTATGTGAAGAAAAATTATTATAAAATTAATTATTTTTTATTACTATCTTGAATGATTATAATATTATTTGAAAATTATAAAAAATAATTATGGATTATGAGAGTAAATTATAGATTAATAATCAATAAGGCCTTTCAATTTATAAAAATAAATTAATAACTAATAATTTTGGAAATTATAAGTAATAACTTGTTTATTTTAAATTAATAATTTAAGAAAATTAACAAAATGAATTATATATTATAATTTTATGAAATGAAATTAATGATTCTGAACTTACATTATAAATTAAAATTTAATAATTTTGAATAATATTAAAATAATTTAATTTATTTTGAATTAGTAATTTCAAAAAATTGAAAAAAAATAAGTCAATATATTAATATTGGAAAATTATTAAACTGATCCAAATGTTATATTTACACATATCATAACCATAAAAAAAAGCTAATTTATTTTTATCCTAATTTATTAATTTTATAAATTAATGTTTGTAAAAAATTATAAAAATAAATTAAAAATTATGGGTTAGATTTCTTCTGTTGAGACTTTGGGAAGTGATTAAATTTATAAAAATAGGGAAGAAAAATAATTTGAAAAAAGTGAACGTGTCTCTGCAACTATTCATTGCAAAAATGATTTGTGAAAAAAAAGAGAAGATTAATAATTGCTTGTCTTTTTTAAGTAAGGATAGCATTGTCATTTCATAAAACAATCAAATGGCAATGATTATTATACCTCCAACCAAACAACAATCACATGGGTAAATTAACAAACAATCATACAAAACAAACAACACTACAATAGCTAATAATCACACAACTTATCATGAGATAAGTTATCACGGGATAAAGTTAAAATCCAACCAAACTTAGCACTCAAAATAATTATTTATTTATTTATATATTTATTTATTTAAAATTATTAAATTATATTGTCCAAAATTATTTAAATTATATCAAAATAATTAAAATTATTAATTATTGAAATTATTATTGTTAGTTTTAAATTATTACATTGCTTGGTTTCAAAATTATTAAAATTATATTTTAAATTTTAAATTATGATTTAAATATATTTATTATTGTAATACTATGGAGTACATAATTTAAAATTATAAAATTATATCTTTTAAGAGATTGATTTACTTTTATCTTTATTTTTTTATTTTTTACTTCTTTTGTCTTTTAATTAATATATAAATTTAATTAAATTTGATTAAATTATTTATATATGTTTATATTTTTAATTTTAAATATTTAAATAATTTTATTAATAATAGAATATATTTAAATTTTATTAGTAATTTAAATAATGTTAAAATTATACAATAGTATAAAAATATTATGAATAGGTTCAAGGATATTTCTGCTTAAAAAATAATATGAACAATTATTGGAGGATATTTTTAAATTTTCACATAAATTTTTTGATGATGTCAGCAAATTTTTAATGGAGGCTAACAATTTTTTAAAAAAAATTCAGATGGAAGGAAACTAGGGAGTCATTGTAATTTCTTTAGGTTTATTTATAAATGAGTCAAACTTTAAGGTTTTTTTATGTAATGAACCCAAATAAAAATTGATTTGAATTAATATTTTTAATTTAAAATATTGAAAGTTTTTTTAACAAAATTATATTTGTATTTTATAAGTCAAGAATTCTATATTCAATTTCTCCATTATCCAAGAAATCCAAGACCAAATCCCAACTTCAGCAATTTTCATCATTTAGCTGCAACCAACAGACTCAAGATTGAGTATTTATGCCAACAAAGAGATTTAACTATGATAATAGTAGCAAGTTGTATTTAACATTAATAGACAAGTTACTTGTTGTAGAAAAGTTAACAAAGTACGCATATTATAATTTTAAACTATAACTAAGGTTAGTCATCCACAAGTGTGACTGATGCTAGAATTCCTCTACATTAATAATTAGTACAGAATATTTATTTTCACCATACTAATACAACAAAAACCTAATTGATGTGAGTTTATAGTAAAAATTATTTCTTACGAAAATTCTTCTAAACATATTATTTTCTCCCAAAATATTTTCTAGCAATGCCGAAAATGAAATCAGTTAAACACCACATTTTCCAAATTACCCTCTACCAAAAATCCATTCTCTCAAAAGAAAAAAACAAAACAAAACAAAAACAAAAAGAATAGCAAACAAAGCATAGATTGAAAGATCATTTGCCGGAACAGAAGTAGAACCATATATGATCTTTAAGCTTTTCCGAGTAAGTTGTGCATGAAGGCTAGAGTCACTTGTCGTCCATATTCGTACTCTGGGCCTGGACACATCCAATTGGGCCTCCTCCAAATGGGACAAAAGTAAATGGGCTGGCCCGTTTCCTTAATTTTTCTGGATCCAAAAAGTAATCGAGCTGTCAATGGATCGGATTTTAATTCGAATTTAATATAAATCGGATTTGAATTTTAAAATTTTTATTTGATTAAAATATTCGATGGATTATATCCGATTATAAATATTCAAAAATTTGAAATAAGTGGTTCAAATATGGAGTTAAGCAATCCAATTCGTTAAAAATTCGAATTCGAACTTTAATATTTTTTATTAAATTAATACTCTTATATATAATATTAATAAAAAAATTAAAATAAAATCTATATATTATATTGACCTAATATCTATATTAACGTATATATTATACTATTAATATTGAGTTTTTAACATAAAAATAAGAGGAATATTGATAAAATATCAAATATTATAATAATTCATCTATGCATTAATATAATGTGAAATAGAAATTTAGTATTTAAATATTTAACTTTTAAACTAATATATAATAAAATTTGTTAATAATTCAAATATGACATATATTTACTTTATAAATACAATATTTTTATAAAATTCAAAAAGAAAAAAAAAAGGGTCGAATTTTGGATATTCATCGGATTCAGATATGGTATATACTAACAAAGATCCTATAGAATTTCGGATCGGATTCGGATATGTATATGAATTTTGATAGTCAGATTCGAATTCAAATATGACAGATCCGACCCAAATCCGACCCGTTGGTAGCCCTAATTAATTGTATGCATTATTATTAACTTACAGATCTAGTACAAAAGAAACATACCAACAGGAAAATAGTCATTAGAGTGGGTAAGATTTGTCTATGCTACAATATAATATTCCAGCAACACAGAATCATCATATATTCAACCAAAAGCAAGTCTTTTAAATATTTGGACTTAACCTCCTGTTTTGTCCTTGATTTTCTCAAACATGATTAAGTGATGGACACAGACTTCAGATTGGAACTGGAGAGAATATTTTTTGTAATAGAACATATGTTTATATGTGTATATGAGTTCATTTAATTGTTAAAGTTGAACTTACAGATGTTGTGATATGTTAAGATTGAATTTAATGACATGAGGCATGTATATGTCATGTTGAATGTTATGGAACAACTTCTGGCATGTATATAGTACTATTGACGTAGTCTGCTTAAGTTGAAGCGTGTCGTCATTTCTGATGATTTTGAGGAATTTTCTTATAGGGCTATCGATTTGTCAAAAGGGGGTGCTACAGAGGTGGTATAACAGATCTTTCTACTGGAAGAATATTTGGAATCATTGTGGATGAATTGCTGATAAAAATATTAGGAATAATATTACAATACATCAGAAATTTAGTGCTGACGTTACATAATATACAACAAGAGATGAAAGGGAAAAAAACAAAAAAAATAAAAAGGAAAAACCTCTGAGCTTTATTGTTGTTTATTATGCTACATCTTTGAGCTTGATTATTATGGATTACTGTGCTGCATCTTTGAAATGGCTGCGCAAAATTTCACACCCACTCTTTAACAAAGAAAGGTATATATAAATATGTGCTTGTATTTGTCTAGAGGCATTTGGATGGCCAGACTCGTTTACGGTACTCTCCAAGAGCCCACAGTGGGAAAATATTCCTGTATTGTGCATAATGCAGCATACAGTTCTTCATGTAAACTCCAGTAATTTCCTGTAATTATGAATTTATTGTATCATCAGAGGTCTGATTTTGAAACAGAGTATTGCATTTTGATAGAGCTGAAATGGTTACCTGTTGAGGGAAATCTCCGTCATCCATCTGTGCATTAATCAACAACTTTGCTGCTTTGTGTAGAGGCGTGGGATCCCTCTCCGCCTGGTTTGTTAGAAACAGGAACAAACATCAGGGGTCTTTTTTTCATTCACTTGACGTTGAAAAACACTATATAATTGAGGTCAAAGAGCTAACCTGTCCGCCGTACATAAGACCAAGCATTGCCCATGATGTCTGCACCAAGTTCGTGTGGTTTCCTTCCAATGGTGTGTATTTCTGTCATAAGATCATCAAATATCAGTACTCTGTCTAAAAAAGGATTGGTCTTTTTGTTTCTTGGCTAAGTGTAGTTACCATGCTTGGGCAGGACTCGAGGCTTTCTCCCCATCCACCTTCTTCATTTTGCGTTGACAAATAAAAGTTGACGCCTTTTCTAACTGCTTCATTGTTTTCATATGTCTTTCCCACAGCAGCTAATCCTTGTAGCACAAAAAATGTGCCATACAGGAAGCAAATTCCCCAATAGCCATACCTATATACACACTTGAGATCAGATGATTGAAATTTTTTACCATATGGTATGTATATGTATTCTTAAACTCATCAACCACCAAAACTCACCATGAACCATCAGGCCATTGTTTTTCTTCAAGGAAGTGTATTGCCTTTGCCACTGAGTTCTCTATTTCTTTCTCTCGGTGGCCTGGATGCAAACGCTTGAACGATAGAAGGGCTTGGATTATGGAAGCAGTGCATTCAACATGCCTAAAACCACAAAATGAATGTTTTTTTTTATCAAATTCTAGTTCAAAATTCAAGTACAAAAGAGGTTCTAATTAAAGGCAAAAGAAGTGGGGAAACACGGGAGCTCAGATCTTACTCTTGCTCGACGACTATGTCTGCAAAGAGCTCAGAGGGGTTCAAAACCTGAAAGAAAAGTAGCATATTGTCCTGTTATGTTTTGTTCGACTTTAACATCCTTTTTGTTTGGACAAATTTCACTTCTTTGGACAAACATTTGGAATGTAGAATCCTAAATTCTCATATAGCTCTCATATTATGCATCAAAGTAGTACCTGCAAATATGGTTGCGGAATTGGGGGCTCCCAGATGGCAAATCCACCACTCAGAGGACTCTGGACGCATAACATTATGCATATTAATTTTACAACCATACATTACCTTTAAACTAAAGGAATTCAGATATTATAGGGAATTCATACTTGCAAATAAAGGAGGACATTGACAGCCTCATACAAGCGCTCAACAGGAGGTTTCTCTCCCGAAATTTCACCTGGCATTTGTGAGAGCAAGAGCAGGCACTGCAAACGATAATTCATGCATTTTGGTCAAGTTTTTTTCTTTTTTTTTTTTTTAAATAAAAAATAAAAAGAATTAGTTTTCGAGGGAATGATAAAAGTACCTTTAGTGCTTCAGATGTGCAATCTGATACAACCCACCCCTGATCTTGATCAGAAAAAGTCCACGCTCCTTTAGTGAAGTGACGATACATAGCTTTGAAGTCGCCCCTTGGATTTTCCTTCATCTAAATAATTCCACACGGACAGTTCAAATGATTAGTCAAATTACAGACAACTTTATATTCAAAAAAGAAAAATTTTCAGTTTCTAGAAATGAACCTGAGATTCTTTTATATAGAAGTGTGCCTTCTTAAGACAGTCGCCGTATTCCTCAACCATGCCGGATGCAATAACAGCTTGAGTGGCAAGAGTACTGTCCCATATTTGACTTCCAAAACTCTACAGTTAAAAATAGAGAAGCCATTTAGTTTGCACTTTTCTTTTTTATCACTTACTCATTATTGAATTATTGGTGTAGGAAATAATACCTGCATCTTCATGCCATCTTCCGCAAGCCACAAGTAATCAGGGACTCTCGCTAGGTGATGCTTAAACTCGTCACCGTTTGGATCATGCGCCCACCAACACATCATCTGCAGACTCTGTATATCAAGAAACATAGTAATATGTTATCAGCACAACGATACTATGTTTATCGTGTAATAATCAGGACCAATTCATTCAACAAGCAGATGTTGCTTACTTTTTCTACACAGCCAATGGTGATGTATCTGGTCTCCTCAGCTCCATAGCGCATGTACTTGATTGCCTTGTCGAGTGCTTTTTGTCTAATCTTGTTCAATGGCCAACGCCTCATTACCGGCTCAGTGCAGTAGTTGAGGGTATCCCAAAGCAAATCTTGTATGAATGTGTGAGGATAGTATAGATCATCCTGCATTAAATTTGCAGAATTTGATGATATGAGGTTTAATTAATCTTTTCATAATTCAATTTAGGATTTTACAATAAGAAATACCCACCTTACAACAATCATGGCGAGCTTTATTCCAATCAATCTGATCATAGGGCTTAACGTGAATCTCTTGTCTGAGGGATAAAACCAAGTCTGTGAGTGTTCCATGGTATTTTCTACCATAAAGGTACGACATGGGCATGTAAGTAGTGCGACAGTAACACCACATTTTAGCTGCATTAATCAAACGTTAGAACAATGTTAGAATATTCCAACCAACAACAATTGAACTACGTACTAATTTACAGCCAGAATTTACCTGGATGGTAAGGCAAAACTGAAGGGAAAAGCCAGAATTCTGGGGGAAGCGGGTTGCAGCCATCCCAATCATACACTCCAAGGACCTGTAGTAATTATAACATGAATTAGTTGTCAAATTATACTTTTATATTGAGACTATTTTGTTAAGGAATGGACACTCAACTCCAAAAGCTAGCTCAAGATGTGAGGATTGTCCAAAATTATATATAGAAGTCACTACTTATTTATTTTACCGATATAGGACACTAACATACCCCGCGCACGCCCAGGAATGAACATCTAGAGCGTGCAATGACATGAAATGAATGGCTCAACAATACTGAGTAAACCCAAGTACCCAACATCGAGAATTGGTGGCTCTAATACCATGTTAAGGAATGGACCTCGGGCCTAACTCAATCCCAAAAGCCAGTTTAAAAGATGAGGATTACCCAAGATCATATATAAAGACCACAACTTATTTATTTCACCAATGTGGGACACTAACGTATTTGAGTAATAATTAGGTAGGACCATGCAAAATTAATTGTTATAGTACAAATTAGGAATGTGTGATAAATTAATAATAATTACCGAAAGATAGGTCTTTCCCCATGAGGGAATTCCAGTAGCTCCACCATGATCAAGAATCCACTTGCGGGCTCGTGCCACAGCACCATTACCGTCATCTGGTCCCTCTCCCAATAAGCGTAGAGCAATGTAGCTAAGAGCTGAGCCTATCATTGTGCTGTGCCCTTCTATATAAAATCCCCAGCCGCCATCCTCATTCTGCCGACATGAATTTTATTACAAATTTGTTTAATTACATGTGTTTTTATTACAAAAATTGATTATTTTTCAGTTGTGTGACATATATAGAGCACCTGATGGTTGTAGATGTAGCGGACCATCTCCTTTCTGTGTTCTGATGTCAAAATTGTGTTGATTGCTCCACTTATGTACAACACAATAATCTGTGCACGACGTATATTTGTAAATTAGTTACCAAAATAGAGAATAAAGAAATATCCCAAGAAAATGAGGAAGATAAAATAATGATACATTTAATGAAGTACAAAATATTGCTTGGCCACTAAATTTGTTTATTTGATATTTTTAACGCTTATGAAATATAATATCATTAAAACATACAACTATTATTTATTATCATTACTGACACTGACTATTTTTTCTTTGATTCACACACTCACTTGTATCAAAATTCGATTAAGGTTCGAACCCTCAACTTCGTATATATAAGTGTAAGGGCAATATTGTTGAATCAATTGATTACTTGACAACACACCGTAATCCTTACTTTTGATTTTTTAAGATCATGCATAAAATTGTTTCAGAAAACTAGCAGCCCTTTGTTTCATTTTCAATTCTTACTTTCATTTCATATAAATTACCTAAGTTTTCAACTCTATATCTATCCTAATCATAATATTCAAACAAAACATCCAAATACAAACTTTTTTTATTTTATTTTCAGAAGTATTTGTTGGATTTTTTATCCACATTATCCTTTGACTTGAGAACTAACCGCCCAACCCTTTGCGCTTATATGGCGCAGCTACCTCAAGCCGACCGTAACCTTATACAGTGTTTTGCGCTACCAAATATATATGAAAATAAAGATGCACCTCTACTAACAGCCTAGTGGTAAGCACTTTATTCTAACAGTATTAATTAATTTTTTTAATTTTTAAGAATATTGAAAATAGAAAATAAAAATAAAACTATCCTTAAATGATTGGACGCCCAGTCAACTACTCAACTTATATATTTGTGTAAGGAAAAATCCGTACCAGTGGGGGAGTGAAGAACATAGGGCCAGCATTTTCAGCCGGCCAGTGCCCGTCACTCGCTTGGACTGCCCGATTCACCCTCAGAGCTTTCTTTACAGCGATCGTCGCTTTTTCGTAGGTCACTTCTTCCTTTTCTCCAACTCTAACTGGCGGTATGCCCAACAGATCAATTCCACTTTCCTTCTTAAGCTGGTGAAAGAAAAAAAAAAAAAAAAAATAGAGAGCACTTAATCATTGAATTTTCTGGAATTAATAATTCTTGGAATTAAAGATATATAATTTTGGATATATATTTAATTATATTAACCTGCATTCTCATAAACAAATCAGCACAGGAATGAAATCCCTTCTTCCTATTCTCATTGAATTCTTCACGAGCCTTTTGAAAGGATTCGCGCTCGTCAGGGGTTCCGGCGTTGGGGTCATACTCCCAAATTTGTCTGCCTACAAAGTTGTTTGTGCTGTACAAATATGGGCCATTCCCTTCAGCAATCTTGAGCCTCCACATCCTTTAATTTCTCTTAATTAATTCTGCAGTTAAATATATGATCCCGCAAATTAGTAATTAGTTTATGGCAATAAAATCTTCTTTTTTTTTTTTTTTGGTAGTTGCAAAAGTAGTGCAAACAGTTGATATACATTAATATTTTGAGGTAGGCGGGAGTATTAGGCAGCAGGCCAAGCGGTATACAAGAAAGTACGTATAAGGAAACAATTAAAAAAATTTAATGTAGATGGGAATTAATAAATAAAATTTTACTGTGAACGTGGGAAAAAAAATCTAACACTATGTTTATTTAACTTTTTCCATAATATTTTTCAATTCTGAAAATAATACCAAGCATAATGATAATTCCTCAACTCCACTATTCAAAATACTTAGGGAGTGTTTGGTTGTGTTTTCCCAAAACAACATTGTTTTGGGGTAACATAACCAAACATATCCTCATTTTTCCTCTCAAAACACACATTTTTCAATATATACATACATATATTATATATATAAATATTATATTTTATTATTATTCTAACATTAAAAAAATCATTCAATTCCATTTTCACCATAAATATCCAACAACAAAGCATTGATTTGGTTGTTACAGTAAAAAATGTCTTCCCCAAAACATAAACAAATATACCTAAAAATAATTTTTACATTTTTCAATAATTCATTCTCTCAAAATACATAATAAACACATAATGAAATTACACAAAAAACACAACCAAACATTCCCTAAAAAAACCTATCCAAAATATCTTTCCCAAAATACTATATACAGACATATACTGATTATCATTAAAACTACACAAATACCTAAACAATTACTACAAAAAATCAATTTCACACCACTAATTCAACAAAAAGTGACTCAATTGATATTTAAAATAAAATTTATCTCCTTCAAAAACACTTCTAAGTTCTAAACAAATAATTTCATTCAAAAATATTTTTCAACAACTCCCAAAACAAAAACAATCAAACATCACATTACATCAACCCACTCAGTAAAATACATTCTCTTAAAAACATTCCCCACAATTCATCCAAAACACAAATAAATATATTCTAAAAAATTTGAAGGAAAGAATATTATATGATCTATTACCCAACATGCATGTGTACAAATACTAAACTAAAGAATAAGGTGGCTCGAAAACTCATGATTTCCTTCTCCCGTTGGCTTGACAGAAAGTGAGAAATTCACACGCAACACACACAGAATATCTTTACTAACTTCATTACAGACCATAATTAGAGTACTTGGACAACAATAATCTTGCCAGTGATTATGAGATATGTAATAAGATTAACAAATCTTAGAGAGAGAGAGAGAGATGACCTAATTGGAAGTAAAAATGAAGGTAGGAATAATAGCTGATGTTTTTGGGTACTGCAAAGAATAGAGAGAAATGAAAGAACAGTATGATAGGGCTGGAAGAACCAAACTGCTAAAAATATAGCTTTTTCAATGATTGTGTTTAAGGGTTGTGTTCTGGGAGAGTGAAGGCAGTTGGCAGTTGTATTTATAGGAGGAAAATATTTAGGTTGTTCGAACGCAAGGGAAGCAACAAGGAAGTAGGATTAATGGTTTTTCCTCTCTTTTTTCTTTGACTAAGAGCACTTTAATTTCCCGTTTCGGTGGCGGCTGCCTGCTACACTGATACAGTAGTACTTCAAGTCCTCGAAAAAATCATGCTCTTAACAAGATAAATAGGAAACACACTTTATGTGGTGAAGGACAGAGACACCAGTATTGAAAGAAGAAGAAAAAGTAAACCGTGGTTGGATTTTTTTTTTCTTTTCTTTGAAATAAATATAAATTTTATGTGTAATTATTTTTGAATATTTTGTATTTTTTTCTATTTAAATATGTATTAGAATTCGAATTATGGACTTCACATATATAACTAAGTGTGAGGATGATGTTGCTCGATTAATTGCCCACTCTGCATGCATGTTGTATTAAATTGTTGATCGATGCTCTCTTGATCAAATCTTAATTGATTTTGTCCTACTTTTGATAATATTAATTAAAAATGGCAAACTATTAGAAAAACTAACACTAATAATATCCAATAAATTAAAATTATTCTAATTAATAATTTATATTAGAGACCAATAATCTTATCGTCCTATAATATCAAAATAGCATAGAAGAAATAATTATTCTAAGTGGTTATATGTACACAATAATAACTCAGTGACAAGGCAAATATAATCTTGAATTATTATATATATAAGTTAACTTTTGTTGTTATTGAATTATTATTACACATGTGTTATTGATATTAATAGTGCTTATATATATGTATGCATACATATATATATATCACCTTTTGCTTTTAATAATCAATAACAATAATTTAGATATTATTATTCTCACTACTAAATTTTTGAAATTATTATTATAAAGAAACCAAAAAAAAAACACTTAACATTTTATTTCTTACATTTTGTGTGTGTGTGTGTGTGTGTGTGTGTGGTTTGTGACAGAGGATATCTTAATCAAGAAGAATCCAATAAATAAAATCATCTACTTTAGCAACAAATGTTGAACGTATATGTGAAACCAACTGATCTTTTCATTTTCAGTCTTCTTTTCCCTTTCATTGTTTTTTTCCGAATTAAAAGTACGTAATTGTATATATGGTGAAAACGGAAATAAATGAGAGAATGACATTTTCTATATTGAAAATAACACAATTGAGATATTATGAACCGAAGCAGCCTCAATTTTCAAAGAAGACTTTTTTCTTTTTTTATTTCTCCCTCTCTTTCGCAATTGAATGGCAATCCTTTCACATTTCATGTTACAAATGTACACATCGTATATAGCTGTTCGTATTTAATGAATGATTGATAGATTTGACCCTTGTAAGACACGTTGTCCAGGGTTCATAAATAATCTTGGAGCCCCGGCCCGTATTACTCGCAAAAAATATTTTTATAAGCTCAATTATGGCGCCTCCGAAAGTGTTAAAACGGTTCAAACCAAATATGGAGGAAACATAAATGCGTAAAAAGCATGATTGATTTTTTTTTTTTTTAATTTATACATATGCATATTTAATTAAATTTTGCCAGATTTCAAACTTTGAACCTCATATTTATATGTATGAGATGGATAATACTACTGATCAACTGATCATTCATTACAAAAAAAATAGGTATTAGTGATCGTTCGATCAGTTACTAACAGGTTTAGTGATCTATTTAATAATTAATCAGATCAATTAAAAAAACCCTTGTTACTAATTTATATCAGTCACTAGTTAGTACTCAGCATAAAAAAAGCGTGATTGATGAAGACAAGTTGTGAACTTGACACCATAACAACACCAATTTATTTTCATACACAAGAACAAGAGAACAATAATGCAATAGAGCCTAAAAAATCTTGCTAAATGCACACAAAATACAAATATGTGACTAAGAAATCTTGCTAGCTACATACGTGCAATAATGCAATAGATCATTAATGCAAAGATTACGATATAACGTAACAGGCGGCACCCACTTTTAGTACGATATTTTCTATGTAAATTAATGACATTATAGCTGGATACGAAAACATGCAAAAGATGGCACTATTACAGTACCTGAAATGGAGAGAGACCTCTCACCTCTGCCAGCCCAGTGTTATTGAGCTTGCAAGAAAGATATGAACTGGTTTGGTGATGATTTGGTCCTTGGCGGAAACTACTTACTTATATAGATGAAACTGTCCAAGTTGTGCTGGTGAAATCGCTGTCACGATTTAGGAATTAAACCACCAAGGGGCAAAAAAGTCCTCCTGGGATGTGGACTTTGTGGCACGAAGTTCATCTTTGGAGGCTATATTTTACTACAACAATAGTAACATTTATGTATGCTTGCAAAATTCTTGAATGGACAGAGTTTTTATGACAACGTTGAAGATATTAAACATGTTGCATAGCCACATTTCAACAACGAAAGTGGAGAGCAATTTCTGACTTGGTCGCCATTGTCTGCATTTTAGCTTTTCCTCATTGGCTTCGATTTGATGGACATCAACTTTTTTCCAGGTGGTGAAGTGGAAATGATTTAGGTTAAGATTAAGTCCATCTGTAGAATTTGCATGACCTACCATATGTTTTGCATGTTTTATATTATGTGTTTTGAGAGATTGGAAAATGTGATAAATATTTATTTTTATTTTGGAAAATAGTTAAAAAAATTATTTTGAACAGTGTTTGTATATTTGTTTATGTTTTGGAAGAAAATATGTTTTACTTAAGTAATTAAATCAATATTTTTTTGTTGGATTTTGAGAGTAAAAATAAAATTGAGTAATTTTTTAAATTGTAAGAATAATACTAAAATATTATATATATATATATATATATAATAAAAATGAGGAAATTTTAGGGATAATAAAGGATAAAAAAAATTATTTTGAAAAAATATATTTTAATGTTTTGAAAGAAAAATGTATGGCTTTGTTTGGTTATGTTTCCCCAAAACAACATTGTTTTGGGGAAACATAACCAAATATATCTCCATTTTTCCTCCAAAACGCACATTCTTTAATATATACATACATATTATACATATTGTTATTATTTTAATATTAAAATAATCATTCAATTTCATTTTCACCCCAAAAATCCAATAAAAAATTATTAATTTGACTGCTACAGTAAAAAAAAAACATCTCCCCCAAAATATAAACAATCATACCAAAAAATAACTTTCACATTCTCCAATAATTCATTCTCCCAAAATACATAATAAAATCAAACAAAAAACATAACCAAACACAACCTATATATGTTTGGTTATATTTTTGTTTTGTCAAAACATAATCATACACTCCCATTATAATTACGTTAAAATATGTAATATTGGTCATCATATCAGTCAAATAAAGCCACCAAATAAAGTTGCCAATTAAGAAAAAAAAAAAATAATAGTAGCCAAGATGGTGGCCCTTATCACCAGAACTGTATTCAGCATTTGCACATGAGTTGGTTGATTAGAAGTCATTAGCAGCTGGTACAGATTCAATCCTGGACAATATACTGTCGGGCGCTATTAATTATTCATCCCAGTTCTATTAATTTTTTTTTAAATTTATTTTTCATAAAATGAAGAAAAATAAAAAGGGTCCATACACCAAACTCATTCGTATTAAATGAGCCGCATAAATTAGACCAGACTGTATATCTTCACTATGCAGCCAACCAACTGCCCCAATTATACAAAAATTAATTTCCACTCAAATTCAAGTCACATACGTGGCACAAATTAAATAATATTTTATTATAAATTCAACAAGAAAATAATATTGAATATTTTAAAAAATAATTTTTTTCATATATTTTAACATATAAATAAAAATTAATTACGGTAATATTTTATTATGATTTTCTAATCTACAATTTGCTAAAATATACATGTTCACTGCTGGTAATTAAGTCAATGCAGAATTGGACATAGTGCGTTGGGTAAGTCAAAGTTTAATTACTAAAAAAAAAAAAAAGGATGGTTCAACAGTTGATGGCTGGGAAATTTCTCAAAGTCCAGGTTGTGGTTAGTAGAAAGTAGAAACGTACCACCAAGAGCAGTACATTTTTTGATTTGGTCCAATTTGAGGTCTATTGATCGATACTGATGATTGAATTTTATTTACGTGTACGGTCTAAATTAATCAGTTCAGTTATATATTATTTGTCAAGTAGTGATTTTGTCAAATACTTGTATTAGTTATGAGTACACGCATTAATTAAGAATAATTTATTTTTTTCAACTTTTTTTTTTTTTTTTTTATCGATTGTTAATATGAATCGAAAAGTTTTCATTAACTTGACCACAATGATTTTATGATTGTTGTGCTTTTAGGACTATTGAAGGATCGATTGATCCAAACACCTTAAACTCGAGCGCTCACATTCGATCTAAATTAAATAAAAGGGTCATTTCCGCGAATCACATACTTACAATTAGCCTAACTTATTATTTCAATATATATGAGGTGTAATTTGTAGGAAATATGATTTAAAATTTTAGTTCAATTTATATTTACGGCACCATTAATTACTTAATTATGATTTAATAAATATTAGAAGATTTTGTTTTATTATTATTCGGCATAATTTATTTTCGATTTATGGTTAGAAGAGCTCAGGTTCTAACTATGTTTTGTACAGTACTGGGGCCTTTGGCAGTGACTGTTTTTAGTGGTTAATTAATCCTTTATAACCGAAAATTTACTTCTATATCAAGTAGTTATAATTCATTTTTTAACACGTAGAAATTGCAATTTTTTAATTGTTCATTATATATATATACACAAGACTTTATATTTTATCAATATGACTCTGAATTGATTTCTACTTTGCCCATGGTCGTGAACTTAAGATGAGAATCCTTAAGAACTAATAAGATCTTATCTTGAAATCGTAATTACTCATGAGAATTGTTGGATTTATATTCGCATAATCCTTTAACTCGAAAACTAACCGCCCAACTCATCGCGCTTATAGGGCGCAGCCACCTCAAGCCGACTGTAGCTTTATACGGTACTTTACGCTGCCAAATATATAATGAAATAAAGTTGCGCTTATGCTAACAGCTATAACTTTTAGTTTACCGCTTTATCCTAACAAGAACTTATAAGCATTAATCATTATTTGAAAATAATGGTGAATGTCGAAAATTGTCCCTTAGTCCAAACTCTATTTTCTAACACAAATTACACAACATCCACAATAATTTCCTCGAATGTTCATTATGTATATTCTTTTCCCTTTTTTCAGCATCTCCATCCTTCCATTCCACCACTAATTACTTTTTTCCACTCAAAAATTATTGAAAAATCCCCCTTGAATTAAATTAAGTCAAGCCTGGGGATTTACTCCATTTTTCATTTAAATTATAGTTAAGCACCAATTACAGAGAAATGACAGAGAAATATAATTCTGCCGTATGGGGCCAAAACTTTCTCGCGTACAAACAATAATTGGTTTGGTATTTGATTCAACTATGCCGGGCTGAATTAATGCATCGCTTTGTCATCTCATCAGTTTCCCAGTGTCCTGTGAAAGTAAGACCATACATACAAAAGCTTACAAAATCGGACGCACCTACGGACTCTCATCTACCCTGCTTTCCTTTTCACGACAAAATTTAATGCCAAATAAAGACTGGCCGGCACGCAAATTCAACACCGATTTTGGGTCAACACAAGAATGATTTGCATTATACGTAACGATAAAAATATTTCATTTCACCACATTATATATGAAAATTCACATTTCGCTTGAAAATATATTTAAGTGGATTGGATGGAATTTCTTGAAAGCTCGTATGATGCAATGGTCTAATAGATTATTGATACATTATCATATTTTCAATTAAGTTTCTCAATGTGAACCGTTCAGGGTACGGTGTCTCTGTATTCATAAATTTAGTTATTATAGTTTATATTGATAAGTAATTAAACACTAAATTTTATACATGGTAAAAAAAAAAAAACGTAATTTTAACAATAAACATATTGAATAATATACAAATATTAATTATAAATCAATATGAATTCAAATATGACAAATAATTTCTACGTTAAAATTTTTTAAAAAATGTGTATTAGAGCTAGATAACAAATAAGAAGATAACAACAAATAACCTCTCCGCAATTTCTTGCCAGCTGTACATAACAAATTATTGTTTCTTTCTCTCCATTTTTTGTAACTAATTTTTATTCCTAACAGATAGTTTGTTAGGTCTCTATGGCTCCACCGTTACATATTCTGTAGAGTAACTTCATGATGTAACACATACAATTTCTTTCATTTCAATACAAGTCACAATTTTCCCACGTATGCTTCTGTTGATTCACAACAATGTGAAATATTATTGCCTATGCATTCCATAAATTTTTCATTACATTTTGACCATGTTACTTTTTTTTTTTGTGATGACATGCTGAGCCAAGCATACTTGAAAGTAAATTAAAAATTAATTATTTAATTAATAATATTTCAAAATATAGTATTAATTGATTAATTAATGTCACTTTTAGCCCCTGAAAGGTTCTTTCCTTATACAGTATGGATAACAATGTCGAGTCAGACCGGCAACCCCTTACCCGCTCAACCTGCTGAGGTCGCCTTATTTTATTAATAAAAAAATTAAGCAATTTTCGGAATCCATATACCTCACCCCACGTCCCCAAGTCCCGACCACAATTTTCCGCACCGGACAAATTTCTTGTAGTTTCACAATTTTAAAGTTTGACTTTGGTCTTGATCTCTTAATTTGTCAACTAGTTCTATATAGAACTGCATGCTATCAACATTTATATTATTGCGACATTAATTATTAAAAATATAATTTAAATCTTTCATTGGATTGTATTCATACTCTATGATAATCTCATCATTTAGGTGGCAAATATTTTAAAAACTTACTGTCCGTTTGGTTTTATTTTCAAAGGTCATTTTTATTTCTAACCATTTTTAAAAATTAGAAAATTAGTTACGTGATGTGATGTGGAAATAAAAATGTATTTGGATGAAATGTTAGAAAGTAATTATTATAATAGTTTGTATGATTGAAAAGTAAGTTAATTTATATTTTTTATATTTAAAAAGATTTATTTTTTAAAATATATATATTTTATTAATTTAAAAATAATAGTGGGTAACTTTATGTCAAATTAAATTTGAATTTGATTGATGTGTAATAGGATAATATGGTAGGTTTAGAAATGAGTTTTGAGAAGAAAATATATACTTTTTATGTTGAAAATTGTGAGAAAGTATTTATTTTCAATTTTCATTCCCACAAGAAAATGAAAAGGGGGCTCGAAAATGAAACCAAACAGGCACTTAGTGCTGGTTTTATTTTGTTTTCAAAACTCATTTTCATTTTTTTCTGAAAATGAAAACAAAAAAACTATCAACTTTTTTCATATTTCACAAATATTTTCATTCTCAGCACATTTTCCAAATGCACTATTACACCCTCCTCCCTCTTTCTCTCTCTCCCCCCGTTTTCACACTTTATTTTTTTCTTACTCAAATTTGCATGATTTTTAATATAAAAATATTATAATATCTAAATACAATTCATTTTCAATCATACACAATCGTTTTATTTTCAAAATCACACTTATAATTGACATTTCACTATTCCTTTTTATTAGAAAATGAAAATGCCTTAAAAAAAACAAAACAAAACTAAACCAAACGGTCCCTTACATAATCCGAAAGACTCTTTCCATGCATCAAGTTTTACTTAGATCTCGCAAAAACACTTTAATAAAGTATATATTTTCTTTGTTTGCTTATGCAAAGAAAAACATTATTAACAGTTGTTAATTAATTAGCATCTTTGAACTATTTGCTGTCTTTGTTTGACAATCAACTACGTAGCTGGAGTCAATATATTGTTGTGTAAGAAATGTCAAAAATGATTTGTTATTTTCTTTTCACATTTAACTTTCAATTAAAACCGATGTTGAAATGGAATATTAAAAGCAATAATATTAATTACTTCGTAAAATTTTAAAGAATGGCCTAAGCCCTAGGGGAAGCACTTTGTCCACATCAATCTTTGATTTCGTGCATGGGCGTAATTATAGCTTCATAATTCTATGATAAAATAATTTGTGGGCATGTTTTTTGGAAATATTATTATATTTAAATTATTACCTTTTTTTTATTGGAAGAAGGTCCACAATATAGACATAGCTGAATATAAAATTATAAAGATAATGAATAAAAAATCAATCTATATTTTCTTGAAAAAACTATATATATTCTCTCTTAATTTTTAATCGAATCATTAAAATTGTTCCTTATTTTTTATTCTACTAAAGAAAATTCTTTTTTTTTAAATTATTTTACTAAACATAATTGATAACCAGTATTATTACAAATTTTCTTGGGTGCAATTATACCAGCATTAATACACCGGATCCTATCAAAACCCAAAGTTAAGCATATTTGGACGAGAGTAGTACAAAAATGGGTGACCCTGTGAATTTATTTGGTAAAGACGGCAAATAAATTAATTAATTCTTAACTCAGCATTTATTATTTTATTATCGATGGGGAGGTACACTAGCAAAAATAAAATAGATATTTTAACTTGTATTTTCATGTGATATAATGCGAGAACGAGAAGTTTTTTTGTTCTTCGAAAGTGAAATCCACAAATTGTTAAGGATGTGTGGGATTGTCGAGCAGAAATCTTTTGACCATTTGTATGTTGAAAATGTGAAATCTAAAACTCATTAGGGATGATAGCATTGCCCCGTGGAAAATTCTTAAATGCTCGCGTTGAACTTATAACTTTGCAAATATTACTGAAAATGAATGAAAATAACATATCTTAGGTTGTTTATAGGTTAGGAATGGTAGTTAGTCAAGTCTATGTGGCGTTATTTGAATGGTTTACTCTTATTAGATCCACAATGATTAAGTTATTAAAAATAAGTGGATTATTTTATTCATATATACCAAATGAATGATACTCATCACGAAATAATAGGTCATCTCACGTCAGTTAGTTTCTATTTTTTTTTTATTTAAGACATGAAGAAATTATTAATTCAATTAGACACAAGTTATTTTTTGAAACTAAATGCCACGGGACATTTTGACTTTCTGTACTTGGTGCCCATTTGGTTTTGTTTTCAAAACCCTTTTTCATTTCCAGGAAATAGAAAGTTATCAATTTCTTTCTTATTTTCGTATATATTTTTATTTTCAGCATATTTTTTCAAATACAAAAACATTATATTTTTCAAATACAACTCATTTTCAACATTATATAATCATTATATTTTAAACAAAACCTCCAACCAGTATTTCATTTTCAAAAACACATTTATAACTTAATTTTCACTATTTTTTTTACCAGAAAATAAAAATGCATCCAAAAAACAAAACCAAACGACCCCTTAGTAAATTCTGAGCATATTAGATACTTTCTCGAACATGCTAACCTTATAAATATTAATTATGTCATGACTATTTATGATACTAAGAGTGGAATTAATTTATCAAATAAGAATTGCTATCTTAAAGCAATCAAATTCCAATATTTGAGAAATAACTGATTTTTTATTATTGATGGTGCAAGAAAAACCAGGGGTTAGCCAAGACAAAAAATGTGTACTGAATGGTGGCTCCCAACCTCAATTAATAGGATACAAACTACACTTGTCACCCATAAATTTCTGATAAGGAATTAATAACCCATCAACAAGTGTGGCTATTGAATTATTTTTCAGTTGACATTTCACATCAAGTGTATTTATATGTATGCTATCTAATATAATAAAGTATAATTGCGTGTGACAAATATTTCTATAAAATTAAATATTAATATTGGAATCATATTACAATAAATAAAAACATAAAGAGAATTAAAGAATTTGAATAATTTTTGGAAAATATGATTTTATAAAAGTACAATTTTATTAGCACATACAAGACCAATTAAGTTGTAGAATGAATAATGATTCATTTTTAATATTTAATATATGTTTGTTTATTAAAAAAATCAATTTTTCAGTTGAGCTAGTTCTTGAAAGAAAAATGTTTAAAGTGTTGATCAATTTGAAGAGTTTCGATGTTTTTACCTATAGTAACATTTGTCAATAATGGGTTATTTATTTATTTTTTAAATAAAAAAACATACTTCAAATAATATGGTAAAATATTTTTTTCAAGCATATATTTAATAGGAGAAAATTAATGAATAGAAGAGACCATATTTTAAGATCACATTAGAGTGGTTGTCGATTAGTAGAAAAATAAAAAAAGAAAAAAAAATAATGAAACTACTACTATACATGCATTTAAAATATTTTGACACCATATTTTATTGACTTATTAATAAATATTGATCGAAGTTATTTAGTCAAAAAAAAAATTAACTTGTTTTATTTGGAAAGTTTTTAAAATATTATATACCTATACTAGATAAAATCATAAAATATTAATGTCGTTGAGTCGAGGTATTACTTTGTTGAAAGCAACATGATTAGTAATTATGAATGTCCGAGAGCTATTGATAGTTACTTCTACTTGAGCTTTCCCCATTGTTAATTTTGATTGAAACATAACAATAATATTTATAAATTTCATACTTTTAGAAATTAATATGAAATTTTAATATAAATAAAATGCATGCATTAATTCTTAACGAGTAATATTGATCGAGTGAAATAAGCTGGTGTGCATAAACTATTATCTCAATCCATAAAATATTTTTAAGTTATTAAAATAAATAAATTTATAAATTTCTTAAAATCATTTGAGCCATTACTCAATTGCCTATAACTTGATCAATTTTTATTTATTTATTTATTTTTTATGATATATAGTGCCTATGTATAGTATTTTATTTAAAATTAATTATCTTATTAATAGATAATAATAACCGTAACAATATTAACTATTATTGTTAATATTACTCCAGTAAATCTTTAAATTAATTCTTGATATTTCTGGTGAAATTCATGAAGTCTCATTACAATAAAAGGAACTATGTAAAAGGGCTGACTGATTTTTGGTGAAATACAGAATCCAATAAGACTGTAGACATACATGATTAATTGAGATATTAAATAACTAATATGATGCATACACTTTTTAATAATTAATATTTAATCCATCTTGTTTAAATCTAATAGAATATGTACTACTATAAGAACAAGAAGGGTGGCTTAAACCTCACTTAATATGATAGGAACTACGTCAATCACCCTTAAATTTCTGAAAAAGAAGTTATAGCCCATCAAAATGTGTGGCTATTAATTTATTTTCCAGCAAAACCTTTCACATCAAACGTATTAATATATTTTATAATGTAGGTAGTTGATTCTTTGATATAATATGAATTATTTCCCTAAAAAAATATGAGATCACAACCACAATTTCTTTGTCACCATATTTAATAAATGACTACTATGTCACCTTAATCAAACAATGTAAAAGAAAAACCTTAAAATAGTTAGGGAGAGTAGTTTTGCACTGCACTTCAAATAATGGAAAAATGTCAAATTTATTTCAAGATAAGTATGATTTTACATATGTTTATAAGTTAGACTTTTATATTGGTGATGTGGAGGAAATCCTACCCCTATCCTCCTCCTGCTTCAACCTCCTTGGTTGTACTAGAAGAGCGCAGTCTGGCATCTCGGGAATGTGCGACCCCTTGATCTCAAGTGATTTGGCTTTTATTAATATTGAGCTGTTTGCCGTACCATTTGTCTCCTTTGGATGTAGAAAGGAACACCATTTCCCTATACTTGTACTAAAGCTGCTTTGTTGCATAATATAACCGACAATACGAAAGACAGTTGGGACCCTAAGATTGACACTAGGGGAATAGTCCATTATGCCCTTTTTTCTAAAAGGGGTTGATTGGCAAAAATAAGGACAAATGAGAGAATTCAGGATGATATTTGAATAAAAGCCAAAGAACCAACTCGAAAGAAGGTATGTTCTCCATTTCTACATTCTGCCCCGACGAGTTTTAACCAAAGCCACCTTGACAAGTCTAAGGCGGCTTTATGGTTGTAGGTTAGACCTCTGTGCTAATTGAAAATTTGAGTTCGACCTCATTTGAAGTCTGATTTTCACCTTAAAAGTCACCAAAAACACATTCCCAATTTTTCACCTTATCAATAGGATGTTAAATGTGGATTAATGCCACAAATTCCCCTCTTGGTTTTCTTAACAAAGATTTCAATAAGTACTGCACTCACTACTAGACTAACAAAGTTGAGCAATAGCCATTCCACTTGTCTTCTTCCTTGCTTTTTCCAAAGGATAGATTTTATTAAATGGTAGCCCTACAATAGTTCGTCTTAGACCCAATTTAAAACTGTTCTCAATAATGTGTAGCCATACATCCTACTATATTCATTGAGATTTGATGACTCTGTATACCATTCATCGTAAACAAACGATCTTATGAAAACATTAATTTTTATTACGCTTCAAATAGTTAACTTTAAGCTTTAATTTTACATTTACATATATTATTTTTTCACAAAATTCTTTGATCCAAATGTGCCACAAATGGACCGAAACCCGAAGGTTAGCCCAACCCACAATTAATTGTTGCTTGGAGATGATGGTCGAGGTTGAGCTTTTACAAATGCAATGGCCTAAATATGAAGTAAGAAATAAAGGCCCAAACCCTAAAATACCCGAATCTGGACACCTGCGTGAAGCCCACGAACTGAATTCAATTGGGCCTAGGGTCCAATACGAAAAAGGGGCGTACGATCTCTTGACTTCCTGGTGAACAGACGTCTAGAAACTTCTTTCATGAATAAACATTCTCTAATTACATAAAAAAATCAAACTTAAATAAGGAATAAAACCCTACGATGATTCTAGCATTTTCTATTCCTTTCCAAACCAGAATATAAACAAGTGTCTGGTAATTTCACTCTCTTCAGCACGAACGAGAGAGGGAGAGGGTAAAATGGCGAGCAATGAAGATTTGGCGCTGGACTTGGAGGAATTGAAGCAGCTTCAAAGCATAGCAAAGAGGCCTCGCGTTGTTTCTCTTATTTCCTCCGAGATTAGCAATTTGGAAAAGGTATTTTTCTCTGTGCCTTTTCTTTTTCTTTTTTATTCTTTTCGATCAATGGATTCCCGGATGGTTTTCGATTTATAAGAAAGCATCTATACTTTGTATATTGAGAAACGCGCGTGAGAAAATGTGGGTGGGTTTGTATGACGTTGATATTGTTGGATGCTGAAGTTTTCCATGTCAGCTTCACTAGTGTTGAAAACCTTAAATCATATTATGGAAAAGTAATCTGTTTTTTCTACCCAGAGCTTCTTCGTTTGAATTTGGCTGGAAATTTTGTCGTGTTGCTTTCTTCTATGTGCATAGTCTTGGACTTTACAACAGTAGTTGGTGCCCTTGGCTATTGGATTCTTTCGGTCTATCTGTAACCACATTTGATGATCTTGACTTCTTTGTGGAATGTGTATAAACTAGTAGGAATGGTGACTTGTGCGAGTTGCAGTTTAAGATCTATTAAATGGCTTATAGGAGGAGCTTTAGGATGATTGTAGATCATAGTAATTAGCCTAGAATTTTTGGGCAAATACGTGCAAGTGAAAGATGACTCTTCGTGTTTAAACTGGTTGAAGAAATTAGTCTACTTTGAGATTCTGCACTTAACTACTGCCTCAGTCATCAGAGTTGTGTTTAGTTCCTGGTCTTAGAAGCATCTGCTAATGCTTTTTGTATGCTGTTAAATTAAGGAAAAATTATTTATCCTTCGTGTGGAAAATTTTGGTTGGAACTTATGCTATGGTGATTCTACATGGCTTAATCTTTAATTTTCTTTTCAGTTATCAAAAGAAGCTGCTTCTGCACCATCTGTGCTAACACCAGCTCCAGTTTCAACCGCCAAGGCACCAACTCCAATATCAACTGCGCCAAAGGTGGCATCAAACCCTTTGTTAAATTATGTTACGCTTAGCTCCTTCAGCTGGGATCAGGATAATGATCAACTGAAGGTGAGGATTCCTGTTAATTAATCGCTCTAACGTATTTAGTATAGATTTCTCTCATCCTTTTTGAGAATCTAGAGTCACATGATTGGTTAGGAGCAGAATTCTTGGTGGAAATTGATCCTGTTTCTCGGAATAAAATTCAACACTTGATGCACATATACAACATATCTATTTATGCTGTTTTTGTGATACTATTTAATTGGTTAACATGCCTTGATGCATGTGAAGCTCTATTGTTGGCGAAGTTTATTTTATGTTACTGTATACAGATTACTTTTCAGCTGTCCTGCTTGCATTAGCTTCTTTTACTAGTTCTACTATGTGATTATCATCTTTCATGTATGTTCTATGTTTCATTTCTGTTTCAGATTTATGTATCACTGGAGGGGGTTGATCAAGAGAAAATTGAAGCTGACTTTAAGCCAATGTCCTTTGATATCAAATTCCATGATGTTCAAGGAAAGAACTACCGCTGTGCTGTACCAAAGTTGAACAAGGAGATCGTACCTGAAAAATGTAAATTGATTGTGAAGCCTAAGAGGGTGGTTATCACCTTAGTCAAAGCTTCCAAGGGAAACTGGTTGGATTTGCACTTCAAAGAAGATAAGGCAATTCCTCATAACTGCATATGAATTATAATTGTTTTAACAATGAGCTTTTGTTAATGTCTAATTTATGATGTTACAGTTGAAGCCAAATTTGGACAAAGAGCGGGATCCAATGGCTGGAATAATGGACTTGATGAAGGTATGCCAAGGAGTTAACCTGTTTAGTTTCATGTTTGTTATTTCTCTCTTAACCTGTTTAGTTTCATGTTTTGTTATTTCTCTCAATTATCCTTATTATATTTCTTCTGTCTTTGCCAATTACACTTCCGTATTTCATTTGCAGAATATGTACGAAGAAGGTGATGACGAGATGAAAAAAACAATTGCTAAAGCCTGGACCGATGCGAGATCCGGCAAAGCTGCAGACCCATTACAAAGTTACCGCTGAACTTTTATGTCCCATGACTAGAGTGTCAACCACCCAAGATATAACGTGGCTAGAATCTGGGCCCTGGGATTTTTGTTGGGTTTATATGTTCTTGGTATATGTCTAGTGGAGGAGTCTTATGTTTAGAAAAACGTTGGCTTCATTTTGTCAGTCCATGTTAATTATCAGCTTTCTTTTCGCATATGCCTTTTTGTTGACCCCAATGAGTGATGCTGCGGTTTGCTGCTCATTTGGTGCAGACTGTTGTATAACTTTTTGTATTGTGTTAGGAATCATTTTAGTGTTTCTTCCTTAATTCGAGAAATTTTGAATGCAGGGCTGGCTAGATTTAACATTACATGTAATTGGTTACTCTCAATATCTGTTAAGTAGCATGTTTAAGATATTATTAAATTTTTGGAGTTAATGTTCAACATTGTATAAATCCAAATTGATTCGTGTTAAAAGTAGCCATGATTTAGGAACCTCAATTGGTAGCCAAAATCAGATAAATGTTGACGTGGGGTGGGTATCAAGATGAAATGAAAATATTGAAGAGCAATTTAGTGTCCTTATCGGATGGTTCAATTGAGATTAAATTGTTTCCTTGCATATATTTTTATTAGTGTATTTGACTAGAATACATTGCGGGTGCTTTATATAAAAATGTCCAAATTTTTCTAAAGAAATCAGTCATTAATTTATTTGCTAGAATTGAAATTAATAATTTTTATTTTATATATTTTTTTAATACAGTCGCTGACTATTATTTTTGAACTTTTAAATCACTTGATTATTGTTTAATTAAAAAAGATTTTTCTGGTGCCGGAATTTATTCTTATTTTTACTGCAATTAGAAAAGCAAAGGAAATATTTGGTTATGTTTTTTCATAATAATATTATTTTGAAAAAATATGACCAAATATATTTTTATTTTTTTCTAGAACACATATTTTTTAATATATACATATATTTTATATATAGATTATACATATTTTATTATTATTTTAATATTAAAAAAATTATTCAATTTTAATTTCATCCTAAAAATTTAATAAAAAATATTGATTTGACTGGTACAGTAATTTTTTTAAAAAAAATATATAAACTAACATATCAAAAAATAATTATTACATTCTTTAATAATTTATTCTTTTAAAATACATAATAAACATATAATAAAATAAAAAAAAAATAAAAAACACATAACCAAACATTCCCAAATTTCTTCGTGCGTGGACCAAAAGGAAAACAAACCAAAAAGGAAAGTGGCCAATGAAAGCGTGAACATCCACCAAACTAATCTCGATAAAGAAAATCAGCAGTTGGCAGAAAAAGGAAGTTTTCGATTATTTAACTTTAGCCCAAATCAATACCGAAAAGGAAAATCATTATGAACTAGCCGTTAATAAAAACACGTCTCGGGAAAGGAAACTCTTTGTTATAAATCAGCTTGCAAGACAAGTTCAATTCTTCATTCGGCGTCCTCCAAGTTTTCACAGCGATTACAACCGAAGGAGGTCCTCCAAGTCCACAAAAGAAGTTTCCTGTTCAAGAATCTCATAATGGGTAATGTACTTTGGTTGTAGTATCTTTTCTGGTCCCTTTTAACTTTTTGCATTTCTTTGTTACAAATTATTTATTAGTTTGCTTGCTTTGCTGCAAAATACTGAATTACAACTAACGATGAGGACTTTCATGAAGGAAGGAAGGAAAGAGTTCAGAGCAATGGCAGCAGGCGAAACCCATTGGGTTTTATTTGTTTTTGCATGGCCTGTTGATGGGAGATTTTGTGTCCTGGACAGGTATAGTTGATAAAGCATGGATAAATCACTGCTGGGCATATTGGATATGGGTCATATATGAATGCCAGTTTCAAATATCGTTTAGATTATGCTCTTGAATATTCTATGAAGTTGTTGTGATAAAATGCTTTTTGGAACTTCTCCAGTGAAAATAGGAAAGATGCTATAGGCATTTGGCGCTTTCTTATGTTTCAGTGTTTTCTGGGTTTTCTCAAAGACTATTAAAGAATGGACCTTGCGCCTAACTCAACTCCAAAAGTTAGCTCATGAGACGAGAATTGCCCAAAATTATATATAAAGATCACAACTTATTTATTTCGCCGATGTGGGACACTAACACACTCCGCGCACGTCTAGAAATGAACATCTGGAGCGTGGAATAATATGAAATGGGTGGCCCAACATCATTAAATAATCCAACATCAGAATGGATGGCTCTGATACCATGTTAAAGAATGGACCTTGGGCCTAACTCAACCTCAAAAGTTAGCTCATGAAATACGGATTGCCCAAGATCATATATAAAGACCACAAATTATTTATTTCACCGATGTGGGAGGGACTTAACATGGATTGCTGGATGGTGATTTTTAATGTCACAGAGATTTTCTTCGTCAAGGGTAGGTAAGATGCGACAGCATTTTCATTTTTCTTTTTTCCTTTTTCAATTGCCACATTCTAATAGACTCCATAATCTATTTTTGAAATTAATCGTTTGGTCTCATATGGGTTGTTGGTTTCTGTTAGAGATTGTATCTTATAGGTGCTGCAAATGCACCTGCAGTTTTATGCAGTACATGCGTTAATAGAGAAATAGAGGAGCAGGCTGCAAATGAGCTTTCCTAGTCTTGAACCAAGAAATTATTTGCAATACAATGAAGTTAAAGCAAAATACTGAGTTACAGCATACCATGAGGACTTTGCTTGCTTTGCTGCATCAGTGTTACTTCAAAGTCTGGTAGCAGTCTCTTTTCCTTATTGCCATGGTATGTTTATCTCGCTCAGATCTGCTTGGTGACAAAATGTGTACTGTTAATAAGATTACAGTTTTCTACGATTAATTAAGGCCATGTACTAGACTTCCTTTTGCAATTCGAATTACTCTAGGTAAATAATGTGTTTGGTTGAGAATGGTCCAAAGACCAAAAAGGACAAGTCAGAAGACTAAGTACAGTGGCTCTGACGTGATAAATCCTATCTTGTGCCCTCAAAGTATAAGCTTTTGATCTTTAATGGAAACTTGACGGTTCAATCCTAGAGATGATTTTAAAATGAAGTTGGCAAACTGACATGAGATTGAGAACATCTGTTGGAGATTTTGTAAGTTCATTTTTTGTTCTTCTTTTCAACTTATGTACACGTACTATTGAATTTAACTATGTTGACTTAGCTATATGTGATTACCACCACCTTCAATGTGATTTGGTTGTGAAAGTCTTAATTTTATTGCTTTTAGCTTGGATGTTAAAGACCTATATGATGAAAGGATGCCCAAGTGACCCAAGTTCGTTGTGATTCGAAGTAAGATGAGTTTTCCTAAAGTTGGTTTCTTAGCTTTCAGTTAATACTAACCATCATTTTGAAATACTAGGAGATCTCGAGAAATACGCCATAATTTATTAAAATAACCAACTGATTAGAAGACTCCTTGTGTTGCTTATTCTGAGTTTGTAGTAAATATTAAATTGAAAAACATTTTCTTGAAGTTGAGAATTCATTGTTTTGCTATTTAACGTCTCTGTGGTTGATCCGTTACTTTATCCATGAAGGAACGCAAGTCAGAGAAACTAAAGCATGCAAAAACTGCTGGTTTTGGTAGAATTTCTGCTATTCATGGTTTTCTATTCTTTGTAGGGTCCGTTAATGCAGGATTTTGTGATGGACATGTACAGCGGATAAAGTCTCCATAAAGCACCACTAGATGTACAGAATACGTCTTGCATGGTTGAGCAAATATGGAGGTGGCACATTTATAGGTTTTTCTTCTTGTCACTAAGTCATACTACGTTCTTTTATCTGTCATGCTTATATACATAAATTAGAATCTAATGTGAAGGCACAGTGTTGCAAGTATACAGATTATGCCAAAGAGCACATATATTGGAGGACACTTATATTGGCTTGTTTCCTATAACTGGAAGATCATTATTTGGTGGAAGGTCTATACAAATCAATCATCTTGCCTTGTTGCCAGTGGTGCTAGTCCAATACCTTCATCTTTCAATTGGTATCTCCATATCATTCTTGCTTTTCCAGGAAAATGAAGTAACAGGAGTGATATAAGAACGACTGATCCAACTCAAACCCCTTGGCTTATTGGGCATTTACTTGTGTGGAGGGTAAGATGTCATTGATACAAAATTCTTTCTTTTTATCCCTTGAAATTATTCTCTTTCTGCCTCTGCCTCTTACTGCTGTACCTGCAGAAAATTGCATGACACAGCTGTTGATCGAAATTTATCTATGAGGATCCTCTTGAACTTTTGCTGGAAATATAAGCAGTAGCTCAGGTTTTAACTATGTTGCCCCTACTTGAAATAATCTGAAATTGATTAGTTGACCTTCCTAGTTTCTTTGTCTTAGTTGTGCTTAGGCAGAGCAGCTTGTATCTTGAAGGTCACGCAAATGCACAAGAAGAATTCTGTTGCATCAGCTTTTAGCTTGAAAAGTAGATGAATAGACAGCAGCAGTGGAGCATTTAGTCAAGAAATCAAAAAATTATCGGCTAATAGCATGAAAAAGGAGAAACACGATATTGAATTACATCATACCATGATAATCATTTGCTTTTATTATTGCATAAGGGGAACTTCTATATTTGGTGGAAGGTGTCTTTTGCTTATTACTAATTGATTATGTTACATGTTTATCTTGTTTGAGAAATGGATAGTGAACTAGGTGTCCAAAGGATGTCGTCTTATATTTCTGTTTCAGTTATCTATCTCTTCCTCAAGGGTTCTTCTGAAGCATCATATCTAACAAAGTAAGCATATTTAGTCATATAATTCTTGTATATTGGACTGATGGCTATATCCATTAGATGTCCTTTGGTGTAGGTAAATATATATGACTTTATAGTCGCAATTCAATTATTGATCCATCTTGAGGAAAGGAAAATTGCCGCAAACATGAGCAACATTGCTTACCAAGCCTCGTAGAAGTTCTAGCTGCATTTTTGTTTCAGATGGATTTTATGTCAGATTTGACTAAATAAACTCTGTTTTAATTTTGCAACAAAAAGGTTTAGGCGAAATTGGGATCTTAACCCACACTACAGAGAACTATAGTAATAATTGATTGACATAATAAATAATTTTAAGTGAAGCTTTTTTGGCACTTATGATCTAGGTAAATCCTTTTCATTCATCTTGGGCATATGAGAAGAAAGTGTGGTTGTTCTTTGGCTGTTTGGTGATTACTTTTCCTTCACTGATAACATAGTGCATTTATGCTTGTTATACTATCTTGTGCTTCACAGGTTTTTATAAACCTTGTGTTGTAAAGCCAGCTGGGTTGTTGTCCAACTTCTGAGGTTGATTTTAACTGAAGTTGGAGAATCTAACGTGATAGTGTAAAATGCTTCTTAAGATTGTTTCATGCAGTGTCAATTATTCAAGGAAGATAATGACAAATGATCTGGAAAATCTTAAGGGAGAAACTACAGCCATTTCCTATTCATTCTTTCAATAAATGCGTTGCATTACCGCTTATTTTACTACTAAAGACTTGTTGTATGTTTTTATTGTGAAAATTTTAATTTTATTGCCTTAGGCTAGATGTTAGGACTTGATGGACGGATGCACGATTTCCTCAAATTTGAGGTGGTTGGAATTGCGCGGTGGATTTTTTTCCTAAAATTTGTTTCATAATATTCAGTTACTAGTAAATAGATTGAATGGGGCACTTCAAGAATTGGTTCATGGTAGATGTACATAAATAATGTAGATGATGTTCTGTCAACTTCCTTTGTCGCTTATTGATATATGGTGTAATTAAACTCTAAAACAATTTGTTAAAGTTACGAGATCAATGTCATAATATTTCAAGATCTATGGAGTATCCCTTCATGGTTTTGTGATTTTTGCGGAAGCACAGAAGATGATGACAATTTGACTTGGAAAAATGGAAGGAAAAAACTATGGTCAATTCCTATTCATTTTTTCAATTGATGCACTTGCATTACTGCATTTCTACTATTATTGACTCTATATGTGTGATTTTCACATCCTTGAATCTGCTTTAATTGTGAAAATCTTAATTTTATTGCCATAGGTTGGACTTAAGATCTCTACGATGAAGGGACGCACGAGTTACTCGAATTTGGGGTGGTCGGACATATGGTGGATTTTTTCCCAAAGTTTGTTTCATCATATTTTAGTTAATAGTAAACAGATAAATGGGGCACTTAGTATTAGTTCAACTCCCTGTGTTGCTTGCTGTGGATTTGTAGTGTAATTCAACAAGAGACCAATTTGTTAAAGTTTAGTGCTCATCTATGGTTTAACCTTTAATGATTTCAAGATTTTTCAGGAAGGACTTAAGTCAGAGTACTCCGCGCAAAGAAAACCGTAGCTTTCTATTTTATTACATTCATTATTTTTCGAACATTTTAAGATATTAATTTGAGCATATAAATATATGCTTTATATATATATATATATATTTCTGCATCTAAAACTTATGAATGGTAGTTGGGCTAGGTAATGTTTTTTCCTCGGTTATAGATCCTTATAGCTGTTGTTATCTGGACGAGGAGTCCTAGTAAGGCCAGTGTAGCAACCATAAGGATTCTGCTATCTCTGTTGTTAGCAAGAAAAATAGAGATGGATTCCAAAAGGGAGATATTCAGCCACCATATGGTGAACTAAGCTTTTAGTAGAACTGAAAGGAAAAATATAGACTATTGAAAGACACAATAGCATGATCTAATTACTTGCTTCTGTTGTTGTCAGTACTGAACTGTGATAATCTGGTGGAAGTTCTTAACTTGTTTGTTTAATTGTTATTGATGATTTATATGATTTTTCTCAAAATCACGAACTGTCTTGTAACCAAGATGAGTGTTTTAGTGTCTGAACATCATTTAAAATATATTTTCTTAGTTGATATAAATTATTTAACCTTGTCTGCTGTCGTGAATTGTAATGTTTCTCAGCAGCTCACCAGCAAAAATCATAACCTATTTTTCAAATGCATGAAAAACTTTTAATTCATTGTATGGTTGCAAGTGAGTTTGCTCATTTTGGCATTGCATTCTTGTGGCATGCAAACCTTTATACTCTCCACATGTGTCTCCCTCAGATTCTTTCTTGATCATGTGTTCTTCTGGAGCACTAACCATTTCTTTGCCAGTTGGCTGTTTGGTGATAATACCTTCAGGTTCTTATCCTAGTACATTTACTTGTCTTGGGGCTTACAGGCTGTGTAAAGATTAACTCTTAATAGAAACTGGACTCTTGACCATTTTCTAGGCACAATTGTTATCAGTGCTGAGGAGCTGATCATAATATGGCATTTGAGAACTATTATTATTAAGGGAAAAAATATGTTTTTCGATTTTAATTTGGTTGGAATGCTTCAAGGATGACGATCACAAGGGACAGTAAAATGTAAAGGAAGGTTAGAACTACATTCATTTCCTTTTCTTTGATTCAAACTAGCCAATTGGATTGCTGCATTTTTGCTATTGTTGACTCTCATATTTGGTTTTCACCTACTCAATTATATTTCGTTGTGAAAATTATAAATTTACTACTCTAGGCTTGAACTTAAGACCATAAGTTACTGAGATTTTGGCATGATTGGAATCGAGATGATAACATTTTTATCAGCTTCCATGCTAGCTGATGGTAACAAATGAAAGTTTGCATAAATAACTTGGACAGTGTTCTGCCTATTCCCGTTTTAGTTTAACATATAAATCCAAACAGCAGAGTTGTCTATTTCTTGTGTCCACATTTGAATTGTTTCTTGACAGGTCTGGTGGATGTTAGTTTTCAAGTAATATAGGATTTGAAGTTTAGAGCAACTGATGCATAAAAAGCCACAGGTACCTGGATTGATGCATAATGTGCAATTGTAACTTGGTCTTACAATGGAATGTTGCTGCATAAAATCTTTATTTAGTCTCAGTTATTAGCAAAATAATAGACAGATCAATCCCATCAAAGGAAGCTATTTAGTTGAGATCTGAAGTGGAATATGTTGATAAAATGGAAAGAAAAGTACATGGTACATGAGGAATATATGTCATTATGTTGGCATAGTACTGGAACTTTAGTCAGCTACTCAGCTAGAATATTTTTTATTCTTCTGCAGTTGTGATTTTTTTGGTGCGTATAGTTTTTCTCTGTTGCAGGTAATCAAGAATATGACTAGGCTTACACTGTTGGAAGTCTTGGAAATTTTGGTTATGCTAATATGTATCTTTTCCCATGAAGTAAGAGGAACTATGGTGATATCATATGTTTGCTTACATGAACTGAAAGGGGTGCTTTCTTTTGCAGTTAGAACTGAGCAGTGGCCGATGGGACTTGGTGGATAGTGCTGGGGGACTCTTGGCTGTTTGGTGATGGTAATATATTTTCTCTCATTTTATGTTGCTTATGTTTGCTTACCTTGTGTGGTTTGTGCTTGCATGTTTTCTGTCTATTTTTCACTTTTTAAGGAACTAGGAAAAGACAATGAGAAACATGAAACATGACGTTATTATGAAATGTAATTTTAGTATCAAAAGTTTTTCCAAACTAAAGATGGTTAAATTTGTTGACACCCTATTTTATTTACTATGTGGTAATTAATCTTGTAAAATCGTATTTATATTTATAAATATGATGTTTGAGGTTCAAATTCTACGTGCACGTATGCGAGTATAAATAAATATTATCCTTGAATATTTGGAGATTTGAAGTGTTGCATATTTTATAGTGTAGTCTTCTCTTCCAAGATGGTTTCTATCAATTTTTTGATAAATTGACTTCAAAACTTTTTCGAATCTTTGCTTGTTATATAGATTTTTGAAGTGTTGATTGGTAATCAAATATGTTGATCATGTTTTACATGCTTACTTATACCATTATAATATGACATGCTTATAGATGTAATAATGTAAATAAAGGTGGATATATTTTTGGCCGACACTAGTATTCTAATCTTTTAAATATTTTCTAGATGTTGATACATTATACTTCTTTGGATGTCGGCATTATTTTTTTATTTGTGTGATTGCATTTTTTCTCACCGCGTTAACATACTATTTTCTGAAGAAAAAAAATTAACATAAATTTTGGTAAAAAAGTAAAAACTAATAAATTTGCACCTTAGGTCTAGGGAGATTCTAATATACTAATGGATCATTTAATTTATACGACTTTTTTTAATTAAATCTAATTAATTCTTTGATTACTTATTTTAAACCTATGAGGTGCTTGGTTAATTTAAAAAAAAACAAATATTATATAGATAACTATTTAAAACATGATTTATGGAAGTGGAAAGTTGCAAAAATAAATGCGTGATGAAATGAATATTATAAAATTTATGGTCAGCTTTTGTAAATTCTGATTTCTTAGTGATAATAAAATTCAATAACACAACGAGCAATAGATAGGAATAATAATTCAGTTAAACTTGTTTAGGTATAATTGAAGCATGGCAAAGCTTCCATCCAACTTTTATGAAAGTAAATTTAATATTGTATTTATTTATACATATACATACATATTAAAATTTAATAAATTTTAAATTTTAAATCTCACCATATAAATAAGGGGTGCAATTGAGCCGAGCCGAGCCGAGCTGAGCTGAGTTTGACCAAAATTTTCAAGTTCGAGCTTGATATGTATATTAGGCTCAAGCTTGACAAGCCTAAAAAGGTTTGAGCTCGACTCGATAAGGCTCGAATTAACAAATACATTATAAATAATTGCAGGCTCAACTCGAAATAAAAAAATGTAATATAATATATATTTATTAATAAAATAAAAAAATATTTAATTAATCGAGCTCGAGCTCTAATTCAAATTGATAGTCGTTTGCACCCCTAATAAATATAAAAACGATAATTCGATCAATGGTCAGTCAACAATAAATTTAATATGTTAGGTCTCTTTCCTTGTGCTTTGCTCTTGGAAGTGGCTTCTTTATTTCTATTGGGCTTACTTCCTGGTTAAGTCCATTAGCTATTGGATCTCTATTGGAAGGAAGTTGAAACCTTTTGAATTTTGGAAAGTGACTTCAATTAAACACGATATTTGCATAAGATGTTGGAATCCTGTTATATTTTTCATGATATTAATGTGACAAAATCTCTTGAATTTTTCGGCAATACAACAATTTATTTCATAATTTTATTCTTATTTTAACAAGATTATAGTACATTAACTTGTTTTTTCTATTTTTCTAGTACATAATACAATTTCCATTGCCAATCTGGCACGCAAATGCATTATTTTCATAAAATCATTGGCGTATGCAAGCAAATCACTTATTGATGATCAGATTTATCATTGAATATGGAGATTCGATCATATTGAGATATTATTTTCGTATGGAGAAGTTTTATTTAGAAAAGACCACTTGAAAAATGAGAAATGGTAAGAAACTTATAAACTCTCTCAAAACATTCATCTAATGCGAAACAAAATTAGATATGATTATTACTAAAATAAATTATAGGTGTAGAAATTTAAATTCCACGTTTAGAATCATCTATAGTTAAACTATTCTAATTAAATTTCCTTTTATCATCAATATTCCAGTGGCTTGTAGCCCAATAGCATCAAGTCTCCTCTATTATATGGAAGGTTTTGTATTCGACATGAATGTGCGTCTTTGTGTGCGCCTTATGAATTGTTGTGGTCTTGTGGAGTTTATACTTTCATTTGATTTGATTTGATATTCGTATTTTATTGATTTGTTGTAAGACTGATCTTTTTGATTTGATAATTGGATCTATAGACTTGTTGTAAAAGATACTCTCTCAAAAAAAAAAAAACTACAAAAAGTGCAATATTAATTTTACAGACACAAGTCACTAACGACATATATTAAGTACTGACAATAACTTTTATTATGTACTGACAATAATTTTACAGTCAGTGATTTTTATTCTATCATAATTCATAATACAACTTAATAGTGAAAGAATTGTGTTTTAAGTTGCCAGCAACTTGTGTACTAACAACTTAGTTACTGAAAAATTGTCATTGTGATTTATGATAAAACTTTCGTTATAACTAAATTGTCATTATAAACATGTCATTAATTGTCAATAATTCTTAACCTATAAAAATCATTATTGTAACAAAAGTAAATTCCTCATCATCTATTGATTCTAGACCCACCACTCCACATTCTTCTAATGTCGACATCAAAATTCAAAAATATCCATCCCTTGTCAGTAAAACGGAGATAGCAAAAAAGAATTGACAGGCAAATGATCTGTCAGCTAATGTCGCACTTTACTCGATCATATTAGCCATAATCTGAACGCAGAATTAGGATGAAGAACCCAAATCGCATTTTACTTTTGAGACATTTACCGAAATACATGTCCTCTCAGTCCCCCAAGTAACATAATGTGAAACAAGCAAGTCCATTACATAATTATGAATAAAGCCAGCTGTTATTACCGAAATACATATACGTATCACCACTGTCCCCTAATTGACTTAGTAACATAAAAAGCAGCAAAGCTAGTGCCAACTGTTACTTGCTTATGTTTTGTGAGTAAGTTCAATGAATTCACTAAAACTATCTCACCACTCAAAATTAAGGGGAAGTGCCAGAGTATTAGGTTGGTTTGGTAATGACATTAATTGTCCAGGTCGAAATTGGTAATGAACCAAATTATTAATGCCGTGTTTGATACGAAAAACTACTAATCGCACCTAAGTTTGGCCCAATAAAATTAGGGGTTATTTGAATGGATTAATATATATGTTTGATATTAGATATTGTAGTTCGGATTATAAATTTCATAATCTTGCATTCCTATTTGATTTGAAAGATTGAAAAGGACTATTTTGTTAAATTCAATTATTGTCTCCATTTCTAAACATTTGTTGCTTTAAAATTAGGGACAAATTCATCCATGCATTTTTTAATTCTTCTGGCCATACTATAATCTCACTTCTAACCATGGGATTGAAGAAGTATGGCTTCAGTACGGGTTCGGAGTCAATTTTGGCTCGGCCCGTCACTATAATCTCTTCTATCAAATGGGTTAATAACATGGAATGAAGAAGCTCCTTACTATAATGTTCCGTATCAAATGCGATATAGTTGTTACCATTTTCAGTCCGAATTTCAAGATTAAAATGGGGTGGAAAATATATGTAATAATGCATTTGTTTTTCTCCTAATAGTAATTATAGTAGACTCTAATAGAGTGCTTGGTGCTGTGACATATATGCTTCCCGTTTTGGTGGCTACAATAGCTGTGGGAAATCTTATCAATTTATTTCATGTATTTCTTAGTTTATGGTTCGATATTATGATATTTTATACATAGAGAAATTTTACCAATTTGTTTCGAGTTGGATGGTTAAATTATAATGTGGTGAAGGGTCCTACTGAAATATAATTCTAACGCCAAAATGGTAGCAAAGATGAGAATGGCGATAAACTTTCACTATTTCAAATGGTCTAATTTTGTTCAAAAATGGGTAGTTGTTGAAATGCTACAAAGACGAAAAGCATAGAATAACAATTGTGGTATATTAATGATTCTTTTTTCTTTATATAGATCAGCAATAAATAATAATTGTTGAGGGTTTTTCAGATAGAGTCAAGACAATTTCTAGTACCATCTTGCCAATTTTTACCTTGTATAGAAGTTTTGTAGTAAATTTCCAATTTTGATGATTCAGAAGAATAAGTCAAATTAACCCTACAGGATGTCCGGATCAAAATTGAATAAGAACTGTAAATCATTATAAGAGAATATGATAATATTATAAAGTAAAATATTTATATTATCATATATTATTTAATAATTGAATAATGTATTCCATTAGTTGATAGATGTGTAAATAAATCGCTTACGAATCTCATGATTCGAACTTGATTTATGCTTCAAGTTAATCTTGAGCCGTTTGTATATAACTTGAGGTTCGTAAGCCAGCTCGTTAGCTAATATATAGTTTTGATATTTATAATTTTTATTTTATTGTGTGTGTGTATTTATATATATATATATATATTAAATTATTATACAACTTGAGCCCTTGAGCTTAGATAGATTCAAAACTGAGTTGAAAATTCAAGTTCAGTTAAATCAAATTTAAAATTTCAAGAATTCAAATTTTAGCTCCGACCGAATATATATATATATATATATTCAACTTAATATCAAGCTCAAAAATTTCTTTCGAAACATGCTCAATTCAATTTACTTGGACCCTAGATGACCTATATGAGTCATAAACTAATTATTATATGACTGCTATGTTTGTCATGTCCACATTAATTGAACCACATGCCATGCTCCACCACAAAGGGTAAATGAACTTGCATTATATGGGTCATTGGATAATCTCATCGTGACATTAAGTCAAATCTGAAGTCTAATAAGTCTGGCACTTACAAGATCTTGTCTATGTATATATGGATCATTTCTATACCTATATCTGCAGCTTCCAACATATCCCATGAATTTTTCCAAAAGTGCACTCTAAAGTCAATGCAAGATTCTTTTCTGAATTCTAAAAGCAAAAATTTTATAATGAAGTTAAATAAAACCTTTACTTTTCCAAAAAGGAAAAAGTAAAGATAAAATTTGGATATGAAGTATTTGTTTCGGATAATGTATTTTGGGAGAATGAATTTTGAGAGTGGAGTTTGGGAATGTGAAATTTATGTTGGGAAAAATGATGTATGTTTGTTCATGTTTTGAAAATAGTAAGAAAATTATTTTGGAGAAATTTGGTATGTTTTGGGATGAGACAAATTCTACTGTAGCAGTCAAATCAATACTTTCTGTTGGGTTTTGGGGTAAAAATAGAATTGAGTGTGATTTTTATATTATTAAAATAATAATATATATGAGATATATATAATATGTATATATATATTGAAAAATGGGGAAGTTTTGGGATAATGAAATATAGAAATGGGTATTTTGAAAATTTTAATTTGACATTTTAGAGGATAAATTTTTGTATGTTATTTTATTTTCCCAAAATATAACCAAACATAGTCTTTTGAGGCAAATGGCAAACACTTCATTAATGAAAACGACAGCGTAGGAAGCTCTATATGTTTGATTCTCATTTTTTCAAATACATATGTGGGATATGAATTATGAAATTAATCTTTTAGGCCTACAAGTTGACTTATGCATTGCTTGTCCCCCTGGGAAAAAAATTAAAAGTCAATAATTTGGTGGTTGAAACAGGCAATTTAGGTACATATCTTTAATAATAATTTGAACCCATAATTGAGTGAATATATAAAAATGGGCATGTACAGAAAATTAAATTCAAGAATAATATAAAAAAATTGCAATTTGTAGTTTTTGAGGGGCTCAAAGTCCATTACACCATTTGTTTTAGGGTCTCAATCTTAGGCGAATCAAATCTTGTCAACTAAGTGTGTTGCAATAAATTGAGTAAGAGAAAATGACGGGAGCTAACAACGTAAATTATTTGAAGGAATATAATATCTCACAGAAAAGAAGAAAAGAATATCTTAAAAAAAAAAAAGAGAGAGAGAGAAAAAATTGTTCTGCAATGATATCATCATTTTTTATAATAGTTAGAAATCAATTTTTTTTTTGTAGATATATATATATATCTTCTTTTCAGATGAAGCATAAATTAATTTTATGATTAATAACAATACTTGCATCGGTAGGTGGACATCAAATCAAATATTATTGGGTTTGAGCTTTTTCTTTTAAATTTAGATATTGAGATATATATTAGGATGCAAATAAATCGAGTCAATTAGTGAACTTGATAAAATGATTCTAAAAAATTCTGAATTCAAGCCAATTTCATATAGATTTCAAGTTGAGCTCCAGTTAAATGATTTTCATTTATAGATTTGTGAGCATATAATTTTTAAAAGAAAAAATATTTATATACAAAAAACTGTAGTAGTGTATTAATTAATTTTTTTTTCTTTGCAAAATAACTAAACATTTCGAATTTTAATTCAAGCCCAAACTCATTCCTATAATTTGATTATAAATTCGAGCAGAACAAATTAATTCAAGACAAGTCGAGCTCGAGCCTCAACTTTCTTAACTCAATTGAGTTTGCCAACTCAAGTTTAAGTTCAAGCTCGAGTTGAAAATTGATTAAGGTATACGTTAGCTTAATTTGATTTATTTATATAATATCTATTCAATAACTATTGAATTTTAGATAATTTTGTGAAATCACCACGATCAAACTCACCTCTTTTTCATTCAGCCTTGAAAATGTTATCAAAAAATAAATAAAACAACAATTCATAAAATAAAAAAATAAAAAAAAACGAAAAAAAGAAAAAATGAAAAGAGCGGAACTTTAGATTTAACCCGTGTGGTGGCCTTTCAGCGCCGTCATTAGGCTTCAGAAGCTATAACCGTGACCATGGAGGAATTAAAGGTTTTGTTTGGTTATGTTTATTCAAAATAATATTATTTTAAAAAAATAATAAAATATAATTAAATAATTTTTATTTTTTTTTGAAAATACATATTTTTTAATATATATTTATTTTATTATTATTTTAATATTAAAAAAATTTCTCAATTCTATTTTTATTCTAAAAATTTAATAAAAAAATATTGATTTAATTGCTACAATAAAAAGTATCTCTCTCAAAATATAAATAAATATATAAAAAAATAATTTTTATATTTTTTAATAATTTATTCTTTCAAAACACATAATAAAATCAAACAAAAACATAATCAAATTCCCTACGCTTTCTCCTTCATATCCAAGATAGGGATGTGTTGGATTTGGGAAATTGAGGGTGGAGCCCTTGAAAAGGAATTTGGGATGCATTGAATTTGACGATCTGTGGGAAAGAAGAAACAGAACGTGCGATTCTAACGGCGTGATTTCCGTCAACATCCATGTCAGTCAGAGATATCGTATATTTAATTTTTTCATTTATATTTTTTTTCCTTTTTTCTTTAATTTTTTTTTGTCGAGTTATTCGGCTACTCAAATGAATATTCCGGTCCATTATAAAAGAATTAGAGTTCTCAACTACAAAACAATGGAGAAAGGAGAAGAAAAAAATGTACGAAATTGATGATTTTTCTATTTTCTTTTTTATAAAAAAAATTATTTTGATGAGTTGGGATCCCGTGGTTAATTTCGACAATATTTGGATGGATATTGTTAGAAGAACTTTTATTTTGATGGGGAGCTCTTGGTTTGATTAATATCTTTTATTATAATATTTATCACTGATGATACGCACAATCAATTTATGTACTAATTAAAATCTTTATATTGAGCTCTTTTTTTATTATCTGCTTCTGTCGTATTCTTAATAGCAGATTGATTACACTAATAATCAAAATGAAAATCAAGCACTTCGTGATTCAAAAATATCAAACTTTATTTGAATAGTTGTTTGTCAAGACTTTTCAACGTGGATTCTTTGATTAAAACATGTCTCTATTCCTAAGATTCAATAGAAAGTAGGCTTGGGCGAAATGATTTTGAGTATTGTTAGAAGACCAATTCTCGGACATCGTGAATAGGATTGCTCTATCAAAGTCCCACTCCAAACCTACTACGTCTAAGAATCTTGGGAGACCCTGATGTTGGATTTCCTTTTTCTTGAAAGTAAGGGCATGTTTGGTTTTATTTTTTGAGGTCATTTTTATTTTCTAATGAAAATACATAGTAGAAAGTTAGTTATGAAAAGTGTTTTAAAAAATAAGTTATATTTGGATGAGGTGTTTAAAATTATAGGTTTATATAGGTGTGAAAATGAATTGTATTTGGATGTTGGATTTTTTGTATTAAAAAGGAAGAAAGAAATTGAAATTGAAATTGAATTTAAATTGATGATGTGATATGTATTTATTTGAAAAATAATATTTTTATGGTGAATGATGATTGAGAAGTATTGTGAAGATAAAAAAGTAGATATGGGCAGTAACAGTGGTTGAAATAAGGTGAAAATGAAGAGATAATATATAAAATAATGTTTTAAAAATAAAAATATTTGAGAAAATGGTGTAGATAGTGATAATTTTTATTTTTTATTTTGAGGAAAAAATAAAAATAGATGTTGAAAATGAAACCAAACAGGCCCTAAACTTTTTGCAAAGAAAAGGTAAAAAATGTCAAAGAACATGTTGTCAATAGGATCATTCACGTAGATAGAGTCATTGGTAAGAGTTTGAAGTATGAACATTTGACGATTCCAACAAGCAATGTCGCGTTCAAATACTGTCCTACCATTCCAAATTCTTCCATTTACTTTTCAAGTATCTATACCAAATCTAACCCAAGTCAACATAAGTACAAACCTTTGCAAAAAAAAAAAAAAAAGGTGAGAAGTTGTACAATTGAAAACATCCTGTTTGTCGTCTTAGAAGGTAGGCGGAAATCCATTTGCACAGAAAATTGAAAAAAGTAAAATTTAGCTTCGAACCTAAGCACTACATATATATTATACACTCGATGTCTCAATCGATTCTCTTAAACTAACTTTAGTTTTGATTCCTTGCAATTAATGAAGTATTCTTTAGTCGCCATTGCTGAGTGCGACAATATTATATAACCCAAAGTAGTATTTTGTGCAAAATCATAACGCAAGAAAGTCGTATTCGTCAATATATATATCCAGTGCATGTGCAGTATGATGTATTTACGGATATTGAGTAACTATGTCTGATAGCTTTTGATGTAAGAAGAGGGGGCAGACAGATACTGCACCCCACCCCACGTCCCCCCCACCCCCACCAACCAGATGACGGCCGCATTTAAGGCGTCAGGTGCAGAAACTGCTCTCAGTTTTCAACAAGAGATGACATGTACTGATAATATTTGCATTAATACTAAAGGGGTAGTTGTTACAATTAAACACAAAAGGAGAAGTTAGGTGATGACATAAAGAGAAAAAATAAAAAGAAAAAAGAACCTATTCTTTTTTCCACCTGAAGCAACTTGATAGGGTCAACCCTGTTTTGGGAGTTGGGATTCCAAGGATTTGACCATACATCCTACTACATATATATATATATATATTAAAAGAAAAAGTGGGGGAAAAACACTATTGGGCAGCAGATTTCTCAAAAAGCCCCAACCTATTATCACCCAACCTTGTCTTGTAAGCTGACTTCTTGTATTCAGACCATGTGAACTCCTTATACAGACTTTCTTCACCTTCTTCCATTAATGAAGATAAAGGTGTAATCTTTTCACTCAAAGGTGGCCCTCCAAAGTATATCATTGAAACCCTTGATTTCCGACCATCAGCCAACACTCTATGCCTCACACTCCTAAACCTCCCGTTAGTCATCACCTGCATCGTATTATATAAATAAATTTACAGTTAGGAAATTAATTACGTTTTTGTCATATAACTCAGATTGATTGATTGATTGATTGATTAACCTAGTACTATATATAATGGGAAAAGGTAATAATTACCTGCAAGGAATCACCAACATTGAAGAAAAAGGAAGTGTGATCAGGTGGGACTGAGACCCATGTCCCATCTCTGAGACAGATTTGCAGGCCTGATGTGTTGTTGGACCTCACAACAGATATTATCTGTGGGTCTGTGTGTTCTCCAAACCCAATCAGATTTCGGCCACTCAATGCTTGAAGCTGATCCGGGCAAGGTGGGTAGTGGTTTAGCCTAAAACAGGAATCACTTTTCTCATCACTTATCTGCTTGCTCAAGACATCCCTGGCCCCAATTTCCAATTCTTCAGCTATCATTTCAAGAACTTCACAGGCCATGTTTCTCACCCTAGAAACATACTCATTCACAAGACCCCTGCACAAATATATATAATTATAAGGGTTATGTATCTGTAAATTAATTTTGAAAATCATTTTTACCATGCAAAGTCAAAATAATGATTTTTGGATTAAAATTTATGACCTTTTTACCTACCATAAAGTTTCTGAAATCCCAGGAAAAATGGTCTCTGCGTCGTGGGAAATGAGTTGAGGGTTGGTGCAGAAGAGAAGATACTCAACCCAGCCCACATCACCGTTGGGCCCAATTTTCTTGCTGCCATAGCCGAAAGGATTAGGAGGACCCCATTTTTCCTTTTCTTGTTGGGGCAATTTGAAAAACTTGACAGCCTCGGCTTCTAATTCTGACAAGAACTCCACGGAAACGCCATGGTTGATCAATTTGAAGAACCCGAACTCTTTGCAGGCCTCGACTATGAGGCTTTTAGCATTACTGTCCGAAAGGTCGACAACTGGAATCCCCGTGAAAATGTTAGACGTAGGCTTGCATGTCTTGATGTGGCCTAAATTATCAAGAATTGGCTGAGATAAAACCACCATCTCTGTGATATATATATTGCAACTAAGAAAGAGAGAGAGAGAGAGAGAGACAGAGAGATATATATAGAATGAGAGAAAATTGGCTAGTGGATATGTGATTGTGAGGAGAGGGTTGATGTGGTTTATATATAAGGGGAGAGATTGCTAAATGCTAATGCATGGAAGAGGGGTCAGAGCTCTGGAGGCGTTGGAAACTATAGAGAGACATCTGGCTTTGTGTGTAAGCTTGGCGATTTTTATACTATCGAGGGTGGAAATGCCTTGTCTAAGAAAGTTAAAAAGAGGAGGAAAAAAATTAAATTAAATTAAGTGGGTTATGTTCACGATTTTACGTTACGTGTGAGATGGTAGGTTCACTCTACGACCAGCTCAATTAATGGTTTGCTAATAATCGTACCTTTTCCTTTTTAATTTCTTTTTTATTTTTGAATCAATTGATTTCTTTTTAACACAATTTCATGACGAAGAATTTGTCTAAGATCCTAGATAATTAGGTGCTTGGTTATGATCTAGGGTTAGAATTGGTTTAATAGGATTCGAATTCGATGTATTTATCATGTTGTCGTTGGATCGATTGAATGATAGTAGGACCTAGAGTTTGAAACACAATACTCGATCAAAAATATTGAAATTATAACCCTTCGATAATTAAATTATTAGTAAGACGAGAGATTGGAGCTAACTGTAAAATATGCGATGCAAATGATAGGAATAGATACGTACATTTAATTAAATTGGGGTATTCAGAGTGGTAACACGTGTACACATCACATCAATTTTCTCAATATTGATGGGATTAATTATATGTAAAGTTGGAGTGATTCATGCAAAGAAAACACAAATTGCTAAGTGCCCGTTTGGTTTTGTTTTTAAAGTATCTTTTCATTTTCTGCTAAAAATGAAAACAGAAAGCTATCAACTTTTACTTTATTTTTACAAATATTTTTATTTTCAGCACATTTTTTCAAATATACTGTTATACTCTATATTTATTTTTACTTTTCATTTTTTTTTGTTCACATGTGCACAACTTTTAATATAAAACACTATATTTTCTAAATACAATTCATTTTTAACCCTACATAATGATTGTATTTTAAACAAAACCTCCAAACAACATTTCATTTTCAAAAACAGATTTATAACTAACTTTTCCCCATTTTTTTTCACCAAAAAATGAAAATACCTCCAAAAAATAAATCCAAATGGCTCCTAAAGCATTTTGAGATTTTGATTATTTCTAGGAGTAACTAACATTTTAGCTGAACCCATATTAAGTGCAAAACATAGGGAAAAACTTTTGCAAAAGAACATATTTAATCCGTCTATGATTGAGTCCCTCTTTTCTCATGTTGATCAGCATTTTAATTTTGAAATAAATTAGTTACTTTTATCGAGATAAATACAAATTAAATAATACTAGTTAGCTAATTTTGTTATAGATATTAAGTCTTGTCTTGTGTTATAAAAATCAAGAGTCTTGTAAATCGTTCTCTCGATCATTTATCGAGGCACCTTATCATCGAAGCACCATTTTCATAAAAATAAAATCTTTTATCACATTTGTCTGCAGAACAATATTTTTAAAGAATCAATTTTATGTAATGTATTTGATAATGAATTTAAGTATAATAAAGAGCCAATTGCAAATATAAAGATGCGTCCATTCTTTCCCTAAGGATCGCTCCTGAGCAGTTCATCAGAATATATTGACTGAGTTTAAAATTAATTGAACTCCACTCCAGTACTTTCTCTGCATCATCAGGTGTGTATGTGCCCCCAAGTCAATGCAATAGATATTACCTTTATACGGTTCATCATATGCGTGGCCGGTCGGAAAAGGTCTGAGCCGGTTGGTATACATCATGATATTAATGATCTATTCTAGCACCAGTCAACCAACCAATCAGAGCTGCCGCAACACTAATTAAACTCTAATTTTAGTCAAAATTAAATACATATACTAATTAGTTCGCGACCTTAATCCACCCGAACTGGCTCTGATCGTGGGCAAATGGCAATAGTTTAAGGTTGTTAACCTAAAAAATTTGGAACAAAGCCTGCTTTGCTTATGGTAATGCACTTCTATAATACGAGAGATCATGCGATTTCTTTTTTATCTTTTTTTTTTTTTTTGAGAGATAGAGGATTACAAATGACGAAATTTTATTCTTTCAACAAAGCAATATATTTTTATTTACAAATTAAATAAATCCCTAGTCTATCTCTCTCTCTCTCTCTCTCTCTTTAAGAGAGCATTACAAGTGATGAAATATTATCCTTTCAACAAAGCAATATATATTTTTATTTTCAAATTAAATAATTTCCTATTGTCATTTTTTTTAGAGAGGGAGCATTACAAATAACTAAATGTTATCCTTTCAACAAAGCAATATATTTCTATTTTCAAATCAAATAATCAAATTATAAACTTCCAACAAGCAATATATTTCTATTTTGAAATCAAATAAATTCATATTCTCAAATTAAATAATCAAAGTATAAACTAAACACAAAGCAACGCGCCTATTATGGTTCGAATACAAGACTTTCTACTTAATAAGGGAGACGGATGCCACTTGAGTTACAAGCCATTGGGCAGATCATATGATGTTATTAATATAAAAGTCGTCGTTAGGGAGTTCATTGACCAAATGAATTAAGAATAACTTCGTGCTTTTTATGTTGTACATGCGACATATATGCTAAGTACAACAGAGATGCTAATTAATAATTAAAACTATTGATTGGGCAATTATAAATATTAGGACAGAAATACTAGAAGTATTATATATGACAGACATAACCTCCGACAACCGCAATGAGGAGAGGAATGTGATTCTCCACTCCTCAATGTTCTCTCCCTGTTCTTAGGCATTCATATATCAATCCAGCAATTATTTATAAACTATCAATTTTGACACATTCATGCACGTATTAATACTTTTATAATATATAGTAAATAAACTGGATAGTTATTTTAGTATAATCTTAATTTTTCAAAGAATATTTGATATTTATTTAAATTTTTTATATAAATAATGATAAAAAAAAAATTATGTGAGAAGATGATAACTATAGAATGAATTGATTGTGTACGTTGCAGTTGTAGTTATAAATATTTAAAAAGGGAAGTGAGGGCATTTTAGGTATATTATATAAAAATATTTCAAAATAGGGGTAGGTGCTTTGTTAATATATAGATATATCATATTAATTTTACAAGTGATCTAGATTTATATAATTATTCAAGATTGAATTGATTTTTACAGTCGAAATAGGTCAAAACTTATAAAAACTAAAATCACAAAAAATGGTAGGATGGTTGGGGTGGCTAAACGAACACCCTCGAAGGCCAAAGTTAGAATTGTTATGCTCAAGTTCTTTATGAATTACATATTTTGAAATGTAAACCTTTATAGTAGGTCCTAATTGTCAAATATGGGGGTGGTTGAGGTGTCATAATTTTAAATGTCCGTACTAAACTTGACCAATAGTCAAAATAAGTCATGTCAGTTCTTGAGTCGAATAATCAACTGTAGTCTAAGACGTAGATCTTTTCTTTTGCAGATAATTATGGTAAACATACATATACATATACGTAAAATTCTTACTTTTTTCATTAGAAAAACAAAATTAGTTTAGTGCTTATTAAATTAGATAAAAAATTCTAAGACGTGGGGAGTAATGAATCAACAATCAAAATGAAAAGAAAAAATGGTCTAAGATGGATTTTCATTGTCAGGAAAAAGGGGGTCCCGCATGGGGTGTCAATGTCGGAAACTATTGGAATGGATAGGGATTTTAAAGGGTATGTTTTAACGGCAGTGCACGCTCTGCAGGAATTGACGAGTCCTAAAAGCAGAGGTCTTAACTGTAAAGGGTTACTATCAATTTCTGCGACACCGGGACCTTGCCTTAATATTCGCTGGCAAAAAGATAGAGACAAGCGATGTGGGTGACTGGCTGACTGCACAAACTATGGCCATGCATTTTGATTCCTCTTTTTCATTCCGTGTGTTAATGCGATGTATATATATTAAGTGTCTTTAATTTTTAATTAATTATTTTTACAAAAAAATATTTAATACACGTGTCAATCCATACAGTGTAATAGATGATGAAATATAAATTAAAATAAAAGACCTAAACCGATGGCCATGGGAATAAAATCGAACCCTAGCATTTATTAATAAGCACTCTTTTTATTCCAAATTTATTAGTCAAGAGTTTTAGAAAAAGTATTTTGAGAAGATTGTTAGGATCAAACGCTTACCGTTAGGCTAAAAGCTATAGCTATTAGCAGAGACGCAACTTTATTTTCTTATATATTTGGCAGCGCAAAGCATCATATAAGGCTACGGTCGGCTTGAAGTGGCTACACCATATAAGAGCCATGAGCTGGGCTGTTAATTCCCAGGTCAAAGGATTTTGCGAATAATAAATCCAACAATCTTCCCCCCAGCAACAGCCTGGGGACTCGAACCCATGATCTCGCTCTGATACCAATTGTTAGGATCAAGCGGTTACCACTACACTAAAAGCTATAGCTATTAGTTGAGACGCAACTTTATTTTCTTATATATTTGGCAACGCAAAGCACCATATAAGGCTATGGTCGGCTTGAGATAGCTGTGTCCTATAAGCTTTATGGGCTGGGCGGTTAATCCCCGTTGATACCAATTGTTATAATCAAGAGCTTACCACTAAACTAAAAGCTATAGTTGTTAGCAGAAGCGCAACTTTATTTCCTTATATATTTGGCAACGCAAAGCACCATATAAGGTTGCAGTTGGCTTGATGTGGCTGCGCCCTATAAGGTCCATGAGTTTGGTGGTTAATCCCCAAGTTAAAGAATAATGCAGATAATAAATCCAACAATCTCCTCCCCCCCCCCAAGCAGCAGCCTAGGGACTCGAACCCATGATCTTGCTCTGATACCAATAGTTAGGATCAAGCGTTTACTACTAGATTAAAAACTATAGCTATTAGCAGAGGTGAAACTTTATTTCCTTATATATTTGGCAGCACAAAACACCATATAAGGCTACGATCGGCTTGAGATGGCTGCGCCCTATAAGCGCCATGGGCTGGGCAGTTAGTCCCCGTTGATACCAATTGTTAGGATTAAGCGCATACCACTAAACTAAAAGTTATAGCTGTTAACAAAAGCGCAACTTTAATTTTTTATATATTTGGCAGCGCAAAGCATCATATAAGGTTACAGTTGGCTTGAGGTAGTTGTACCCTATATGCGCCATGGGTTGGGCGATTAGTTCCTGAGCCAAAAGATGATGCGGATAATAAATCCAACAATCTCCTCTCCCAGCAACAGCATGGGGACTCGAACCTATAATCTCGCTTTAATACCAATTGTTAGGATCAAGCATTTACTACTAGACTAAAAGTTATAGTTGTTAGCAGAGGCGCAACTTTATATCCTTATATATTTGGTAGAGTAAAGCACCATAAGGCTACGGTCTGCTTGAGATGGTTACGCCCTATAAGCGCCATACGTTAGACGGTTAATTTTCGAATCAAAGGATGATGCAGATAATAAATCCAACAAAGATATATATCTCGAAATAAGTACAAAGGAGCAAAAGTATATATTTTGATTTTATTTTTGAGGGGTACGTCTCGCACAGAAATCTTTTTGTGTCATATAAATTTTTGTCTAAGTAGCAGTGTTGCACCAAGTTTATATATCACTATGTGTTATTACTATAGTAGTATAACAAATTATAACAAACACGTGATCAATACAAACTATGGGATTAGAACAAGAAAAATAATACTGGACCATTAGTGTCAGATTTATGTCAATCCAGAAATGTATTTATAATTTTCCACGAGAACCAAATGTTTTAAATGCAAAATTGAAGAAGTGGTGGGCTTGTACGATATGGTTGTGACTTGTGATGAGACATAAAGCCGTAATATTTTTGTCTATTCAAAACAATAATTGTGAAATGTTAATTAGTCCTAAATGATGAATAACATGTAATAATATATAACAATTTCCAGTGTCCAAAGATGTACGAGGCTCATGACTTCCCCATTGTCAACTTTCTCACTAACGCTTTTAAGAACATGGGACATTTCATTTTCTCGTATGGTAGATATGATAATTAAGCGCCTAAGTAGTGCATAACCTTAATATTATCACGAATGCAATTAGAATTATTAGAAAAACAAGGAGGTAATTAAAATGGTTTTAAATGCGTTAAAGAATAAATCTTGGATTTTAAATATTTTTTATATGTTCAGTTTATTCCCCGGACATGCTCAATATTGGTTCATTACATAAGAATAAATTTAATTTTGAAAAATAATACCTCACAAAAGAATCCAACTTCTAGCGGTTCCAATATTATATAATTTGGAGTTTTTGGACCATATAATTAATAATATCACATGATTTTATATAATTTGGAGTTTTTGTGAGTCAAGTGAAAAACAACAAAAAATAAATTACACACGCATATCACTAATCTATTAGAATTGATACTTTGTTGCAAGTATATATACATGTAAAAATTAATCACTTTGGATCCTTTATTTCATTTTCTATTTTATCTCTTATTTCAATTTATTGTATTTATAATAAGTGTATTTGATTTTTAAAAAAATATTTTTCTAAAAAAATAATAAATACACGTCATATATTCACGAAATAGAATAAAAAATATAATAGAAAATAAAATAAAAGAAAAATTAACTAGTGTGAATGCAATATTATGGGCTCAAATTTCCTTATCTGGCAAACTTTCACTTTTTTTGATAGAACTTTACAAGGCAATTTATTGCTGCTGCGTGGATTCCCAACATTTCGGCCATTTAATTGAATTTCTAACCATTTCTTTTTCCTTTCGGAGGTGAAGTGGAGCTAATTATTCAAAATTAAATAAATAAATAAAACACGTGAGAAATTGTATGGTTGCTCTTCCAGTCACAACTATGACTGTGGGCTTCGGCCGTAAATTTGAACACAAGGTTGTCGGAATGATGACGTGGTCAGGCCCTATTCGCTAATTTCTTTGTCGGCAATGTCTATAGTACTTTCCACCTTTTCGTTGTTAGTTTTGGGTTGGGCTTGAAATGGGCCGCTCCGAAGGCCGTGTCCATCGATGGGCCCACTTCCAAACTTGATCAAGAGAAAATCGAGTTAAGAATATTTCATATATTCACTACCATTTGGATTCAAAAATCAATGTTTTATGTGTGTTGTTTATCAATTAATATTGATGAATAAGTATGATATAGAATGGCCCAAAATAGTCCAAATCAGCGAGGTCCAACACTCAATCAACGGCTCAGGACCCAATTGACTCGTCGATCCTGGTCGATCAATCCACAAAGCGCTACATGGCCCTCGAAGCTAATCGACCCTTATCGACCCGTTAAGGTCGATTCGCAAATTGAACCCCACATAGTACTCTGCCACCGCATTAAATGCGTTGACTGGCAACACGCCTCCGCATTAATGGCGCATGCCCTCCCCTCACCGTCTGACACAGTAGACGCCGCAACAGTGTGCCATCTTGTCCTGCAACATAAAAGGACATCCAGCTGGCAATATTCAAATGGGGGAATTGACCAATTACCCCCGGCAGGAGGCTGGAGGTCCCTTTGGTAAGCCAAGGGCTTCCCTGACATTTCCTACTAGGGAGAGGAGTATAAAAACCCTTAACCTTGTCTCTCACAGGTATGCACTCATACACTAAAAAGCCCCTACGTTCCACTGCTCAATTCTAGAGGTCGAATATATATTGACTTGAGCGTTGGAGGGCCTAAGCCGAGGGCCTCTCGGCTAGCCTAACGTTTGTTGTGATTGCAGGATTCCAATCCCAAACCTATCCAGGGGATCATATCTCGAATCGTGATTCAGACCCGATCCATATTCATCATTGAAACCGAACCCTCATCAAAGTGCATAATGTATGATTTTTTATGAGATATCGTTCAAGCATTATGTACTTAATTTTTTGTTGAGTAGTCACTAGCGCCCTCATATTTGTATGTATGGGGTTAGGAATTTGAATTTTAACAAATTTTTAGATGCATCATGTGCAGATGATTGTACTTAATCTTTAATAATATGTTGAGTGGTTAATTGATTTCATCATACTTGACCTTTGATGTGTGCGCGTGTAGGGATGTAAGATGAGTCAAGCCGGCGTCACTAGACTCGATTATAATTCGACTCGAGCTTGAGCTTTTCGAGATCGAGCTTTAATATGAGTCGAGCTCGAGCTCTCCTTTAGTTGTTCAAAAGCTCATAAACTTTTTTTATTGTTAAATATTTTTATAGATTAATTAAATAATATATATATATTAATAATTTACTTTGTCTAATTTTAAATATTTATTATATACTCTTAAATAATTATAATATATTGATAATTTTATACTTTATTAATAATTATAATTTAAATTATTTTACTAATTTAATATTTTATTAATTATTATTAAATAATTATATATATTAATAATTTAATATTTAATTTGATTTAGAAAATTTTTTAGTGAGCTGAGCTCGAGCTTGATTGGTATCAAGCTCGAGCATGCAATTTTAAATGAGTCAACTCGAGCTCGTCTCATTTACACCCCTATGCGCGTGTATAAATATAAAAAATATATAAAAAAAATCATGATATAGCTCTTGGTTGACTTTAGATTTCAAATCAATTTATTGTAACATCTTGGACAAAAACAAGACCAAATCAACTCCTTTTCACATAGGTTTATGCAATTTGAATTTCTCATCAATACTGTCCCAACTCATAAGGAACAAATTATTACTCGTTGGATGGCTAAGTCTTGGATTTCCTTTGTTGACTTGGTCAACAACATGATATTAAGTCATTTGATTTGATGTCCATCCATAAATAAGTGATAAACCCCAATTGACATTTCAAAAACCAATCCACAACTTGACAGCTAAACAATATGTAGAATAATTCAAAACAGCTTTTATCTTAATGAATAAAAAAGTAGAGAAAAAGACGACAGGCCTACATAGTAATATTTTTAGAGGTGATCATAGGAATTCCTCATCATACTTAAATAACTATAAGAAAAATAAAATTTAATGGCACTAAAAAGTGTCATTTAAATAATGTTATACTGACAATTTTATATTTAATGATATTTTTTTAAAATGTCATTTGTAACGGTATAGCTAAAGGTATAATGTCACTATTTTAATCATATTGTGGTATTAATAAAGTGCAACAAAAAACACATTAAATAACATTTTAAAATATCACAAAAAGTTCATTGAATGACATCTCAAAATATCACATTCTTTTGTTAAAGTAACATGGTAATATGCCACAAAAGCTGCATGTAGTAACATACTAAAATGCCACAGGAAGTTTATTTTGATGACATGTTAAAATGCCATGCAAAATATAATAAATGACCTATTAAAAGGCCACAAAAATATCTTTGAATGACATATTAACATGCCATAAAAAATGCAATAAATGATATGCTAAAATGCCATAAAAGATATTTTAAATGATATATAAACATGCCAAAAAATTGTATATTAGTGGCATGTCAAAATGCTGGCAAAAAAGGATTTAGCTAACACTTTGGACACAATATTTATAAATTGTTGCATTACAAAATGTCACCAAAAAATACCTTTTGTGGCCTTTGACTTGTCAAACTATTTATATTTAGTTACCTTAGTAGTGTCCCAAAAGAATTATTTTCTAACATTTCAAAGTGCCAAAAGAACTTATAAAATGAACATTTTGTAGTGCCACCTTAAACCTATAATATTAATTTCAAGCACTAATAGTATCTATTTATTTAATAGGCAAAAATTAAATTCTTTTAACAATAAAATAACATAACAATCTTTATTCTTATAAATAATAATAATAATAAACATTTTATTAACCCAAAAAAAAAAAAACAAAAAAAAGGAGCAAAGGAGACATTTCAAATTAAATGAAATCATTAAATAAGCATAAGTTCTTAGTAACATCACTTATCAATAACATGTCTAAAGTTTGTAATCTACTAAATCTAAAAAAAATAAATAGCTTTATTAGAAGACTAGAAACCAAAGGTACTTCAAATTCAGTGAATATTCAAAAATCATTAGAGTCCAAAACTTGAAATGATATATCTTCAAAAGCATTTGAATAATCTATAAAGTCAAGAATCTACATCCTTTGAGATCTGCACAAGTAGGAACAATAATATAAATACATAATCGTTGTTATATAAAATTTGTAATTATATAAAGCAATAAGATTAATATTTTACAAAACTTAAGAGATTGTCAATACATACCACAAAGTTTTTGGGCAAGCACGCGACTATGGGTGCTGTAGTTACTGCACTACTCTCCCTTGGAAAGAAGAAACGTGTAAAGATAACGGATCTTATTGGTGGAAGAAGTTCATGGTGTACGACAAAGATGTTAGGAATGATAAATTCTATAATATTATTGCAATTATAACAAAGAAGTTCATGATGTATCAAACATATTCACAAATTTTGCAATTATTATATATACATATTATCTATTCTATATTATTTCTTCCACACTAACATCAATCCAAGGCATAGAATGATATTACAAAAGAGAAGGGAAAAAAAAATAACTGTCAAATGAGGAGACTCATGCCTTCAAGAAATAGTTTAAGTCTTCAAGTTTGAGTATGATTAAAATTTACAAACACTTTGGACAAAAAGCTATATTTTCCCTCCAACCTTATTGTATCATCCTTCCACCAATTATTTTGACATAATTTATCATATTACCATAATTGATGATTGAGCATAGGGAAAGGTAAATCAAAATCTTATTAATTGTTATACACTTCCATGTTAGAGAAGGATTAAAATGGAATGTTACAAATGATAATTTCACCACCTTAGTGTAATTAAATACATTGTGGCATTTTCTACAAAATGGCACTATAACATGGTATAAGTGCCATTTTTAATAACAATTGACGACACTTAGTTTAATGCTTTTTAAACCCGTTTATGTTGGCATATTCAATCAAATACCATTATTTTATCTGACATTTATTAATTAAACGTCACAAAATATTACCTTCAGTGTCATTTCTTAACAAAATCACTGTAATAGTATTGTGTGTCATTGTGTTATAAAATGCCAGCAAATGCATGTCACTAGATTATTTATGACAATTTTTTCAAATGACATTATAAATAACTATAAGTGACATTTTAAGAAAAAGAATTAGTGACACTAATTAAGTACATTTAAAATATATTTATGGTGGCTTTTTTAATCAAATGTCACCATTTTATTTATTATTCATTAATCAAATATCACTAAATATTATTTTATAATGATATTTTTTTGTAATTGCCACCATATTACTTTTATGTAGCATTACTTTATAAGTATCGCTAAGTTAATGCTACCAAAGACTATTTTTCTTATAGTGAATATTCGATTCAAATTATAATTATTGCATGCTGCATTTAGCCCACACACAAAGACAAGATGAATATCAATCTGAAGTACAACCAACATATCCTAGTGCAAGTGAGTCATTGCATGCTTGCCAGACGTGGGCACAAAGATAAAGCATATTAGAGTTTGGTGCATTGTGTAATTATTGGAACAAATAAGTTCTTCAATTCCCATGAAAATAAGAAGTTCAAGTGCATGGATGGTCGTCTCACTCACTGATCACATGGGCTTATCTGTTTGTTAGATAGCTGCTATGCATGCACAGCCCCAATGCCAAGGATTGTACTATTCATGCTCCGATCTCCACTTTCAGAATTATAAGTCCAGCACAGATATCTAGGAGACAGATTATCCGCCACCCGGCGTGCGGCCCCCGCACGGCTCCCGGCCCGCGGCTCTTTTAGATGTATGCATCACGTGGTAGAGGTTGTTCTATTGGATGAATCGGCATCTGGGCGGCATGGTGTGCTCGTGGTATGTGTCTGCCCCACGGGTTTTCTGTGGGAATTGCGAGAACGTCAGGAAACTAAATGCGCACCTGCTGTGCGTAGCTTGGACAGTATATAGTAGTTAAGATTATTAATTATTACAATATTGCTGATGTCGTCTCAAGTGTGGGATTGTCATGCACGTAGAGTGTAGTTTCTTGCTCCTTTTTCTTTTCCACACGAATTTGACACGTGGCATTCTCTGCTATGACTTCTCCCTCACATGGCTGGCATGAATCCAAGGTTCCAGATTATTAGAATAAATTATAGTACTCTTCATTGAATTCGCGCATTTCAGATTCTAGATATTTTGGGACAGCGTGAAGCACTGGGTATCTCCTTTTTTTTTTTTTGGTTTCTTGTTTTTACTTCCTTCCTTGTAGCGCTTTCCGTTGTTGTTAGAAACAATCCACAATCAGACAGCAATTGTAGCATTCGTTGAAAACAATGACTGTTCTTTATTTTTAGAATTAAATAAATTTAGTTTAAGAGATATATAATTATTTAAAATTCTGTAGCTAATTAAATTTGGTTATGATAAATTAAGGACAAGATCAGGTAATTCTAACCCATACCAGGTTTGGTCACACCATCCAATAAATTTGTACCATGTGGAAAATTAGTTTCCTAAATAAAAAATGGTCAAATTTTAATTTCCCAATCAAACCATACATAAATCATTCTTCTTTTTAACTAAACAATCAAAATCCATTTGGAAAGAAGAGAAATTTTAGGAACAATTTCAAATTATAGAAATTTCAAATCTGAATCATAACCCAACAATGTTTCTATCATCTTCACCATATTATTTTAATTTTTTTTATGCTCCTTTCCATTTTTCTTTTAATTACAACTAGCAAAATATCATCTTGAACTATCCGTATACCTTTACTTAATTTGAACATATTGAATAAGGTCTGATATTATTAATGCCGCAAAAATTTATTTTAATGTTTTTGTTTGTGGTGAAGAGGGCTAACACAAATTTCGCTAGACAAGTATTAGCGATTAACAATGTCAAAGTGAATAGGTTGTTGCTTCATTTCCTATGTGGCTATTGTGTTGGAGTTAATTTTGATGTAAAAAAAAAATTCTTTTTAAGAAAGGCTATTTTAAGGGGAAAAAAAAAAGGAAATATCTTACTTCATTTTACTTAGAAGTTAGAATTTTAACAAAATTTAAATTATTTTTCATCAAATATCCATAAATTGTATGTTTTTGTTGCCAAATATTTGATTAAATTTCGCAATGAAGTCTAAATAATTTTCCTTGTTTGAGTTGCATAACACAACAACAATCTCTATCATCCTTGAGTTAAATTTGTTCATACAGTTCATCAATTTTTTTCTTCTCCTGCAATTTGTGATTCTCCACTTTTTTGCAATCTTTAATGTTTTAAGGAGAAGGCAATGGATTCTTATTTTGACATACAACTCATTAGTTTTTTTTCTTTGCAATTTGTGATTGTTCCGATAATTTCTCTTCTTTCCAAATGGGTGTTGATATTTTGGTTAAAAAGAAGAATAATTTAACCATGGTTTGATTAAAAAATAAAATCTGACTGTTTTTTATTTAAAAAACTGGCTTTCCACATGGCAAAAAATTATTGGTTGGTGGGGTCAAATCTGGTGTGGGTTAGAATTTTCTGGACAAGATCTTATAGAATTAATTGATAATGTAGTTAGATATGCAGAATAGTAGTGGCCGGTCCTCATTTTAAGGATGTCGTTACCAAAGCTCACCTTGGAACCGTTGTACTTGACACTAAATTAACTAGGATTTTGGCTTAATTACATGTTAAAGAGATGTTTTAGTTCTTTGGATTAAATTAGTGTCAATTTTAATTGAAATCGAAAGATGTTTTAAAGTGTGAAATTGCGGAGCAAAATAAGGTTGGATTACCTAAGTCGGAGTTATCCCATATTGAATTTGAGACAATGATGTAGAGATTTGTTTAAGTATAAAAATTATGTTCCTTATACTAGTTCCTTGTCCTACATTGATATTTTAACCAAAGCCTATACACTTTCTATATAATCAAAGAGTTGAACTTTGTTAAAGTATCAACAAAGGGATTCATAAGGCGTTCACCACACACTCGCCATTGCCGCTCGCTTCGCCCCGGTGTTGGCATTTAAGGGATCTATAATCCGAATTGTTTCAAAAATTCCAAAATCTATAACAAAAATGGTGTAATTGCATGAACTCTATTACTTTTCTAAAATTGGTTTATTGCTTTTGGTTACTGTCAAACGAATTGAATCTGTTGTTGGTTTGCATGCCTTTACATTTTATATTTAAAATTGTTTATTTCACTGTCTCGTGATTATCTGCAATATTAGAGTAACTAGTTGTCGTAATATACTAATTTTACATGCATAAAATGATCGTTGGTTATTTTAAAGTATGATTTGTCAATTGGTGGTTTGAGTGGAAGAATAGAGTTATGAATAGTAGGCTTTAGATGTTTTAGTAGAAGAAAAAGAGCTACAAACAACTTGTATGTTTGACAAATCAAATTTTAATGTGTTAGTGTGAAAATTATCATTATATAAGCATAAAACTCCTTTCTTTTTTATATAGCATAGACAAGTTGTTTATAATCTTGAACAATTCCTATACTAAAAAGGAAAAATCACTTATATTATGAACCTTTGTATTAAGGCTGTCAATGGAGCGAATTTTAATCTGAATCTAATCCGATAATTTAGGATCTTTGACCGATAAAAGATTCAATGGATATGATCCGATTAAGAAAATCCATAATTCGAAATAAATGGAGCGAATATGAATGTGACTCGATCCGATCCATTAATAATCTGAATCCAAATATATAGTATTACATATATATATATAGTATTATACATATATATGTGTAGGGTTCTATAGCAACACCAAAATGAATTTTTGGACGAAAAAAGTAATGAGCTTTTATGCAATACATCAAATCAGTTGATTTTTCATATTGTTAGATTTGGAGGTTATCTACATCATAATTGCATCACTTGTTTCTCTATTTTTATAACAAAAAATGATGTAGGAAAAATAATGAGCAAGAGTTGAATGTTGGATATAAAAGAATGAAATGCAAATCTCAATTTGATTGAAATGAGTTTCCTTTTTTTTATAAAACCTTAAGTTTATAATTAATTGATTGAAAAATCAAGTATACTTGCATTTATAATGTCAAATACATATTATTATCAGCAGCAGAACCTTAAATACAATGATATGATAAATGAATGTGATTAAGTTATATTCTATTATTGCTTTTATATGATAAATAGACTTGAAAATTTATTCATTAACATGTTGTGTGTATGTTTTTTAAGGATGAATGTTTTGTATTTAGATTCTATTAATTTTTTAGAAAAATAACAAATATGTGGTTTTTAGGAGTATTAGGATTCTGATCTTTTTTCGGATATTCGATTTTTATATGGATTCGGATATAATTATAATAGTTAAGATTCTATAGGATCTTGGGTCAGATTTGGATTCGGATCCAGCATGATCCGATCCGAATCCTACCCATTGTTTGTATATTTTCATGGGAACCAATGAAAAATTTGCTAAAGTGGACTGAATCCCAATGGATCTATTTGAGAAACTTTCGTAAGAAACCAAGGCCCAAGGTTCAAAGTACGAAGAGAATAGGCCTTCGAGAACCGTTGGTTATAATTTTGACTTTTGTGGGAGATTTGCTGGGCAGCCCATTATGGATATCAAAAACACTGAAGCCCCAGCCCAATCCTAATAATTCTGTTTCTCCATGCAACAATTTATGCCTGTCCCCCCTACCCAAGTCCATAACAATAGTACAATACTCGTATCCATATCTAATAACTAAATATGAGACTCGGACCCTACCCAAATCCATTAAAAAAAATGCAATGTGTAAATGTAAAGTCTATACCCATAAAATATCCAAATACCCAATAACCAAAAAATATCCAATATCAAATATTCATATTCCAACTCCTTCCTTCCCAACTTTAATCTTTTTTACTCATAAAACTTTATTTAGTTACCATTTTTGTCAAACCTAAACTCAAAAATATATTAAAAATAATTGAATGGGTGTAATTATGTTTATATGCAAAACTTACCCACATATCCTATACGTTGAAATGACTCATTATCCAAATACTCAAATTTAACTAGTTAATCCAAATTACCTATATCAAAATTAAATTTATACTAATAATCATGGCATACTTGAAGTGTATACTTACATTTTTAATATATATAAAATAAAAAATTAAAATTATTTTGAAGTTATTTATTTTCAGTAGCTTTGGACAGCAAAGAAAGAAAGAATATTTAAAGGGTGTTTACATAACTACAAAAAAATTTAAGAATATAAATACTATTAAATTCTTCAATTTTTTTATTGGGTGGGGGTTTGGGGGGTGGAATTGTAGTGCTTGATGCAATTCATTTCGATGCATTACGAATTGAGAAGGCTCTGCATATATTAAAGCTAAAATTGCATCTATTATCCGTGTATCCATACTATTTTGTTTATATTTTGAAAATAAAACATTATCTTTTAAAATATGAAAAAATATGATGCACTGTTTGAATATTTTTATTTTTTAAAAATGTTTTTTAAAATTATATTTTATCAAAAATGTTCTCTTTGAAAAAAATGTGAACTTATTCAAGAATGATTTGAAGATATCATTGCCTTTTCCTTTTCTATTTATAGTTAAAGATATTTACTAAATATAATAGCATAAATTTTTTCTACTATTTACATATATTTGATTGAATATATTACATGAAATAATAATATTTCGAAAAAATGAAAGAATGAAGTTAAAGAAAGAAAAAATAATATCTTAGAGGAAAAATAAAGAGAAAAAACATAATATTGGGAAGAGAGAGAAAAGTGATACATACTCTTGTGGTTCTTATTTGTTTAATATACCAAAAATTAAATATATAAATTGACTAAATTAAATTAAATGTATACTTTTTTAATTTAAAAAAATTGAGTTAACTTTTTTAAAATATGGTAAAAAAATTAGTCAATATTAATAAATTACTCTAGCATTCAAATATTAAGTGGTTTTAGCATTTTGATCGACAATAAAAAAAAATTTTAAAAATTAGTCAGGTTAAAACACAATCTAAAAATTGAGTCTAATAAATTAGACTCAACCATAGACCCAATGGGCTTTGGCTTTGATAGTGTAGGGTCTAGTTTATGATCTATTATTTGGAGATTTTAGGATATGAGTCTAATTAAATTTATGAGTTAAGTAGGATAGAATAAATATAGATCTAATTATTTAAGTATATTAAAGTATGAGTTTAGATAGGATAATACATAGAAAGCCCTTCCAAGATGTGATACCGAGACCACTTGGGCCCAAAAATTCCCTTTTTAATATTCTTTTTCTTGAGGATTTCACCGGCAGATTATCCGATTATTCAAATGACTTTAGAATTCAACGATTCTTAACCAATCAAAACCTCTGCATGTGTCGTCTCCTCGGAGACAAATAAAAAAAAGAAAATGTGTTGTTATCAAATCTCTCACATGGCCCTCCTTGAATACTATATTATAATAAAACAAAATATTCAGGAAAAAGAAATTCTATATTATGAATTTTCAAAAGAAAATTACGTGATAAATTAATCTATTAATGAATAATCAAAGATGACAAAAGTATCTTTTCCCCCCAAAACCCCATATATGAATACCAATGTAAAGATTTTATCAATACACCATACATTTATTTCAATATACATTTCATATCATTTCTCACTTCATGTGTATATGTCAAATTCATGAAATATTTTTTTATAAAAACAATTGATCATTATAAATATTAAAATAGAATATAAAACATGTAATAAGAAAAACATTAAACTGCTATAAGCTCCTCCTCTTGATCTTATGAAACGTTGGGGGAGGCTTACTATTTTGGGAAAACTCAATTAATCTTCTTCAATCCTTGTTGTATGGATCTTGTTGGTCGAAGATCATTTGATTATATTTGTTTTAAGATATCAAGGCAATTTATATTAACACATTTAATGTGGCAATAACATGGAACCTCATTGTCTTAATCACAACATTAAAACAATGCTCTTATATAATAATTCTTAAATAGATTGGGCAGATTCGGTTTTATTTCCATTTTTAATTTCAATTTCTATCATTTCTAAAATTTGAAAAGTTAGTTAGTGGAAATGAGTTTGTATTTGGATAAAATGTTGGAAATGTAATAATTATGTTGTAGGTGGAGAGAGATAGAAATAATGGAATAGAGTTAGAAGATATGTAGGTTATTGGAAAATGTGTTTTGAAAATAAAAATGAAAATAATATTGGGTGAAATTTTTTAAAAAGTAATGATTTTCGTTTTTAAAATAATAGAAAATGAAAAAAGTGAGCGTAGAAATAAAACCAAACAGCCTGTGCACTCTGCAAAAATGACAAAAACCATTAAGCGGACACTCCTAATTTATTTCAAATTATTGGGTGAGACACACACTACAAGTAGTTGACTCTCACTTAAGGGTAGTAATATAAATTTGCTTATATTATAATGTTTATGCCAGAGGTGTGTGTGTGTTTTTTTTGTGGTTGGGTTTATGCAATTTTAGAGTAAAATTAAAATTATATCTAGTAAGTATGGGTACAAACAATAAACTAAAATTTAGCTATTTAATTATACCAACAAATCCGGTTGGTCGAGTTTGGCTTGCAATTCTCTTATATTTTGACTTCTTTATAATTATAATTAATATATATTAATTTGGAAATTAGATGCAAGTTTTTTTTTTCAATAGGCTGCCAGATGGCTACAAGATCGTCGGTCTATTCTACCTCAATTCATTATTAATTTCAAACAAGATTTTTCCATACTAGCTTCTTCAATATATACTAAAATTCAAGCATTTAAAGAAGAATTTGATGTCTTTCTAGTTAGTAATGAGAGTTATCTTTCCATCGTAGTAAAATAAGAGTACCTAACTTTGCCCGCTCAGAAGGACTTGATTCTATGTCCAAAAATCACATGGCAGCAAATGTTGTCAACATCATAAGTACTCAAGATATTGTATTTGGAAAAGTGGATAGAAAGGATTAATACTTTCTCGATCAAAACCTTAACTTTAGTGCAAGCCAAAAATATTCACTGAGATTTCATCTTTGTGAGATCTTCAGTAGCATACTATAGGTAATAACATAATGAAATATATTATTTTTTTTGAAATTTAAATCATAATATGAACATAAAAACTTGAGCAGAAAAGTGAGTCTCAATCGATAAAATTAAAATTTTGCTATGAGAAGAACTGCGATTATCAAGTTAGCACACAACCTGTCACAGCGTGCAAGTTAGGACAACACATATAAAGGCAACATAAAATAGTGCAATAAATATCTCCCAGTACTAGGGAATTAACAAATCACAAGCCACCAGGTGGTGGTAGTTTTGCAATTGCTTCGAATTGCTTGTCATCATCAATGATACAGCATTTGCTATGTGACGGACGGTTGTCTTGACTTTATATATTCGCCTTGCACAAGTCTTGTTAACCATCACAAATTGTCAACCGTGGCCCACTCGCTAGTTTACGCATATCATCTCCCCATTTTCGTGCGTATTGAGTCGTATTAATTGTCCGCAGCTGTCATACACTGTCCGACCAACAACTACATATATACCATCCCCATATGCGTCGATAGGGGCATAAGATGAGTTGAGACAATTCGTGAATTTCAAGAAAAAGTTTGATTATAGCTCAATTTGGCTTCTCGAGCTCAAATCCTAATTCAGTTGTTTGAAAGCTCATGAGCTAGTTCGTGAGCCTTTTAAAATATTTTTTATATACTAATTAAATAATTGTTGTATATTAATAATGTAATATTTTATTGAGTTAAGTTCGAAGTCGAGCTCAAATAATACCAAGCTCGCGAGCTCAAGCTCAAGATACTTTTTCCTTACTTTGAGCTCGAACTCGAGATCAACTTGTTTACACCCTATGCATCACTGCCTTGTGCACATTGCCATTAAGCTTTTACCCGTATAGCCAATACACTCTTCAATTATATTGTAAATTTACGCGCATCAACCAATAAGCATTTGTAATTTTGACTAATTATTAATCGCTACCTATCATATTGTTCTTATTTACACACAAACTTAGCAATTATACTAACAGTCACAAAAAACTACGCCTTCACAGTACTCATCTGTTTGGTTTTATTTTCATTTCCATCATTTCTAAAATTTAAAAAGTTAGTGAAAATGAATTGAAAATGAGTTTGTATTTGGATAAATTATTGAAAAAGTAATTATTATGTTGGGTTTAGTACGTTGTGGGTGGAGGGAGATAGAAATAATGGAATAGAGAGAGAATATATATATATATATAGGTTATTGGGAGAAGATATATAGGTTATTGGAGAATGTGTTTTAAATATGAAAATGAGAATGATGTTGGGTGAAAATATGTAAAAAGTTATGCATTTTATTTTTAAAATAGTAAAAAATATGAAAATGGAGTGTGGAAATGAAACCAAACAACCCTAAGCTAATCATCAGCACTCTTAGGACTGTCAATGTATTAGATTTTAATTCGAATCCGATCTGAATCCGATCTGAATTTTAGAATTTTTATCCAATTAAAATATCCGTGGATCAGATCCGATTATAAATATTCAAAATCCAAAATAAGTGGATCGGATATGAAATTAAGCAATTCGATCTGTTAAAGATCCAAATCCGAACTTTAATATTTTTTATTAAATTAATATTTTTATTTATAATATTAATAAAAATATTAAAATAAAATCTATATATTATATTGACCTAATATCTATATTACCGTCTATATTATACTATTAATATTGAGTTTTTAACCTAAAAAATAATAGGGATATTAATAAAATATTAAATATAATAATATATAATAATTTATCTATGCATTAATATAATGTGAAATAGGAATTTAGTATTTAAATATTTAACTTTGGACTAATATATAATAAAAAGTTGCTAATAATTCAAATATGACATATATTTACTTTATAAATACAATATTTTTATAAAATTCAAAAAGAACAAAAAAGAAAAAAAAATCGGGTTGAATTTTTTAATCGAGTTTCGGATATGATACTGACTAACAAAGATCCTATAGGATTTCGGGTCGAATTCGAATATGAATTTTGATAATCAAATTCGGATTCGAATATGACATATTTGATACAAATCCGACCCGTAGTCTACTCTTCAATGCAATAGAGTTTAACCAATCCATAAATTGGGTCCATCTAGTTTTGACCCAAGTCTGATCCAATTTCAAGCCATGATGAACCCATTTGGACCACCTTGAGTAAGGATCGAATCAGGCAAATTAAATTGGGTCTCTAAATACCTGACCCTTGCAACCGTTTTGCAAAAACAAAAAATAAAATGAAATAATATCCTTTATGATATTATTGCCACTAAAAGTTGAGGAAACCCCCCGACCCCTTCCCTCCTTATCTCAACATCTATTTAATCATAAAACCTTTTCTTTGCCAAAAAATGTCTATTTTGATATACTAAAAAATGCTATGGAGCAAATTGTGTTATGTCACAAAAATTTACACAAATTATTATATGCACCACATTAGTACTTTGGATCCTCTATTCCATTTCGTATTTAATCTTTTATTTCAATATAACGTAATATGCTAAATGTATTGGTTCTCAATCAAATTTTTTTACAAGAAAATATTTAATACACGTGTCATACATTCATGCAATGAAATAAAAAATAAAACATATATTGGAACAGATGATCTAAATTGCCACATTTTATCATTCAGACCTTCGCTCCTCTGCCATGCAAGCATGCTATATTAGACTACCCAATGCTCTATCCTCCATGCTAAGAAATTAACGATAGTCCGATGCTTCATACCGTTTGGAGTACGTACAAGTAGTTGTCGTGATACACGATGGCATTTTTAACCTTAAATAAGAATAACAATAGAAAACATAGGACAAAACGCAATAAACTCAAACTGCATACCGTGAGGTGGGATTGGGTATTGGCTAAAAAATTGTGTCATGCTTAAATGGGGAAGGCTGCTACTTTCTCTACGCCACTCCTCTGCCACTCAAAACTCCTCTGTTTTTCTCTCCTCTACCTCGTTCTCCTCCCTTTTCTTGGCCGTCTACTGTCTCTTTCTCATCCACCAAATGCATTTTCAGGTCATCCCCATTCGACCCTATTCAGGAACCCCTCTTCTCTTATCCATCTTCCTATGGAGAACACAAGCACGCCATTCCTACCACGCGGTCTGACTGCAATTCCCCTGTTTTCTTCTCAGGTAAAAATTAAAAAGAATACTAATAATAATAATAATTCTTGATCGGGGTAGATTGGATTTTGGACATTTTTTGAATAATGGAAAATTTCTTGTTCTTTCAGATTATTGGGTGGCTTTGAAGGAAATCCGAAAACTATGTGCCAATTCCACTGGGTCGTCGGCCCTGCGGTATATACAGGGGAATGCTGAGAGTTTTGGTGGAAATTTGAGTTTTCAGAAGAGAATATCTTATTTTGATCATTGTGACGATGGAATTGGAATCCCCTGCGGATTCTTTAGACGTTTTCCCACTAGTACTTCGGGTCAGTTTCCTCTTGGCTTTAGTCCCACTTCATGTGTGCGATCCATAATCTTTTTAAACGATTAGTTGTTTTCTCTTGGCTTTCATGTGTGACTTTCAGATCGAATCTCCATGGAAAAGTGTGATGGGCTGGTGGTGGTCTCGGCCATATTCAACGACCACGATAAAATCCGGCAGCCAAGGGGCCTAGGATCCAAAACCCTGGACTACGCATGTTTCTTCATGTTCGTAGATGATGCCACTCTCAATAGATTACACTTCCACAATCTGATTTCAAGAACATCCAAGGAAATCAAGATTGGTGCATGGAGGATTGTTAAGGTCTCGAGTGAGTACTTATACGACAATGCTGCAATGAATGGAGTCATACCTAAATACTTAATCCATCGCCTTTTTCCAAACTCAAAATACAGCATATGGGTGGACGCGAAGCTGCAGTTGGTGGTTGATCCGATTCTTCTGATTCATTCGCTGGTTGTGAAGGAGAATGTGGATATGGCCATATCAAAGCATCCGTATTTTGTGCATACAATGGAAGAAGCGATGGCAACTGCAAGATGGAAGAAATGGTGGGATGTCAATGGGCTAAAGATTCAAATGGAGACGTATTGTGAGAATGGCTTGCAACCATGGAACTCAGAGAAGCCTTATCCCACAGGTAAAAATATAATCACATTTGACTTAGATCAACGAGTAATTCCCAAGATATATATAAACTACACTTCAGATTCTTGATATTTTTTGTATGAATTTGTGCATATAAGTTAGTACCTTTTTGAGAAACTATGAGTTGTGTTGCAGCATTAGACTGAGGTGTATCAGATGCTGTCGATCTCATAGCTAGGAGTTAGGAGTTAGATTTAAAAGCTAGCTCAGTTAATAATGTGAATGATTTAATGTTCTATATAATAACTTCTCCTTTTGATGCTTGCTTAAACTATAGCCCTGACTTTATGTGTTTTGAAACCCTAATAATAATAGAAAAGCTTCTTTCTTTGGAGTGTTCTTTAGACCATATATGCAAGTTGCTTTGCTGCTTCTAGGGTCTTCTTTTTATTTATATTTAAATTTAGAAGTTTCTTGTCTTAATCACCAACAGGGAAAAAGAAAAAATAATTTTGTCAAGAGGAAGGCAACACAACTTAAGGATAAAGTGATCTTAGGCGGCTGCTAGGCTTAACTTGTTTTATACTGTTATGAGCTGTCAGTTCTAATTATAAACTGCTTAGGGGAAATAATTACTTCTTTAAGTATATAAGAGGGAGGGAGAGGAGGGATTAGTGGGGACAGTTCCTCTTTAAGTGTATAATTCTTGTTAAAACTTAAAATTTTACTCTCTTAAACATAAAAAGAATAATCTTTTATATATTGGTAACTCGTTTCTCAAGATTATAACTAATGCAATTCATTCAAAGTATATAACTTTTTTGGCAATCTGATTACGCAAAATGCAGATGTGCCAGACAGTGCTCTTATCCTGAGGAAGCACAATGCAGCAACCAATCTCTTCTCCTGTCTATTGTTCAATGAACTGGAAGCATTCAACCCCAGAGACCAACTGCCCTTTGCATATGTGAGGGACAAAATGAACCCAAAATTGAATCTGAACATGTTTGAGGTTGAAGTATTTGAACAGGTTGCAGTTGAATATAGGCACAACCTTAAAAAGGGTCCAGGTGGGCCCAGTTTGGGACCCAAAGTCAAGAGGGCCAGCTCTGATTTGCTTGTCAATGGAACCTCTGCCGAATGTGAGGGGTATCTTTTGAAGATGTGGGGTGAATCCCATGATAGATAGTATTTGTCTGATTCACGTAGTATTAACCACTTTGCCTTTTTTTGACAGAGTGAAAGATAACTAACCAACCCAACCAAACAGGTCTTCTCAGGAAAACCTGGCAAAAAGCAGAACAGGTTGGCAGTGATGTTTGATTTAATGCGCTCATGCCAATCATATGCACTTGAGCTTTTTGGCTGTGTTTGGTTGGAGTTGAGGAAAAAGACTTGGGATACAGGAATCTTGTATTAATCACTTTTAAGAAATTGTTCTCCATTGGTTTGTAAATGACAACGAATTTGTACAAGGAATAAATTTGCTCAGTGATTCGTTTTTCCATATCTTGTGAGGTGATTTGTTTTCTTGTTCTCAATTCGAAAAAAATCCAATTTTAATGTATCGATAAATCTAGTACAAAAAAAAATAACAAAAAAAATGTAAAAGTGAAATAAAATATGGAATGACGTCATTTCAAGTATTAAAGAAAAAATTCTGATACATTTCTTGTTAAAATTCAAGGTCTAAACGTAGGGTTTGTTAGAAAATAATTCCATCTATTCATAATTTTTAACTCAGTTTTGGTTTTTGATCAAATGACAATTTCTTTTATACTTAATGTGATCATTTAATGCTATAAAAGTATCTCTTAAGGCCATGTTTAATACGAAAGACTATTAATTGCACCTAATTTTGGCCCGATAAAATCAGTGGTTATTTAATGGATTAATATAACTATTTGATATTATAGATTGTAGTTTAGATTATAAATTCCATAATTTTGCATTTCTGTTTGATTTGAAAGATTGAGAAAAACTATTTTCTTAAAATCCATTATTGCCTCCATCTCTAAAAATTAGTTGTATTAAAATGAGGGACAAATTCTTTCATGTATTTTTTAGTTGATCTGGCCAAACTACAATCTCATATCCAACTATGAGATGACAATTGGACCCAATTGCATAAACAATACTGGCTCAGTGCGAGCTCGGAGCCAATCTTGGCTCGGCCTATCACTATGATATCTTCTATCAAACAGGTTACTAAGATGGATTAGAAAGGCTAGTCACTATAATCTTTTGTATACTAACACTGTAGACTTTAAACAAAAAGAAAGAGGAAAAGGTAATTACCCGTTCGATTAATAGTTTTGAAGGCCCAGGTCCGATGGTTTCGATGCGAAAACCATTTTAGCCCTGGGTCTTATCTTATATTTAGTAATATGGGCTTTAACTGAGCCTGGGCTTCCTCACATCTGCCAAATGTTTCCAGAAATGGTCTATCTGAAGTAGGCCCATAATAGAGATCATTGGTCAAATCTTTTAGTACTCTGGGCCCATTTGTAAAGACTACAAGCCCAGATTGAATTTATTTCATTTAATTTCAATTGTAATGACGGAACTTGTATAAATATAAAGGAAAATTTGATTGTGCGCTTGTTGGGCGTCCTGAGTTTCTTTTCTGGGCCTGCCGATTTGTTGAATCAGGCCTTCCCCAAGTCTATCACTATCGAGCCCAAACAAAACAAAAATAAACAAAGACAACATGTAATTGGGCCAATGGGCCTGAACATCTTTTAGGCTCCTATATTATAAGGGCGTGAACCCTAAGATAATCGCCGTGGAAAGGGAGAAGTTCCAAATCGAAAGGCCGAAAGGCAAAAAGAAAATTCCGATGGAGGTTCCTTCATCCTCATCCTCAGCCCCGCCGTGGGTCGAACTACCCAGAGATGTGACGGCGAATATCTTGCAGAGACTGGGAGCGGTTGAAATACTGGAAAACGCACAGAAAGTATGTACTACCTGGCTTCGCGTGTGCCAGGATCCCGCCATGTGGCGAGTGATTGATATGAAACATCCGGATTGCATCTATGACAGGGCCTACGATTTCATGTGCCGTCAAGCAGTGGATCGTAGCCAGGGACAGTTAATCGACATTAATATCGAGTTTTTTGGCACCGCTAAATTGCTGCAGTACATTTCCGAACGGTACGTGTAGCAATAACTCTAGTTTCATATTTTGTTAGTAATTTTTATCGGTTTCTTCGTAACCTTGTTCTTTCTTTTAGGTAATTTCTGTCCGTGATACTGTGTTGTTACTGTATAGGGTTAAACAGTGAGGCTGATCGTATATTTTGTTTATTTAGAAGTAGATAAGCTTTTATTGTTCTGTAGTTGATTCAGAATGGGCTTAGAAAGCTTCTGGGAACTTAGGTTGACAATGATGGTTTTAGGAAATTGATTTGGAAGGATGATACTACCTATTGTGTTTGGCCAAAGCCCAGTTCAACTGCCAAAAGCTTCTACAATCTGTTTATCATAGAATGATCTTTATTTTTCATTGAATTTTGCTAGAGAAATTGAGGTCTAGTTTTTACATGGGAATCTGTTTGTCATTTAGATTTAATTTTGGTATTCCTGATCTCAAATTTTCTCGCAATTATATTCATGGTTTGTTTACACTTTGAGTAGTAAGAAATTCTCAATGTTCAGTCTAGCATCATCCTTTGCTATAGTTAGGTGCTATCTGTTTGAACTAAATTTAGGTGGCCCTAACCATTTTGAGCAGCATACTAATTGAATGTTTACATAAGCTGATTCAAGTAAGGATTGAATGTTTTCATTTTTCAAATTTTAAATGCCAGGGTCAAACACGTTGTAAGTATACATTGAGATGAACTGAGTTCAGACATGTTTACAATGCATAACCATGAAAGACTTTCTAATAAGATATGTAGAGAAATTGAGTTTGTGTTGTGCTGTCTCATTGGATCTGTATGAGATTGAACAGGTTGTTGTTTCATAAGACATCCTTTTGTATTGTGCAAGATAAATGTGTTAGTGACTGACTTGGGAAGCACTGTTTTGTTCAACTGATTTGTGAAACTTTGATGCCAAAACGATTTTCACTTTTCATTTTCTGTTGTATTGCTGCCTTTTGCTTCGGCTTCCTCCTTGCTCAGTTTCTCACGGGAAAATGGCAGTTCTCCATGTTATTCATATGTAATGAGTGGCATATGTCAATGTGCCTAAAAGTTTTTCTGGTGATTGTTTAGGTGTACACTCTCGATTTTGTATTGCCATAATAAGGGTTATTCTGACGTCTCAGTTTGGCCTCTCTTTTGCAGTGATGACATTATGCTCACAGCAGCTGTGTTTTATTTATCATTTTTCCATGCACTATATAGATTTTCTTAATGCTGAAGAATATTTGTGCTTACAGATTCTCTACTAGGAAGGTTGTTTGTTCTCATATAGTTTAACCTGTGTTGTTGCCTTTGGTGCACCTTATGCATCCTCTGGCTAAATCAATGAAGCTGTTCTAAGTTCCCTATATGCTGTTGAATATACATGCTAACACATTCTTCTTCCCCAAAATCACTTATCTGGTCTATTTTTGCACTGTTTCGACAGATCGAGTCATCTCAGATGTCTGAGACTTGTATGTTGCTTTGGCATATCAGGCAAAGGTTTGAGAGAAGCAGTTAAAAACTTTCCACAGTTGGAAGAGTTGCACCTCTTTTTCATGTCATCAGTCCTCGCTGAAGATATTGAAGCTATTGGCATTTCTTGCCCTATGTTGAAATCATTTACATTTATTGATTCTGGGGATATGTTTCCGCTTAGCAAAATCAATGACCATGCACTGGCTGTTGGAAAAACCATGCCTAATCTGTGCCACCTTGGACTTTTTGGGAACATGATGAACAATGAGGGACTGGAAGCCATTCTTAATGGCTGTCCACATCTTGAATCACTTGATCTCCGGCAGTGCATCAGTGTTGATCTGACTGGTGAATTAGGTGAAAGAGCTGAGCAGATAAAAGATCTGGGGCGCCCTCTTGACTCCACTGCTGATTACGAGTGGGTTGCTGCAAGTTATGAAGATAATGCGTATGAGCATTGAGTCAACTACCCTATTTGCAGCAGAGATGTCATTGATGATGAAGCGTGGTTCTCTGACAGAGCTTCGAACAGGTTTTACGGTGAGGAGATTCCTTGGTTTTTCCCAATTCTACCTTGTTGGTGAACTGAAATTTTCAACTGCTGAAGATGTCGATCGATGATACATTATCTCATTTTCTTTGTAGGTTTGTAGCTGGATGGTGGTGCTAGTTATCTATTGGGAGATTCAAATGGTTTTGGCAGCCTGCCCTTTTGAGCCTCTCTCCTCATATATAGTAATAGTGCTTTTTGGGCTTTTATACAATGACCCTTCTGGCTATTTTTATGGTTTTGCTAAATCTGAGCCTCTGTGGCCATGTTCATATCATTGGAATTGCTTGGAAATACTGTTTTCTCCCGCCGTTTGTATTTTGTGGTTGGGACCTCCATTGATGATTGGCATGGTACTATTTCACCAAAGCAAAAGATGAAGAAATACCTTATAGGGGAGCTGTGATGAAACAATCTAACAAACAGCGGTTCTAATACATCGCCTTAATACTCTAAATATGGTACGGAAAAAAAACTCCATTTGATGGCTTCTTATGTCTATAAATTCCACGAGGCTCAGAAATTATGTGTGGCAAGGGTAGCATCTTAATAAATCAAGAATTACAAGATCCCTTCATCTTGGAGAAATTGTTGTATTATTATTGTTGTTATTTTCCTTTTTGAGAAAACATTATAAATAATAAAATGTTATTCTTTCAATAAATTAATATATTTTTATTCTCAAATTAAATAATTAAAGTATGAATTACACATAAAGTGCCTATTATGGGTCGAATATAAGATTTTTTACTTAGTAAAGGAGACGGATGTTGTTTGGGATACAAGCTATTGGGTGAGAAATTGTTCTACTCAAGCTGTTATTTTTCATGCTTTTTTTGGACATTTGGAAGAAGTTACAATCAATTAGGGAATGTTTGGTTATGTTTTTTGTTTGATTTTATTATGTATTTTGGAAGAATGAATTATTAAAAAATATGAAAATTATTTTTTGGTATATTTGTTTATGTTTTGAGGAAGATATTTTTTTTTACTGTAGCAGTCAAATTAATATTTTTTTATTTGGTTTTTGATATGAAAATGGAATTAAATAATTTTTTTAATGCTAGAATAATAATGTAATATATATAATGTATATATAATATATGTAAGTAAATATTGGAGAATGTGTGTTTTGGAAGGAAAATGGGATATATTTGGTTATGTTTCCCCCAAATAATGTTGTTTTGGGAAAACATAACCAAACAAAGCTTTAGATTTTTCTAAATCTATTTCCAAACAAAAAAGTATGATAAGGATCAAAAAATTGGATCTAGCACTTACAAAAATATTTTGCATAAATAATTTATTTTTTTATCTTTGGTCCCCTTAATCACTACGAATGCTCCAATCATTGCAACGGGAGGACGTATAAATATGGATCAGTGATCATTTGGCTTATGTATCTTTTAAGAGGGTGATCTGAAATAACTTTAGGTGAAGTCCTACATGCACATGAAATTGCTGAAATTACCATACAGCCCTTTAACATCCAATTTTGGTAGAGCCCCATATTTGTGATCCCAAAGTTAAAATATACAATATACTTTCAATGATATTATTTAATTCATTACAAAATATACACAACGTATAAAAGTATTCCTTTACATGGATCGATTAATCATATAAAGCAAACAGAATATGATAATACAAGTACAATAGAAAACGAGGTTAGACTCCTCCAAATTATCTATATCCATAACTGTTATAATAATAATAATAATAACTGAAAAGGTTATAAGAACAGCAACTACTTTGGATTATATGAACCCCCCAAAGCCCATAGTAGCAAGCAGGTTCTAGATTTAGTACCCGTTTGGTTTTGTTTTCAAAAGTCAAAATCCCTTTTCATTTTCTCTTGAAAATGAAAATAAAAAATTATTATTAAAGAATGGACCTTTGGCCTAACTAAACCTCAAAAGCTAACTCAAGAGGTGAGGATTGCCCAAGACCATATATAGAGACCACAACTTATTTATTTCACTAATGTGGGACACTAACACACCCCGCGCACGCCCAGGAATGAACATCCTAAGCATGGAATAACATGAAATGGGTGACCCAATAACATTTGTCAACCCAACATCGGGAATGGGTGGCTCTGATACCATATTAAAAAATGGACATTGGGCCTAACTCAACCTCAAAAGCTAGCTCAAGAGGTGAAGATTGCCCAAGACCATATATAGAGACCACAACTTATTTATTTCACCAATGTGGAACACTAACAATTATCAACTTCTCTCATATGTTCACATACATGCATTCTCATCACATTTTTTTAAACACATTCTTACACTTTCTCTTCATTTTCACACTTTATTTTCTCCTACTCATATTTGCACAATTTTTACTACAAAACACTATAATATCCAAATACAACTCATTTTTAACCCTACACAATCATTTCATTTTAAATAAAATATCCAGACAATATTTTATTTTCAAACTCACACTTGTAATTAACTTTTCACTATCTATTTTCGTCATAAAATGAAAATGCCTCCAGAAAACAAAACCAAACAGGCTCTAAGGAACTTGTGAAAAAGTAAAGTAAAATTCGATTGTGCAATTGTTGGGCTTTCGAAGTTTCTTTTTTCAGGCTTGCCTAGGCCTGTCAATGGGTCGGATTCGAATCGGATCATGCTGGATCCGAATCCAAATCGGAATTCAACAGTGATATGCCATGTCCAAATTCGACCCAAGACCCTATAGGATCTTGACTGTTATAATCATATCTGGATCCATATAAAAACCGGATATCCGAAAAAAGATCCAAATCCGAATACTCCCAAAAATCATATATTTGTTATTTTTCTAAAAAAATAATAGAATCTAAATCCAAAACATTCATCCTTAAAAAAACATACACACAACATATTAACGAATACATTTTCAAGTCTATTTATCATATAAAAGCAATAATAGAATATAACTCAATCACATTCATTTATCATATCATTGTATTTTAAGTTCTGTTGCTAATAATATTACTTATTTAACATTATAAATGCATATATACTTGAATTTTCAATCAATTAATTATAAACTTAAAGTTTTATAAAATAAAAAAAAGAAACTTATTTCAATCAAATTTAGATTTGCATTGCATTCTTTTATATCACAACATTCAGCTCCTGCTCATTATTTTTCCTGCATCATTTTTTGTTATAAAAATAGATAAACAAGTGATGCAATTATAATGTAGATAACCTACAAATATAACATTTTATATGAAAAATCAACTGATTTGATATATTGCATAGAAGCTCATTACTTTTTTCGTCCAAAAATTCATTTTGGCGTTGCTATAGAATCCTACGTATATATATATATATATGTATAATACTATATATACATGTAATACTATATATATTCGGATTCAGATTGAGTCAAATCCATATTCGCTCCATTTATTTCGAATTACGGATATTTTTAATCGGGTCATATCCATCGAATCTTTTATCAATTAAAAATTCTAAATTATCTGATCGAATTCGGATTAAAATCTGCTTCATTGACAGCCCTAAATTGTACGAGTACTTTTACTTATTTTAGCCAATCGTCAATATTAGAGCTCCAACGTCAATGAACGGATGTAAGTTGAAGTTGTTGAAGTTATTTTGTTGGTCTGAAGGCAAATTTCAGTTTCATAAGTAAACATCTAAGGGCTGTTTGGTTTTGTTTTCTGAAAACGGTTTCATTTCCTGGTGAAAAGGAATACTGAAAAATTAGTTATAAGTGTGATTTTGAAAGAAAAAAAATTATTTGAATATTTGGTTTAAAATAAATGATTGTGTAGGATTAAAAATGGGTTGTATTTGGATATTTTTGTGTTTTTATATTAAAAGTCGTGCAAATAAGAGTAGGAGAAAATAAAGTGTGAAAATGAAGAGAGAGTTTAGGAGTGTGTTTGAAAAATGTACTGAGAATGAAAATACCTGTAAAAATAGGGGAAAAAAATTAATAACTTTTCATTTTTATTTTTAAGAGAAAATGAAAAAAAAAAATTAAAAACAAAACCAAACAGGCACTAAGCGAAATAGGAATGTTGTACGCAATCGAGCACGGCACAGTACCTCATGTCATTCACACCCGCCACAAATTGCGCTTACGAAATTACAGTACTGGAGGTAGATGACCTACAACTTTGAGTTCATGATTTTCTAGAATGCATCAAGTTTCTCTACTAAATTAATAAAAATTAAATTGATTAAAGAAAAAAATATATTTAGCAAGACATTCCTATCTTTCTTTTTCTTTTTGTAAGCATCACCCAGTTTCGAGGGTAAGATGGATTGAGTCGATTCAAATGAAGTTCGATATAAAATTTGAGTAATTTTTAACTCTTCAAATAATCTTATCATTCTTGCTAATATAATTCTTTATAATGTTATATATATATATATATATGAATATTGAATTAAAAATATTGACATAAAACAACAATATTGTTTTACTAATAATAAAACTATGTATTATAATATAATAACAATGATATAAAATTATTTATTATTTTACTTATTAATATTGAATTCTTAATAAAAAAATATATTAATATTGAATAAAAATGATGATAAATATACAGAGAAAAATTAATATTATTTATTTATTTTTAAGAAAAATGAGCTCAAATGCAAAATTCAATATTTTCAAATTAAGTTTGAGCTCAAATGCAAATTTTAATATTAAATAATTTTGAAGTCAAATTTAAATTCAATTTTTTTTGAAAACTTAGCTTGTTTGCAACGTGACGCCATGCGTTGCGGTTAAGTCAACTACCAAGTAATCATTTCCTCACAATAAATTCCATCCTATCCCAATACACACAGTCTACCTGGCATTTACCTCCCCTGACCCTTGTGAAATCCCACCACGTAGCCCCCCACCAAGGATATTTCCGTAATTGCAAACCCACCCCCTCACACATCCCTCGCTGGTTATAAAACAAGCCCCAAACCCCTCTCCGTTCTCCACCGTCACGAAAATCTTGAAAAACGCCACAGCAAAGACCAAACTAATTTTCCTCAGAAATCCCGAAACTCTCTCTCCCCATTCGCAATGTCGTCCCAGCAAATCGCATCCCACCGTGAAAACGCCGAAGTATACACTGGCCACGAGGTATGCAAGCAGAAATCAATCGAGCTGCTGCAGAAAATCAACATGCCCAACGGCCTGCTGCCCCTGGACGAAATCGTTGAGGTAGGCTACAACGAGGCTTCTGGATTCGTGTGGCTGAAGCAGAAGAAGAGCAAGACGCATGTATTCCGTGCGATCGGCCGCAGCGTGTGGTACGACACCGAGGTCACGGCGTTTGTCCAGGACCGTCGGATGAAACGTCTGACGGGTGTCAAAAGCAAGGAGCTCCTGATCTGGGTCACCATTTCTGATATCTCTATTCAGGACCCGAGTTCTGGCAAAATCACATTTGGTACCCCCACTGGCATTTCCAGATCTTTTCCGGTGTCGGCGTTCGAGGAGGAAGAGGGGGAGAAGGAGAAGAAGTGATTGGTTGAGAGGGTAAGCTTGAAGGGAATAAATTTGGGTTTGTGTTAGATTCTAAAGCTACCTTACTTTATGTTTCAGTAGTAGTATTGTACTATTGTTCTCTTTCGACTTTCATGGTGTTCTCTTAAAGTTTAAGCCAAGTTGTTAAATCGTTTGATTATGGGGCGAGATTTAATTATCCTTTACAAGACTAGCGGCATTCCTACGCTGTTGCCGCGCCATAATACTTTTCAGATTATTTAAAATTGATCCATGACATAATATTTATAAAATTATTCTAAAATATTTGACATGATAAAGAAGATAATTGAACAAGTGCCAACTTGGCAATATGATCTCGTGGATTTGTGAATTTTATAATGTGTATTTTTAATTTTTTAAATAATTATTTTTAAGATATAATTTGGAGAATAAAATTGAAATATTAGTAAATTTAATGTGCAAATTATGTTTCATATATTAAATTCTCTGTCTTATTCCTTAAAATGCAGTCTCCATTTTACTTGCTAGAATGGTGAAATGGCCAGGAATCTTAAATTTAAATGGGCATTAAAAATTCAAACAAACTATAGTAGGAAGGTGCATAGGCGAAGCAAAGGGGTTGGAAGGGGCAGTTGCCCCCCTTCAAACTATTAAAATTTAATTTTTTATATGAAAAATTTTTAAATATTATAATTTTACCATTTCTTAAATTATAAAATTGTCCTTTTTATTAAAAATTAGCAGTCGTTTGTACGGAGTTCATGTGTGCACTAAATATTTTTGAGTAAAAATATTCCCATATTCACTGTATTAAAAATTGATATGCATCAAAAAAATATATTTATAATTTGCATAATATGAAGATAGCACTTACTTAAAGTATTTTTATAATTCATTACCAAATTAAAAAAATAATTTAAAACTAATTAAAATAGGTACATAGTGGAAGTTTTGAATAAATGATGGTTATCTGTAGATATAATTTTTTATTGAATACTGAATATGTAAAAGAACAAATTTGGCATATTAAAATTTGATATCATAACTTTCATTTTAAATACAAAAATACCTTTCTTTTTATAATAGTATAAATATACTCATTGTCATTGTCCTTTTTTGTCTTTCTATTTTTCTTGTATCGATTGTTTTGAAATAAAAAAATAAAAAAAAATGATTAATATATATAATGAAATAAAAAAATTATATTTTTGATAATTTAAAATTTTGCTCCCCATAATAAAAAATTCTGACTCTATCATGGGAAGGTGGTTGATCACCTATATATAGTGAGCCTATTACATTTGAATTTTGATTTTGGACCACAGTTGCAATTAAAATGCCCACCTTTTTTTTTTCGCGCACACTCTGCTCAATAACTATTTTATTGTTATGGTTAACATGAAATTCACCAAATATTAAAACTATTTAAAAATTTTATCACCAAATGTGGAAGCTCCCTCCCTCTCTTCTTGCATATTCTATAGCATCAAAACAAGTGAATGCTTATCATGAGTGCTATCAGATACTATGTAAGTTCAGCCGAAATCCGAAGTTGGTAGGGTTCTTTAATAATAACTGCCACATGCATAACATATCTTTGTGCTGCCTACTTCGTTTCAAGTCCAAATTTGAACAATCAGAGGAGCAAAAGAAAAACTAAAGCAGATAAAGAACAAGAATCAAACAACATATGCTTAGAGATGGAAAATTATTCAGTTTGGGTGATTACAAATTGCAGACAGGTTAAAATTCTTAGAATCCAAGCAGTGTAAAAAATGTTCTGTTATGGACATTTCTGGAAGTTGTAATAGAACGAACCAAATAATTTACCTCTTCTGCGGAGCAGTCCAATCCCACATAGATCATCTACTGCATCTCTCATCAAGACATTCCAAGCAACTTCACATGGTCCTTGTAATAATCGAAGGAAAGCCAGGCGTTATTTCTTTATCTTCTGATTTACATGCAAGGGTATTAGTGATGATGATGATGGTCTAGATTCAGAATCTTTTCTTCCTATGCAACTGTCTTGATCCCAAGCTTCTTGAAGGATCTAAATGCTACAGCAATAACTTTGGGTTGTTTTCTACATCAAACTTTGTCTTGATCACTATACATTGCATTGACAAAGTAGAAGTTTTGCATCTTCCACAGTATCCCACATATATAGGAGTAGAAGTCCCAATAAATACTGAAAAACCTCATTTGAACTGAATCAAATTTACAGAAAACTGCATGCTGCTAAATCTTGACCTCAAAAGAAACTGTATTCTGGACAACACACTTGGGCTATTAGAAGATACCTACTACGAAGTAGTTTCTGACCACTTGTCATTGTTAAATCGGTCACTCCAAAAACCAAGGATCTTGTAGTCCCACACAATCTTAGATATCTCATCTTGAGGGAAACACAAACCTTGTCGTTTAACTGACTTATTGAGTTCACAAAAAAATTTGGTGTCTTGTAATCTGATATATTCCTGCAACAATTTCTCATGATCAGGAACCCAATTCCTGGGGAAAGGAGTATAATCACACGACGGAATCAAGGACATGTGAGAAAATTGAACGCTTTCAATGGCATCCACAAGTCCCATTCTCAAAAGGTCAGAATACTCAGGCGCAGAATTATTGCTACTTTCTCTCAGTGGACGGCTAAGATCACGTGAAGCAATCTTATACACCTTAGCACGAGATTTCAACCTATATCTTGCAGCATATAATTTAGCCAGAGAGCTGCGGATCACATATGCACAAAAACCAACAACTTTCTTCCGGTTATCTGCATATCTGTACCAATCTGCCATAGTTTCCAGTAACTTATTCATCTGGGAATTGGTATGAGCTTGACCTGAATAGAGCATAGGCGTGCAAGGCAGTGGCTCTGGATCTTTATCACCCTTCACCAATGCAAGCCTCCTAAACTGCCGGATACACTGTTGCAGACTAGCTGTAACCGAAAGCAAAGTCCCCACACCTTTCTCACTCACAATCTTACCACCACTGGAAGTGTAATGAAGAGTTGGATGTACAACTCTACGGCAAATAATATGATCCAAAAACTGAATTCCTCTCGTGATATGCTCAATCTCAACCTTCGAATTGTCCAACCTAATCCCAATTTTTCTCTCAAAAAACTCAATAATTTCTTTCCTGATGCCCACTGCATCCTCTCTGGGACCCCTGATACCAACTAGAAAATGACCTGCAAACCTAATATAATCCATTTTCCGAGTCTTCTCCTTGCCACTAGAGGGCACAAACTCTGGCCAAGAGGGGTTGTGACAACCATCATTTAACGAATACTTCCATATTGAATCAGACTCACAAGGCCTGAAAAACTCTAGTATCCTATTTTCCATCATATAATCAAATTCATTAAGACAAACATTCATTAGCAGAGGACTCAGAATTCCACAGTAACCATAATCAGGCACCCCTGCAGCCTCCTCAGGAGCAAAATCAAAGAATGTCCTCAGCCAATATGGGTCAGGCTTAGGCTCATTCTCGTTCAATATCCTCTTCTTCGTCTGCCCCTTCTTTCTTTTCCTTTTACTCATATTCTCGCCCTCATCATCCACGTGCATGTGACTTTTTGCTGCCCCTTTCAACCCTGATTTAATCAAGTTCAAAACTTTCTTGTCTTTTACAAATTTTTCCACACAAACCAATACCACATTAGAATCTAAATTATTGAAAATCTCACCCAAATCACCCCTTATAAACCACAAATACCCGGCAAAATTACTCCTGATTGTTCTAATAACAGTGTGAGGATTCCTACCTGGTCGAAAAGCATGGGACTTTGCAGAAAACCTTGCCTCAAAAATCGGTTCAAGAACCATCAACAAAACTTCCTGAACAACCCGGTCTTGAAATGGAGGAGCACCGGATGCCAAGATAGATTGGAGCTTGCGTTTTGAAAGTACCTGGGTGATGGGCTTATCGTTCGGGCTGCGAATGAATTGCTGAGCTTTGGAGTTCCACTGGAACTGATTGTGGACGACGGCGTTTCTGAGAGAGAGGAGGCTGGAGAGGGTGTAAGAGGGGATGGCATTTTTGGGAGGGAAAGAACCGGTGGCCTGAGCGCAGGCCCGCTGGTATGCAAGTACCCAGAGGTCAAGTTTTGAGAGGAAGCCGGTGAGATTTTGGAAGGGTTTCTGGGTTTGGGAGAATGATTTCACCCAGAGGTCAGATAGGACCTGGATTGGGTCTTCTTTAAGCAGGGAATACGGGTCCTGTCTCTCCGTTGGACGTGGACTGTGGTTTAGCTGGTGGGAGAGGTGGCGGATGGCGGTGGGAAAAGCGCCGGTGAGGTGTTTGAGTTTTGTTCTCAGCGACATTCTTTGCGTCTCTGAGAGAGTGGATTCCCATCCAAAGCTCTGTCCGTCTAAATTTAACACGTTTTAAATTTAGTTAGGAGTAGCGACTTCTCAACATCACACCTTTGACTTTGAGTATAAAATTGAATCTTGATAAATATTAATTAAAAATAATTCTTTTGTGATAAACCTATTCTAATTTTTATTTATGATTTGAAATGATGGGTATTTTGTTTCATAGAAATATTAAATTTTGACAGAGTTGTCATAAGTATAATTTCATAATAATTTCTCTCATTATTTTTTTTTTTTTTGAAATGTGCCAAAGTGATGGAAAAATAGTTCGATAGAAAAATGCTGACCAATTGGCTCAACATGTATAAAATAATAATAACTAATAATCCTAATATTGTTATCTTTCATTTTTTTTATATATAAAATATACAATTCGAACTCCAACGAAGTCTCAGTGTTCATGTTTGCTTAAATATAGAGGTAAAAAGGAATGGGGGGTCATCTACTAACTAATTAATTCCCCAACAACAAAACAAATGGTCTCTCTTATTGATTTGTGAAATGCATTGTGAGGAGTGTAGAATTCCCCACTAATTGCATGGAGTAAACGCTAAGAAACTCATATATATATATATATATATATATATGCATGAAACAACGTTCCCCAAATGATGGAAAGTCATATGCTTCCTGCTCAATTCCCGCCTGTAAGAATTGTTGAGCCCTTTATACAAGAAATAAAAAAGTATATATTCAATCAAACATTGAGTCCAAGACATCAAAACTCAAGCAAAGACCAACATTAATTCCAGCATCATGGCAATTCCTGGACTGCACTCAAACAATGTGACCAAGTCACTTGTGTTCATTAATTTTGGATCATTTATACCATATATGTTTTATTTTTTATTTTATTTCACGAGTATATGTTAAATATGTGAAATCTATGATCAAGTGTTCTTTTAAAAAAAATATTTAACATACATGACATTTTATGTACTTATAAAGTGAAATAGAAGATGAAATATTATCTTGGACAAGAATTTTCCAACCATATAAATTACTACATTATGATGGACAGTTAAGGAAAAAAGCTTTAAGAAAAATAGAATTATATTACACAACTAAAAAAGGAAAGAAATGTAAAATCGAAACGAATTTTATTAACTGATTCTTAAATCATTCGCTGATAAATGGAAGTACTTTTATTAAATTTCTTGTCACTCAACACTACGAAACAAAAAGAAAACAAAACTGTAACAGAATTCTATCCAGATTTGAATGCTCATCGAGGGAAAAGAAGCTTTTTCATCTGTTTCAAACCCTTCTTTCACTTCGTTTAATTTCTTGAACAAATCTCAAATCGGCCTATAACCCTTGAATGATCTTGCTCCATCAAATCTTTAATTAGGGTTCAGGCAATTCGGCAGAAAGATCACAAAAGAAGGCGACTGAATTTGGGTACAAATTGTGGCATGGCGATGAACCCGACGGCGGCACGTAACCCTTGGGAAGCATGGCGGAGAAAGGCTTTAAGCTCTTCATTCTCTTCCTCTTCAGTTTATACCTGTACGAATAACCCTTCTCGTTCTTGTAAACTGGCGGCGGTTTCTTGATTCGGGCAGCCTGGAAACTGTCCGTCGGCGAAACTGGAGCTCTGGCTTGGGAGTTATCGAGTGATGGAGCAGCGGGGCAGGCGAAAGGGATTATCAGTACTGAGAGGAGGAAAAACACAGAGATGCAAATGCTGACAATGTTCTTGCTGCTATTGTAGTACCCCATATATGATACTTCATGAATATTAGCTTAGATTTATGGTGATATATGCAAGATCATATAATGGTAGTTTTCTTGCTTGATTTCTTGGGCGGCCAAGGGAGGTAGGTTTTGGGTACTCCAAGATGAATTCAAGTTCTAAAAAGTACGATTTTGATATGGGAATTTGAAGAATTAATACAATGCACAGAGAGAGTATGTATATATGTGTTCATGTGGAAGTGTATATATGTATATATATTATTCTTCAGTTTCCCTCGTGATATTGTCAACATTCCGTGGAACATCCACGCACCCAGATCCGAATTGTAAGACGAATGACAAAATCCAAGATTTTCGCATAATTGCGAGCATGTGTATAGAAAATTCCCAACTTTTTAATATTTTTTAGGTGTAGTGTATATATTCTAAAAATCTTTTCTTTTCTTTTCTTTTTTCTAAAAAAGAATATTCGTCACTACTATTATTTGTTTTTTTTTTTCCTCCTTAATTTTCTTTACGGTTATGATTATGATTTTTTTTTAAAATTAATACACATGCACGCATATTAAGAGTCTGTTAGGATTTGAACTCGTGATCTTCCACATTATATAAGAGATTTGTGCCGTTTGGTTACATGCCACTTGACATGATTATGATTATGGTTATGTTGCTCTCAAATTAATATTTATGGTTTGTGGTATGATAATGTTTGCATTAAATATCTAATACTAACAAAAGAATTACTATTTAAGCAGTCTAATCACCGCTACATTACTTGTACTTAAACCCCAAAATCTCTTAGGGCCCGTTTGGTTTCATTTTCATTTTTTCCTTAAAATAAAAAATGAGAGTTATCGCTATCTATATTTTCATTTTCAAAACATTCTTGTATATATTCTCTCTCCATTCTCACCTTATTTCAACCCATATTACTATCTATATCTACTTTTTTTATCTTCTCAATACTTCTCAACCATCATTCACCACAAAAATATTATTTTATATTATTTTTCAAATAAATACATATCATATCATCAATTCAAATTCAAAAAATTTCTTCCTTTTAATACAAAAACACCCAACATCCCAATACAATTCATTTTCACATATATATAAACCTATAATTTTAAACAACTCATCCAAATATAACCCATTTTCAAAAATACTTTTTCTAACTAACTTTTTACTATGCATTTTTGCTAAACAATGAAAATGGCCTCAGAAAATTAAACCAAACGGCCCCTTAATGTTCAATTTTTTCATTTGAATAAGATCTTGTCCGCTTGTGTTGATATTATAAGTAGTTAAATTAAATCGTTGGCCAACTTATAAATAAATCAAGTATGTAGGCATTTGGGGGGGTGGGGGGGATTGTCTATGTAAATTGTAATATATGTGATGTAGAACAAATATTATTTTTAGGATATTTTAATTATTTCAAATGAAGACGACAATGAAACATATTAAGAATAAAGCAAATATTCTATCACCCATGAAAAAGGTTGAGCAATCATGATGAAAAGTTGGGCACTTAGTGATGCTGATATATATTCATATATAGTACAAATAATTTAATAATCAATCATTCTGTTACCCTCATAATTATACTAATATTTCAAATAATATTTTTGATTGGATCAAACGTAATAACACACTCAATTCAATAAAAAATCGCTGAATTGGAAAAAAGAGTAGTGAATTAGTGATTCTTTATTGAATTGAGAAATACCATTTAATTTAGGGTTAAATACAGTTTGCCCCCTTAAACTATTGTACTAGTTGCATTTACCCCTAAACTATAAAATGTAACAAAAAACCCCATCCACATATGCAAATTACTAGGCTCCGTTTGGTTGCATTTTTAGGTGAATTCTAGAACATGTTCTGATTAAGGTATTGTGAGAGTTAAAATTGGGGAATGATCCAACTGTTTGATTTTCTTATGAAAAAATACAGAAAATAGAATTGTTTGTTTGGAATTGTTTTGCAGGAGATAATTTTTACTGTAAATGTCAAATTATTAACTTTTTTATTGGGTTTGTTTGGTGAAATTGTATTTTTAAATTTAATAAATATATGTGAATATGTATGGATAATTGATGTATATATGTATATATTTGTAAGGATTGATATATGATTGTGGTGAAGTGATGTGTAATTAATTTAATTTTAAATTTATTTTAAAAATTTATAATTAAGGAAATTATTATGACATAATATTTGATGAAATGAATAAAAATTATAAAACAAAAATAATATTCTTTAATTATAAAACTTTATTTAATTATAATTAAGCAAACAAATGGATAAACATATTATATTATGCACTGTTAATTAACTATTTTTTAAATTTCTATAATTAATAATATTAATAGTAATTAATTAAGTAAAGTTTGAAATAATTTTGATAACATTTTAATTAGGGTGTAATCATCAATATATTTACTATTCATTTCATCAAATTATTATGTCATAATAATTTTCTTAATTATAAAATTTTAAAATAAATTTAAAATTAAATTAATTACACCACTTCGCCACAATCATATATCAATCCTTACAAATATATACATACATACATCAATTATCTATATATATTCACATATATTTATTAAATTTAAAAATACAATTTCACCAAACAAACCCAATAAAAAAGTTAATGATTCAACATTTACAGTAAAATTTGCCTCCTGCAAAACAATTCCAAACAAACAATTCTATTTTCTGAATTTTTTCATAAAAAAACCAAACAGTTGGATCATTCTCTAATTTGAACTCTCACAATACTTTAATCCAGAACATGTTCCAGAATTCACCTAAAAACGCAACCAAACGGAGCCTAGTAGTTTGCATCTGCGGAGGGGGGTTTTTGTTACATGTTATAATTTAGGAGAGTAAATGCGACTAGCACAATAATTTAAGGGGCAAATTGTAATTAACCCTTTAATTTATTTAACAATATATAACAAATTAAATACATTACAGTTGTAAATTCATCCCATGAATCATGATGGAGACTTCAAATAGGCTCTGACCCACTCTTTAGATCGATGCATTCGTGATTACAGGCTTTTAATTCGAAATGCTAAAAGTGGTCTGAGACGTTTGGATCCGCATTATCAATGTAATATTAATCAAATCATGGTACGGTTCTAGTGAAAGTTGACTGATTGATTTGATTTGTGGGCAGGTGCATTATCAATTAGGCCAAATAATAATACTAAATCAGACATGCTTTTCACGGATTAGCCATAATACAAATCACAATGGTTCTGCATCACGCACAACATTTAGGATGTGTTTGGTTATGTTTTTTGTTTAATTTTATTATTTGTTAATTGTATGTTTTGAAAGAATAAATTATTGAAAAATATGAAAGTTATTTTTTGGTATGTTTGTTTATATTTTGGGGTAGGTGAAATTAATGCTTTTTTATTGAATTTTTGAGATGAAAATAAAATTGAGTGATTATTTTAATATTAAAATAGTAATAAAAAATATATAACATATGTATCTATATAATAGAAAATGTGTATTTTGAAAATAAAATGAAGATATATTTAGTTATATTTCCTCAAAATAATGTTATTCCAAAAAAACATAACCAAACAAAGCCTTAATTTTCTTAATACAGAATTAGGGATATCAATTAGTGTTACAATATATTCAACCATTCTGATAGGTTTGGTGTGGCCCGTTGAGGTGCAGAAAACCATGAATCTCTGACGGCCAGTTTGGTTTTATTTTTAAATGTCATTTCTATTTTCAATCATTTTTAAAAAGTTGAAAAGTTAGTTACGTGATGTGATGTGAAAATAAAAATGTATTTGAATGAAATATTAGAAAGTAATAATTATAATAGTTTGTAGAATTGAAAAGTATGTTAATTTATATTTTTTATATTTAGAAAGATTTATTTTTTAAAATATATGAATATTTTATAATTTAAAAATGATAATGAAAAACTTTATGTCAAATCAAATTTGAATTTGATTGATGTGTAATAGGATAATATGGTAGGTTTAGAAATGAATTTTGGGAAGAAAATATGTACTTTCTCTGTTGAAAATTTTAAGAAAGTGTTTATTTTTAATTTTTATTCCCACAAAAAAATAAAAAGGGGGCTTGGAAATGAAACCAAACGGGCCATGAGGGAGCTGACCAGATTTTAGGTAGGAATGTAGGATGACCATCCTAGCTAGTATAACCTCTATTTATATTAATTTTCGTCAAATTCAACTGTGCAGGTTTGTGACCCTAATTAATGGGGCAATGTGGGGTTAAAATAACTTTAGTTGTACCAATTTTAGCCTTAAATTTGAAATGAATTCAAAGTCGCAAAGTATTCATATCAGATTAGATACGATCTCTCTGGTCTAAAAATAAAAATAAAAGAAAAAGAAATTATATTAATTAGGGTTCATTGAATGAATTTGATTTTTTTTTTTTTTAATTTATTAGGCCGATCCATGAGTTATATTTGATCGGATTGGTTTTACATTTCAAATCAAAACATAATTAGGGTCGCTATAAGTGTCCAAATGAATTTTTTTTAAGTTAATATGAACTAAATTTAATTGAATAAAAAGTGCAGCAAATCATTGTATAATGTACTTTTAATATTGTGTGGTTTAATGATATTTATAGTGATATATCTAGGTGAATTTTCATTTCAATATTAGATGAAGACGATCTATATAATAAATCCTCTTTGGACTTCAAGGGCATCAAACTTAGGCCACGCAAATAAGTGTGAATCCTAAGAAATAAAGAGATTAAATTTTAATTATGACGACAAAACAAGTTTCTATATTTTTTGAATTGTATCGTATAATAAAGCCTTGATATCAATGGAAGAAAACCATGGATCCAACAATTAATTAATTCAATGATTTCGTCTTTACGTATATAAATATAAATTTGAGATTTGAATTCTAATGAATTCTCAATATGCACGTGTAAATTAAGAAAAATAAAATAAAATAATGGATATCGATTAGTTGATTGAGTGATGTCATTGTCACACTCATAAGTGTTGAAATTAATATTCAAATACAAATAAATATTAAATACATGCGCATATATAAATCCAAAAACAATAGAAAACTAAAAATGACTTTAGTTACCATCCACGTTCTTTCTAATAATATAAATAATGAAGAAAAATAGAAACCAAATCATAAAAAAAAAAAAAAAAAATGATGGAAAAGAAAAAGAAATTAGTGGAGAACAATAGATGTGTGCGAAGTGGGCTCAAGCTTTGATAGGTTGGGCCGTTGGGTAATCAACCCAACAATTCTAAGTTTAGTCGCTCGAAAAGGCTCCCAAAATCACAACTACAACAAGCCTCATTATCGACATATTGGATCCTTTATTTCATTTTTTATTTTAATTTATTGAATTTATACTAAATGTATCTGATTTTTAATAAATTATTTTTATTAAAAAATATTTAATATAAGTGTCATATATTTATAAAATGAAACAGGGGATAGAATAGGAAATGGAATAAAAAATTTAAACCACATTATTGAACTCTACTCTCTGTTGAGCAATAAATGTAATACATATAAATATATATATATAATATGTATTTTACAATTTAAAAGGAAAAAAAAGTACAATTGATCGTTAAATAATTCACGTGGTTAAAAATCCTTCCCCAATAAAAAAACCAAATGGAAAATCGAAAAGTTTAAAGAGTCTAAAGTGTCAAAAAGAATCATTTATATAGACAACCTTTTTCCATGACGTACAAAAAAGGTATGTAAACAAAACATAATTTTATTTGTTATTTGTATTATTTTATTTTTTGTGAACATATTCTATGCTTCTTTCGTTTCTATGGAGTATTATTTAAGTACTTCAAATTATTACCCATTGTTATATGATTCAATAGTTTAATGTTAATTTATACTATTATATATAGTATATTTCTAAATTATATCCACTTAGGTAAATTTTTAATACACATAAGAGATCATGGTGACAGGTACACTTAATTATATATATATATATATTATAATTCATTTCCGTACGAAAATTTGGTAATCTTATTTATAATATATCTATTCACCCTAACAAAACTAATAATCATTATTTACTTAAAATTAGGAGTTCTTGAAAATCAAATATTTATTAGTTTAGCCTATATATTTATAATCTTTACTACGGTATAAAGTCGAGTTGAATTTTGAATTATTTATACATTATACTATATTATATCCTTTAAACTACAGTGAAATATCCAATTGAATTTGTTACTTCTTTTATCTCAAATATTTATAATTCTTGATATATTTAAAAATGTTATTTTCCATTTTTTTCCCCCAAAAACATTTCATTTAACCCTACTAATTCAACTAATAGAGTAACCCAAAAAGAAAAAAGGAGGGGAAAAAAATTGAAAAAAGAAAAATTATGGACTAAGATGAAGAAGGAAGCAACCGGTGCAAAACAGGACCAGACCGCCATCCCCGACCGTTGACAACAAATTAACAGCCAATCTTCGTTTAGACATATGCTCTTACCTTATAAATAGTTGTAAATCAATACAGCATAGTAAATTTTCCCCCAAATAGATTTTTCTCCTCATCAGCAAGAATCAGACTTGAAGAATTTGCGCGTCTCCGGATTCTTGTAACCTAGATTTCCTCTCTTTGCTCAATCTAATTATCTCAATCCACTTATACAGGCGCAGATTTACACGGAGAGGCGCACGCTGAGTTATCCTGTAAATAGATATAATTGCAAGATTTCAATTGTTAATCGGAGTTCTCGGCTAAAAGCATGTCGAAGTCGTTACCCTATTCAGTGAAAGATGTACATTACGATAATGGAAAGTTTCGCCAGCGATCTCCATTCAAGGTGAGTTTTGTATTTTTCAGATCTCATGGCTTGCTCTTTCTTTGTTTCTTTCGTCAAAAATTTCTGCTTCTTTCTAATTGGTTGGGGGTATATGTATGTCAAGATTCCGATTTAGTATTTTTCTTCTAGATCATGGAGAGTGATGCAGTTCTTGATTTTTATTTGTGAGATTGAGATGCATGGATTAGAGTGGAACAGTTAGTTGATTTTCATTTCTTCTTGGGACTTCAAATTTTCTATCAATCGTCTAATCTAAAGTATTAATGGCGAAGGGTTTTTAGAGGGTTTTGACTAGTCCTGCAATGAAACAATGGTGCAGAGAAAGATTGTAGTTTATGGAGCTTCTTAGGAAGGTCTTCCGAAATTTGTGATCGTTCTCTTTTTAATATTGTCTATTGTTTGTTCCTTGGGGGCCGTAAGGGTGGGGTTGGGGGTATTTCCTTTTCTGTGGAATTTGGGATGCTTTCCTTGGTGGTAGCTTGTATTGAGTTAAAGTTAAGTTACCATGGTTTCTTCTCCAGGTGATCACTCAAAATATTATAACAAGTGATGTAAAACGTGAATGTACAAAATGCAGTACAGGAAGGTTTCTTGTGCTGTTAATGATTTTTGGTGTAGCCTATCTCATGCTGACACATACGAGCCACATTCCTTCCTCATCAGATGGTATTGCCCAAAATGTTGGCACTGAGGCAGGAAAAAATTACTTCACAGATGGAAAAGGTAGATTTAGAAAATTTTGGAGAAAGCCACCAAGGCTTCCTCCTCGCTTATCGCCTGACGAAATAGTTGCTAGGAATAAGTCTATTCATAAATCTAACAAGTTAGATTCTGGGCCTGATTGGAAGGCTAGGCAACAAAAGGTGAAGGAGGCATTTCTCCATGCGTGGTCTGGCTATCGGAACTATGCAATGGGATATGATGAACTTATGCCACTGAGCCATAAAGGAATTGATGGCCTAGGAGGTCTAGGAGCCACAATAGTGGATGCTCTTGACACAGCCATGATAATGGGAGTTGATGAAGTTATCCATGAAGCAGGCTCTTGGATTGAGGAACATCTTCTTGAGAGGATTGAGGGGAAAGGCCAAGTAAATTTATTTGAAACTACTATACGCATTCTGGGTGGTCTTTTGAGTGCTTATCATTTAAGTGGGGGTGAACATGGTGGTAATGCCTCAACAAAAGGACCTAATCCAGTTGTCTATCTTGACAATGCTAAGAATTTGGCTGATCGTCTGCTAAGTGCTTTTACATCAAGTCCCTCTGCTATTCCCTTCAGTGATGTTGTTCTGCATGACCGTTCTGCACACCCTGCTCCTGATGGATTAAGCAGCACAGCTGAAGTTTCTAGTGTGCAGCTTGAGTTCAATTATCTCAGTTATTTGATTGGTGATCCAAAATACTCTTTGGAGTCTATGAAGGTTTTGGAACATATGAAGACCACGCCGAAGGTCAAGGGATTGGTTCCTATATACATAAAGTAAGTCTAAAATGTTTTTGTTTCTTTGCATGAGTTTGACATTGTTATGCAGACTAGCTCTTCCCATCACTCATTTTAAGTAGCTTGCTTTGTGCTTCTTTCTTAAATACCTTGATAGTCTGTAACTGGGTTTAGAATTCTGTTGCTTTCCAATTTTCCATCCCTACATTATTGACGTGACCTTGTTGGTAGTGAGGATTTATTTTATTTTCACAAATATTATTGGATTTTAAATAAAACAATTTAGGAACTGTTCCAGAGGCAAGGAGCAAAATCACAATACTTCCTGTCAGAATATTGCTGTAGATGAGTATATTGCATTCAATTTTGTGGAATGCTCCTTGCAGTTAGAAGCCATTGAAGTTTCAGCTCTAAATAAAGATACTTTCTCCAACAGATCAAGTCAATAATTGGACATGTGTTCAGTTTGCATAAGAAAAGCAGGACAGAAGGGACGGAGATTGAAAGTTGCATTATATTACAATTATTGCTGCACAAAAAGTTTTCCTTTTTCCCTATCTTGTTCATTAATTCAAAGCACACACAGACATTCAACGGACATAAGTGTTATACATCACGTAGAAGGACTTCCTATAAGTTAGTTTGTCAACATATGGTCATTGATTTCTATTTATTATGATTGCAGTCCTCATACTGGTGAGTTTAGTGGCGAGAATATTAGACTTGGATCTCGTGGTGATAGCTACTATGAGTACCTCATAAAAATCTGGCTTCAGAACCAAGGAAGTAATTTGACTTATTTGCACGATATGTACAAAGAATCAATGAAAGGTGTCAAAGAACTTCTTGTTCAGAAATCTGTGCCCAATGGATTGGTTTTTGTGGGAGAATTGCCTTATGGGCCTCACGGTGCCTTCAGTCCAAAAATGGATCATCTGGTTTGTTGCTATCTTTGTTTTGGTTTATCTTCCTTAATAATGAAAATTAAGTGCAAATAGGATTACTTTACATGTCTGCTAGTGATAACTGCTGCAGGGTAATCATTATGTTTCTATAAATTACCTTATAGTCTCCTGGCAGATGTTTGTCTGAATGATTTATGCTCTCTAGTTTTACGAAGTTCTCGTGTTAAAACTAAATTTCATAAATTTCTGAAATAGTTATTTCACAATGAGGTTTGTTAAAATATAGCCAATGCAGCTAGCATATCGAATACTAATTCAAGATTCTATAGTTTGAAAGAGGTGGTAATTGATTTTTTCTCTTTGATGGTTTAAAGAGGTGCTAATTCCATTCACACAACTTATATTCATCTGCTGAATGCTGTATCCAAAACATATTTTACATGGATCTGCCGGTTTACTGATGCTTATGTAGAAATAACAGAATCATCCTTTATTAACTCCCATTATTATTTTAAAAGAGAAGACAATTCTCATGCGTTCTATTTTGTTGTGATTCTATGCATCTCTCGACATAGGTATGTTTCCTCCCAGGAACTCTTGCTCTTGGTGCCACAAAGGGCATTGTGAAAGAAAAGGCCATGAGAGAAAACTTGCTCAATTTTGAAGATCTGGAAAATTTGAAGCTTGCTGAAGATTTAGCTAAGACATGTGTTGAGATGTATTCAGTAACTTCTACTGGTCTTGCTCCAGAAATAGCATATTTCAATGTGAAGGTCAGCTTGTCTTTAAAATTTCTATTGCTTTAATTTGTTTTTTTTTTTCTCCATTTTACATTCTTATCTTTATTTCTTGAGAAAGGTTGTGGTTCCCAACTTTCTGATATAAGGCAATCCAACTTGTTTCCCCTTTTCCTATCATTGTACTATTTCGCCTTAAATCATTATCTCATTTATTTATCTGTAATGATACTGCTGATATTCACTTGCAACTAAATCTGATTTTACTTCTAGCAGGGGCAAAGTGAAGGTGGTCCTGGTGGTGGAAATAAGAATTCAAAATATGTAGATGACATAATTATAAAACCTGCTGACCGTCACAATCTCTTGCGACCTGAAACTGTTGAATCACTGTTCTACTTGTTCCGCATCACAGAAGATCCCAAGTATGTCCTAGTTAATTATGAAGTCAGCTCTCTGTCTGAAAGTTTTTGGGAAACTGATTCTGTTTCTAGCTATTTTTTTTCAGTAGCGTCGAAGTATCTGTATTTCTTACCTTTTTGCCTTTTGTCACTAGCATTGATTTTGAGTGTTGTTATTACACATGCAGATATCGTGAATGGGGTTGGGAGATCTTTGAGGCATTTGAGAAGTATGCAAAGGCAAACTCTGGAGGTTACACTTCACTGGATGATGTTACAGTGGTTCCTCCACAGAGAAGAGACAAGATGGAGACCTTTTTTCTGGGTGAAACACTGAAATACCTGTACTTACTGTTTGGGGAAAGAAATGTACTTCCATTGGATGAGTATGTATTTAACACGGAAGCTCATCCTTTCCCTATTCGACGCAATGCTGGAAGGAAATGAAGCTTCCGGTAAGATAAACAAGTTTGATTTAGAGAAGGCTGGATTTCCAAATTCGGTTTTGTCGGCCCGAACAGCATTTGAAAGAAGTCATCCTGGAGCTACCGAAGCGTGGCAATTGAGTTGAAAAGTTCAGAGATGGAGTTTCTCCTCTCTTCAGCTATACTGCAATAGATTTTGTATGTGTACTTTTTGATGTCTTAAAATTAATTGAGGGAACTTTACATACTGAGAGTTAGAGACTATAGATTGCTAAAATTTCCTGCCAATTCTTTTCCCGCAGTTGATTGTCGAGCTATACAATTAGATACAATTTACACCTTTAGCGGGTTATAAGACAACCATGTAATTGGTAATACAGATTTTCCTATTATCGTTGTTACATTCAAAAAACACATGGAACGATCGATGTGACTGTTAGAAAATCAGTATGCTGTTGCTTTGAATTGCCTACTCCTACAAAGGTCATTATTGTTTGATATTTGTTAGCTCACATCATTCTCTGGCTTCACACTGGCTTCACAGAAGAAACAAATGATCTCCATCTCGTATGACACTTAAGTCATCTATTTCCGCGTTCTCTGCATTTACTACTCTTGTGAGACTGTCATCTCCAAATTTTTGACCTGCAGTTTCACAAGGAGGTGATGATCAGATACACCACCAGGTAAATTGTTATTTGTTTCACTTACCAGTAAAATTTGTCTTATTATATAGTTAACATTAGTTAGATCATGCACTCCAAGTTGTCATTGAAATCTGGTGCTCTGTTCGCAGTTCAAGGAATGCATACCTGCTATTCTGAGTAGTTCTTCTAATGAATCAGGTAGAATTATTAGCTTCGCGAGCTGCTTTTCTGAAGGTTTATTCTTTGGAAACTTCATATGAATGGTGACTCTTTTCTTCGCTGGTTTTATTGCTTCTACGCTAGTTGGATTTGTGGAACTGGTTGAGCTGACATATGAATGTTTCTTGGTCGCGTAATTGGTGGCCCCATCTATTTTCTTTTCATTTTCATAATTCAATATAAGGTCGCATATGCCTTTATTTGCATGCTTTTCTGCTAGTGCTTTTGGCGTCCAGCCTCTCCCGTCTGGTTTGTTCACATTTGCTCCCTTTTCCAGCAGTAATCTAACCATTTCAAGATGCCCCTGTTGGACAGCAACATGAAGAGCTGTTTGCCCATCCTCAGCATATGAATTCACATCGATTTCACTTCCTTCAGAATCATTATTTACTGATGGTTTTGCTGTCATAACTCCCGAATTTGGGATATCTGCACTTGTTTCCTGTTTCAGTTTCTCTCCATGGAAATGATCTTGATCTCCAGTGTGCCTATTGTAGTCTCCTTTAGGTTCCCCATCAAACCAACTTTTGAGGATCAGACTTGGATCCTGCTGGCCCTCAATGTCAAAACCTCTGTATGCTTTCAGTTTCTTGAAGCAGAAGATAGTTATTCAGTTAGAGTTTCCAATATAAAAGAAAATGATATTGAAGCAATAAAAGTGCTGCTTGCTTAAATTTACCAAGAAAAGATTGTTCATAACAATGCGTTCATCTTCTGGGCTTGCTTGAAGAATGTTCAGAAATGCAGTCTTGTTTAGCCGTAGTATTTGAGAAACTTCAGTAGTTCGAACACCAAACGGCTGAGGCTTTCCACATAAAACACCTATTTCCCCGAAAATTTCCCCCGCAGAAGCCTTCCTCACTATCTGTGTGCATTAAAGAAAAATGAAGTGATATGCCTATGGAAAACGCATCAATAATATGGGCTGATGTATTAAGTCTTACTTGTTCATGTCCATTAATCTTCGTGATATAGTCCTGCCAACAAAAATATTCAGAATATGAAGCTGAGAAGCAGGGAGACTTTTAAGGGCTTTCTTGACATTTCCTATGAGATTGAGTAGCTTACCACTGCTCCTGAGACCAGTATGTATGCATCCGTTGGTGCCTCATTTTGTAGAATCACGTCTTCTCTGGGAGGGAAGTACTCAGCTTCCATTTCTGGGACCTTTCAGTCCAGTACAGGAATAATTAATTAATAAAATCTTGCCTTGTTATTTGATTTTCCATGTAATGCTATGTTTGGTTCTGGGACCTTGTCTTTTATCTTTCATCTTTCGTTTTCCCACCAAAATCCAAGATCCAAACATAACATAAACGAACCAGGAAAATAGGAAGAATGGATCGTACCAGTTGGAAAAGGAAGTCCTGGGAAACCCCACGGAAGAGATGGACATGTTGAACAACAGGGTAAAACAGATAATGCGCAATGCTGGAACGAATGGCTTTCGGCAGGTCATTCAGGGTCTCTTGCTGTTTAAGTCCTTCTGTTTTGAATTTGAGACATATATGTGATAAAAGCTGATCTTGAATTTGTGGGGGCAACTGGTTCCTTTTCGCAAATTCTGAAGCAGCTCGGACAGAATCCCTCTGCAGCACCAAACCAAGAATCTCAAGATTAGCTCAAAGTACCCATCTTTCGTAAAGTGGAACTTTCGGTTGTCCTTCAATGTAACTAGAAGTTTCTTAGAATTCTGTAATGCATCTGTCGCATAGAAGCTACCAAATGAGAGTGAAAGAGAACATACGAAGTTTCGGGTGCGGCTGGTCCAGTGAACTACAAGATTTGTCATGTTCCCAATGAGATATGACGTCAATCCCAGGTTGAATAGCATGTAAAAGATACCAAATAGCATCTCTCTTGGGTTTTCCGCGTGCAAGTCCCCATAACCCGTTGTGGTTAGAGTTACAATGGACCAATAAATTGCAGTCACATATCTGTCCCACAGGCTGAGGTGTTTGAAATTAGGATAGACAGCACCAATCCAGGTTTTCTCTGGATCTGGATATCTGTCCGCGATCATGTAATTGAAGCAACCCGCACAATGTACAGCAAACAGGGTAACCTGAAAATCCAACCAGGAAATATTGTTACCACTGTGCAAACCTTAATATATTACATGACTATTCATTCATTCAGCAAGTGGGCTTACAGATATGAGTTTTGTGCAGCGAGTCCAGAAATAGTTAAACCGAATGTCCTTTTCAAGCCTGGAGGAAAGAAAGAAGAAGTCAGAGTTCGTGAAAAACAGGTTTTCGCTTCCCTGCATGAAGCGAGAATTCTATGATTCAGACAGACCTTGCAAAGAGGGAGCTGACTCGTCTGAGACGCCAAAGTCGAAGCATACTCAGCAGTTTGAATCCTAGTCCGCCGTTGTGGTCTGTGAAGAGGAGGCTGAGAGATTGAAATGGGACTGTTGAGCAGACATCAAAAATGAACCAGGTCGATAGATACCTGTTAGTTGGATATACAACACACATGAAGACATATTACAGAACCTGTTAGTTGGATATACAACACACATGAGGACATATTACAGTGTTTCTGGGCTCTACCCTAAGATGGAGAAATTAAACTACTGCATGCTAGTTACCTTACTGCTATTTTTCTTGGTTCATCAATCAGAAGATACGATTCGCTGTCAAGATACGCGACGAAAAAGGTCAGAACAATATCAACAGCAAAGAAGCTGTTGACAATGTTGTCAAATACGAACAAAAGATCTTGCTTGTAAGGCAGGAATGCGAATTCAAACGGAGAGATCCAGGCGGAGTAGATGACCAGTAGAACTAGAAACATCTCCCAAGCCCTGAAAGAATAAATAGTGAGAATCAGAGGCCTTCTATATTTACAACAACACTCTCAGGTTTCTGAGGCGAAAAGGGTCCTCACCTATAGCGAGGATTGAATGGTGAAACTATGTGCTTTCGAAGCTTTGTGGCCCGATTGATTCTAGCTCCAAGAGATGGAATAAGATCGCTAGAGATGAAGCCGCTGTTGGTTCCTTTGCTCATGTGGAACTCCTCCACGCAGAAGCGTCGTAGGAAATTTTTGGAGTATGAAAATGACATTTGTGTCTTGAGATGGAAGCTTTCTTGGCTCTGTCAAAGTTCAAAACTTTCTTCGTGTGGTTAGCAAGGTAATTAGAGGAAGTTTATATATATAGCACGGCCTCACGGGCATTGGAAGCTACACGGGGAATAGCATGCCCTACTTTTTCCCATTAAAGGAAGTTGCCATTTCCAATGGACCATTGAACATATTTGGAAAGATTATGCAGCTAACATGTCACTAAGGGGACTAGTGATAAAGAGGTGTAAAGAAAGGGAATTTTTCCAAGTTTTCGACTTTTGACTCATGATCAAAGGCGAACATGAGAGGAAAGTTGAAGTGGGAGACAACAAGAATTCAGTCTAAGGCAGAAAGCTTGGAGAAGATGAATTCAGGAAGGCAAAGGGAAATGTGGGATGGTCCAGGTTTCGATGTTGGTGGCAATTGTGGGAGCTCCCAGCGCCAATAAAGGGGCCTTTAATATGAGCAATAAACTGATAATTAAACTTATTGTTGGTGTTTTCATTTCAAACCTAGAAATGGACCAACACGCCATGGCATGAGGATTCGCTGGACGATCCGTGTGGTGGATGCCACGTGGACCTATGGTTGCCTCCATCATAGTATTGTTGGTGCACATTGTGTGCTGGTTTAAGATTCGGCAGCTAAATTCTGAACTGTCTAATTATACATTGATATAATTATAAAAAAAAATAAAAATTATCGAGATATTCTCTAAGTATTTAATAGCATAAAAACTAAAAATTCTCGTTCAAGGCTTTACATCTTTTGTGTCTTGACTATGTGGATGTCTTAATGGTGACTACCCATTTTATTTTTTCCTTAAGGAAAAGGGCCAAAAAAGTATGAGGTTGTTGGTATATGCCATTGGTAGGCAATGAGAACCATATATGTGTGAAGTGGGGTTCCCCATATATATCCTCCCTCTCTCCGTCTCTCTTAGTGATCATAAGCATATGCATCATGCTATTGTTGAAAATCCTGGCCCTTGGTGATAAAGCATGTAGTTTTGGTCCTTTCTTTTGATGATTTTCCCGAATTTGTTTCTTTCTGTTTTTCTTTCGTGAAGAAGGTATTTGTAAGAGTTCTAATTTTTTAATAAGTCGCAAAAAAAGTTTTCAATAAAGTTGTGAATATTTGAAAATAACAGTTCAAAGTATTAAAAAACTTACAAAAATCAGATGTCGTTGATTGTGACTTCTACTTTTCGTTTAATGTTAAAAAATTAAAAGTAAAAGCATCACTTTTCCATACTTTAAAATATTTAAAATTCAATTAAAAAGATGAAAAACACTTGTTTTGAAATTACTCGAAATATTTTTTTCGAGTTAATTTTAAAGTAATCATATGTTACTCTTGTGACAATTGTACAAAAAATGGCTTCTCTTGAATTTTCTTGGTTCTAGACTAATTGTCTTATCAACTTTGCTGGTAGAAGAAAAATCTAGTGATATAAAGTTATTATCATCTTATAATTAGAGATATATAGATCCATATATATAGGGTGGGAGGACCCATATCACACTTATAAACATTATATGTACTTATCCTAAAATATTATATGTTTTTCCTAATAAATGATTCTTGTTTTGGGGCAAATCTTTTGCCGACCCAAATCTGCGATTGTTAAACGTGGAGGGTTTAATCGGGTTAACCCTCCATCAACTGCATACCATGAAGTCGACTTGACAATAAGCCATCTTTGACTTCCATGTCACATGATAATTGCGAACCTTTTGATGTAAAATTTTGAGTTTAAGTTGAATCTTCCGTGGAATATATTCTGGAACTATATATTCTGATTTATTTTTGAGTGACAATATCAATTTTCTTAAGAATCTATTGAGAGAAATGAAATATTGAGTTTAAGATAATTGATAGCCATACTGCCATCTTTATTCGTAAATATCTGTTTTTGTGAAAAATTAAAATGAACAAAAAGTCATAGGATTAGTCTATTTCTTGCACACTGCGTATCATTTACTATAACAAAAGTAAATAATAGAGACAAATAAGTAAAAATGTATTTCAAAATAGTTACCAAAGATAATTTAAATGGACTATTTAATATTAATTGCCCATCTTACTTTATATAAAGACAATATTTAAAATGGCCTCTGTATATTCTATGGTTGCAACTATAAAGATTGTTTATCCAAATACTCCTATATGTATTGGATTCAATTTTCACGCTTCTCCAGGGGAAAAAATACAAAAAATTCATTTTCTTTTATTTTTTTGGCCCCCTATAACACAAGGACATGAATTCTAGCATCATTACATATTTTTGAGATATGAATTGTTTTCATCAAAAGAAAAAGATATTAAGAAGTTGTTTGGGTGAGCTTATAGGCTCTACAAAACATCTTATACGATGTTTAAGAGCTTATAAGTTGATAGAAAGGGTTTGATAAATTTTTTTAAAAGAGAACTTATAAGATTCTAATATGTTATGAGCTTATAAACTCTTTTAAAAAAAGTAAAGAGACTCCAACTTATTTTTAAAATTTTAAAAAGCTTATTCATTTTTAATTATAAAATTATCATTATTAACATCTTATAAGCTCCAAAATCTTATTTTATCCAAACACTTCAACAACTTATTTTAAAAATAAGATCTAAAATTTATAAATTTTAAAAATATCATATAAAATATAGAAGTTTATAAGATATTTAAAATAAATTTAGCCAAATACCCTTTTAAGTTGTTTAAGGATCAAATCATAAGCAGGTGCGATTGTCGGTTGAAGTCGGGAGTTTCGGGTAAAACTGGGAAGGCGGGCGAAGGGACCCTTTCCACTATTTTTATCTTTAACTAACTTTCCACGGGCAATCATTTCAGTCCATTAATTCATACACGTTCACACTACATATTTATTTTTATATAAATATATATATATATATATATATAGCCTAAGGATTAATTATATATGTATTAGATAAATGTGATCCTGTGAAGATAAATTTAGTAGGGCCTACTCATGATATCCCCCCTGAGGGATCCCAATACTTTGGGAGTTATGATAAATTCCACGTGGACAATTTACTGTTACTATTATATTATATTATTACATTATATTTTTATTTATATATATACATATATTAAAAAATTATTAAGGCTAGAACCTCAAGACTCATATTATGCAAAGCCGTGTGACAGTCGACCCAATAACATAAGTTTTAACATAAAGTGTCAGATTATCGGTTTAAACTTCTAATGTGTTGATGTATAAATTAAAAAAGAGGATATATATATAAAGACGATGACATTAAATTAATTGATCAGTCTATTATACGTATGCATATTTATGTATTTGAATTCAGCTCCCTATTTATTGATTTCTTTGAGACCAACTACACACACTAAAACGTGGTGTGTTAGCCGGCCCTTCCATGCAAAAAGACAGCCATCATGCAGTAAAGGAGCTGCATTGGGTCAGGAAACGTTTGAACAAAGAAACCTCTCTATGTTCACAAAATGTCCATGATTACTCCAGAAAAATCAAAGTGGTAGGTTTTGCTTTTGTGCTCTTCTTGTGGCAAAGGAAATAAAAGGAAAAAATGAAAAGCCAACCACAGTTCAACTTCATCTCAACTTTTCCAGACCCTGAAAAGGTGTTTTTTTTGTTTTTTTTTTAATTTTTTTGGGTGGCAATCGACAATAATATTTGAATTTTTAATATAGAATAGGTTTCGAAAGACATGAAAGATTTCCCTCCAAATTGTACATACAACTTCTAGTAGAATTTTATGTATGTCTATGAGATTGAGTAGAAAAATATATTTACTCACGTTCAATTAAGTATTCTTTTCGCTTCAATCTTTACTAGGTTAATTCATTTTATAATTTTAAATTAGGTATTCTGTTCACTCCAATTTCTGCTAGTTAATTCTTTTTAATATTTAAAAATTAAAAATAAAATATAACATACGACACAATAGGCTAACGAAGAAGAATTTTTTGTTTGTTTGTTTGTTTATTTACACACGCACCACATGGAATTTTTTAAAGTTTAAATCTCAAATCTTACATAGGGGTGTTAATCGGATCAATTCGATCCGATGAACCTAACGATCCAAACCGAGTCAATCTAATTGATTCAATTTGGATTAGATTGGTTCGGTTTGGATCGGATAATCAAGTTTGATTTGGTTTGGTTCTCAAATTTCATATTCACAGACCCGACCCTTTAATTAAAATAAATAATAATTCATTTTTTTTAAATTATGAGTTTTGTTATTTATATTTATATTTAATGTTCAACTTATATTTGAATTTGGGATTTTATATTATCAATTATGGCTTGTGGTAAAAAGGGAGATAATTTATAACAATTATGACTTATGGTGCTATGGTGCAATACTATGTGCTTTTGAATTTTAATTAATATTTTAAGAATAATTTGATTATCTTGTTTTTCTAGTTAAGAAACTAAAGAAATTGTAACTGGTGACTCCTCCTCCTCCTCCTCCTCCTCCTTCTTCTTCTTCTTCCCTTGACCCGATTACCTGAATCAAATCAAATCAATTAAAAATAATTGGTTTAAATTCATTTTCTCCACAAACTCGAACTAATTCGATCCGTAAACACCCTTAAAAATATATATGTATGAACAATATCATTGAATTAATTGACCATCTAACTTGAAAAAGACATTTGAGTTAGAAACTTCATGAGACCCCAACTTATGACACATTGACGAATTAAAACCTTGTTGATCTTCTTATGTAGTACCACACAAGCTTTAAAGGTAAAAACATGTATAGATATTCTCGAACCCCATATCAATTGACATGAAATATTGATTCTTTCCCCCATTTTTGGATTTTTTTGCTCCATTATTTTTGAAAAAATAAAAATAAAAACAAAAACTCCCAAATTGTGAATATTTAAAAATTTCTCCGTGTCCGTATAGTGATTTGCCCGATTCTTATTCCTCGAGTCATATCCGCTCCCTTCACTTGTTTTAAGTTGAAAAAATGCATTGAACCAATTTCACTTAATTGGTGTCATTATTCGCAATCAAATACTAATCACATGCTGTCAGATGAAGTGTCCAACGCGTAATCCCGCCTGATTGGACCTCTAATTATCCTCTCCTATCCAAAAATCTGATCATCATAAGTAGCCAACGACCACAGATTGATTTTGGGATACTGTGGTCCAATGGGCCAGGGGGGGTGGGAGGTCCTCCCCATGAAAATTTCTAAGTTGTGGTCCTTAATTCAACTGATTAAAAAAAATGTGACAGATGGGAATATCCTAAGTCATAATTGATAATTATGTGCTTAATTTTGGGTAGCTTATTAATTAATACCCCACCTTCCCTAACTTAAGTATCTTGTGTGGACATAATTAAGATGTTAATGAGCCATTTCTTGTCAAAATAATTGGCACCACTCAAGTTGCAGCAATAATGCATGTAGATTTTAAGAAGTTAATTACTTTTATCTGTCACGTTAAACTTATCTGTTAAAATTATAATCGGTTGTTGTATCGCATCATGCCATCACATCAGACTATTTTCCACTTAAACCTAAAATTACGAGCTTAATTTCAGGCACATGTCTATAATGAAATTTTCACGACAAAAAGAATTGGGTCTTTAATTTTTTATTTTTTTTATTTTAGTGTAAATAATTATATTTAGATATCCATTTATTTACATTACTTTTTAGTGGAATTCTTGTTATGTGCAAATAATGATTGCTTCATTGTACTATCAAAGACTATGCAGGAAATATCAGGCTAGTTTTTATCCAAATGTGAGGCCCCTTGTTAGTGTAGTATGCATAATAATTCTCCATGTGCCTTACTTTGTGCATCAAGATTCTGTCCAGAAATCATTTAATTTGCTTGGGATCTTTTACCTACCCCAATGTCTTCCTAACTCCCAAATAATTCACACTTTTAATTATTATTACAACATTTTTAAGGAAGTATTAATTGCCGTATGTTTAACAAATAAAGTTCTTTTTTAGTCGGTTGAGGTAGGATATATGATTGTACATTGTATTCGATCAAACGATAGAGTACATTTTCAATAAGTAATTTGATATGATATTTTAAAATATAGTTAAATTAAAGTCCTATCATTTTAGAATCCTGATTGTTTTCACCAAGCAATATTTATCAGACCATTAGATTATAGTAGTTGACCAGATCCAAATCGAACAACGCAGTCTACTAACATCTTAATTGAGCCACTTTAATTTTTTTTGTAATTTTCTAGATATATTATCTGCATGTTAGCATTATTATCTTCTATACACCCTTTCACTAATTTGAGCATCGAAAATTTTTTCCGCAATCCTCAACGACCTTATCTGTCTTTATTTTACCGAACTTGGTGATCCAATCCAAATATCCCTATACCCACTCAAATCACAACCTAGAACAAATCTAGTTAAAATATTTTTGTGTTTTTTTTTTCTTTTTTTTTTGGATTCACATTAAACGTGTTGGTTGTGCATATCATTGTATCTTGACATTATAGAATGATAAAGATATTTAAAAAATAAAAAATAAAAAAATTCAAAGTGATGTTTGGCGGTTCGATGGAATTTAGTCAAGGTGGGGATGCAACACATGTTGCATGCAATTGGACCCTGGAGGCTGGACCTTGGTAGAAACATTAATGTGGGCTTGTCCAATGTCTAGTTGCCTGTTATTTAAACTCATTTGTGGCTTTCGGTGAGCCTCACGTGATGAGCCACTCTCATGGTCCACATTTCTTCTAGTGGTGGGGAATGCTCTCTACAACTTATCCTCTAACTAACTTCTTTTTTCCTTCTTTTTCTTTCTTTTTTTTTTTAATTTTTTTAAATTCTTTAATTCTGCAAATTAATTATTTTCCACGTCAATTTGCAGGCACCTCAACTAATCTGTTTTTTTGTAGTGGTAGATCATTCACATCTAAACTGAGGCATTCACTAGAATACTATTCCATACAATTCAACAAGAATTTAAATCCGCAGCCCTCTCATATATCGTTGTCTGATAATCAATTTTTAGCGGTGACAATGATTTTCCGCTTTTCTCACTTGATTGGTTAGTCTTTTCAATTTATAACTTTTTTCTTCTTTTTTTTCTATCAAAAAGCACGTGTATATGGTAGGCATAATAGAAATTTGAAGTTGCTAAAAGGGGGAGAATAAGTGCGTTAAAAGCTTCAAAAAATTCTTTCTTTACCTAATGAAGTTGAGTTGCAATGAAAGTAAGGTTTGAGCCATTAATGTGTGCTTAATATTCAACAAAGGGTTTCTTTTTGTTTGTGATGGAGTGAGTTTCTCCAACTCATAACACAAAGACAAAATATGCATCTCATATCCGAATCTAATCTTTGGCTGAGCAATAAAGACTGGACAAAGCTGAGTTGTCTTTCTCATTGGAGGAGCCAAACATGGCCTTGTGGTCCTCTACTGTTGCACTCATGAACTCAGAAGGAGTTTATTGCTATTTGTCAATTAAATTAACACGAAAAAAATCTTTGACTTGGGACCATATGGGAGGCCAAGATTGACTATACAAAAAAGAATAAATTTTTTAAATTAAAAAAATGTGATATTCCTATCTAACAATGATGTTGGGTGATGAAAATGATCGAATCCAATCAATCACATGACTGATTTGGCTATACTTATTCGATAATTAAATTGGGTTCGATCAGATTCTGACCTCAATTAAAATTTGGCCATGTTCATAGCATAACTTAGGATAAAACCATACTTTCAACCTTTGATCTGTTGTAACAAGTAAGTAGTACGTACTTATCCTGGTAAAATTTTCTATTAACCATGCGTGAAGAATACTAATCCATTATAATCAATGGGAAGATCTTGATTAATTAACCAAGATAGAATACATAATTGAAAAGAATATTGGTGCAAGTCACTTAACTATAATCCTATGTATAATGGCCATCAAAACCTTCATAATATTACAAGCACGTTTTAAGAAAGGGTGAGTAGTGGTCTTGAGATGCCAAAAATGGGATTGGTCAAGAACTACTCAAAATTAATGCCAATCTAACTTTGCTGTCATTGGTTGGTTCTCCTTTACCACAGCCATAGTCATCATCTCTTGATCGTATTTGCTTAGTGCTGCAAAGTAGTACAAACATTTTAAAAGAAAGCGCATTGTATTATTCATTTGTTGACTAAGGAGAAAAGTGCTACTTATCTTTCAACGAGAATCATTTGGTTAAAGATAAGCGCATTTTACCTTGGGGAAAGAGGGAGTCAACTTCAAGTTGTTTCATGTTTTTTGTACATGATAATATATATTAAGTTCAAATGATAATAGCATGTAACCACCAAATTGAAGGGAAAAAATATCTCATAATTGACTTTGTTGATTAGTACTGCGATGATTAATTTTCTATTATGCGACACTAATGAGGATAAGTCTAAAGTTTTTGTCCTCTTGCAATTGAAACTCGTATGACTCATATAATATCTTCTTGTTTTATAGCATTGCGTTGAAAATTCAAATAAAAAAGTTCAAAATTCGTGGAGTGTTTACATAGTTGGAGTTTTAAATTTTGCACTTTTTATTGAAAAATAAATAAATGATGAGTATCTTCTCATTTATTTTTATTCATGCAGTTGCTTAAAAAAATAATACAATATAGAATTGCGAGCACCAGTGGTCTAGTAGAAGTGGACGGCAAAGTGACTTTTTTACCTGTTCTGTTATGACTCACAGTAATACAATGAAAGATACCATAATCTATTTGACACACAATAATGTGTTGAACTGCTTCAATAAATTTGTGGCGAGATCTTTCAATTTTTTTCACTTCTCACGTAAGGTAGAATAGTAGGTTATATTTGTTTTTCCTAATTTTTTTTAATTAATTTTCAAGTATTTCTCAATTTTACTATTAACTAATTTTTTCAAAATTTTTAAAATTAATTGCTTTAATAAAATAAAGTGTGCACAACATTCCCCCCCCCCCCCCCCCCCTCTTCTCTAATATTAATTATAATCAACTCATTAATGAGATTAACAATCTTCAATTATTCAAGGATAGGATATCGCATCCCAAATTTAATTTCCACTATAAATAGAAGAAGCATTTGGGTATAAAAAAGGGAACTCATAAAAACAAGACAAGCAATGGTCTTTGTCAAACAAGCATTGTGGCCTCACTACAACTACAAACAAAGAAAGTTGGAAATCCAATCAGCAATCATCGTATGATAAAGTGTCGCTCTCCACTTTCCCATTAAGCTATGCCAAACTCTGAAATTGGTAGCAATTTTCAAAGTGCATGATGATACTTGCAATAAATCATTTGATAGCTTTCTAAATTTATTAAAATCGGCATATCGCAATATCCCAAAGTGACAGCCAATTTTGCTAACTTGTCCATAATTTTTCATAAGAAAATTATGATGTTAAACTCATCTAAAACAGTATTTTTATGATCAATCATCTTTATAGTTAAAAAGTTTTGGTCTAATTTATACTTTAATATGTTACGATAATAGAAAGTTCTGCATAACTAACATTTTGATTAGACTATGGGTGTCAATTTGGGTAATAACTCATGGGCTCAACCCAACCCACATGGTTTTGAGTTGAGTTGGGCTCAATATTTCAGAAATGGGTTTGAGCAGATTGAGTTTTAAATGGGTTCAAAATAGGTCAACTCAAAAATTTTAATTCATTTAAGAAATCAGCTCATTATGTTGTAAAATTATATATTAAATAAAGTGTAGAAAGCATAATAATATTATTATGGTCTTTTGAATTATTTTTTTAAAATAAGTAAATTAAATCAATTTTTTTGTTTTTCGTTGGAACCATTTGAAACCAAATCCAACCTATTTTGAACCCAACCCATTTTCAATCTATCCATCTTAATCCATATAGAATCCAACCCATTTTGAACCCAACCCACATAAACCCAAATCAAAATCAACCAAACCCACCCATTTGCCACTACTCGATTAGACTTTCATAGGTTGTGGTGACGAGTACAATTTTTGGATAGAATTTATTATTCAATTAGAACACTTTATCGTGGTAGGTTAGTAGTAATGAATCATATCGAACATTAGACAACAAACATGGCTCCCATATCATATTTAATTGCTCATCTCTCCCCTATCTCTCATTAAGTTAAAAAAATAAATAAACAAATAAACGAAAATTTTCGCGCGTGTTCAAAAAAGACCAAAAGAATAAAAAGGGTATCGGTGTGTCTCGCCTGATAAGCCCAAGTATTTGAACAGTTCCAATGTCACCTAAAAAGCTCAAGCAAACGAAATCTTGTACAGTAAAATATGTTGGTCGGAGATGTATCACCGTGTTCTGTGTTTTTACCTCTCGCCCAAGTTCAGTGCATTCTATAAATCTCATATAGGGTATTCTTTCTCCATAATAGTTGCGCGAGCTGCAAAGAGTATTCTTTCTCCATAATGATGACAATTATTTCTCAAAGAAAATAAGTAAATAAATAAATAAAAACCCACAACTAAGGGGTGTTTGGTTTTATTTCCAAACCCCATTTTCACCATTTTTACTATTTCAGAAATAGAAATCATCACTTTTTAAAAATTTTCACCCAACATAATTTTTATTTTTATTTTCATTTTCAAAACACATTCTCCAACAACCTATATATGTTTTCCCAATAACCTATATATCTTCTTTCTCTCTCCACCTACAACCTATATAATCATTACATTTCCAACATAATCATTACATTTTCAAATATTTCATCCAAATACATTTTCATTTTCACATCACATCACATAATTAATTCTCACCATTTTAGAAATGATGAAAATGGAAATAAAATCAAACAGGCCCTAATGTACCCGATTATCGAAGGAGGCAGCATGAAATACTAAAGTTATTAAATTGTATATGGACAGCCGGAAAACCCACTCAGAAAGTTTCTATAGTGATTCATGAGTATTTCCTAGATATGGGAGTGTACTAGGAGGCTGCATCCCACCAACAAAACGTAATGTGGAAGATATTTTGTGTCAATTGCCAATGCAAGATGGCAGGCAGCACAGGATCTGCCGTCAACTAGATTTTTGGTAAGGCAAATCGTAATGGCGGGCTCTGTTTCTCATCTTTCTCCAAGTTAACTCTTGATATCTTGAATGGATTTCTGCGTTCCTAATGGAAAGCATAATAAAGCTGGCCCAAGGGAAGTTGACATTCTCATATAACTTGATGAAAATTTTGAATCAAGCTACTTTATTTATCGAAAAAAGAAAAAATAGTAATAAGCAGTATTTCAACATTTTTGTAAATTCAAAGAAAAAGCTTGAGCTCCATAGTTATTAATGGTGAGAGGCGAGAGGCGGACGACCAAAAGGCGAACGAGGCGGTAATTTAAAAAAAATATATATAGTGCAAAAATTCCAAAAAACATGTTTTAGATGACAAAAAACATATGGACATATAAATAATGTTAAAAAAATCTAAGTTCACACTTCAAAAGTTTATTCATAACTCATAAAAATATTAGTCTATAGTCAAATGATAATAGAAAATCATATGTCATCCTCATCCCCGCTCAGATCTAATGCAAACTCATCATCTTCATGACCACCATGCATGGGTTCACACTCTTCTTCATCATCTTCAGCTTCATCAATAAGGCATAAACGTGTGCTAGACGTATTTGAAGTGCCTATCTTTGCCTTTCCTTTTTATTTCCTAACATCACAACTAGAAGCTTTTGAAGTAGATGATCTCTTCTCTCTAGTAAAGTATACCGGCTCTTTAGCTCCAGAAGCTCTGGCAACATCTCCTCATGTTAGGCCATCATCAAACATCTCATTATCATTTGTTTCACTCATTCCATCATCTTCGCCCACCAACCATTCATTACTGTCGTCAATATCCTCCAAAGATATAGAATCAATTTCATCACGAAATCTATACCATCGTCTCAATGCTCTATTATATTTCACAAACACCAAGTCATTCATTTTAGCTTGAGCCAACCTATTTCTCTCCTTGCTATGGACCTATCAATTTCATATACCATTGATGAATAAATATATGCCAAAAAATATTTCTATTTTCTACAGTTTAAACTAAATAGAATATTGTATGACTAAACTTACATGCTCAAAGAAGCTTCAGTTTCTCTCACACCCGGATGCACTACAAGTAAGGCTAAGAATTTTAATGGCTAAACTATGCAAATTTGGAGTCTCACTGCCATAAGACCTCCACCAATCAACTGCGAAAATTGAAAAACCTCAGTACCTCACTTTAATTATAAAGTAACATTGACATTTTCATATTCTAATTTTTAAGATATATTCAAAAATTCAATTTATGGTATTACCTGGTGATCTCGTAGTCCTCTGTCTCTTTGCCATATTATATCCAAAAAGGCCTTCTTCATTCTTGTAACGCGTTAATTATTCATGAATTACATCTTAGGTACGTGTATCTGTAACCAAGCTCTCAAGACATTTATAGAACCCAAATATAATTTCCTTATCACCATCAATATTTGGAGTTAAGTAGAAGAACTCTGGGTTCAAGTAGTAGCCAGTTGTATACAAAGGTTGATGAAGTTGATCTTCCCACCTCTTATCAATGATATCAAAATATCGGCTATATTTCTCCTCATCACCACCAAAACTCTTTGCAATAGCCTCTTTTGCTCTGTCCATAGCCTCGTAGATGTAACCCATAGGAGGTTTTTTTTCACCATCAACTAGCCGAAGAACCTTTACTAAAGGACTAGCAATCTTAAGGGCTTTGGTTGCTCATCGCGAAAATGCAATAGATAGCACAATTTCAGTTGCTTGTATGCCTTTTTGCTCTTTTGCCCATTTGCTACTGCTCCATGCATCTGAAACAAACATAGCTCTCAATCCTTTCTTTACCAAACTAAACCTTGAGAGCGCGAGGAATGCTATGGCAAAACGGGTCACCGCAGCCTAACCAACTCTAAATTAGTAAACTTTCTCATCAAGTTTACTACAGCGGGGCGGCTATATATATAGTTGTTCGCTTGCATGGCCTTTGTAAAAATTGGACGAATGTCCCTATCTTTAAATATATCCTCCAACATCAAGTCCAAACAATGTGCGGCACATGGCGTCCAATATAAAGTCGGATACTTTGCCATCAATAATTGTCCTATGAAGATAAGAAAATGTAGAAAAATAATAAAAATAAATTATAAAAAGAGAAAAAAGAAAACAAAATACAAAGATACAAATTATGATAAACATAAACTATCTAATAGCTCTTACCCACTAGCTTCATATTTGAAGCATTATCTGTAACCACTTGAACAACATTTTCTAGTCCAACTTCCTCCACAAAATTGCTCAACAACTCAAACATTTTCTCCCCTGTCTTGCTATACTCAGAAGCATCAACCAACTTCACAAACATGCTTCCCTTAGGACAATTAACGAGAAAATTAATCAAAGTTCGTTCCCTTTTGTCCTTCCACCCATCTGACAGAATAGAGCAACCATGTTTTTTCCATTCTTCTTTGTGGTCTTTCATTACTTTTTTCACTTGATCAACCTCATTTTTCAGCAAAAGAACTCTCACCTCATGAAAACTGGGAGCTTTCAAACCAGGACCGTGCTTTAAAATCTCATCAATCATATCCTGAAAACTATCATAATTCATTACATTAAAAGCAATCCCAACATCATACATCCATCTTGATATAGCTGAATGTGCTCGACCTTTTAATACCTTCAATGCCTCCTCATTCACATCTTTTTGTTTTTTCATGTCTTTCGAAGTCGGTTGTTGGCCATGACTTACAAAAATATCCATTGGCCCTTTCACATTTGTTTTTGCTTTTTTCTTCAATTGATAAACTTCCCGACTCTCTATTTCATCATCATCATCACCTCCTTCCTCACCAATACTTCTCAAGTATTCTTCTTGAGTTCTTTGTTGTTGAACTTGTTTTTTTAGAATTATTTGCTCTTTAGCTCTCTTCTTTGTGCCCATATAATTTTGAATCTCCTCCTTCACATCATCTGGGACTTTCTCACATGGTCTCACATTAGGAAAACCTCCAACTATATGTTGCTTTGCCCTACATATTCCCCTAGAATATTTTTTATCACAAAAAATACATATAGTATTATTTGTACTTTTTGAATTCTCCAACCTCACATATTTCCAACATGAATCTTTTCTAGACGAAACTTGTCCGGAACCAGAAGACGACATATTTTAAAGCTGTATATGTAAAATAATATATTCGATTTTAGAGTAAAGTATGAATAAAACAAAATAAATGAAAAAAACAGCAAAAAAAAAAAAAAAACAAAGAACAGCACAAAAAAATCTGAAACAATTACAGAAAAATTAAAAACAGCAATGGAACAAATGAAAACAGTAAAAAGAATAAAAACATAAACATAAACAATAATTAAAAAATAACAAAAAAGCATAAAAATTAAAAAACAGTTTAAAATAAGTTAAATAAGAATAAAGAACTTAAAACTTTTTTTTCTAGACCTAAAAACAGAAAAGTAAACAACAAAAAAAAGAGGAAAAAAAGCAAAAATCGAACCTAGAGTCGGCTGCCGGCTGCGAACCGGCAGGGAGGGGCGGCGAGGGGGTCTGAGTGCAGTGGGTAACGTGTACGGGAATGGGCCTGGGAGTTTTTTATTTACTATTCCTGCGTTGGTTATTTGGGAAAATTTCCTTTTTAACTTTTTTTTTTTTAAATTAAACCCTAACAGTAAGGCGGGCCGGGCGGCCCGCCTCACTACCTGGGCATGGGCGCCTTTGCCCGACCCGCCTCACTACCTGGGCATGGGTGCCTTGCTGCAAGCGTCTCGCCCAACACAAGCTGGGCAAGGATTGCGCCTAGCTCACCTGGTCGCCTCAGGCGAGCTAGGCGCACGCCTTTAGTAACAATGCCGAGCTCAAATATTTTATATTTAAATTCATAAATTTTAGACAACCCTCTTATCTGTTAAAGATTCTTCTTGGAGAAAATAATATTTTCTACCCAATTCATGTATATATGCATGTGTACATATGTATGTATGAATGTACAGTATGCTTATGTGCTTCAAATCTGACTCTTGACTTTTATATTCCAGAAATGGGAAAAGAATGCTATGTTGTCAACTGAAAACACTAGATAGAGATCGCTGACTTACAATGAATGCTTCAAGCCTCCAATAGTGTTCGATTGATAGCCAATTCCAAAAGCAAAAATTCAATGGCAAACAAATATTCGTTTCCTTTATTAAAGAAAATTGTGGCTCTAATATCTCACTTCAGTTCTTTTAGAAGGCATTCAAAAATTGTTGCTTGTAATCACATTATTCCTTTTCATCTAAAGGGCTTCTGATCAGGGGGACATCTTATCCATGTTATTCCTTCCTATCATAGAGCAACTTCATCTGAAAGCTTCCTTATATTCTTCTTCGCTTCTGCTTATCTAATTTCCTTTCAACTTCAAATCAATATGATTCTGCTCTCTCTAAAATCATTTCATTGAGTTGGGACATATCAAGTTCAGGTAAACAAACAGAAGAAGCTGTTTATGTTCACTAGAAAAGGTCAGTAACAGAACATGCCAGCATGCATGCTCTATGGAGAAAGTAAATCCGCAGCAAACTTTTGGCTATCTGAACAGCTCCTCTAAAAGATCAAACCCAATGTGTTTTTGTATAGCATCCGGTTCCTTCCAAAGCATCAAATTGTTGCAAGACAGAAAAAGGTGAGCAAAGGCTTGATTAGTCACTCTCAAAATGCTTAATGATAGAGAAACAAGGCACAAGTCTAGCAGCTAATCTATAGCCTATGTTTGGTTGCAAATTGCCAATTCATTTTCCAACTCTTAAAATATAAACAAACAAACTATTTGTATTCCTCAATCCCACTCCCAAAACACACCAAAAAGGTCCAAAATACTTTCTCAGTTTATTTTCTACCCATTATTCCCTAATGTCTAGCCCTCTTATTTTTTGTCCTCCTTACCAAATCTATATATATATATACATATACATAAATAATTTTAAAATATCAATTTCACTCTACCAACCCAACAAAAAAATTATTGATGTAACATCTTGCTCCCACAACCAAACAAATAATTTTCTCCCAAAACATTCTCCACCCACCACCCAAAATACAAACAAACAACCATCACATTCCCTAAAACCCCACTTCCCAAAAACCATTTTGCCAAAATACTTTGGCAAGATGTTCCAATTTACAACCAAACATAGCAATGCTTCTTGGAACTTCAAGTACAGAAACACTCAACAAGTTCAGAAATTCTTGGGAGGAAAGCATCTCAATATGTCCTTCCTTTTTTGCATTCACCATGTTACTCTTCATTTTTTATTATCATGTCAAAGACACCATTTAATTGAAAATTTTATAAGTTTTAAAATACCTTGAGGGATTTATAAGGATAATCATAGACCATAGAAGCTAAGTTTTCCAATAGACAGTAAGAGAGCACCATGAACAATGCCCATAATGATGCTTCAACAAATTTTTTAATTCTCACACATTACATGGATGGACATATAAAGTTGCGCATCACAGTCTTTATCGGTTACCTACAAAATGAAAATTTCATCAATGGTACACAGTGTAATTCCAACATAGAGAGATCACGTTCATGCCCAAACCGATCAAGTGACCGACACTGCATGCTTGCTGACTCACGCATATTATGCCTTGCCTTTTCCAGCCTGCAGAGACTGAATTCTTTGTTGTACCTTGATAATCTGCAGAAAAGGAGAACGTGAAAAGCGTTTAAGCAATTATGTTATGTGCTATCAAAAAAAGGATATAAAAGAGAATAAAAGAACAAAAATATAACAAACCAAAAAAGAATAGTGACACATAAACTCATTCAGCAGAAAATAGAACTTGGTTTTAATACAAAGCAACATTGATGAAGCTAATACAACAGTTCTTGCCAATAAATGGATCGAGTTATTTCAAATAGGTACATTTTTGTTTCGTGGATATGTAAAATGAGCACTAACAGTAACTACACTATGGAGCCCTACATAAATTATCAACATGTTGAAGCTTTCTCAAAACAAATTATGATGGGAACAAAATACTGAAGTCACGATTATTATGATGCATGCTATCAAGTATTGTCGGTAGAATTTCCAAACTACGGAATATAACAGAATCATGTGAGAAGCTCCAAATACAAGTAAAATATTTCACAATCAAGTCCTAACCAGACAGCAAGTCTAATCACATGCCAAATGAGAAAAACAATGATTATGATGACGACGACGACGACGACAATGATGATGATGATATTTGCAACAACAACAAATAAAACTGTGGAATTCATGCTAAAACGAGAAATAAATAAATAAATAAATAAAATAAAATAAAATTGACAAGCCTTACTAACCGCTTCTTTCTTGCTATTTTGCTTTTCTTCTAAATCTTGAAGAGTAGCATCTAAGCGCTTCCTGGTGCATGAGCAGCATATCAAAACTCAAGAAAAAACAAGAGTAACCAGAAAACAAGAAAAAAAGGTCATCTAACAACAGGAGATTCTGCAACTCAAAATTCAAACAGCTTAAGTGATTCGTAGGTCGCCATGAACCATGGCCCACACCTCGTAAAACAGACACAAACTCACATTTACAAAGTTCCAATGTTGAATAAGTTTTTAATCACTTAATAAGAAAATATTGGGGAAATGCATCAGTAATCAATCATATTGCATTAAAAAAAATATTTATCTTAGAAATTATGATCAACTGGGATAAGAAAGCTATGAAAAGGACAGGTTTTCCTCGCACCTCAGCACCTTCAACCTGTACACTTTGTGGAGGCAAAGAAGCATATTCGATTTCCCAACTCCCAATTCCAAACTATAACATAGCAATTACCTAACATTACAATAACTCTTGTTCTCACATTCTCTAGATTTCCTCCCTTTAATTGAAAGTGAAAGTAGCATCTATTTTCACGGAAATACTAGATTCAATGCTTGCAAATAGTTTCACTTCAATCTTTCAGCTTTTATGCACATTATCAGTTCCTCTTTCTTTCAATAATGTTCTGCCATCAATTCCATTCTACCACCTTAGTTTGCACGAAATCCCAAACTTAAGGATAAGAGCAGATATCACAATTCACACAGTTGAGTTAGATGAATTGCATCAGTGTAGTAGCATCTAATCAACTACTAATCTTAACAGAAGTGCAAGCATCAAGCAGACACTATCAATCTTGCATAAACAAGCATACGAAGTTCTTCCAAAAAGACAGAGTTCCCTACAAACAAACATCAATAACTGAAAAGAGCATACAGTTCGGCAGAAATATATTCAATCCGCTTGCGAACATTGGCATTTGCCTCAGCCAAGTCCTGTTTCACTAGCACTGGACCAATCAATTTGTACACGTTGGCATCCTCGTTCAACAGATCCAGTTCCTTCACAAAATTCCAGCAGAAAGTACTTCGTCAACAGAAAATTACAAACTCATTAAAAGTTAAATCACATATAACCTACAAATTCAAATTTATAAAAGAGAATATGAAAGGAAACCTACCTTGAGGACAAGCTCGTTTTCGCCAAGCTGAATAGTGTATTTCTTTCTGACTTGGTGATTCTTCGCTATATCTGAACATTGGCACAAAATACTTGATTGTAACAAACAATATAAGCACCACAAGTGTGTGTGCGTGTGTTAGGTTTTAACGTTCAGAAAAATTAGACAGGATTGAAACCTTTCTGAAGCTTGTTGAGATCATTCGCCTTGTTCTCTAGGTCACGCTGTAGCTCTTTCAGAGCGGCCATCGTCCTTGCGGTTCTGCAATATCGTTAACTTAATTGTTCTCTGGACGGCGGTGAATCCGGATTCCGATCGGTCTGCGGCTCAATTAACAATCGCCCTTCTTCCTTCTCAACCCGACTCTTTACACTGAAATTTTTTTCTTGTAAATGGAACAGACCCGTAAACTTGGCCCGTCTTATTGGGCCAGTTCACAGTTTTCTTCAATGGGCTGAGCCCGATGTGTTTTACACTTTAGTTCTAATGGGAGTATTGGACTTTGTTTGAGAATAAGCGGTATATCAGTAAAATTCCGGCCCAGCCCAACATGATAGTCATTTTTATTCTAACGACTTTTCCATTCAGGCCTTTTTATAAAAAAATAGCCAAAAAAAAAAAAATTACAAAAATACAGCACTATTCAAAAAATTTACAATTTTATAATAAGTTGCAGTCTGTAACTGCAACTTTCAACAGTATCCATAATTTTTTATTCTAAAAAATTTTATTTCTTTGTGTAAAATTCTTTTAGGGCTTGTTCTCCTATATTTTGGGAAAATATTTTTCAGCCCCCAAAATATTTCAAAATGCATACACATTCTCCAATATTTTTCCCAAAATACTCTAATTTTTTACCCAAAAAATTCTCTCATAATTCACCCAAAAAACCCTACACCCTAAAAAGCACACCTATTATCTCATTTTCTCACTCCATCTTTCACATCAATCATTCATTACTTCACTTATATATACCTATATATATATACACACATATATATATTTTGGCTAATTTAAAAAAATATAGTGAAAAAAATTAAGTTTTACAAAACTACCGTGGTTTTAAAAAATTTATAAAATTATGGTAAGACGTGGCTTTTTAACTATCTTTTTTTTTTTTTATTCGAACAATTAAGAGGCGGGCCACGCCTCTTAATTGATGTTTTCCCTTAAAGAGGCGTGCCAATTTTTTTTTTTTTTTTATTTTTGTATTGTTTTATATATATATTTATTTTATTTTATTTTATTTTTTTAATTTTATATTTGAATTTTTTTCTTTTGGGAATATTATTAGGGTTGACATAGCATCATTTGTTTTATCTTTATTTTATGTAATTTAATATAAAATATTTTATCTTATATTTAAAATTTTAATTAATTAATATTTTGAAATATTAAAAATAAGCCATAAAATATAGTATAAATTTTAAATTTTTTATAAATGTACTATTTTATAAAATGCAAGTGATTGAAGCATGTTTTTATAAATTTACTATACTCTATATTTACTTCAGTTGATGCAATATATTAACTCGTGAACGGATGCTTGTAATGTTTGAACCTTGGCTAAAATAAGCATGTAAAACCACAGTATATGATTATATATATATATTAATATATTAATCAAGCGTTATCATACTTTTTAATCATAAGTGATGCTTTTAATTTCAAGGTATGTTATTATTTTGGGCTAATTTATAAAAATATTGTTAAAAAAAATGATATTTGCAAAATTATCTTGATTCTTGAAAGTTTATAAAAGTATGGTAAGGCGTGGCTACACACCTTTAACTATCTCTTCAATTTTTTTTAATCAGATAATTAAGAGGTGTGGCTCGGGGCCACGCTTCTAAATCCGTAACTGCTGCAAGACAATTGCATTGAAGGCCACGCCTCTTTAGAAATTTCTTTTTTTTTTTAATTCCTTTTTTTATGTTTGAATTTTTTTGTTTTAATCTGTTATATTTCACTTACATACTTAAAGAATAAAATCCATACATTATTTTTTTAATTAAATAGTGAGTGTTACATATTAAACGCATAAAAATTAAATATATCTAAACCCTAAACCCCAATATTCTAGCTTTGTCTTACGGAATAGTTGAAATGCAAATTTAGACTTTAAAATTAAGAATAAATAAAAACGATATATGATATTAATCATTTTCATTCAAGATATAGTGGCATTGACAATGACCATTTTTTTCTCTTAATAAACATGTATATCCACGCTAAAAAAATGAATCATCTCCCATTTGAGTTTAATTCTAAAAGACAATATATAGAAATATATATATATATATATATATATGATAAGTTATGTGAATTGTGGGTTTTATAAGTGGAATAGATAAATAGAACCGATTAGGTAAAAATATTATTTGACAGTTTCATATACCAAAATAATAACATACCTTGAAATTATAAGCATCACTTATGATTAAAAAGTATGATAATGCTTGATTATTGTATTAATATATAATCATATACTGTGATTTTACATGCTTATTTTGGCTAAGATTTAAACATTACAAGCATTCCTTCGTGAGTTAATATATTGCATCAACTGAAGTAAATATAGAGTATAGTAAATTTATAAAAACATGCTTCAATCACTTGCATTTTATAAAATAGTACATTTATAAAAATATTTAAAATTTATACTATATTTATGGCTCATTTTTAATATTTCAAAATATCAATTAATTAAAATTTTAAATATAAGATAAAATATTCTATATTAAATTACATAAAATAAAGATAAAACAAATTATACTATGTCAATCTTAATATTATTCCCAAAAGAAAAAAAAATTCAAACATAAAATTAAAAAATTATATATATATATGTATAAAAAATACAAAAAAAAAGAAAAAAAATTCCCAAAGCCACGCCTCTTGAACGAAAAGGCGAACATCAATTAAGAGGCGTGGCCTGGGGCCACGTCTCTTAATTATTGGAATAAAAAAAAAAAGAAGGAAAAAATTGTTAAAGGCGTGGCTACAAGCTATGCCTTACCATAATTTTACAAAATTTTCAAAATTACGGTAGTTTTGTAAAAATTAATTTTTTTTACTATATTTTTATAAATTAGCCTATATATTTTACATATATGAAAATATTAAAATTTTGCTATTTAAAAAATTCTAAAACTTATGTTTACCGAAAAAATATTTAATGTAAATAATTAATTAAAAATATTAAATACCTTATTAATTTTTTTACAAAATTATTCTAAATTTTTTTTTCAAATGAAATGTTAGTTTAATAGTAATAAAAACCTTTGTTTCATTTTCATTTCATTTGATATGACTCAGGTAATCCTTTCTCCTCCTCTCTTCTTCCTTTTTTTTTTTTTTTTTCCTTTCCTATGTAACTTTGGCCGGCTGGCAGGGCACTTGCCGCCCGGCCGGCCGCACCAGCTTGGTGCTGCTGGCCTGCGATCGGCGGCCAGATCTGAATTTTTTTTTTAATTAGAAAAATAAATAAATAAAATGATTATTTGGGTTATTGTTTCAGGTTTGAAGGGTGTATACTTGTGTATTATTTCGCTTGATTGATGTAAGTTTTTTAATTATGCTAAAATTTAATTATGTTTTAGTTATGTTCATTATGTTTTGGTTAATTATCTCCATTAATTAAAGTTTCATTTATGTTTTAGTTATATGAAATATGTATTATATAATTTGTCTCAATTAGTTAAAATTTGATTTATGTTTTAGTTTTATGAATTATATTTTATATAATTTGTCTCAATTAGTTAAAACTTAATCATGTTTTAGTTGAAATTTGATTTACGTGTTGGTTAAACTCAAATAATAATTTATTATTTTTGGTATAATAATTTGATTTATTATAAATAATGATTTATGTATTAGTTGAAATTTGGATTACATTTTATGTTAGTTTTATATGTTGTTATATTTGTTAGAGTTATGTTTTTATTTGAATTACAAATTTTGTTAGAATTATTATTGAGTTAAATTTTGTGGTACTACATATTGAATTGTATTAAAATTTAAAATTTCATTCAGTTTGTGAAATTATGATTTATTAATAAATATGTGCGCTTGTAACATGTGCCTAATGATGCAGGCTATCTTGACTTGGTGGAAATCTTTTGTCAGTGTTAATTTTAGTGGAGCATTAATATACCAATAAATATCTTAACTTGGTGGAAAAAATTAGTTTTAGTTAATGATTCCAATCCTCAATTTGTTTGTCATTCACATTAATATACCAATAAATATTTTGGATGTACCTAATCATATTTTTTTTATTTATTTTTCCAGCAAATATTTCAAGATGGATATAAGAGATATATATGGTCCACATGATCCCAGTGTCTTATACATGCAAGATGGACATCAATTAGAGAGCGTATTAGCTGGAGATATAGATGACACTTTACTTGTTAGACGAGGAGATAGAAGATTTTGGAGAATTATAGGACGCCAAGCTCTACACCCTCGTGTATTATCTTTATTAAATGAGATGGGATTCTATGGTGTCTACAGTTGTAGAAATATTGAGACTGATGTTCATGTGATTACGGCTCTGGTCGAGAGGTGGCGCTCAGAGACTCACACATTTCATTTACGTGTGGGAGAGGCTACAGTTACGTTGCAAGACATAGCAATTATTTGGGCATTACCGATAGACGATATTGCTGTTACTAGTATAGACTATGTTCGCAACCTCATGCAATGGCAAGATTATTGTCATCGTTATCTCAGATTCATTCCGGAAGAGCGAGACCTTAAGGGGTCACAACTTCATCTTACTGCTCTTACAGACCATGTACATAATAATAGAATTACGGATCATAGCACAGTTTTGGAGGTCAAACAATACGCACGTGTTTGTGCGTTGATACTTCTTGGAGGTCTTATGTGCCCAAGCTCATCAGGTTCTGCAATATCATTGATTTACTTACAACATATGAAGCAAATCTATGAATTTCGTAGCTTTAGTTGGGGTAGCGCAGTTTTATCGTTCATGTATCATGAGCTTTGCACTGCATCACGTAGAGGAAGATCAAATATTGATGGAGCGATGCAGTTGTTACAGGTAAAGTAGTATTATTTTGCCTTTATGTTAATTCTAGCAATTAGGTACGATGCCTAAAAAATTGTTAATTGTAGATTTGGGCATGGTCACGCATTACAACATTGACACCTATAAGATTAACTTCTCGTGTCGATGACAATGAAGCTCCAGTAGTAGTTGATGGACTGCCATTTCCTCCATATGATGCTCGGTAAGATAATATATGTTAAAGTTTATTAACATTTTCATGCAACTGTTTTCTGTGTATATGGATAATATAAATTGTTATATTAATATCAATTGAATGGATTTTTAGGTGATGGCATTATAATTCTTTCACGCAAACAGCAAGTCGCTCTGTACGAATCATAAGAGATATGCTTGATAGAATGTCGGCAAATGAGGTAAAAAATTGTATAATAATAATACTTTTACATCAAATATTCTGATAAGTTATTTATCTATATAAATATGGCTCAATACATTTATATGCAGTTTATATGGCAACCATATGACCCGATCCAAGACATTCAAACCTTGCCAGTCCAGTGTGCCCCGAGGCTTTGGACAACATCGTGTCCATTAATCAACTTTGCTATAATTGAGATGCATCATCCAGAACGAGTGCTAAGGCAATTTGGGATGCGACAACATATTCCTCCACCACCGACTGAGAGAGGTTCAATATTGCATGATGTATCACGTAGAGGTCATCCTGGACAAGATTGGTCAATTTATCACATGGATTATATTGGTCAATGGGGTAACAGAGAGTAGCTTATTGTGCATAGACCTCATATTGTCGGATCAATCACTATGGAAAATGGATACATGTTATGGTATGATCGAATTACACGCCGAATAATAGGTCCATCATATGAGAACACACGAACGGGGTACCATCCAGAGGATCCACGCGCTTGGCAACATGTGGTATGTATAGTAATCATGCAATACATACTTCATTTATTTAAATGATATTTAACATTATGATACATTTATATTTTTTCCAGACAGATCAAATGCACAATTTGATTATCAGTTGTGATTCTGTTGCCGATGATGCTTAGGTAATGGACTTCATTCAGATGAGGAATGATCATCGATTAATTGCTGATAACGTTCATCAGTTGACACTTATTGCTGATAACGTTCATCTCCAAAAGTATTATCAACACCAGTCTGACTTATTGCTTATGTCTCAACATATAATTCTACATTATCAAGTTGGCATTGTGGACCAAATAACACAGATAAACCACCATCATTCTGTATTTTCACAAGTGTAGATATCCCGTACTGTTTATCCAAATAGAATTTTGCTTGAATTTTTAGTTTATAGCTGCTGCTATCAATAGCTGTCGCTCCATAAATTTCGTGGTACAAATCAGAATATGTTATTTCACGAGATACTCTAATAATACTGCATGCTGGACGATCATAATCCACTAAGTGATAATCTTTAGTAATATTTCCGCCGAAGTATATTAGAACAACAATGGTACTCGAAGTCAACATACCTTCCACAAATACACACATAAATTATATTAATTAATCAGTCTAATCAATAATTATCATAAAATTTTGAAAAATGTTAAGATTTACATTGTTCAACATTTCTACAGTACACAAAAAGTAAATTTACATATACTAACAAAAATTTAATTAACTCAATCAAAATTCTAACAGAATTTTTCATTCACATAAAAACACAAATCTATGAAAATATAACAACATTTAATACATTAATCAAATTTAAACTAATATAATTTAATCTACTTTATAAATTAAATTTAAGCTAACATAATAAATCATATTTTAAACTAGCATTTATAATTAATAATATTAATAAACACATAATGACATATAAACACTCCTCCTTATGTCCATCACCATCATGCAAGAAATTAAAAACCAATCAGCAACAAATGAGAAGGCTCCACCCCTTCTCCCAACATTCCACCCTCCTTTGTGAATCCACTAATTCTAAACATTTCTAAAGTATTGTACTATAAAAATATTACAAAAGTAAAACAAGATATCCAAGTTTACCTTTAAATGCTCCACTAAAATTAACACTGACAAAAGATTTCCACAAAGTCAAGATTGCCTGCATCATTAGGCACATATTACAAGCGCACATATTTATTAATAAATCATAATTTCACAAACTGAATGAAAATTTAAATTTTAATACAATTCAATATGTAGTACCACAAAATTTAACTCAATAATAATTCTAACAAAATTTGTAATTCAAATAAAACCATAACTCTAACAAATATAACGACATAAAAAACTAACATAAAATGTAATCCAAATTTCAACTAATACATAAATCATTATTTATAATAAATCAAATTATTATACCAAAAATAATAAATTATTATTTGAGTTTAACCAACACGCAAATCAAATTTCAACTAAAACATGATTAAGTTTTAACTAATTGAGACAAATTATATAAAATATAATTCATAAAACTAAAACATAAATCAAATTTTAACTTAAAAATAAATAAATTTTAACTAATTGAGACAAATTATATAATACATATTTCATATAACTAAAACATAAATCAAACTTTAATTAATGGAGATAATTAACCAAAACATAATGAACATAACTAAAACATAATTAAATTTTAGCATAATTAAAAAACTTACCTCAATCAAGCGAAATAATACACAAGTATACACCATTCATACCGCTGGCCAGCAAGTGCCCTGCCGGCTGGCCAAAGTTACATAGGAAAGGAAAAAAAAAAAAAAGGAAGAAGAGAAGAGGAGGAGGAGGAGAAGGAGAAAGGATTACTTGAGTCATATCAAATGAAATGAAAATGAAACAAAGGTTTTTATTACTATTAAACTAATATTTTTTTTGAATTTTTTTTTTAGAATAGTTTTTTAAAAAAATTAATAAGATATTTAATATTTTTAATTAATTATTTACATTAAATATTTTTTCGGTAAACATAAGTTTTAGAATTTTTTAAATAGCAAACTTTTAATATTTTCATATATGTAAAATATATATATATGTGTGTATATATATGTAAATATAAGTGAAGTAATGAATGGTTGATGTGAAAGATGAAGTGAAAAAATGAAAGGATAGGTGTGCTTTTTAGGGCGTAGGGCTTTTTGGGTGAATTATGAGAGAATTTTTTGGGAAAAATATTGGAGAATGTGCATGCATTTTGAAATATTTTGGGGGCTGAAAAATATTTTCCCAAAATATAGGAGAACAAGCCCTAAAAAAATTTACACACAAAGAAATAAAATTTTTTAGAATAAAAAATTATGGATACTGTTGAAAGTTGCAGTCACATACTACAACTTACTATAAAATTGTAAATCTTTTGAATAGTGCTGTATTTTTGTAAATTTTTTTTTTTTTTGCTATTTTTTTATAAAAAAGCCTTCCATTCATCATTTCCCAAATATTTTTAATTTAGCATGTTATAACACCTGTATGCTTTATGCATAAAAAGGGTTAAAGCTACCAATCCAACAAACAAGACAAAAATTTAATAATGTCGGATTTTCTTGAAGCTCATTAAGTTTTAAAGTCAATTATTTACTAAATAATGTTGTTTAAGTCACGTAGCAACCCTATAGTTGTAGCACAAACTAATAAATTGGTACATTTTAAGCATATTTAAATTAAAGGCAATAATTGACAAATGGACATTGGATCTAACTTAACCCTCAAAGTTAGCTTATGGAGTGAGGGTTGTCCAAACCCATATATATAGTCTAGAACACATTTACTCAACCGATGTGAGACATATAACACACCCCTCACACGCTCATGAGCTAAAGCATGGAAATATGGTTGTCTAGACATTGGGAATAGCCCTGGCTATGATACCATGTTAAAGAATAGACTTTTGGCCTAACTCAACCTCAAAAGCTAATTTAAAGGGTAAAGATTGCCCAAAATCATATATAAATATCACTATTTATTTATTTCACTGATTTTAAATACTAACACAGTTTGCCCACGTTCATGAATGAACATCTGAAACATGAAATAATATGAAAATGGGTGGTCCAACAATATTGGGTAACCCAACATCGGGAATAGTGGCTCTGATATCATGATAAATAGATATTATGTCTAACTCAACCTCAAAAACTAATTTGTGAAGTGAGAGTTGTCAAAACTCATATATTTAGTCCAGAACACATCTACTTAATCGATATGAAATATGTAATAATAATATTGCACAATATTACAGACTTCAACACAAATAATGAAAAAGTCAAGAAATATGAATAAATTACGCTCATTAATCCTACAAACGATCAGCATGCTATTATTAAAAAAAATGGTGATCAATAAATTTTCATACAATTCTATCATATAATATTGTTGCTAGTGACATGCAACAAAAAGTCCCACATTTTAAGGGGAAAAAAATAAAATAAAGAAGTACTAAAGAAAATGAGAAAAACACCATTTTTAAAAGGAGCTAGAATGCACAGTCATCCTTTATATATTATAGGCAATAACAATGGCTACTTTTTCTTTTTACCTTCTTTTTGTGACAAAGTTGCATATATTGTGTTGCAAAATCTCTGCTTTTGAGTGAAATTGACAGAACTTTGCCTCGGCCTCCTGGATAGTGGAGTTCAATCCGACGATCAAAAGTCCAAGTAATAAACCAATAACGTTCCGTTCTAACCTCGTTAATCAATTATTTAAAGTCACGAGTATTTTCAATTATTTCTTTAATGCTGTCGAGAAATACCCATGCGGCGGTGGACCCCGCCAAACGGAGCTGTAGACATGGGCCAATGGGCAAGCCATCTTGAAACACGGAAAACATTGATTTAATGGAAATACGTAATTAATGTTTAAAAAATTGAATTGTTGGTTGAATCAAAAAATTTACTGGTTCAATTGTTAGTCAAACTGTAATTGAAGTATAATTGAACCGTAATGTTATAATTGCACAATATATATTGTGTAATTTATACAATATATATTGAGAACTGTAGAATTGCGGACTTAGAATGTTGGGTTTGGAAAGCGACTAACACAGTTATGTATTTTAATCTATATTCTATTATTTCTATTTCTCTCCACTTATAATATATTAAAACCAACATAATCATTATATTTCCAACATTTCATCCAAATATAAATTTATTTCCATTAACTAACTTTTCAAATTTTTGAAATGATGGAAATAAAAATAAAACCAAACAGCCCCTAAGTGTGCACCACTAATTTGAATTACCAATATTATTGCCGTAAGCATTTTCTCTAGTTTAATACAATAAATAATTAAACTTAAAACTTGATGAGAATGTAGAATAATTACTATGGAATTCAAAAATACTGCAGCCTTCATTTTTGCCGCACGTGCGAAATATTAATTATCGATTAAGTGCTAATAATATTATTAATGATAAATAATAATTGAGTAGAAAAGGGCAAAAGACGGAACAGCTAGCTCGAATCTTGCATAAAAGGACATTTGCTGGGTCTATTCCCTTCCCAGTTCCCCCCATCAATTTTCTCACTCTTCCTTTTCTCCCTCTTTCTCCTCCTACCATAGTACTGTACTCTTTCTGCTCACACAGAGACACACTGGAGAGTGAATCAGTGTGGGAGAGTTTAGCATTAAAAATGGCTTTGAGTTCAACAAAATGCAAATGGGCTTCGGTTTTTCTGCTTCTCTTGGCGTGCTCAGCTGCTGCTGCTGTAGTTGAAGATGGTAACCCCTCTCTTTCTCTCTTTATGCTTATGTTTTCTTTGTTAGATTAAAATGGCATTGTTTGTTAATCTCATTTCTGGGATCTGAGAAAGTTGAATTTGTTGCTTGTCCTGCATATAACTTGTGAAAAGACTTCATGAATTCGATTTCTGTACGTCACTTCTAAGAATTCCCAGGAAGTTGGATGATGGAGCTTGGGATTTCACTGCTTGATCCTTTTGGGGTTTTTATTCTAAAACTCTATGAAGTGGTTGGATTGTGAGCGCTTATTGTAATAATAGGTCTAAGTTACTAATTGCCTTTTCTATGTACTGGAATGGATTGATCTAAATCTCTAAGTTGCAGTCACTAGATTGTTCTTCTTTTAAGAACATTTCAACCTTCTGTTGTTACATTGGGGGCTGTTTGGTTTTACTTTTCCAAAATACTGTCCAATTCAAGAGATAAAACCAAATATGTCCCAAAATACTCACAAATATCACTGTTCCCATTTGCCTACACAAACATAATTATTATATATGTCGATACATATATATCTTTTCACGTTAAACTTATGCATATATATATATAAATATTAATATAAAATTATATTTTCATTTTATTAATTATATAAAAAGTACAAACTTAACGATTACAATACAAAATATCTCATTTTAAAACAAAATCAAACACACCATAACAATCTACAATCACCTTGAAAAGAAAATCGCAAACATCAAAACAATTTCAACTATATTCCAATAGAGGGAGAACTAGATATACTGTCACATTCTCTAGCTGCACTCACAATGTCAATATATATTCTCCCAAAACACTGACCATAAAACGAACAAACAATACTAAACAAAACCATAATCTTGGAAGAAAACAACAGAGAACATTACTATTGGCTGGGATGGATCTATTGAGAACATTATTATGTGCTCCAAGAAAGGTTTCTGCAGTACTTGTTGACAAATTTGAGCTTCCGTACTGGGGCATTTGTTGAAATTTGGTCTTTAGGGATTCAACATCGTTGGCCAAGCAGTTATTGTTTGAGAAAAAAGTTAATCTACGGAAAATGAAATTTACTGATTTTTTTTTTTTTAATTTTTGTTTTTGATATTTAACTCTAGATATGGATTAAAGTTAAAATTGACAGATTTTTTTTGGTTGGAATTTTTTTTTTAATGATTACTATCACACTATCAAGAAAGAATGTTTACTCTTACCAATGTACTAATCCCCCAATTATCAATTTGGTGGTGTCCATCTTCTGCTCACTGCTATTGCCGATTGGACCGTCACCAAAAGTCTTTGATTTCTTGTCCTTTTTACTCCCACGCATTATGAAATGACCCTTGAGTGGGAAAAACAGCAGTTTCATGGGTTAGTGAGCCCAGCGGTGAAAAAGCAAACACGCCCGACAGCTGGGAGAGTGTCCAAATTTGGATTTGACGCGGCTTCTTGAATTTGGCGCCATTCTCTGTACATGCCATGTGAAAATCTTATGGGCCCTCTCCAATTTGTGTGAACATGTAACAGTAAAGTCAACAACCCTTTTGCAGGCTCGCTCCTCAATGGTGATTTCGAGAGTCCTCCTTCGGGAGGCTTCTCTTCAGAAGCCGGAATTTCTGACGGCCCCACCTCAATCCCAAGCTGGAAAACCAACGGCACAGTGGAGCTGGTGGAGTCGGGGCAGAAGCAGGGCGGGATGATCCTCATCGTCCCGCAGGGCGCCCACGCCGTGCGCCTGGGCAATGACGCCGAGATCAGCCAGGATATCAAGGTGGAGAAAGGCTCCCTATACTCCGTCACGTTCAGCGCGGCTCGCACGTGCGCCCAGCTGGAGTCACTCAACGTGTCTGTTCCTCCCGCCTCACAGACCATTGATCTGCAGACTCTTTACAGCGTCCAGGGCTGGGATTCTTACGGGTGGGCGTTTCAGGCACAGGAGGAGGATGTGAGTGTGGTGTTCAGAAATCCCGGTATGGAGGATGACCCCACCTGTGGGCCCATTATTGATGACGTCGCTATCAAGAAGCTCTTCGTTCCGGATAAACCCAAAGGTCAGCTTGCCCATTTTGTTCCGTATAAAAATTTAAAAATGCTTATAAGATTTTGAGATTCTCACAGATTAAAAGTTGTTACAGATAATGCTGTTATTAATGGAGATTTTGAAGAAGGCCCATGGATGTTTAGAAACGAGTCACTCGGCGTGCTTCTTCCCACCAACCTTGACGAAGACACATCTTCACTTCCCGGCTGGATTGTCGAATCAAACCGAGCGGTCCGCTACATCGATTCGTACCACTTTTCCGTCCCGGGAGGCAAACGAGCCATCGAATTGCTCTCTGGAAAAGAAGGCATTATATCACAGATGGTACAAACAAAGCCCAACAAGCCTTACAGATTGACATTTTCATTAGGCCACGCAGGGGATGCCTGCAAGCAGCCATTGGCTGTCATGGCGTTTGCTGGCGATCAGGCTCAGAACATACACTACACTCCCAATTCCAATTCCACATTTCAGACTGCGAACCTCAACTTCACTGCCAAGGCTGAGAGGACCCGTGTTGCCTTCTACAGTGTGTATTACAACACGAGAAGTGATGATATGAGCTCGTTGTGTGGGCCGGTTGTGGATGATGTAAGAGTGGAGCAATCGGGGTCTATTAGAGTAAGGATTGGGGAATTGGGATTGATCTTGATTTTGGTTTATCAACTGTTGGTTTTGGTTTAGACTGAGTGAGGGGGGATGGGAGGGGTGTGGGGCTTGTGGCTAAGTTGTGTTGTGCCCTGCTTTTGATGTCATGTTTATGGTTTGGCAAGGGAATATAGTATCGGTAAACCGAGCTCCCTTGTTGATGTTGTATTATGTTCAAGGTTTTGGTTTTGCTATGGTAGAAATGAAATGATGGTAAAGCTTGGGTCATCTAGAGTAATGCTTGAATCTTTTGTGCCAAGTCAATATTAGTATGTTAATTTATAACAAGAACAAGCCAAATCTCCATTTTTTTTTAATTTAAAAAAATCATGATTAATTTCTCAACTATTTCACAATAAACTCCAACCAGCAACAATAAGGAGAACATAAGCCGATATGCGAAAAATATTTCTCTTAAAATTAAGAGGATGTTTAGGTTAGTACCTAAGTTTTTTAAAAATATTTTACAAAAAATTTTAAAGCGAGCAAGTCTTAGTAAGGAATTCTATTTGAACGATATTTTGTGTGTGTGTTTGTGTTTTCTTTGTATGTTTAGTTGATTTCTAAGCATTTCAATTTATAATTATATAATGCATTTTTATTGACGAGATATAATTTTTTATTAAAGTTAAGGATACAGTCAAATGATACATCCTTGGAACACGGTTTTTTAGTTAAAAGCCAAAACTCTTTAAAAAGTTGGGAGTTCAAAAGTGGTATTCAAGCTTTGAGCTAATTTTCTATAGAGGTGTATAAATTGGGCATATTAAAAATTATTTATTTATTTATTTTTTTGTCGAAAATTATTTTATTTGACACACCTGCTTTCTTTTGTCTCAACGTCGGATAAATTCATTCTACACACTATCATGCTCTTAAATCTTAATTATTTTTAATTTTAAATTTAATTTTCTTATTCAATTAATATTCAAGTCTTATGGGTTGTTTAATCTGTGAAAAATATTGGGCTTTCGCAAATAATCCCATGGGCCGGCTGGAAATTAATAATAATAGCATCACTGCATCGGATGGCCAACAATATTCACTCTGCAGCACGACGTCGTCCGAAAAGAAATTTTTTTTGTATAAGCCTCCATTGCTCGACAGCTGCTGTCAGTCACACTGCACACAGACCTACCCATTCACACTCAGTGAGCACGCGGACGCGAAATCAATGGCGGCGGCCATTTCTTGCCACTTCTCCTCCGTTTCCTCGCCGGACTCAGTTTCTCTATCGTCATTCTCTTCGCTTTCCCGCGGCGCTCAAAACCTTCGCAGATTCTCCGGCGTCTCTGTGGCCGCTCCTGCAATCTGTCGACAAATCTCTTGCCAGACTGTTTCTCCTGCGCCCACGTCTTCTGTTGATGGAAAAGGTCTCTGGAATTTTCTTCTCCATTCTGTTTACAGATCCTCGAGATTTTGTGTTAGCGGGGAATATTCAGAGTTTATGGTAACTGTGTTTTTCGGTTCTTCCTTTTTTCTTTGCCGGAAAATTCATGAAATAGCAGTGCCAAGTTTATGCTGATTCCCTTACGTCTTAAGTGGATATTGGAGTTGCATGTCTTTTGTTTAGTCTTCTGTTGGTATTTTAGTTTTTTATTGCATGAGTAATTAAATCTTGATTTTCTAGTGCACCATCTTTGATTGATTGAACAGATGAGCTCCACATGCATTGTTAACTCGATCGTATAAGGCACTTTAGATGTACGACTTTTCGGCCTATAGAATTTAAAGCTCTTGATAGAGTATGCAAGAAAATTAAATATCAAGGGGATTCTTGTTGATAGTGAGGAATGGGTTTTTTAGGTTGTGTTAGAAAGATACATGAGATAGGCCTAAGGAGACATCCCTGCAACGGTGGCTGGCATCAAATCTTCTTTTGAGGTCCTTGATCTTTCCCTGAACTAAAGTTTCTGCTGTTGTCCCTTTTGATTGACACAGAAACTTCCCAGTTTCCATGATATTTAGTTTCACAATAGGCCAAATTAGTATGAAATGATATTATCTTAAAGCACTCTTCACCATCTGACATCATATTATCTTGCCATAATCATGTCTGCTTTCATGTAATTCCGATATAATATCTTGTTACGTGAGTTCATATTGCAAACTATGGGATGCAAGTATCCTGTCTATGATCACATTTAATTGGCTGCCTAATAGCAGTATGACAAATTTTCATAGTTTAACTTGTAATATTGTTTTGATATTTCAGCCAAAGCAGGTCTGAAGGATTTTCTTCACATTAATGATTTTGACAAGGACACTATTTTGAAGATCTTAGATCGAGCCAAGGAGGTCAAGGCACTGATTAAATCAGGAGAGAAGACATATCTCCCATTTAAAGGGAAAACTATGGCGATGATATTTGCCAAGCCGTCTATGAGGACAAGAGTTTCATTTGAGACTGGGTTTTACTTGCTGGGAGGGCATGCCCTATACCTGGGACCTGATGATATCCAGATGGGTAAGCGGGAGGAAACTCGTGACGTTGCTCGTGTCCTGTCTCGCTATAATGATATCATTATGGCCCGAGTTTTTGCCCATCAGGTATGCTGGTGAGTTCTCAATTAAGGACATCTAACTATCAAATGGACATGATATTTTGGTTTAGCTGTCCTGAGGCTAAGGTCGAAGCCCATTTGCTTTTTCTCTGGTTGTGTATCTGGTGATATGAAATTCATGTTTGTGATTATTGATAATCTCCCAGAGATTTCGAGCAAATATATGCGTCTTGCATTTGCCATATAACACATATATGCTTGAAGATAAAAAATTGACCAGGTGGTAGTATGGCTTGGCCACTTAATTCCTAAAGCAAATATATTGGTTCACATGTCTTCCATTCGTACAACAAAGATATTTTCTCTTTGCTAGTGCATTCAACTAAGCTGGCTTGATCACCCTGTCCTTTTCTTGACCTGGCCAACTTTAAACAATGGGACACTGGAACCAGATTAGGTTCCAGTATGGTTCAGTGGTTTTAGTTTTACCATCTGATCTAGGCACATAAGCTTTAACTATAAACATTACAGCAATCTTCTTGAATTTTGCAGGACATTCTAGACCTTGCTAAGTACGCCACTGTCCCTGTGATCAATGGCTTGACAGACTTCAACCATCCTTGTCAAATTATGGCTGATGCGCTCACAATTATTGAACACATTGGTCAACTGGAGGGTACAAAGGTTAGCGTATATGCACGCCATTTTGGATGATGACTCCCCACCTTTCATTGTTGTTTCCATAGTTGAAGTTATATGAATGACATTTAGCGGTTAAATGTTGGCGAAACTTCAGGTTGTATATGTTGGAGATGGGAACAATATTGTGCATTCCTGGCTGGCGTTGGCGTCTGTCATTCCTTTCCACTTTGTGTGTGCCTGCCCTAGAGGTTTTGAACCAGATGCAAGGACAGCTAAGAGGGCAATAAAGGCTGGAGTCAGCAAAATAGAAATAACTAATGATCCAAAAGAAGCAGTACGGGGTGCTGATGTTGTCTATTCAGATGTTTGGGCTAGCATGGGGCAGAAGGAAGAAGCTGAATATCGCCATACAGTTTTTCAAGGATTCCAGGTATGCTACCTTCTAGAAGTATTTATTAGTTAACCTGGGTCACAAAGGTCTAATTTTTTCAAGGATTCCAGGTATGCTATCTTCTAGAAGTATTTATTAGTTAACCTGGGTCACAAAGGTCAAATTAGATGAGCATCGACAAGTCATCTGCGCTAAATTAGTTAACCTGGGTCACACATGCTTGTTTTTATTGTCGCAGGTGTGAGGGGCCACATATTATGGACTGTGGAAAGATGTCTATTTGGTTTAGATAGCAAGGATAATGGCCACTAATATTGCTTGTCTAGCAAAAGTGCATCATTTGAAGTCCTAATCCAAAACATTTTTGTTGTATCCTATTTATCTTAGATTTTCTGAATGATGCTGAGGAAATAATTTGTAGGTGGATGAGGAGCTAATGAAACTGGCGGGTCCAAAAGCCTACTTTATGCACTGTTTACCTGCTGAAAGAGGTGTTGAGGTTACTGATGGCGTTGTAGAAGCCCCCAACTCTATTGTCTTCCCTCAAGCCGAAAACCGGATGCATGCTCAAAATGCTATCATGCTTCACGTCCTTGGGTTGTGATGGGTGTGCTCTCGAGTTACTGAGTGGCTATGTTTTGACATATTGGTGTTTGAACTAGATCCGTCTTGTTACTCTTGTATGTGCTTTCCCCTTTCTATGAATGATATATCCTGTGCCTGAATTATTACCAAGATTTTTCTTTCTCAGTTATCCTATTATCTTAACAGTTTGATTGATTTTTCTTTCTCAGTTATCCTATTATCCTAATAGTTTGATTGTAGTGTGTTTCTTGGGTTGTTAATTATTCTCACTCTAAAGTTTTATGCAAGTTGACAAGTAATCTTCTTCGAGCTGTTTCTTTCTTTCTTTATTTATTTTTTGGGTGGGGGTGGGGGTGGGGGTGAATGAAGAAAGATGCTTATGCCCCCTTCCAATAATTCTAGGTTTGTTGGTATTGATAATCAATTAATTTATCTATTTTTTTATGTAAAAACAAATTATATGATTATTTTTTTCTAATATAAGGTAAATTACATAATAATAAACAAGTATTAAAATTTAATTGTTTGTAATACTAATAGTACCTGATAAATTAGTTCCTAAATTCAGCAATTTTAATTTTATACTACACAAATTAAGTAATGAGTTCTGGACAGAGAAGGCACTCTAGCGCATGGATTTTGACTACCTATCTAACTTTCAAATGGTATTTTGATATTTCAAACTTATAGAAGACTCAAATTAGCCAACGAAATTTAAGAAAAAGGTCATGGTAAAATTAATATCCGGCATTATTTTCTAACAGAAAGTATATATTATATGGATAACATTCCAAATTTAACTAATATTTTTAATGAAAAATGAAGCATAAAAAACCTACATGTAATATATTTATTCCATAATAATAACAGTTTTGGTTGTTTTAATTTGAAAATATTATTTGTCAAAAAATTTATACAATCGAAAAGGAAATTATTTTTAATAAAAAAAGGAAAGAAAAGAAATTTAAAAGAAATGGGGAAGACCCAAAACAACTTTACCGCTTTGTGAAAACGGAAATATTTTCTCGGGTCGGGTGCCCCAGCCAAGTTGCGACTGTTTATATTTGACCCCTCGAAAAAAAAAGCACTTCTTCGAGAGATCAAGAGAAAGAAGAAGAAAAGGGAACAGAGAGCGGGAGGATTTACCATTTCTCCATTATTGACGTCTCTTCTTTCTCTCTCTCCTCCTATGGAGCAACCCCAAGGGCATGGGATCCCTATGCCCACCACTGCATCTACGCTGTCTGACCACGATCTTGATCTTGATCACGATCACGAGGAAGATCATCCCGATTTCTCACCCGTAGGGTCCCCTGAGATCAACGAGTCTCACCTTACACCGCCGACAGAGCAGCAGCAGTCTTCTGTGCTCTCCGATGATCTTCGCCTCAAGATTATTAAGCAGGTAACTAGTTTGCTTTTTCATTTTCTTGCTTTTGTCTTTGAATGTGTTTCCACTTGGTTTCTTGATTGAATTTCTTTTAACGGTATGAGTTTTGTATTTTAGGGATATTATTGCGATTTAATCCTTGAGTCAAATTCAAGTAATTGAGTTATTTTCTTGATGATTTAAGGAGGTTGTTCTTGGGTTTCTCGAGCAGATAGTAGGGTTTAAACTCTAACTCTTTGTTTTCAATTGCTTTTACTATAATTTAGTATTTTGCCTCTTGGTTCAATTTTTTCGCAGTATGAATCCGCACCTTTTTAAAGGTCTGTCATTATCTATGTTTAAATGAAATTTTGGGATGTGAGTTTGTTATTGGGTTTCTTGAACAGTAAGTGGGGTTTTAGCTTCTTGATAACTGGGGTAATTGGTTTTTAGATTTTAAGCAAAGTTTCCACTTTGTGGTTTTTTTTTCCTATTTAAATGGTCGTTTACATGTATTTTCAGGATGTTCTTTGAAAATCTTGTTCAATTTTGATCATGCATGCTTTTGCTAAGATGTTGATCTTTCCTGGTTCTTTTAGTAGGGGCTTGTCCTATATATCTTGTTTGTTAGTATAATTTAAAATTATATTCCATGTTTTGCCTGATGACTGCTGAATTGAGTCATATCTTTGTCAGGTAGATATGTGTTTCATTACCTTGGTATTGCTTTATTTGCAACGTTGAAAAGCTTGTTCTACCTTAGGCTGATGACTTCATGCTAATCTTTTGCGGTGTTTTTGGGTTGTCCAGGGGATGATTGTAGCATAGTTGTTTTGTGGTTGATTCTTTAATTTCATTTGTCCTTACTTGTTATATCAAGTGACCTATAATAATCCAAAACTTTTACTTTGCAGGTGGAGTTTTACTTCAGTGACGAAAATTTGCCAAATGACAAGTTTTTGATGAACTATGTTACAAAAAATGCAGAGGGATTTGGTGAGTGCAAACTCTGTCTACTCTTTAGCGTTACTAGTTTGCCATACTTGTTACTTTGTGAGTGCTGTTGTATTTAGGAAGCAAAAACAATTTATTGCTTCAATGAAGTACAAAGTCATGCTTCATGCTCCAGTAGATTCAATTACTTTAATGAAATAATGTCTTCGTTCATCTGAAATTACAATGTTCTGGTGAAATTCCATGAAATTCCTTTGAAGACTTTTTTTCCAGATAGAAGGATGAGTCTATGCCTGATAATGCCACAACTTCGTTTTCGATTATGTTCAATTTTGAGGCATGGACTTTCTTAATTCCAAAATCATGTAACAGGCCTTGTACTTCTCTCTGACAATTTAACTGTTTAACAATGATCTAATTTTTGTGATCATCATTCATCATGTTATTTGGAACTGCCATCCCAAGTGTTTCTATCACTATTCTGAAAGGAATCCTCTACGCTGCAGTTCCTATTGGAGTTATTGCCTCTTTTAGAAAAATGAAGAAGCTCTCAAGAGACATGCCATTGATTGTCGCTGCACTAAAGGATTCTGCTCTTCTTGTAAGTGGCTGAGTTTTACTGAGAACAAAATCATAGGAGTCAGCTGAATGATGTAGAAGTAGCCTTGTTCTTAGCCTGTCTTTTGATGTTAACCAAGTCTGATTACTTTGTTTCTAGCACAGTTTTGCCATTCATTTCTCTCTTCTTTTTGTCTTTACTTCCTATATAACTAGGAAGTCTGTTCCTGCAGGTTGTTAGTTCTAATGGGAAAAAGGTGAAGCGGCTTCAGCCCCTTTCATTAGCTGAGGTCAAGGATCCAATGGTATTATCTTTCTTTAATGAATTCGATTATTTATTCTACATGTTGCTCTAGAAGAATTCTAAATCATTGATTGCATCTAGGTGTGCACTGTACTGGTGGAGAATCTACCAGAGGATCATTCACTAGAGAACCTTCATCGAATGTTTGGTGAAGCGGGAAAGTATGTGTGGTGTTTTCTTTTATTTAATGCTCTTACTTTGTTTTTCTAGTCATGTAACAGTCTTTTTGCTTCTAAATGCTAGCATAAAAAATATTACCATTCGCGACCCACATGATGCTAGAGAGCCAAAAAAGTGTACGGTTGCGGAGAAGCTGATAAGCGGGAAGGTATGCCTCATTGTGATTTGTCTTTATGCTTTACCTGCTTTAAAGTTAAGATATTCATGTTATTTTTATGGATTTTTGATATTTTGTTATCTTATGTATCTATTTTTCTTATTCAGAAATCATCCTTAAATTTATTTTAGATGCGGTTTTCTTTAGCTGATGAAGCTACTTATAAATTGGTTTCCTAAAATATGATGAACAGTAAAAGAATGTGGGTCATGCTAGGACAATAACTTGCCAGTTTTGTGAAATATATAGAAGTAAAGATATATATTCATAAATATATATAGATTTATATGTCTCTGTCTTATAAGTTCAGGTGCACACCCTCCCCCACCCCCAGCACACACACACACACACACACACACACACACACACACACAGAAACAAAAACAAACACACAAGTGGTATCGATTAGTGGCTACTGTATGCAACCTATGGTTGTGTATGTGCACTTGTTTCTAATTGGCCTTACTGTTTGCCTGGTTTTTTATCTGAAGTTGCATGCTCTTGTGGAGTACGACACTGTGGAGGCTGCTGAGAAAGCTGTGAGTGTGAAGTGTACTCCCTGTTTTAGTTGATAGTGGATAACATTCCAGTTATTTCTGTCTTTTTCGTTTTGTTTTTCTTTTGGCATCCAAACATTGACTGGTGGTAATTCTCTTTAGGCGGCCACTCTAAATAATGAACAAGATTGGAGATATGGGTTGCGGGTCAAGCTTCTAAAAAAGGTATTTGGTCCTATTACCTTCTCTTCTTCTTTCGACAATAGAAGTGTATGCATGTGCGTCTCTCTGAGTGTTGTAAACATGAACATTTGTCTTCTTTTGATCCCTTAGAACAAGCCAGGGAAGAAAAAAAAGGTTTGGAAGGAGTCGGAGCCGGAGAAGGGTAGCACTGTTCCAGCATCTGATCCAGCTGGGATTGAGGAGAATCACTGTGCCATTGAACAACATGATGATTCACATGATGAGGAGGTACATCATTGATCTTGCGAAGAGTTGCTTTTATTTTTATTCATGCTCCATAAATTACTTCTGATGCTTAAGTTCATATGGATTGATCTACTCGCAAGCAAACTTCAATGGATCTAACTGGAATCTGTACTTGCAAATAAAAAGGGGGAAAAAAAAGGGTAAATGGATATATATTTTGCTTCAGCATTCTGTTGCCTAAATGAGTGGGTGAATGAAACTCAAATTAGGTAGTAAAATTTGAATGACTTGATTGTTCATGTTTGAGTGGCTTGATTATGTTAAATTTCTCACTAGATGATTGAGTTGCCATATATTTCTACAATCCCCAGGAATCTGCAACTTCTTGTAGTATGCATAATCCAAATATATCTGACTTAAGTACTGGGAAGTATGGAGTTCATGTCTGTATCACGTTTGATAGCCAGTATTGACTACCTAGAGGTAGCATCCAACTGTCATCAAGTGTGCCGCTTCGATTATAAGACATTCTTTTTTCCTCGTGTCTTTGGGATTTGGATCATTTATCTTATAATCCTTTTTCTTTTCTCCTATATCTTTAGGATGTGGATCATTTATCAAGAGATAAAAATGGGCACAAAGGTCGAAACCGTGGGCGTGGAAGGAGACAGAAGTATCACGGCTCAAATGGACATGGTAGTTTAATCAAATTGCTCATTTCGATTGTTATTTGAATATTTAGTCCATCTCTTCAAACTTATTTATTTATTTATTTATTTTACAGGCCATGGATCACAATCATCGACTCATCATGTCGAACCATCAAAGCCACCACCAGGCCCAAGAATGCCTGATGGAACCAGAGGATTTACCATGGGCAGGGGACGGCCTCTGGCTACCAGTTGATGTCAGTTGCAGTAGGAGCTTGTTGATGATAATCCTTGTCTTGAAAGTAAACACATTTGTCATATGTTTAAAAACACTTACAACCTTAATACTTATGGCAATCCTCAATCTGTATTCGAGTGTTCTATAATAGCATAGTAGTGTTCAGTAATATGTAAAAACAGCTGTGGGTATTTTGAAAGGTTTGTGATTGCCTTGTTTCCGCGCTGTTCTGGTGTCCACCTTGGTTTATCCAAAAAGGAATTTATATTTTACGATTTTTTTGGATTTTCTATATTTTATGCTTTTAGAATTTGTAAGTCTATTAGAAATCTATTAGATGAAAATCCTTATGTAAATAGCATGCAATTTAATTAAATTTTAGTCATCGAATGATTTTAGATCTTATGCGGCCATTTGGTTTTATTTCTACACTAACTTTTTTCATTTTCTACTATTTCAAAAATGAAAATTATTATTTTTTACAAATTTTTACCCAACATTATTTTTAATTTTATTTTCAAAACACATTCTCTAATAATTTATATATCTTCATTTTTTATTTCATTATTTCTATCTCTCTCCATCTACAACCTATGAAAATCAACATAATTATTATATTTTCAATATTTTATCCAAATACAAATTCATTTTCATTCACTAACTTTTTAAATTTTAAAAATAATGAAAATGAAACAAAATAGCCCATGCATGTCGTGTATCAGCACTATAAATGCTCATTAGAATATCATTAGATGATATAAATTTCAAAATTCGAAAAGAAGAACAAAGGAAAAATAGTTCTAACTAAGCTATTAACAAGATCTTTACATATATATAGAAAAACTCTATAAATAAATTAATAAAACTCCATATACATAAGATTTTATCGCATTAAAAATAATGTCCACGTAAAATTAGTTTGTCCGAAAATCAACACTAAAATAAAATGGGAAAAATTCCAAATCTGTTTTGAACCGTTCGCCGCACTGAGGAGTCAATTGAGTGCGACCTCGTAAGCTCCTCTTTACGCGCTCCGGGGGCGCGTTCGATTCTTTCACCAAAAAGCTTTCGTGGATTTCGAAAGTCCTGGCAATTTATTTGCGCGCAAGAATTTACTTCTGTTCCACTTCTGACTCAAATCTGTATATCGTTGGTGATGGGCTATTGGTGCTGTAAATAGATCTATGTGTACACAGTCATGCAATCTAATGCTTTATATACCCCAAGGAATAGAATTCTTAATCATATAGGGTTTCTTGGTTCCTCTCGTTCAGGGCTTCCAGTATCGCCCGATTGCCGAAATATCAATCGCTCTTCTTATTCTGATCGCAAGGTGAATTGGGTTTCTATGACGTACTAGACTCAGATATTTGTGCGTATGATTGCTGTGGTTTTCTACAAAACCAACTAATTCTTTGTCTGTTCTTTTGGTTGGGACAGTTATCTGAATCACGGGTTCGAAGAAATGGGTTTCACGTGCGGCGTGGATGTCTTCGAGTTCGTGCCATGGATGATGTATTAATTCATCTCTGTGATTAATTCAGTCCCTTTTCTTTGTTTAGCTTTTTTTTCTCTTTTGCTTCATTGCCTAACTTTATTGTTTGGACACGTATGTAGTTAATTGTGGTAATTGTTGCTGCTCTGTAAAACTATTCTTTCCCTTAATGACTTCAAGTTTATCAAGAAAATGGGATAAAATTGCTATAATGTACGATTTAATGCTGATCATTAACTATTCTTGGGCAATTGGTGAATTAAAGCATGTCAATGTTAGTTCTGACTTGGATTTATTTCGTTTTACTGCAATTAATGGGTTGTATTTTGTATCCAGGATTCAGTGGGCTTTTCTTCACTCGATGACTGGGGGGACAGTAATTTACCTGTTGAATATATATTTTCATCAAGCGGTGAAGACAGTGATGGGGAAATTATGTTACAGCCAATAACTGATGTTGATTTGCCTACCCCAAAGGAGCGATTGCATCCATCCGATGACTCCATAACGGTGACGGCACATAGGCTTGCAACACTTGGCAGAACGCGGAAGACAAGAAAGTAAACTCATTTAGCAAAACTGACTTTGACTTGGGACCTTTCATAAGTTCATTCTTTTAGAACTATAAATGCATTTTTATGATATGCCGCATTCTTCTGCATGATGCTTATACACGCACACATCTGCACAGAGATCCTCTATTTCTATGATATGTTATGTTGCAATCAATATGTGCCACTCTCTTCTGCTATGTTGTTCCTTGTTGATTTATTTTCTTGCAACTAGAATCGAATTTGATTTAAATTGAGTCTATTGGCTGAATCCAGCAAGTAATTAATGTATGGTAATGCTGGATTTCTGAAACTCTCTGCTTGCAGGACTATTTATGGAGTTCTGAACAATGTTGGACTTGTGTCATTCTCAACAATCCTGCTTTTACTTGTGGATCAGTGTGCGTGGCGAATTGTGAGATTGCCTCTCGCACCATTCCACCTGATGCGGCCTTTTCTGACATCAGTAGTTTTAGTGTCTTGTGTTGGCTATATTTGTGTCCCATTATTTCGTCTCTTGAAGCTTCGGTCCATAGTTAGAAAAGAGGCACCCACTCAACATTCTTCTAAGAAAGGAACCCCTACAATGGGTGGATTGTATTTTGTACCAATAGGTCTACTTGTTGCAGAAGTTTTGCTAAGTTTTTCTTCCATGGAAGTTTCTGCAGCAGCAGCAGCAACTATCGCATTTGCTGCAATTGGTCTACTGGATGATTTCTTGAGTATCAACAATAATAATGATGGTCTACCTGGTTGGACGAGAATTTTGTTGGAGGTGAAGCTCCCTTACTGTCTTTAGTTGTGTTCTCCACCACTCTGGTTTAGATTATTGCTATAATCTCACTTTTTCCTTTTGCTCAGGTAGCTGTTGGGGCATGGTTCTCCTATTGGTTTTGCACAACAGACATATCAACACCCTACAGCATGTATATCTTCTATTAACTAATTTGACCCACCTTTTGTTAAGGGTAACTCACACATCTATGCTTATAATGGTGAATATCAAGAGGATGTAATTTTGATCAACCTGTCAGCTTAACCAATCATCTTTGTATGAAGTACTAAACTCAACCTTAACAGATAGATAGCTGATGATAACTTGAGCTGCAAGAGCTTATGGGTGTAAACGAGCCGAGCTGAACCCGAATCTAATAGGATCAAGCTCGGCTCATCTATTAATTCGCGAGTTCAAGCTCGAGCTTGGTTGAGTGTACGTAGCTGAGCTAAAGTTCGGCTCATTGGAATAGACGAAGGCTTGGCGAACCTTATCAAGTTTGACTTGATGAGGCTCATTATAGAGAATTTAGCTCGGCTCGTTGGAATAGACGAAGGCTTGGCGAGCCTTATCAAGTTTGACTTGATGAGGCTCATTATAGAGAAGTAGAAAAGTTCGATTTGTATAAGCTCGAATGAACTCGAGCTCGTATAGGTTTGGATTAATTCGAGTTCATTTAGACTCAAAACAAAATTTATAATTATAAATTTTTTAAATAATTTTTTTATATGTTTTCCTAAAAATAAATAACCGAATTAGCATTGTCGTCATCATCATCATCATCATCATCATTATTATTGTTATTATTTACTTATCTTTATAGATTTTATTATATGGACCTAGATTATAATTATATATGTGTATATATATAATAAAAAAGCTTGTTTAGGCTTGTGAGTTTTTCGAGCCGAATATTACTGAGCTCGGCTTGGTTCGTTTGACTGACGAGCTCGGGCTAGAAAAGATCGAGCTGAGTGTGAGCTTTCATCGAGTCGAGCCTGAACTGTTTGCGAATTGTTTCATCTTATTTACACCCCTACAAGAGCCTGACATTTTCATAGTAGCCATCTTCAGATAGTCTGAATATAGGTTGCAAATCATTCTGACACTGCATCCAAGTTATAGGTCCATGATTATTCACTTTTCTGGGTTGGTGACATAAATTATGCTGGTCAGAATTTGATGTCAGCCTTTCTTAATGGTTTTTAAAGTATTCACTTGTACATGCAGATTGCCTTGTCTGTATTTTTTAATGCGAGCTATAAGCTTGTTTCTTATCAAAATATTGTAAACAATGCTTCACATGTTTCGCATTAGAGTTGCTGAGTGTTTACACTATGACTAAAGACTTATCTGCTGTATTATTCTTATGTTAATCTCTATGTCAGGAAAATGGTGGTTCCTTTACCTGCGCCGTTCGGCCTTGTTTGCCTCAGAAAATGTTACCCAGTCTTGACTTCATTCTGCTTTGTTTCCATGGCAAATGGCATTAATTTAACTGATGGGCTTGATGGATTGGCTGCGGGGACTGCTGCATTGGCATTTCTTGGAATGTCAATTGTGGCTCTTCCAATATGTTCTGGTAGTACAATATTCTCTGCTTTTGTCTGGTCTTAATGGTCCGATTCTGAAATAAAAAATTGCTTTGATAGTTATGCTTTCACGCTTGCAGTTTGCCGATGTTATATATTACACGCAAATTTGTTAAGTAATTCCTGACTTGTAGTTTGTGCAACTAATGCCAGACCTCTCTATTTTTGGAGCATCAATGGCGGGAGCATGTATTGGTTTTCTTTTTCATAACCGTTATAAGGCATCAATATTTATGGGTGACACAGGAGCTTTGGCTTTAGGTGGGGCTCTTGCTGCAATGGCTTCTTGTACGGGAATGTTCTTTCCATTGTTCATTTCAGCAGGAATATTTGTCTGGGAAGCCCTTTCAGTTATCATGCAGGTATTTTACTGAATGTCATTCGCATCACTATGCAAAACGCTATTTTCTTTATGATGGTTATTACAACAGCTTCTCTAGTCTTATGATTGATTTTCCACAACAAGTACTGTTAATGGTTTAATTTTACTTTCATTTTAGTTAGATTTTCCAAATGTTATTATGCTCTAATGCTCTTTAACCATATTGATGTATCCTTCTCCACTCCACCCTCCTCTCAACCCAAAATGAAGTGGGGCGACAAAATATTTGTTGCTTCTTTTGATTCTCATTTTGTACATTACTTCCCTATTTAAGGCTGCCTTTTTGTCATCTTATGTCCATATATCCATGCCGTTTATTCGAAGATTTGCCTTGCTTTATATTTCTTGTTATGCTTTGAAATTTTGTCATCAATGTCTTTTGAGTTGAAGTAGTCATGTTAAGTTGTAGGCAATATTTCTGCACCTGACAACAGGCTTATGTCTTAGGTATCCTTCTTCAAGGCAACCAAATTTATTCTGCGAAGGGGCTACAGATTGTTTCGAATGGCACCCTTCCATCACCATCTTGAGTTATGTGGAATTAAAGAACCAACAATCGTTGCTGCTGCATATGTTGTCACATCTGTGTTGATCTTATGTGCAGCCTACGTTGGTCTCACTTCAGCATGATCTAGAAACACCCGGTTGACTATTTTGGTAGTAATATTGGATTTTTCTATTCATTTGAAATGTATTTTTCTTTTATTGTTATATTCTTTTTTTGGTTTGGGGGGGTGGCGGCGTGGAGGAGTTGAGGTTGGGATTCTGGGTTCTCCCCAGCATTTTGATCTATTTTTTGCGCCACTAAGTAGGTGGAAGTGAAGAATTCATGTATATAAGCCAGCCAATTTTGGTACTCACTTTTTCTGGTTGGGACTCTTCTAATCTACAATGATTGTTCTAATGGTAACTGGGTTACATTACTGGTTTACAATTTTTTGTTCATCGATGCTCTCTTCTCATATACATACATGTTTCTTGATTTCCACTGGCTAAATTGCTCTATAGTGGATTAGATGCAATTGTAACTACTTGCAGTTATATCAGAAAGTAAGAACGGATTGTCATCTATCAAAAGGTTAATTGATTCAATTTTATTGTCTATAGATATATATATATATATATCTGAGGTTAAAAATTCTAGTTCTAATAAAATTTCACTGTGTGTATAACAAAAAAAGGGAAGAAAATAACAAGCTGTCACCTGAAAAATGAAGTCCAAATACTCATAACTATTTAGGAAAGCTATGGCAAGCAAATTTCCCCACAATATTTCCCCACCAAGAAAGAGTATGGTTTTACTTAAATTATATTTTGATTCTATTCATTTTCTTTGTCGTACCAAACGAAAAAAGAAGAAAAAGGAAATTGAAAACAGAAACCAACTGTATTATGTGACAATTAAAATGGAAAATTAAGGGGAAAAAAAGAAGGAAAAACCTTTATTTACGCTCAAAGTAATTAGATGGAAAATGGGGGGACGCTTTTACTATGGTTAAAATAGTTGACAGGCATATTCTTGAACCCTACTCTCTCTTTGGTCTTTGTAGCAATCCCTTGCTTCCTGCTCCAATCCCTTTCCTAGTGTTCCTAGTACATAATCAAGAACCGATATCATTTGGAATCCATGGTGAGTGTGACTCTGTCATGAATGAGTTAGAAATCCCTAATTGTGTTCAAGTCAGTGTTTCCAGATATGGCATTGATGGATACAGTCAACTACTCCCTCCCCTGGACACGCATCTTCACCTAATTCATCATTATAAGCCTGTTCTTCCTCTTCAGACATCATTACGTAGGTCTGTCCATGCTTATACACAGTGGCGGATTTACAGCCACACATGTGGGGTCAATTGACCCCACTTACTTTATATATATTTATATGTGTGTATATATATTTATATAAAAATGATGGATATATAGTATTTTGATCCCATTTAATATCAAAATGTCCCCAATACAGTTGATCGATGGTTGGTGAAATTTTCGTTGCTTTTTCTGATTGCCACTGCAAGTGTAGAGAGAGCTTTCTCAGCGATGAAATTTATCAAAACTGATTTAGGAAACCGACTGAATAATAACTTCTTTAATGATTGTTTGATAATTTATAAAGAAAGAAAAGTATTTATGAGCATTTTAAATGATGATATTATGACAATGTTTCAGAATATGAATACTCGTCGAAGACAATTGAATTAATGTATTTAAATTTTATTTTTATTAATATTAATTATTTAAAATTTATTTTTTATTAATATTTTGACCCCACTTACTATATACGCCACTGCTTATACCTATGCCCTGGAGTTAGATTCTTTTCTCTTCGAGCCCTGATTTCAGCCGCTGTAAGTAACTAGGTGGTTGGATGTTTTCTAGTGGTATGAATTTCCTGAAAGCTAGCACAGCTCCTTTAATGTCCTCTCTCAACCCTCTGATGAAACTTGCAGTAAAGCAATCTTGAGGGATGGATGTAGTTATGAAAAATAAGCACATGGGATTTCAGCACTTCAAAATTTTCCAGGTACTCTGAAACAGTTCCAGTTTGCTGCAACCTGTTGAACTCTCCCACCATCAGCTCTGGAGCTGATTCATAAAATCTGGCAGCTTTCCCATCCAAGTGAGGGAATTCCAACCTGGGCAAGGAAGTGTGATTTCCATGACTCCCACTGCTTATTTGATCAGAATGCTCATTGCTCCTTGCCGGCTGCTGTGAAGGAGATCCCCTGTCGGGTGGACCATTAAGTCCTTCTCCTAGGATAGACTTGCTCTTATTGTATAGCTGCATCTGCTCTGCTATGTGTTGCACTTGCTGTTGTATGAGCTTCTGGGTGTCCCAACGAAGCCAAGGATGTTTGTAGCCCTCGTTGTATATTGATCATTCTGTCCAATTGCTCCTGGAAATGTTGTTCGCCAGCAACTCTTAGAGCTATTTCTTCTATTAACAGATTCTCTTGTTTCTTCATATTCTCTTGCGCCTCCTTGTATTTATCTGCCATGGTGGGTATTGAGCCAGAATGTAAAGGCTAAAACGCTAGAGTAAGATCTGGAACAGGGGATGTGAAAGAAGATGATAAATTAAGCAGCAAGATGGAGGAAGAAAGAAACACTAAAAACTGAGCAAATTTCATTCATTCATTCATAACCCTTAAAGGTGAAATGTTTACATACTTGTAGCTGGAAATTAACAAGGAAATATGCAGTAAATCAAGACAAAAATAACAGAAAATCTGAAACAAATGGAGATTCTCTATGGCGAAATTCAGCTACATCACTCAGCAGGCCAACTTGGTGGTGTCAGGCCGTTGAAGATGCTTTGGTTGGAGTATGAATCAATGGTTGCCGTTAGATAGCTTCCTTACGTCTGGTTGAGATATCTTTCCCACTGAGCGAAACGGTGTCGTCCTCTTCCAAGTTTAGTTGCTTCTCAAGTCTCAACTCGCCAGCCTGTTCACTTGATTAAATCCTGCTCCTCCATCGTTTCAATCGGACGGCTCCCAGGCCTTTCCCTTTTCTCTAATCGAACGGTTGCCCTGCAAATTAGGGATTTCTAACATTTTTCTCTAAACCCTGCCCTGCCCTGCCCTACCCTACCTTGCAGCTGTGAGAAAATTTAAAAGAGATTATTACAAGTTTGCTTTAACATTTCACATCCCATGTACTATAATATGCTAGGACTTCAAATCTTAGGGGAGAAAAGAAAAAAGAAAATCTTAAGGGCCAATTTGGCTTAAATGTGAAGTAGAGAGGGGAAGAATCTATTATTCTACTTGTAGGGCAGGCCTGCGGAAGGGAGTTCTAGACTAGTATGGTGCCACAAAGTGGAAGAGGTGTGGAAAATGGTTTCCATAGTTGTTGTAGGGGATGATGGGAAGTAGAGCACAAGTTTTTTCTTTGATATATCTTTAAGTTAGTAGGACGAGGTTGACCTGTTTTGTGCAGAAAAATTGAGAGACTTGAATAATTTTTGAAATCTAGTTTTTCTCTTGTTAATTTCTCACAGCTCAACCGATTACAACTAATGGGACCGCTCATAAGCTTCTTTACGCTGTGGATACCTGTGGAAGAAAAGTCTCACAAAAAGCAATCCGAAAAGGCCTCTCTATACGTCTTTCTAGCATAAGCGCTCAGCTCTTGATGCTTGCAAAAACCCGTACAGAGCCATTCTCAATTCTCTTATGCCAACTTCGTTGCCTATGGTGGATGTCGACCTATAAATTGCAGGAGAAACCCTTACATATTCAATGATGATCAGTTGCATAGTACGAATGAATTCTAGCTAACTTCTTACTATAAGGTTTATTTTTATATAGTTAAACTAATTTCAAAATTAAGAAATAATAATACGTGTGGATGTTTCAAAAAGTCTTTCTATTAGAACCGATTGAAAGATTTGATTCTAAGAATACTGAATATGTCCTACACTACCCTTATACAAGATAAGTAGTTCATCAGCAAATAGCCAAAAACAGAGAATATCGGACAGGAATAGAAAGGTCAAAAAGTAAAAAATCGGAAACAGGGATCAGGTGAAGTTGTTCCATTTAAATTTCAACCTGAGATTGATCATAGAAACTGACTTTGACAATTCTTTCCCTCGATGGCGATGGGGCTGTTGAAAGGTCAGTTTTTGGATTAGCATTTGACAGAGGCTGAGAAAAAGAACTTATTAGTGTCCATTTGGATATGTTTTCAAGGGTCATATTTTTATTTTCATGCAAAAATAAAAGTTGAAAAAGTAGTTATAATTTGAAAATGAAAAATAAAATTTATTTGAATATTTTATTAGAAAATAATAATTAGAGTATATATAGGATTGAAAAATGAGTTGATTTATATTTTGTTATTAATTTTAAAATAATAGTAGGTACTTTATGTCAAATTAAATTTAAATTTGATTGATATAGTAGTAAGATGATATGATAGGTTTAAAACAAAAGAATTGAAAATGAAAATAAGGAATATTTTGAGTGAAAATAGAAAAAAAAGTGAGAGTTTTCTATTTTTATTTTGTATTGAAAATGAAGACAAACGGACCAGGTGCTCTGAAACTGTGTTCTCATGAATTCTCCCACGTGGATTCAATCTTTCATCCATTTGACTCGCATGTTAATCCATCACCTGAGTTTCACATCTTCAGGATGAACATTTCTTTGTCCTTTTATGATTCCGTGCTTGAGCAAAAGAAAGGAAATATATGACAAGCGACTGTACGTTCTTGCATGTGTTCTTAACTTCAATTCCCATTCCCTTCTGGAATTCAACCCCACAGAACTTTCCAAATTCACTCTTCAGCTAAGGACCATCTCCCCCGCCGCCGCCGCCGCCCCCCTCCCCCACACCCTTACTCTTAAAATCCTCATTTCCTTTTCTTTTTCGGTCTTCCCCAGCCTATTTAGCCCATTAGGCCGGCCAACCCTCCAATCCTAACACTTCCCTTTCGGGCTCACAGTCTGACTATCCAATCTTTACAATTCAAACATCAATTCTTTCTTGACTAACTTGACTTTTCGACCTTTCGCCCCATCTCCAGTAAATATCACAAATAAATTGAGCTTTTGTGTTTTGAGTTTTGACACACAATTTAGAGAAAGAAAACAAGCAAACAAACAAAGCCATGGACTTTCAGTTTGCATGGCGCATGGTTGCACCCTACATTCCATACCTCATCTCCGTAGTAGCTCTTCTTCTTCTCCTCGAGCAAATATCCTATCTCAAGAAAAAGAAATTCTTGCCAGGCCCAGCGCTCATTTTCCCCTTCATAGGCAGCGCCATTTCCTTAGTTGCTAACCCGACGAAATTCTGGGACCTCCAATCCTCCTACGCCAAGTCCAACCCTTTAGGAATCTCCGCCAACTACGTCCTCGGACGATATATTCTCTACATTTACTCCACTGATCTCTCCCACAAAATCTTCTCCAACGTACGCCCCGACGCTTTCCACCTCGTCGGCCACCCATTCGGCAAAAAGCTCTTCGGCGAACACAACTTAATCTACATGTTTGGACAGGATCATAAAGATTTACGACGGAGCATCGCGCCCAATTTCACCCCCAAAGCCCTCCAGACTTACGCCAACAGCCAACAGCGGATAATTATCAAGCACCTGGCGTCCTGGTGCAAGATATCGCCTAACAAGTCAATCCCACTTCGCGTCCTCTGTCGCGACATGAACTTGGAAACCTCGCAGACGGTTTTCCTCGGGCCTTACTTGAACGAGGACGCCCGCAAAAGGTTTAATGTGGACTACAATTTCTTCAACGTCGGGTTAATGAAGCTCCCCATTGATTTCCCGGGGTTCGCCTTCAGAAAAGCGAGATCAGCCGTGCAGAGACTTGTTGAAACGCTGGCCGGCTGCGCGGAGGAGAGCGAGAAGAAAATGAAAACCGGAGAAGAACCCACGTGCTTGATTGACTTCTGGATGCAGGAAAATTTGAGGGAATCATCGGAAAAACCGTCTGAGTACAGCTACAGAGAGATCGGCGGTCATTTGTTTGACTTTTTATTCGCCGCACAGGATGCTTCAACTTCTTCCTTACTATGGGCGGTTGCACTTTTGGACTCGCATCCTCATGTTCTGGAGAAGGTGAGGAAAGAGGTGGCCAATCATTGGGTACCGGAGAACGACGCCGTTATCACGGGGGAGAAGCTGAGGGAGATGAAGTACACCGAAGCAGTGGCCCGTGAGGTTGTGAGGATCAGAGCTCCAGCGACTCTGGTTCCTCACATTGCCGGCGTGGACTTCCCTTTGACTGATAATTATGTTATTCCGAAAGGTACCATCGTATTCCCATCTGTTTTCGACTCGTCGTTCCAGGGCTTCACGGACCCGGACCGGTTCGACCCCGATCGGTTTATGGAGAGGCAGGAGGACCGGGTTTACAAAAAGAATTTTCTGGCCTTCGGTGCAGGGGCACACCAGTGTGTGGGCCAGAGGTATGCGATTAGTCATCTGACGTTATTCATTGCAATGTTTTCCACGTTGGTGGATTTCAAGAGGGACGAAACTGACGGCTGCGATGAAATCAGATATGTCCCTACCATTATTCCAAAGGACGATTGCAGGGTTTTTCTGTCCCAGAGATGCACTCGATTCCCATCTCTCTATTGACTGAATTGGCCTTTTGTATTTGACAAGTACATAATCTTGTGCCTTCAATTTAGTCAATTTATTTTTCTCCTTTCTAATTCACTTCATGATGAAAATTGACTGAAGAATAAAATATTTCTGCTTGTGGATTTGTATATTTCAGATAATTATCCTATCCTTAATCTAATCTTCTATTGTTCAAAGGTTGAATGTCCAAAGTTCAAAGAGTCAAAATTAGTAGTTTGATTTTCTTGATTAGTAGCGTGTCCAATTATTTTCTTGACCGCCACCACCCTTGTTTAATTGAGATATGCAATCGAGACAAAGGCTTCTTGTCCATCGTGATATTTTCAGTTGAATCGAATACATCACATCCCATTTAATTAATATTGTTAGATAAAAAGGTCAACGCCGAAATTATCTACCTCCTACCAACCTGATTGATGACGTAAAGTGGATCGAATACATTGCGCTCAATCCGTTATAAATCTACATATTATCTACCTATATCTAACGAATCTTTGACTTGTATCTATCCCAACATATTGAATCTTTGACTTGTGACCATGAGTTAATTCATATGACATCCATCAATGGCTCCAAGTACTAAGCTGGGCCAAATGACACATGTATGCGAATTCACACAATATGCACAAAGCATTAAGAAACTGAGGCTTTATTTGCTTGGCTTGATTAGGTGTGATACATACCTAATCAAGCTTCTTTTAATGTTTATTTCAATTGATAAAAATCCTTAATAAATCCTAGGCCTTACATTATTTATTGTTGCTTTTGAAAAATGGATCAAGGGGGGAATGTTTAATTAGGTGTGATAAGAATTATAAAGATTTAATAAGGTCTATTTTTTATCTTATTATCAATTAAACAATAATTCTAAAAATGGGAAAGAATAAGGAAATTATGAAAAACTTATTAAGAAATATAAATGATATAATAGTAAATTTATATATTATATTTTAATTTATTTATATTAATCATACCAACCAAACATAAAATTAAAATATTCTATCCTAATGGGCTTAAAATGTATCATTTATTTACATATCACTTCTAATCACATCATTCCAAGCAAACGAATCCTGAAAATATTAATAGAGAAGGACCACTATTATTGAAACAAAAATATCTAATAACTAGCTAGCTGCTACTGCGCTTTACAACTTGATTAAAAGATGTCTCTAAATCAGAACAAATGATCAAAAGTCCTCAAATTTCTACAAGTAACGAGGGTCAACTAACAAGATTTTTCTCTTCTCTAGTTCTCTTCAAAGACAGAAAAGCATAAAACTCATATTGAAGCAATATCTAATGCCAACATATTTCATCCAATGGCAGTAGAGAAGATCGATACTAAAATTTATGAACTAAGCTTTCCGTATAGCTAATCACGTTAAAAGTACCCGACATCACTTTGTCAAGATTGATGACATCCTCAACTTCCATCTCCTCAAGATTATACATTACCAAATTTCCTTCTTCCCCAACCTCTTCCACAATGCCTCTCTCCCCATAAAACCCCACCGCATTTCCCTTCACAGCTTCTGGGTCAATCCTACATACCATACTCCATCCAAGCAAATCTTCAAACATCCACACATCAAGAGCTCGATCCACCGATATATTCGTCCCCATCTTCCACACCACAGCACCAAGACAACGCTTGAATTCCCCAAAACACATATCCGTCTTACCCCTTATAATCCGCCAAGGCAATGTCTCATAACGAAAATCATCTTTCCGCACGTCAAAGTACAGCAACACCCACCGCCATCGACAATATTCATTGTCTTCATCATATCGCTGAGCTCTCCAGTACGGCATCCCTCGGATCACCGCGTCGCATTTTATCCTCGAAACCCGAAATTTGAGCTTTGTTTTTACCTCTCTCCACCGCCCATACTTGGTGGAATATACCTCAGCCGTGTCGTGGGTCCCCCGGTGCATATGAGAAATAATGCGGATGATTTTGAATTCGTCCGTGGAAGAATTGTACCCCAGCCCAGCAGACGTCCATTGGTGGACCATCGGGTAGATTTGTATACTCGGAGAAGAAACGAATTTGGATAATCGGGTGGCCGGGTTCCAGAGGAAAAAGTTTTTGGCGAAAGGCTGTTGGATTATGCAAGCCACACCGTTTGGACACCCGACAACATCCATGGATTTGAAGCGGGCGTCGTCTGAACCCGGGAATCCAAGAACCGGATCAAGATTGGAGAGCGTCTTCCCTTCTTGGACTTGGTATGTGTAGATGACTTGGGCAGACCTGGCGTGCACGACAGCGATGGATCCGGGTCCTAGTGGGCCTTCGAACGTTTGGGGGACGGAGGTAACTTGGGCTTCGAGCGCATGGATGATGATGGAGGGGGGCGTGCGATTTAGTTTTTCGCCGGCGAACTTTTGGTGGAAGATTAACGTGCGCCATGGCTTGCAAACGCACCTGAAGCGGAGTAGGGATTTGACGGGGAGGCGGGCGAGGATGTTAGTTATGGTTTCCCGAGAAAAATTGTAGGTGGGAGTGGGACTGCATGTAGTGCCGCCGGCGGTGGAGGCGGACTCGTCGCTCTTCCGGCTGTTGTGGCCTTGTTTTCCCTTTGCTTTTCCTTTGCCTTTGCCTTTGCCTTTGCCCTTGTTCGCCATTATCGGTTTTTGGGGTTTACGGCAGGGGGCTCAGGGTTTTATATAGAATTGCCAATAACTAATTAACTGCCTCTCTTTGGCTTGACCAGTAGAGTTTTTCTTTTATAATTCTTTTTTTTTTAATGAATATGATTAATAGTTGTGATTTGGGAATTCTTTTTTCGGATATCTGCCGTTGAAATTATTTGAATGAATCAAATAATTATATGAGAGGAAAGATGATATGAATGACGTGTGAAATTAACTAATCAAATTAAGTTAGAGCATAACATCAAAAAATTTTCAACCGGAAAATATTATCCAAGTTTAACTTTATGCTTAAAGAATCAAAATTAAATAATTTTTTGACAATCAATTTTAAATTAAGTATCGAATAATATAATTTATTTTTTCAACCAAACTTTTAATCGCCATTTGCAATTTTGCATTAACTAATTTTGATACCGGAGATATATGAGAAATATTTCATTTTTATCATTTAGATAATAAGTTTTATCTTTCAAATTCTTTTCTTTCTAGATAAATATTAAATTTTAATTTTTTGTTATCTTAAGAGTTAGTTATTATTTTATATTATCTTTTGCTTGGAAGGGATCAATAGCTCAAATACTAATAATTAACAACAAAATTTCAACAAATTCTATAAAACTTGCAATGCTTACCCTTTATGCATTTATAATGTTTGATAATGATATTGGAATTATTCTTCTAGCCAACGAGTCAAAATACAATTATTCCAAGCTCCAAATTTGAACTTGAGTCAAGACAAGGGATTAGGGATCACTGAATATTTCCAGCAAAAATTCTCAACCATAAAGTTAGTAATAAGGCAAAAGAACGTAACAAAGAAAGTTAAGTAATCATTTAATATAGAATACTTTTTTCACATATACTTGCAAAATGTATTCATAGAGGCGTCATTTGGTATTTCAAACTAAAGAGAAGGGCATTTATCAATAATCATCATTGAAGTGATCATAATTTGTGCAAGTTTTTATACTTCACATTCTAAACTCAATATAAATACATACGTAATTCAGTATTCGATCGAATTCCAACAAACAGACATATATCGTAAATGCACACAAGGCATTAAGAAAGTGGCAATCTTAGTGGATCAGAAAGACTTCTATTATTGAAGGACAAAAATAGCTAATAACTAACTGTATAGCTACTATTGCGCTTATTAAAGATGTCTCCAGATCAGAACAAATGAAAAAACTTGTCAAATTTCTCAACTAATTTTTCTCATACGAAATTTTCAATTCTCTTTGAATTAATCATCCAAATGAATGAAGAATAGCTGCATTAAAAGATTTCCTTTCTTCCCCGAATGCTGGCCAAGCTTTCTCTATAGCTCACCACTTTAAAACTACCGGGCAGCACTTCACCGACGTTGATCAAATCCTCAACTTCCATCTTCTCAAGATCATACATTATCAGATTTCCTTCATACCCAACTTCTTCCACAATGCCACTGTCCCCATAAAACCCGACCACCGACCCGAAGTCGGCCGCCGGGCTGACCCGATATATCATACTCCATCCTCTCCAGTCATCCTTCATCCACACATCAATCTTCGTCTTCTCCCACAACACCGCGCCAAGACAACCCTGGATTTCCCCGATGCACAGTTCCCTCTTATTCATCTCCGGAGCCATTGTCTCAAACCGAAAAACCTCCCGTTGCACGCTAAAGTACATCAAAAAGGTCCACAGAGTAGACCTATCATCTCCAAGAACTCTGAAGTACGGCCTCCCTTTGATCACCACTTCGCATTTTCTGCTGACATTCTTAAAAACGATATTCGTTTTTACGGTTCTCCACCGCCCAGACTTGACGGAATATACTTCAGCTATGTCGGAAATCGTCGGATCCAGATCACGAGGACTCACAATACGGATGATTTTGTAGTCGTTGGAAGAAGAATCGAACCCTAGCCCGCCAGAAACCCCGCGGTGGACATTCGGGTCGGCTTTTATACGTGGAGGGGGAACGGGTTGGGACGTTCGGGTGGCGGGGTTCCAGAGGGTGAAGTTTGTGCCCCAAAACTGTTGGATCAAGCAAACGACACCGTTTGGGCATCCAACAACATCCATATACTTGAAGAATAAGTCCTGCTGTCCAAGAAAGCCAACCAGGTCGGAGTGCGTGTTCTGGTGCCGGTCCGGGACCTTGTATTGGCAAATGATTTGGCCAGTGGCGTAGTGTTCGAGGGGAATTTCTTCGAATTGGGGTTTGTTCGTGAAGGTGAGTTCGGTTTCGAGCCCTTGGATGATGAGGGATTGGGGGGAGTGATTGAAGTGTTCGGATATGAATTTTGGGTGGGAGATTAACATGCGCCATGCCTTACAAACGCACCTGAAGCGGAGGAGGGTTTTGACAGGAAGGCGGGAGAGGATGGTGGAGATGACTTCCCGATTGAAAGAAACGGAATTGGAGGCGGAGGCGGCGGTTTTCCGGTGGGTTTGCTTTCCTTTGCGTTTGCCTTTCCCACGGGGCGGCATTTCTGGTGTTGGGATTAATGCTGGCTTCAGGATTTTGAAACTACTAATTATAACTAGAAAACTACCGCAATTTTGCTTGGACTAGCTGGGACTTGGGATAATGGGATGCAATCCACCCACACCCACCCCTTCTCTCTTTTTTCTTTCATTTTTGTTTTCCCTTTGTTTTTTGTTATGAATATGATTCAGAGTTGGGTTTGATAAACAAGCTAATGGAATAACTTAGGGCATGATTGTTTGTATTCTAGATTGATCATTTTTATTTTCATATAATTTCAAAACAAGAATTGTTTAGGCTCATTATCATTAAAAATATCATAATTTTCCATTATTCTTTCTATATTTAAAATTAATTAAAATCCAACAACTAGTGAAATTGTTATGCTGGTACCAATTAATTTTTCTTACTTGCATGAGATGGATCAACACCTCAAATAATATATAGGGTATTACATAAAACCCTTATTCCATATATCATGTTTGTCATTGAAGTGGTCCATTTGGGCTTATAGATCCATCACATTTTTTTAACTATATATAATACCCTCAACAATTAAATATATATGAGCCTAAAATGATAAATACTTCAAGTTGTTTTGTCTCGTGTTCTTGACTCGATTGGAGTGGAGTGATGAATTTATTTCTTTGTTTCTTTAAGAATAAATCAAAATTTTGGTAGAGAACGATCAAATTTATGAAATTACAATGATCAGTACATGTAATTCGACTAAGGTTTGAATAATGAGAAATTCTATCTTCTTTTTTACTTGAGAAATTCAAAATAAAGAATTTTTGTCTGGACTGATCATTCGTGGCAAAGAGATTATATAGAAGGTTATGATTGGATATCGATTTTTTTCATGAGGTTCAATATGATCACTTGCTTTGTTATTCTTTCTTGGAGATGCAATCATCGATAGCTAATGAGACTAATAGATTGCAAAGCTTTCCCTTTTATGGTGATAAACAATGTGAACCTTAATTGCCATACCTAATTGCAGTGGCAAGAGGATCTAAAAGAGACCATTACAACTTTGTTTTTACATGTGGTTCACATTCTGCATATCTAAATCATTGATAGTAATTAATTAATGGATTGTCAAGATTTCACACTAATATCAATATTAGCTAGCTTGTCCAACTAAATTGAAATTAGGCTAGATTAATAATATGTTGTGAATACACAATATATATATATATATATATATATAGACAAGGCATTAGAAAAGTGACAACATCAATGTAGAAAGAATATTATTGAAGGAGAAAGAGGATTAATATCTCCAAATCAGAAAATGAATTTTCTACATTGAGCGCAAAACTTGTGTTCACTCTACATTCACACTGCAATATATGCTTCTCAATTTTGTAAGAGTAGTAACTTTTTCTCATACTGATTTTCTACTTCTCTTTGAACAAAAAGAGCATAAGCCATTTCTGGTGCCAACATATATCACCCAAATGAATGAAAATTTGCTGACAAAGGAAAAAAAAAAAACTTAAGTTAGAAAACCTTAAGCTGAAAAAGGCAATCCCATAGATAGGAAAAAAGTTGAAGTTCATAATCTGCGTACCTTTTTCTATATGATCAAGAGATACGAGCCAAGCTTTCCCTATAGCTAAGCACATCAAAGCTATGGGGCAACGTATGTTCAATATTGATAAAATCTTCAACTTCCATCCTTTCAAGATTGTACATAATCAGATTTCCTTCATTTCCAACCTTTTCCACAATACCTCTGTCACCATAAAACCCCACCACAAGCCCTAAAACCTCTGTTGCACCAACCCTATATATCATACTCCATCTACCCTCATCATCCTTCATCCAAACATCAAGAATTCTATCTTTCGAGATCTCTGTCTCTCTGTCCCACACAGCAACACTGAGACAACCCTTAATTTCCCCAAGAAACATTTCCTTAGTCTCATCATTCATATCCCAAGCCAATGACTCGAAATGAAATTTCTCCTTCTCCACATCAAAGCACACCAGCAAAACCCGAGAAATATATTCATCGTATCCCACGGCGCTCCAGTACAGCATCCCTTTGAACACCAATTCGCATTTTGTCTTTAAAACCCTGAATACGGCGTCTGTTTTTACCTGTCTCCACCGCCCATGCTTGACGGAATACACCTCGGCTTCGTCGGAAGTGTCCAGTTCCAGTTTATGACACATAATACGGACGATTTTGTAGTCTTTGTGAGAAGGATCAAACCCTAGCCCGACAGACACACCGTTGTGGACATACGGGTCGGCGGGTAGACATGGCCGGGCGGTAACGGGTTTGGAAGATCTTGTGGCGGGGTTCCAGACGGTAATCTTTCTAGCCCAAGGCTGTTGGGTTAAGCAAACGACGCCGTTTGGACACCCAACCACATCCATAAAGTGGAAGCCTGAGGAGTCCGAACCCGGGTACTCATGAAGGCGAACCAGGTCTGACGGCGTGTTCAGCTGCAGGTTCGGGATATTATACAGGGCGATGACGTGGCCGGTGGGCTTGACTTCGAAGCATTCGGGTTCGACTTGGGGTTCGGGTCGGTCCATTAAGGGCTGCTGGATTTCAACGGCGTGGATGATGAGGGATGGCGGCGAGTTACAGAGGTGTTGGCTTGCGAAATGGGAGAGCGAAATTAACGTGCGCCATGGCTTGCAAACGCACTTGAAGCGGAGAAGGGCTTTGACGGGAAGGCGGGAGAGGATGTTGGGGATGATTTTCCAAGGAACAATGGGATCGGAGGCGGAGGCGGTGGTTTTCCGGTGAGTTCCTTTGCCTTTGCCTTTGCCTTTGCCTTTGCCTTTTCCTCGCGCCATTTGTTGGTGATGGGGTTTCTGCGGGGCTTCAGAGGTTTTAAAACTGCCAATTATGACCAATAAACTGTCGCCAGTTTGCTTTGATTAGTTCGGTTTTTTTTTTTTTTTCCCATTTTTTTTCTTTTTTTCTTTTTTTAATTTGATCAACGGTTGGGATTGGTAAACGAACTTATTGACTAATTGATTAATTATAATTAAGGCTGCTAATTATAAATGCCAACAATTTGACATTCACAATGCAATATTAATATGAAATATTCATTTAATTTTTTTTATATATTATAGTATTTTTAATATATTTTTCAAGTTTGGGGATAAGTAAATGAATAAGTTAAGACAAAATAAAATAACGAAAGGAAGAAAAAAGCAAACAATTGAAAACATTGTAAAATTTTAATATTAGATACCAACTATTCTAATTGTCACTTGCCTCTATTTAATTATGTATTAATTTTTTCAATACATATTTGGTTGAACAATATGTTAACTATTTCATATTTTTTTGAATCGACACATCATTTCTTCCATAATATCTTTAACCCAAAAAAAAAAAAAAATAAAATTCTTTCAATAAGTAAAAATAATTTATAGATGTCACACATATTGATCAAATTCATGCTTCTTCAATAATCAAAAACATTTTACCCACATCTGGTTCTTAATTAACCATATTGAAAAATAACAAATATTAAAAAGTTACATTATAAATTTTAATAAATATAAATATAAAGAAAATTTAAAACTCATGGTTGCCACAATAAGGCGAAGGGACATATACAAAGAATTTTGGGAATGATTTCATTAAAATTATTTTCCATATATTTGCAAAATATTGTTTGAAGTATTCATAGAGGAACGTGGCAGTCTTTAAAGGTTAGATGTAAAAGGATTAGCAAAAGAATAAAATTAAGTAGTTTGCATATCTTGGATTATTATTGTGTCCTTAATGATTTTCTCTTCGTTTAAAGAGTCAAAAGTTATCAGTAGAGTGATTTCTTCCTTACGGATTTGTATAAGTGTAGTTAGAAATTAGTGCCTGAACAACCGTGAACAGTTCTATATAATTTTGGCCCCTTTTTTGATCACTTATAGAACAACACAACAATTTAGATATATCTTCTATTCAATAAATATGTATTCCAACATAATAAATAGAGGTTATTATTGTTGGCTATCCCAACCATGGTTCCCAGGAACGACGGCGGGGAATGGAGAGCAAAGTTTTACTTCTATTGCAATGTTGCAGATGTTCTATATAATTTTATTTTTAAATTATTTAGAAAATTTTGAATAAATTGTGAAAAATATTAAAGCATTTAAAATTTTATTTCTTGCTTATATTACATAATTAGCATAATTTGGATGTCATAAATAAAAAAAGAAAACGATAGTGGCTAGGAATAGGAAAGGAATAGACCATCGTCGGAAAATCTAATATTTTAAATTATATAAACTTAGCAAAGCTCATAAATATTAGAGAAGCTATAAAAAAATAAAAAAAATAAGACAAAATATTAGAGAAGAAGACAAATTAACTTTTGTGCAACATCATATATGCATCCAAATCCCACCCAAATCTCTCATCATCACGTGTTCATGCTCATAGTCAGCCACTCTACATAATAAAAAAAATATACAGCAGATTGCAGATTCCAGAAGATAACCAAAGCCCTCTACCTATACCTAATCTGGTTTCAGCCTTTTGCACCATCTTCTTCTTCCATTTACTGTGTCAATTGCTTTTCCGGAACTCGTTCCGGAACGCCGCAACTCTCCAATTTATTGAATTGCAGCAGTACTGTTTCATTCAAATCGATCGATATTCTACGTTCCTAACTCGACTCTATTTTATTCCGTTATATATAGTGGAACGGAATCGTTTGTTCCGATTCCGCTCGGCCTTTCTGACCGACCGCGAACCATGATCCCAACATAATGAATCTTTAACTTATGACACTATATATATAAAGAGTATGGAAATATTCTTGAATATATGTCTTTAATTCCGATTACAACATATATGTATGTGTGTGTGTGTGTGTGTGTGTGTATATGGGATTTTCAATCTGATCATAAATATACATTCTGAGCTTCATCCCTTCAATTCATGTGCCACTACCAATAACCTCCAAGAAACTTGAAATTGGGCCAAATAATATGTAAATACTACAGAATATACACACAGCATTAAGAAAGTGACATTAATGGAGAAATAGTATTATTATTGGACAAAGACTAATGTCTTCAAATCAAAAAATAAGCACATAACTTGTTTTTATTCCACGCACACTCTCAAATTTGTAATTTCTCTCCTTCGGATTTATTACTTTTCTTGAAGGCGATCGAAATGAACCTCCAATTATGAATTCCTCATTGCATTCTAATGGCAAAAAAGCAGCTGAAAAAAGGGGGAAAAAGTTAAGTTAAAGGGAGGAATTAACCAAACATGCAGAGAAATTTGTAAATACATATGCATATATAAATACCTTTTCATCAAAATTAGATGGTAACCAAGCTTTCCCTATAGGTAACCACATTGAAAGTACCCGGCAGCACTTTGTCAACATTGATAAAATCCTCAACTTCCATCTTTTCAAGATTATACATAATCAAATTTCCTTCATTTCCAACTTCTTCTACAATGCCTCTGTCCCCATAAAACCCCACCACAATCCCCAACACCGACGCAGGCTCAACCCTATATATCTTGCTCCATCCACTCTCATCTTCCTTCATCCACACATCAAGAACTCGATCTATCCTCATCTTCGTCTCCTTCTCCCACACCACCGCACCAAGACAGCCCTTGATTTCCCCCATATACATATTCCAATTTTCCATCACCCACGCCATTGTCTCCGCACCAAAAACCTCCTTCTGCACATCAAAGTACAACAATAAAAACCGTGGAATACACTCATCATCATCATCATATCCCACAGCTCTCCAGTAAGGCATCCCTTTGATCACCGCATGGCATTTTGTTCTCGAAACCCAAATATTGGCGCCTAGTTTTACCTGTCTCCACTGCCCAGAATTGACGGAATACACCTCAGCTGTGTCAGGAGTGGCCGAACCCAGTTCACGACACATAATGCGGATAATTTTGTAGTCGTTGGTAGATGGATCAAACCCTAGCCCAGCAGACACCATGCGGTGGACACTCGGGTCTGCCTGTAAGCATGGAGAGGAAACGGGTTTGGAGAATCGGGTGGCCGGGTTCCAAAGGGTAATGTTGCTGGCCCAAGGCTGTTGGATTAAGCAAACAACACCATTTGGACACCCTACAATATCCATAGACTTGAAGCATGAGGCGTCCATACCCGGGTATTCAACGACGCGAACCGGGTCGGAGTGAGTGTTCCGGTGCAGATTCGGGTACTCATATAGAGAGATGACGTGGCCGGTGGCGTTGATGTCCAGGAGTTTGTGTGCGCGTTTGGGATAGCGTAGGTCGGTTTCGAGGGCGTGGATGATGAGGGATGGAGGGGAGCGATCGAGATGTTGGCATATGAATCCTGGACAGGAGATCAACGTGCGCCATATCTTACAAACGCATTTGAAGCGGAGTAGGGTTTTGACAGGAAGGCGGGAGAGGATGTCAGAGATGATGTGTAGAGGGAAAATGCTGGTGGAAATGGGAGCGGAGGCGGAGATGGTGGTTTTCCGGTGGATTTCATTGACTTTTCTTCGGGGCGGCATTTTTAGTTTGGAGTTTATGCAGGGGTTCAGGGTTTTTAGACGGCCTATATAGTGCTTCTATAAACTACGTCTTTTGCTTGATTAGCAAGGATTTTCATTTTCTCTTTTGTTTTTTTTACCTTTTTTTTTTCTTCTTTTTTCTCTCTGTCTCACTTTCATTCTCTTTCTTTTTCTTGTTTATTATGAGTAACACTAGGGATTGATAAACAATTAAAGCAATAACTTAACAATTAAAGTCATGATTATAAGTATAATTCGTGACATTTGGACGTTCCTAGATTTTGATAGTTACAAAATAAATAAAATATTATTTGCTTTCTATAAATTACGATAGTTTTATATTAATTTCAATGACATTTGAATTTGTAGCTTAAAATTAAAAAAAATTATATGAAACAAAATAATAGAAGGAAAAAGGAAAATACTAACAAAAAATTAGAAGGTGCTTGTCTCATTGAGATGGGAGTCTGGTATTTATCTTAAACATCCACACCCTTTCCTGGGAAATGTCAAAAATCCACCAAGCACATTCACTAAGAAACAAACCAAATTGGAAAAGATGACACTTTTGGTATCACTCATCATCAGCTTGCGAATCCAGATAAGCCTTGATGATGTACTTGTACTTGGCGGGGCTGTCATACCAAGTCGGGGTATTAAGTATTTCACGTTCCAACCAATATGGGTCGAACTCTTCCTTCTGTTTCATCTTCTCGAAGAACATCTTCCATTGATTAGTCAGACGCCTCAGACGGATGCTCATTTGTCGTCTAAAGAGAAGCTTGAGCAAGTCTTTTGCTAGGACGGTAATTTCCTCGCCTTCAATGATGTAAATGTACTGAAATGAGGCAAAAGAACTTAGGTAAATATCATTAACAAGTAATAGAACACTTGAGAGCACTGCAGAAGGAAAGAGTACCAAGAATATGAAGCCTAAAGTTGCCATAATCACTTGTACAAACTCATCCAACGTTCCTGAAAGACCTTCATCTTCAGATTCACCTGAACCATCACCGCCCCCACCACCTGGACGTTTCCCACCACCATCTCCACCATCATAGTATTCTTGTTTCTGAATCTGCTGCCTTAATAAATCCTCAACTGACTGATCCTTTTTAAAATTGCCCACAACGTTCTCAAGAGCTTTCCATGGAGAAGCCTGGTATGTATAAACAAGTGAACTTACATTTCCTAGCGCTAACGTCATAATGGATGCAAAAGACATGAGAACGATATCATGATTGAAAATACTAAAACCAGTTCGCAAACAGAAAGAACTGGAAAGAGCACATCTTATGAGGTTCTTACAATATATGCAAGCACGGGAGAGAGAACATTTAAATCGGGATATCATAGATATAGCATAGTCAAATACTATGCTCTTTAACTACAGCACTGGAGACATGACACAGAACATCTACTGGAACCGCCCCCATCATATCAACCTTCTTCACATAGTAAATTAGCATTTATCACGGCGATGTAAATAAAGGGAAGAAAATGGTCTCAACCAAGGTCCTTTGCACAGAGATGAAAGTTTAAATAATACTATCACTATCAGCAGAGACAACATACTATTTAGAGTTAAATCAACCCACCCCCCACCCAAAAGAAAAAAAGAAGAGAAAAAGAGAGAAAATAATCTTAGGAGTTTGAAGGCAGAAGACACTTAAGTTGCAATTCTTAATCAAACATTACATTTAGGTTTTATTTGCAATACATTATTCATTGTTCCATCATAACAAATTGAGGAATGTCAAACTGGTGTTCAATTTGGTCAAACAAATCATGTGATTGACAACCAATTATGCAAAGGGAATAAAGTACATAAATTGACAATTTTTCTTCTGGAAGTGATAGACAATGTTTCTCAATACAATCAAATTGCAAGACAAGCATGCTCAAAACAATTCCTTTCAAAAGTTGAAAAAAACATTAATTAACATCTAGCACTAAATGAGAAGAAACCTCAGCCAGTGGGCCAAGGCGTGCTTTACCTCAAGGTTGAAGATTTTTGTATTACACGGGAAAAATATTCTCAGTTACCTCATTCCCATTCTCTGACTTTCCTCCTTTACCACCAAACAGACAGACAGTTGCAGCTCGCTGGTACCTAAATGTAGCAGAGGTCAATTTCAGGGAGATCTTCGGAAGCTTTAATCCCAGGTAAGTTGATGTGCATGTAGATGCCCTATTAAGTTGAGGGGCCCGCGTTGGGAATGCAGAAGTTGAACAGGCAAGCTGGGAGGCAGTGATATGAGTGCTAGTCATCTCAACAAATGGCTCACTTCATAATCCCCAAGTAGCTCTCTAAAAGTATAACACCATGATTGAGAAACTTTTTAGAGTTTGTCTGCACCATAAAACAAACAAACCAAACCACATCGTGCTAGATATCTAGACGATGTAATTCAAATAGGAAAATCACTTCCAACACATATTATTATGTATATTCTTCTGCCACCAGCCATGAGCTACTATGGAGGGCTTCAACATAGTTCTGAGTATCTCATTAAAATAAAACATATTCTACAGCATGCATAAATTTCAGGCAAAATGTCATCATTTTTTCTGAATCCTTTTATCACATAGGATATAATCATTTGTCTTAAGATGCATACCGAAACTTACTATGGAATTCTATCACACTATAAAATATACAATATACAAGAATAACTACTAAGCAACTACAGAAACTTTTGTCCATCTCGAATCGGCAAAATAGAGACTATACCTCAATACTTTTTTAACCAAATATAACTGAAACCGAAAATTTATCTGATCGGAAGTTTCCAGTGGATATCTGTCTACTCTTTTCATCATTCATCTTATCATGCCAGATTTGTCTTAAAAGTAATGAGGGGAAAGGGGTTTCAAAGTGAATGTGGAGAGCAGACTATTCCTCTGTAATCAAAGTAAATTTTTCATTCACAATTTTCTGCCTCATCTTGCTCTCATTCTTGCAATCTATGTTCTTGTTACCTAGGTCGTTTCCTCATTTCCAATTTAATCAATGAGTTCTTCACCCGTTTAATGTTTTATCTTATAGAGTTACAGATGGAGAGATTTCAAATCTAGATGTTCTTTGAACAGAGCTATCTAGTCCCACTTTGTCATATTCCCAATTCACTGCTCTGCTAACCATTCAGGTTTTTCTGACACAATAATTGCACCTCCCTCATCCTCATTCTTAAAATTTGAAATAGAACATACCAAAAATAGCATTATTCTTCCATCCGCACAGTCACTAAATCAGTAGGTGAAAAAGTAAACAGCAGTTAAAGGCAAGAAATTACACAAGAAGCCTCTGAAACCAGCAAAGAACGCCAGAGACAAACTAAATCCCAAGAATAAAATAAAAAAGATAACCAAATTCTCCCTTATGTGCAATCCCGATAGTGATTAGGGCAGGAAAAAAGAAATGGAAGAAGAATTTCAAGCATATCACGAAGAACTGGCATACATATATAACTGTGCATAATCGAAAGCAAACGTACAAAAGAAATGCCCCAGTTGAAGAGAAAAGCGATTAAGGGAATAGAACGAAACCTAGTTTGGGATGTTCCTAATGCGGCCAAACACCGAGACCTTCTTCAGTGTCGCTAGGAATGAGGAGGGGGATCACTCAAAGCCTTTCAAGGGGATAAAGTATGCGGGAGAGGTTTTGGCATTTGGGGCTATTTTAGTTTTAAACATTATTGGGTTAAGGATTTTTTCAATTTATATTTCGATATGCTAATTATATAAAGTGAAATTGATGATATTGAATTTAGGGGTGGGTATGATTGGATTCAATTCCGAAAATTATTTTGAATCAAATTGAATCAAAAATTTGAGTCGATACGGTTAAGAAGTATAAAGTTGAACACCTAATTAAGGAGAAAAAATTCATATCACTTGAAACCTATTATAATTCAGTTAATCGATTAATTATTTTATAAATAATTAAAATTCGATCAATAAAAATATTAATTTTGACTCAATTTAATTCGATTCAATTTTGTTGAACCAAACTATTTTAAAAAGTACAATTATAGTGGACGAATTTTCACCAATTTGATAATTTCTCATCACAAAATTACAATATAACAAGCAAATATAACTTTAAATTAATAATGTATTATATAATATTCCCATCACATCAAAATTAACTTTAAAATTAAAATACATCAAGCAAGCAATATCTCCGTCTCATATTATATTTACTAAATCACTATTGGCAATGTATTCAAAATTAAGAATACATCAAACAATCAAAATAAAGACACAAATCAAGCTATATCCAAAATTAAAACACTTCCAATCAAACTCACATTCATCCAAATCATACTAATAATTAAAATAAAAATATAAGCTTCCTCCCCCAAAAAAAAATAAAAAACATAAATTCCTTAAATCAATTCGCTAAAAGAACTGCATTGTTAAGAAGCTAGTTTGGACGTTTAAGGCTTTTTTTTTTTTTTTTCTGGTTCAGTTCGACAAATCGGTTTGATTTTTTGTTTTCTTGTTTTATTTTTCACTCCCCTGATTGAATTAAACGATCACTTGCTAACCCGACAACTGCATTGCTAACCAGAAACAGAAAGAACAGAAAAAATTGCAACAAGCGGGAAACGAGAACAACGTTAGAGCCAAACGCCACTAACCCGACAACTGCATTGTCTTCTTCTCTTTTTATTTTCATCATTTTCGGATTCCATCTTCTTCTTAGTTCCTTCTCAGTTGCTTCTGTGTTTCCTTTTTTTTTTTTTCCCCCGACAATGTCAACCAGCAGCGAAGCAAGTGCGCTCAATCAAGTGTTGGGGAGTTGTCGCTACAAAGACCAGCTCCATATAATGTCAATTAAGGACAGTACGACTGTAATGGATATCTACATTAATCTAGCAAGAAAATGGAGTGAAATCAATTCCGAGCACTTCAGCTTGCGATATATAGCTCCACATCAAAGATTGTACGTGAGTTTAACTGATGACGATGACGTCATGAATATGGTCTTACTGCATTTGACATTGAAGATGAACATTGCGGACATCTTGGTAAACCGAAAGGATGAATCAAGCAGCAGAGAAAAAAAGAGCAGTGATGTTTTAAGGTAATACTTCTACAGAATCTCAACTTTACTGCAATTAGTAAAGTTCTGTACATGAAGTGTTCTAAAATTGCTCTCTGTTTATTTGAAAATCTTTCTGTACTTGGAGCGTTCCACATTATACTTCATTGCAGTTAACATTGTACTTACAGAAACATATACTCTCTTCATTGAAGTTCTATACTTCCATTGTTTCTAACTTGTACGTCGCTTTATATAAACTTGTACTTCAAGTATCTAAATCTATAATTCGGCTTTCATGTTTTCTACTAATAAGATATCCAAATTGTACTGCCATTGCTTAGGTTTTATACTTCAAGTGTTCAGAAATTGTTCTCAACTTTGTAAAAAGTGTACTCCTATTTTCTAAAATCATACAACATTTTATATAAATATGTACTCTTTTCACATAAGTTCTACACTTCTGGTGTTCCCAATTTGTACTTCATTATATTAAAACAGGTAAATCATTCATTGAAGTTCTATACTTCAATCGTCTAAGTTCTATACTTCAATCGTCTGAATCTGTACTTCACTTTACTTGAACTTGTACTTTAATTATCTGAACCTATTATTTAATTTTGAAGCGTGTAATAACGTACTATCTAAAATTTATACTGCGAAAGCTGAGCATCTATACTTCAGTTGCTCAAAACTGTACCTCACATTGTCCAAAATTATACTTCGAATATCTAAACTTATATTTCAGTTGTTAAATAATTTCACTTAAATCTTTATATTATTTTTATTGGGCTTATACACTTCAGGTGTTCCGAAATTGTTCCTCACTTTGTCTAATATTGTACTTCCTTTTTTCATCAAATCACACCTCATTTTATATTCATATAATCTATATTTGTGCTGCATTCATTGAAGCTCTATACTTCAATTGCCTGAATTGGTACTTTATTTTATGTGAAATTGTACTTTAATTATTCGATTCAATTATTTAATTCTGAAGCGTGAACTGTTGTGTTATCCAAAATCTATACTGCGAGAGCCGAATTTTTATACTTCAGCTTTTTCGCAACTGTACTTAACTTTATGAAAAACTATACTTTGTACTTTAATTATCTGAACCTATTATTTAATTTTGAAGCGTGTAATAACGTACTATCTAAAATTTATACTGCGAAAGCTGAGCATCTATACTTCAGTTGCTCAAAACTGTACCTCACATTGTCCAAAATTATACTTCGAATATCTAAACTTATATTTCAGTTGTTAAATAATTTCACTTAAATCTTTATATTATTTTTATTGGGCTTATACACTTCAGGTGTTCCGAAATTGTTCCTCACTTTGTCTAATATTGTACTTCCTTTTTTCATCAAATCACACCTCATTTTATATTCATATAATCTATATTTGTGCTGCATTCATTGAAGCTCTATACTTCAATTGCCTGAATTGGTACTTTATTTTATGTGAAATTGTACTTTAATTATTCGATTCAATTATTTAATTCTGAAGCGTGAACTGTTGTGTTATCCAAAATCTATACTGCGAGAGCCGAATTTTTATACTTCAGCTTTTTCGCAACTGTACTTAACTTTATGAAAAACTATACTTTGTACTTTAATTATCTGAACCTATTATTTAATTTTGAAGCGTGTAATAACGTACTATCTAAAATTTATACTGCGAAAGCTGAGCATCTATACTTCAGTTGCTCAAAACTGTACCTCACATTGTCCAAAATTATACTTCGAATATCTAAACTTATATTTCAGTTGTTAAATAATTTCACTTAAATCTTTATATTATTTTTATTGGGCTTATACACTTCAGGTGTTCCGAAATTGTTCCTCACTTTGTCTAATATTGTACTTCCTTTTTTCATCAAATCACACCTCATTTTATATTCATATAATCTATATTTGTGCTGCATTCATTGAAGCTCTATACTTCAATTGCCTGAATTGGTACTTTATTTTATGTGAAATTGTACTTTAATTATTCGATTCAATTATTTAATTCTGAAGCGTGAACTGTTGTGTTATCCAAAATCTATACTGCGAGAGCCGAATTTTTATACTTCAGCTTTTTCGCAACTGTACTTAACCTTATGAAAAACTATACTTCCAATTTCTGAACTTATATTTCAGTTCGAACATAAATCCGCTTAATTCTTATACTCTTTTCGTTGCGCTTATACACTTCAGGTGTTCCGAAATTGTACTTCATTTCTTTTATTTCTGTTCCTTCATTTTGCAAATCAATTTGCGTATATCTGTACTCTTTTTGTCAATGTTGTGTGCTTCATGTGTTCACAAATTATACGTCACGTTTTTTTAACTTGTACTTCAATTTTCTGAATCTGTAATTTAATTTTCAGTGTTCTACTAATGAATTGTACTTTATTGTGCCTAAAATTATACTTCATTTGCCATCCTCAAGGGATGTAGTGGAGGAGGAAATTGGTTCGACCAGTGCATCGCACAATGAATTGGCTTTAATTAGCAACTCAATTGATGCATGGAGGAATTGCATATATGGGGAGGGTCAAACATTCAATGATGCTCACGAGTTCAGAATTATGCTTAAGAATTATGCAGTGTCTACTTTGCGGTCATTTAAATACAAGAAAAATGACAGCAAAAAAATCATAGCCGTTTGCAGTGATGAAAATTGCAAATGGAGAATCTATGCATCAAGGCATGAAGCTGATAAATTATTTGGCATTCGAAAATGTAATCTAGAGCACACATGTGGTGAGGCTAATCTTCGGACAAGGGGACATCCTAAAGCCGATTCCGCTTGGGTTGCTAATGTAGTGAAGAATAAATTGAGATCAGAGCCATGTTATCGGCCCTGCACCATATTGAAAGATATCCACAGAGAATATGGTGTGGAACTTAGGTACCATAAAGCATGGATGGGTAAGGAATTAGCTATGCATGACATCCATGGAGCTGAGAAGGGATCTTATGATAAGTTGAGGTGGTACTGTGATGCTGTGAATAGAACAAACCCTGGAAGTATTGCAGACTGTGAGATTGACCCAATCAGTCGAAAATTTCGTCGGCTATTTATTTGTTTTAGTGCCTGCCTTCTTGGTTTTCTTAGGGGATGCAGGCCATTGATATTCTTGGACGGCACCCATATTAAAAATAAATTCAAAGGAGTCTTACTCAGCGCAGTCAGTAAGGACGCCAATGATGACTTATTCACGTTAGCATATGCAGTTGTTGACTCTGAAAATGATATAAATTGGGAGTGGTTCTGCTTAAAGCTGAGAAGTGTCTTAGATTCTGAATATTTGCCTGGCTTATCAAGGTTTACTTTCTTCTCCGATCGACATCCTGGTCTTCTTAAGGCCCTCCCCATGATATTTCCCGGTAGCCATCATGCATATTGCTTGAGACACTTAGTGGATAACTTCAAGAAACAAGTAAGTGTGCTCTATCTCTGTTTGTGAGATAATTATGTGAAATAAGCTCTACTTCATAACATTAAGCCCATTATTGTTCTATTATTTTGAATTCAGGTATTAAGGAAGTACCCTCTACATAACAAGAAACATTGGTGTTCTGTTTTTATGAAAGCTGCATATGCGCCTACAAGGCAGGAGTATACCCGACATATAGACAGCATCTTGGAGTCAATGCCGCTTGCCAGAGACTTTATTATGCAGTCTGACCCAACCTGTTGGGCAAACTCCTTATTCAGTGGAGATCGATGGGGGGTAATAAACAATAATCAAGCAGAATGTTGGAATAATTGGGTTAAACCAGCCCGATTTATGCCAGTTGCAGCCATGGTTGATCACATACGCATGCAAATAATGGTTATGATGCATGGTAGGAGAGAAGAATCTCATAAGATGGTTGGTCAATTATGTCCCAAGCAAGAGAAAAAGTTGGCAATCAATCATATGCGCTCTCGCAACTTAAAAGTTGTCATGTCTAGCGGTTGGAGCTTTGAGGTGATTGAGCAAGACAAATCGTATGCTATAGATTTACATAACAGAGTTTGTTCTTGCGGAGCATGGCAGATTGATAAGATACCATGCATACATGCTTGTGCTTCTATCGAGTCAAAGTCACTTTCACCATATGACTTCACAGATCAATACTACCGAGTTGAGATGTATCAACAAGCATACCAAGCAGTTATAAATCCTATTCCTACGTTTGATATGCATATGTTCCATGTAGATGATGACGACGTCATTCATGCACCTGATTGTCGATCTCAACCTGGGCGGAGAAGGACACAGAGGATTCCATCACAGATTGAGAAGCGTGCCATTAAGTGTAAGAGGTGTGGTAGAACAGGGCATAATCATCGAACTTGCAAAGAATCAGTAAACTAGCCAACATTTGTACCTCAAAACTGGATAATTGTACCTGATTTGGCCCCATTTGCACCTCGCTTGGGCAATGAAGCGGGTGATTTATCGTGAACATAGCAGCCTAGCAAGTTGTTTACTAAAGTAGCCAACATTTGTACCTCAAAACTGGATAATTGTACCTGATTTGGCCCCATTTGCACCTCGCTTGGGCAATGAAGCGGGTGATTTATCGTAAACATAGCAGCCTAGCAAGTTATTTACTAAAGTAGCCAACATTTGTACCTCAAAACTGGATAATTGTACCTGATTTGGCCCCATTTGCACCTCGTTTGGGCAATGAAGCGGGTGATTTATCGTGAACATAGCAGCCTAGCATGTTGTTTAGTAAAGTAGCCAACATTTGCACCTCAAAACTGGATAATTGTACCTGATTTGGCCCCATTTGCACCTCGCTTGGGCAATGAAGCGGGTAATTTATCGTGAACATAGCAGCCTAGCATGTTGTTTACTAAAGTAGCCAACATTTGCACCTCAAAACTGGATAATTGTACCTGATTTGGCCCCATTTGCACCTTGCTTGGGCAATGAAGCGGGTGATTTATCGTGAACATAGCAGCCTAGCATGTTGTTTACTAAAGTAGCCAACATTTGCACCTCAAAACTGGATAATTGTACCTGATTTGGCCCCATTTGCACCTCGCTTGGGCAATGAAGCGGGTGATTTATCGTGAACATAGCAGCCTAGCATGTTGTTTACTAAAGTAGCCAACATTTGCACCTCAAAACTAGATAATTGTACCTGATTTGGCCCCATTTGCACCTCGCTTGGGCAATGAAGCGGGTGATTTATCGTGAACATAGCAGCCTAGCATGTTGTTTACTAAAGTAGCCAACATTTGTACCTCAAAACTGGATAATTGTACCTGATTTGGCCCCATTTGCACCTCGCTTGGGCAATGAAGCGGGTGATTTATCGTGAACATAGCAGCCTAGCATGTTGTTTACTAAAGTAGCCAACATTTGCACCTCAAAACTGGATAATTGTACCTGATTTGGCCCCATTTGCACCTCGCTTGGGCAATGAAGCGGGTGATTTATCGTGAACATAGCAGCCTAGCATGTTGTTTACTAAAGTAGCCAACATTTGTACCTCAAAACTGGATAATTGTACCTGATTTGGCCCCATTTGCACCTCGCTTGGGCAATGAAGCGGGTGATTTATCCTGAACATAGCAGCCTAGCATGTTGTTTACTAAAGTAGCCAACATTTGCACCTCAAAACTGGATAATTGTACCTGATTTGGCCCCATTTGCACCTCGCTTGGGCAATGAAGCGGGTGATTTATCGTGAACATAGCAGCCTAGCATGTTGTTTACTAAAGTAGCCAACATTTGTACCTCAAAACTGGATAATTGTACCTGATTTGGCCCCATTTGCACCTCGCTTGGGCAATGAAGCGGGTGATTTATCGTGAACATAGCAGCCTAGCATGTTGTTTACTAAAGTAGCCAACATTTGCACCTCAAAACTGGATAATTGTACCTGATTTGGCCCCATTTGCACCTCGCTTGGGCAATGAAGCGGGTGATTTATCGTGAACATAGCAGCCTAGCATGTTGTTTACTAAAGTAGCCAACATTTGTACCTCAAAACTGGATAATTGTACCTGATTTGGCCCCATTTGCACCTCTCTTGGGCAACTTTGTACTTAATATCTTCAAAATTTTACTAATATTCTTGGGCAATGAAATTTGTTCAAAGATTTGATTTTGAATTCTTGGTAGTTAATCACCAAAATATTTTATAATATGAATAAAATAATATTAAGAATTTTCAGTTGTTATTCAGTAGTGTTCAACGGATGAATGTTATCAATCGCGGTAATGAAAGAATACCTATGCTTTCATGGATGTAAACAAATGAGAATTTGTCGAACATATCCACCTTATGAAACATAGCAAATCCGTACAACACCAAATCCGATGCTCTCAAATTATTGTACTTGCCCATCATTATAATTAGTGGAGAATAATTATTCATTTACAATAAGTGTACTTGAACAAAACAGATTTTATACTTTATTTGTTGCAGATTGTACTTTAATGTTCCCTGGTTTGTACCTCATTGACCCCAAAATGCTCTCGAATCCGCCGCCCGATTTTAATTCTCTTGAAGTGTACATCCACGAAGACCATTTTATACACTATCTGTTTCAATTTGTACTCCAGTTTTCATGAATTGTACTCAGGATCCCCGCCTTGTCTCAATAGAATTTGAGTGTCCGTCCCCGAAACACATTTTATACTTTCATTTTCCCTGGTTTGTACTTCATTGCCCCCAAAATGTTCTCGAATCTGCCGCCCGATTTTAATTCTCTTGAAGTGTACATCCACGAAGACCATTTTATACACCATCTGTTTCAATTTGTACTCCAGTTTTCATGAATTGTACTCAGGATCCCCGCCTTGTCTCAATAGAATTTGAGTGTCCGTCCCCGAAACACATTTTATACTTTTATTTCCCTGGTTTGTACCTCATTGCCCCCAAAATGCTCTCGAATCTGCCACCCGATTTTAATTCTCTTGAAGTGTACATCCACGAAGCCCATTTTATACACCATCTGTTTCAATTTGTACTCCAGTTTTCATGAATTGTACTCAGGATCCCCGCCTTGTCTCAATAGAATTTGAGTGTTCGTCCCCGAAACACATTTTATACTTTCATTTTCCCTGGTTTGTACTTCATTGCCCCCAAAATGTTCTCGAATCTGCCGCCCGATTTTAATTCTCTTGAAGTGTACATCCACGAAGACCATTTTATACACCATCTGTTTCAATTTGTACTCCAATTTTCATGAATTGTACTCAGGATCCCCGCCTTGTCTCAATAGAATTTGAGTGTTCGTCCCCGAAACACATTTTATACTTTCATTTTCCCTGGTTTGTACTTCATTGCCCCCAAAATGCTCTCGAATCTGCCGCCCGATTTTAATTCTCTTGAAGTGTACATCCACGAAGACCATTTTATACACCATCTGTTTCAATTTGTACTCCAGTTTTCATGAATTGTACTCAGGATCCCCGCCTTGTCTCAATAGAATTTGAGTGTCCGTCCCCGAAACACATTTTATACTTTCATTTTCCCTGGTTTGTACCTCATTGCCCCCAAGTTTGTATTCAAATTCCCAGCCCTGTTTCAGTTGAATTTAAGTTATAAATAGTTACTGGAAAATTACACTTAGCTACAAAACAATATTATAAACAAATTATGCATCAAGTTACACATGTATTTACATATAAGTGCTTCAAATCCTGGCATTTTCATGAGTTAATATTCTATGCGCCATTTTCGCACGATATTTATCAACATTAATTGTTCCAGCATTCCTCCAGAACACGGGGGTGTCCCTAGCAAAACCTTCTGCCCAAAGGCATACATAGACACCACAATCCACTGTACCCACTTGCTGCCTACTTTTCCTCTGCTGTAGCTTTTCATCCACACGACTCCCCAGTGAAAGCCTAATGTACCGAGAATAAAATGAAGCCTACAAAAAATTTGTCAATTGTTGACTCCACAAATTTGCAATGGGAAATCGTACGGAAAGAAAGCAAACTTACAATGGCAACAGCTATCGGTTTGTATCTGGGGGCCATTATTGAATTCATGTATAAAAAAGAACGAGTGGATGTGTCAAGGACAACTAAGAACCAGTGCTGGCGCCGGCAAATCGGTAGGATTATGTAGCGACAGTTGTTTAAAACATCTACCGTCAGCTCTTCCAAATCTGAACAGGTGAAGCTGTTAAGCTTAAGCATCATCTCCACAAATTCTTCATCCGTAATATCCTTCATGTTGCGTTCATCTATTCGGTCTAATATATCAGCCTATGAAATATAAAACAAATTGTTAGACTCATCTCTCACCGTGTACTAAATTAAGTTAGGAAACTGTCATATACCTGCGCTATTGAGGACGTAAACCACACCTTGTGCTGATAGTTGTTGCTAAAAGATGGGCTACATAATATCGACATGTAACAGTCCACTATGTCGCCGGTAAGTTCTCCTCCAAATAAGAGCTCACAAAAGTCTCTTCCATTCAGAAGACGTCTTGCTCCTTCCCAGACGGTTACCCTACACAATTGTTAATTGTGTGTTCAGATACCAGTTTATCCAATAGAAAAACAATAAGCAAATTTTGTTACCTCAAATTATCTCTTCCGACAAAGTGGTTGATGACTTCTCGCTCTTCTACTGGAATAAGAGCAAGTCCTCTATAATCAGTCCTTCCTTTATAGGGATCGGCCACTTCAGTCTTTGGGGTGACTTGTTCATCTACCACCAGGATTGGTTCTTTTGCCACCTGGATTGAATCTTGTGCCACCTCGATTGGTTCATTTGCCACCTGGGTTGGTTCATGTGCCACCTGGGGTACAAACACAGCACATAGGAACCAAGTATTAACTATTGAAATATAAAAGATAAACACATGAAAGTACAGACTTCACCAACATGGAGTACAAAACTCAAGCACATAGGTGTAAAGTGTCAACTGCCGAGGTAGAATAGATGAGCACATGAAGTACAAATACCACCAACATGGAGAACAAAACTCAAGCACATTAGGTGTAAAGTGTCAACTGCTGAGGTAGAATAGATGAGCACATGAAGTACAAATACCACCAACATGGAGAACAAAACTCAAGCACATTAGGTGTAAAGTGTCAACTGCTGAGGTAGAATAGATGAGCACATGAAGTACAAATACCACCAACATGGAGTACAAAACTCAAGCACATTAGGTGTAAAGTGTTAACTGCTGAGGTAGAATAGATGGCACATGAAGTACAAATACCACCAACATGGAGTACAAAACTCAAGCCCATAAAAACAAAGTATCAACTGCTGAGGTAGAATAGACGAGCACATGAAGTACAAATACCCCAACATGGAGTACAAAACTCAAGCCCATAAAAAGGTGTAAAGTGTCAACTGCTGAGGTAGAAAAGATGAGCACATAAGTGCAAGTATCAATAATATGAAGTATAAGACATCATCCATTAAGTGAAAATATCAACCCATCAAGTATAAGATATCATAATACTTATTACAAACAGACAGTTTACAAATGAAATGCAAGTAGGAAAAAAATAAAACATTAAGTAGTGTACAACACCTTCTTCTGCTCTTGTTCTTTATTTTTTCGTGCACGAGGACGAGCACGGTAGGTCTTTGTCACTTGTCTTGCTCTTTTGGCTGGTGTGGTGCTGGGGGGGCTGATAAAATCTGGAGATTTCTGTTTTCGCTTCCTATCTTCTCGATTGCGCACATTTGTCACAATCGAAGACATGACATTAGCCACTCCAATCTCATATTCCTCGAACTCAGCCCCTTCAATTGGTATATAATGTGCTGTCTTCAATGGTCTGGGGGAATCTGAAGGATCATGACGTTTTTTGGTTCGACTTTCTTCATCCACCATGTCTTCAGAATCATCCCCTTCTTTCTGTGCATCATGTACCAAATCAAGTACCCCCTCATGCACATATTCACCAACTTCCTCCTCAAGCTCCACCGCATTAGTCTCTTCCTCAGTTGGATGCTCCTCCTCACCCTGCTCCTTCATTACCATGTATTCCATTGAAGCAATTTTTTCTTTCAATGATTTAATTTCTTCTCCGTTCGCTGCAATCATTGCTTCATATATTGTATGATCACAGACATGGACTTCATTCATGACAGTACTGGCAGCCTCTGATTTCTTGATCAAATCTGCCAATTCTAACTCCTCTGGAGCAGGGTTGAGGTCTACAACCTATTACAATGGAAATAATTATCAAATTCAAATTATTATACAAACAACAAATAATGAATTATTACAATTATTACCATATCTGCTGTAACTTGCTTCAACTTCTTCTCTGCCTGCTCCACATTTTGTGGGAGTTTGCTATCCTTCCACCGGTAAAAGCGTGGAAACTCAAACAAACTCACTGGTGTAGCTAGTGATGGGATGCGTTCATAAACCCATGCCTGTCATTCATAAATCTAAAAATTATACTCACTTCAATATAAATATAATCAATGCTATTAGAAAAATGAAGCAAACACTTACCATCAACCCTACTGTACACCCATCAATGTACTTCTTTCTTGTTTTTCCACCTACTCCTAAATGGTTCCTCATATCTTGCACAAGAAACCTGTATGCAGCTTTGCCCCATGCATACAGACCAACTCTGGACAAATTGTCCAAGTATGGTAGGAGAAATCGTGGAGTCCAGTAATTAGATGTTGGAAACAAAATACAATTAAAAACAAAAACTATGTACAACCTAGAAAAATCATTTAAGTCCTCCACACTATCCTTATATACATACTCCTCAAGTTTTTTAGCTATTTCAGATCTAGTTATATTCTGCAGCTTTCCAGAAAAAAGCCGCTCAAAAGTTGAAGACTTTATCTTCAATGTTATGTCAACAGATTGCCCCACATGTGGCAACCCTAAAACCATTGAAAATTCAGCTGCAGAAAAAGGAACCTCAACCCCCTCCGCAAAATGAAATGAGAGCTTTTTTGGGTCAAACCTCCTAAGTATAGCTTCAAGTCGAATGAAACTTGAACTTAACTTCGGCATATCCATGTATATATAGAAAGGGGTCTTCTTCAATGCATCAAAATGTTTGGACCCCATCTTGGACTTCACAAGCTCCAATTTACTATGAAAATATTGAGGGGAGCAACGAGAACAGACCTCACAACGTCTTGGCTTTGCTGCAAGGCCAAAAAAAAAATAGTATATTAACAAATAATAAAGTAACCCTTTTAGATAGTGTGTACTAAAAGCATGAATATTTTCTACTAAAATATCTTCAAAAATGTACTATAGAAACACATAATATATACTACACTTTCAGTTATTCTATACAGATTATATACTAAAGTTCCATTTAATGTATACTGCAGTAATAAAGGTTTTATACTTCAGTTTCTTCTAAAATGTGCTGCATATGCTAAGATTATATATTACATTTTCAGTTAATGTATAATGCAGGCTGAATGTTTATGTACTAAAATGCTGCTATTATATATTGCAGCAACATAGATTACATACTACCCTTATGCCTGAAGTGTACTGTCAGATTGAATGCTTTATACTGCATTTGTTCCTAAAATGTATTGCACCTACAGAGATTTTATACTACACCTTTGTCCAAAGTGTACTCCGGATGCTCTTAAAATGTACTGCATGTTTGGATGCTTCATATAAACTTATGCCTAAAGTGTACTGCACGTTTTCATGTTTTGTACTACTTTGCTTCAACAGAGATTTTATACTACACCTTTGTCCAAAGTGTACTCCATATGCTATTAAAATGTACTGAATGTTTGAATGCTTCATACTGCACTTATGCATAAAGTGTACTGCCAGTTTGCACGTTTTATACTACTTTGCTCCAATGGCGATTTTATTCTACACTTTTGCCTAAAGTGTACTCCAAATGCTTCTAAACTGTAGCACAGATTATATTCTACCTTTTGCCTAATGTATACTGCAATCTTGAATGCTTTATACTGCATTTGTTCCTAAAATGTACTGCACCTACAGAGATTTTATACTACACCTTTGTCCAAAGTGTACTCCAGATGCCCTTAAAATGTACTGCAGGTTTTAATGCTTCATACTACACTTATGTCTAAAGTGTACTGCACGTTTTCATGTTTTGTACTAATTTGCTTCAACAGAGATTTTATACTACACCTTTGTCTGAAGTGTACTCCAGATGCTCTTAAAATGTACTGCATGTTTGAATGCTTCATACTGCCCTTATGCCTAAAGTGTACTGCCAGTTTGCATGTTTTATACTACTTTGCTCCAATGGAGATTTTATACTACACTTTTGCCTAAAGTGTACTCCAAATGCTTCTAAAATATAGCACATATTATATTCTACCTTTTGCCTAATGTATACTGCAATCTTGAATGCTTTATACCACATAAATTTGTTTCTAAAATGTACTTCTACAAAACAGATTGTATACTGCATTTGTGTCTGAAATGCCCTGCACCTACATTTTTGCCTAAACCGTACTGGCAGTTTGCTTTATACTATACTTATGCCTAAAGTGTACTGCACCAATAGATGTTTTATACAGCACTTTTGGCTAAAGTGTACTCCAGATGCTTTTTAAAGGTAATGCGTTTATTCACATTATATACTATCTTTTGCCTAATGTATACTGCAAGTTTGAATACTTTATATTACATACATTTGTTTCTAAAATGTACTGCTGCAACAGATCATATATAACACCTATGCCTAAAGTACACTGCTCGTTTGAATGTTTTATACTGCTTTGCTACTAAAATGTACTGCGCCTACTCAGATTATATTCCACACTTATATCTAAAGTATACTACCAATTTGATTGTTTTATACTACATTTGCTTCCAAATTGTACTGAAGCTACCACATTATATACTACACTTTTGCTAATGTATACTGCATGCTTTCATGTTCTGTACTACAGATAACACACCACCACATTCAGATAGTTTTAAAATATAATTTTTCCGTACACTTTTTGTTTAAAAAGAAGTATAAATCCCTTAAAGGTGAAGTGCAACTTTCATGACCTTCAAGTACAAATAAGAACTTCCAATCTCACAATAGAAACCATATATCAAATGGGTCCAACTATTTAACGACTAAAAAATGAATAAAAACCCTAAACATGAGAAAATAGACAAGAAATGAGTGAAACACTGAAAAATCACGGACATTTGAAGTTTCAAATGCAGAAAACATACCTTTGTTCCTTTCAGTCACTTGTTTTTTTACTTCGCTTCTCTTTGCAGCTGTTTTTCGTTCCATTGTCGCAGTAAAATGGCAGAAATTTTGTTGTTGTTGTTTTTTTTTTCCCACTTCTTCTTCTTCTTCTTCTTCTTCTTCTTCTTCTTCTTCTCGCGACAGTGATAGAGGAACGATTTCGCGCCCTTTTCTTTTGGCGCTTAGAAAGGTTGGATTCAAGACAATAAAGAAAATAAGAAGCGTTCTTCTTAAGAGAGAACACATTTTCGAGGTTTTTTTGTTGTTTTTTCCAGCTGCAAGGGTATACTGGTCTTTCTGAAAGATATGGGGAGTAATTCCTAACTTTTGTGAAAAAATGGGGAGTTTTGTATAAAATAATTCAAATGGGGACTGATCACTAAATTGAAAGTAGGATTAAGAATTTTTTTCTAATTAACTCAAAAAAAAACCCAACAATTTTGATATTCATTCAAATTTTACCGTTGTCAATAGCTTGTGCACGGAAGCCGCCGATCATATCACCGGCCCAGAGAGTATATATAACCGTTAGAAGCGAAGAAATTAAGAAATCAAGCGACTGAAAAATCTCTCACAGATTTTGGCCATGGCGGCGGAAGAAGAACTCGACATCTCAGTCCCTTCGTGCCTTCATATGGTCTCTGCATTTCTCGCCATGGAACCACCCGACGTCGTAATCTCCTTCGCAAGGTCATCCCTCAAAACCTCGCTCCTAAAACCCCTTACAAGCTTCCACTTTTCCTTTTCACTTTCTCTCATTTTCCTTTTCTGTTTTTCTTGTTTACTTTGAACTTAAATCAAATTTAAATTACAATTTATTTGGGCACTAGGGAGTATGGCGGAGGTTCCATCACCAAGAGTGTACAGAGTTGCATTTGGCGCCACTGTATTAGCAAAGCTGTAAGCGTTATTCCCCTTTCTTCTAGTCAGTCACCAAAGCAAGAAAAGTAAAAACGAAAACAAAATATTACATTTTTTTAAAGAGAAAAAAGTGGGTTTTCTCAGGATTTGAAGTGGCAAGGATCTTACTTGAAAAAATTCCTCAAGAAGTTAATTCTTGAAATTGAATCGAATGGCGGCCTCGTTTTGGAAGAATTGTACGAAGAGTATGCCTCTTACATGATTTCTTTACAGGTAACTGATTTAAGAGGCTTACTATTTTTTTCTTCTTGAATTAATCTTAATTTAATTGCTAACTCTTCGATTAGGATGATGATGCAAGTAAAGGGAATTCGAGAGTCTTGAAAACAATCTCGTTTCTTTTCCCTGATGGTAAATTTATTTTTGGGTTCCAAAATTTTGTTCATTTATTCATGTTAATGTTTAGAATTTTAGTAGTGACTTTTTTTATTGTTTGGATACGTGGATAGAATCTTCTGGTATCATAAATTATCCAATGTCTAGGAAATTGGAGGTTCAACTTCAGTGTTCTGTCAACATGCTTGAAGGAGATACCGGGTAATATATACACTGTTTCTTTTCTTTCTTCCTTTTGAATTATACTCTACCAACTATTCCTTTTGCTAGGGAATCAATTAAGTGTATTATTCACGAGGTTCTATTTCCTTTTGAGTTGAAGATAGAAAAAGGTTCATAAATGCAATCATAACTATGAATATAAGCGACCAACTCTTTCAGATATATGCTAGAGACGAACTCAGTAGCGAATTTTTTGCAGTGTAGCTGAATAGGTGTGTTGCTCTATTTGAGAAAAGAACAACTGTAACTTTGATGAACAATACGACTGGCACAAAATGGGGGGAAAGAAGAGTTAGAAAGAAAATTTACTGCAACAAACCTAAAGTTTGATGGAATCAATGGATTTAGTTTGTCCATTGAGTTTAAGCATATGCTTCCTTGTGCATCAGTGTTTGGCGAGTGAGGGCTTTAGCTTTGTAGACAAGACATTGGCATCTTCAGATTTTTGATTCAATCCCTCTCAGTTCATCTTCTGCAAATCTAAATACTTGCTATTACTGGTTTAGCCCACCATCTCACCAGGAACTTAATTTTAAGATTAACCTGCCAAGTTTATTCTTCTCCATGCTCTAGCTTTCTTCAATGATGCTGCCCATGTCTTTGGTATTAGCTCAGCTATTTGTGGATTCAATTTCACTGTTTTGCCGATCAGCCACATAATTCTGTAGTTCACATGGTATCTTAATTAAATTGGTATGCAGCATTTTTTTTTCTTTTCAGAACTCAACTTCCCATCGCGGCAAACATGACTGTTGGTTTGAATTCTTACCCAAAGTGAATTCCTAAAAACTGAACTCCAAAGAGAAGTTAATTTTGTATGTAAGTTGCCTCTTAGGTTAATGGAAACTTTCTTTTAGCTGCATTGGAGGATTTCTGCAACAATTGCTTCCACAGCTTTGCTTTGATCTGCTCCTAATGGCTTTGCTGCCTTTGTTTTCTATATCTAAATGTTTATATAGGTGCTCTATTTGGCCATCAAGTCTTTTCTTGTCAGAATTTATACTTTCTTACCCAGAAATATTCGCCGATAAACATTGCTTTGAGGTGAGATATGCATTTCGAAAATGCTATGATATTTTCTCTCCCGTTGGTTCCATTTATAATTGTCAAACTTCAAATGCACACATCAAGAATTTATCCAATGTATTCTAGTCTTCTGGTAGAAAATTCTCTCCTGCATCTGTTTTTTACACAGTGTGGAGTAGTTGATCTTTTTCTATTTATATAGTGGTTTATTTCTTGTAATTCAGAAGGCTGCTGAATTTATGGTGTTACTGGAATTAAAATTTCCTTGTGTCAGCAGGTTGGTTCAGGTGTTGGATTGGTTGGCATCTGTCTATCCTATGTGAAAGCATCTAAGGTAAGCTTGTGCATACATGATCAAGTGTGAAAAGATAATCCCATGAAAAAATGTTCTTGAATGTTCAATGATAATACCAAGTAAACATTTCATTTGTTACAAAATGTTCTTAAACTATGATTTTCGCAGTTACTAATGGTATCTCTCCAAAATGTTTGGTTTAGATGCCATGAGGAGGTTGTCTTCTATACTTAAAAGGGGGAACCATATCTTGTGCGACATTTAGAGAAGCTTCATTTGATCCTCCCTCAATGATGCAGGTGATACTAACTGATGGGGACTTGTCAACTTTAGCAAATATGAAGGTGAACTTGGAATTGAACCATCTGACTACCGGAAATCACACATTAGACAACCTTGTACATCACAACATGGTTAGTGAGAGTAACCTGTGTGTGTGTGTGTGTGAGTAATTATGTTATCTTATTTCCTCTCTGGCAAAGCTTCAATTGCCGATTATAACTGCATGTTGTTAAATGAACAATCACAAGGTTTCCCTTTTAAGAGTGTATATATGGTTGAGATGGATGTAATAGGTTCCTGCGATCTATGAATACAACGTCTCCTCGGTTTTTCTGGTCATATCTTATATCAAATAAATATTTTGCAATTAACAAGCCAATCCCATATTATCTTCATGTAATAACCAAGTTTTGCTCACCATATACCGATAATAGGTGCATTGTGTTTGTTTGCCATGGGAATCTGCATCAGAGGATGATCTCAGTCGTTTTCCCCCAGACATAATGTAAGTATTCCATTTGGCCTTAAGTGGCCAATCTCCTTACCACTTCTGTACAATCACGGTCCTCCTAACTTTTCCCTGCTTATGTCAAAAGTGCAGTTTCTCTCCTTAATTCCCCTTCTTTTCGAAATCTATGTTCTTGTCAGTTTGCTGTTAGATAACATTGCCTCTCCTCCTTTTCCACAGTGTAGGTGCTGATATTATTTACAACCTATCATGCCTTCCACATCTTGTCCGAGTCCTGGCTGTTCTTTTGAAGCACGAATTCTCACACAGTACTGGTCGTGACTTAGATGCTTCCCAAGGAAGAGAAACAAGTAATGGTGGTTCACCTGCTGATGACAAACTTATGCGCCATCCTTCAGCCAAAGGTCCAGTGGCATATATTGCTTCTGTGATTCGTAACATGGACACTTTCAACTATTTTCTAGCGCTGGCTGAACAGGCAAATCTTATAGTGACAGACATTACCGAAAAGGTCAAAGTATCTAATCTTCTTCCTTACTTGAGATCGTACCAGCGATCCAGCATACGCATATTCAGAATTCATGCGTAAACAATTAACTTCTTCAGCTTTTCTGTTATTGAATTATATGACATATATGATAAGTATAATATATTCATCTTTTTGATTGGTTTGAATTTAGTTAGGACTAGAATATATTGATATTTATTCTTTTATTGGTGGAGAAATCAATTTTGGTGCGTAAATAAATAAAAGAAATTTACTAAAAATAATATAAATAGGTGTATGAGTTGCTTCGGAGTTCTATTTGGTGCTGGAACTGGTATTTATTTATTTTGTAAAATAAAAGAAAAAAGAAATTGGAGTTTTGGGCGCCGATTTATAATATTGAGCAATAATTTTAACCGATAATAGGTGTTTATGGTGGGGTTTGGCTCGATTTTGGAAAAAATCTCAACTGAACCAAATCAATCGATTTTGGTATAAGATCAATCATTCAGTTTGGTTTAATATGAAAAATCAAATCAAACCAAAGTTTGGTTTGGTTTGGTTCAGTTTTTCAATTTTTTTTAATTTCAATTTTCAAGTATAGATGAAACAAAATTCATTACATTTTTCATATAAATTAACTTGCAAAAAGTAAAAGCTTAGTTGAAAAAAAAAACATTATGTAGTTGTAAAATCGCATAATTTAAAATTGATAAGGTATAAAGTTGAATGGACAAATACACTAAAGCAACAAGAGAATTGTTATTTTATTTTATATTGTCACGAAAGTAGTGAAATAAATTAATAAGAACCACTTTTTTGTAATCATACAAACTCAGACCAATATTTTTATAGCTTGCATGCAATATGGCTTGTGCAATGGAAACTAAAAGTATTCAAGAAAAAGAAAAAGAAAAAACAAAACTACACATAGGAGGAGCAAGCAAATAACATCTCCCCTCTGCATTACTACTTAATTTTATCATCAGCCAGAAAATATTGACATTAATATTTCTCAATCATAAGTCTTCGCCCAATCATCCACCACATCACCAGATACATCACTCACACTTTAAAGTTGAAATTATATACTTTGGAATGGCCCTCCACTCAAGGCCATCACAAATATATAAAATTTGAGATTTTAGTAATATACTATTGATTCGGTTTGTTTCGATTCGATTTTAACTTTGCCAACTGAAAACCTAACCAAACCGTTCGATTTTTCAAATTTTAAACCAAAATTGATTTTTTTATCGATTTTCAATTTTTTCGATGGTTTAATCGATTTTGTTTGGGTTGGTTTGATTTTGAACACCCTATGGATAAATACAACTTTTTTTTTTATTTATTTTTTAGTTTTCTTTTTAATATTTTCGACCGCCAAAAAAGGAAAGCGAAATAGGAAAATTGAATAAAAAAGGGTGGGGCCAAATATAGAAGCCATCCAACAAAGCAACCCACCTCAGGACAACACGGCACACAGCACAACCTTTGGAAGTTGGTATCCATCATCTCAATCTAGCAACAAAACGACGTGGTTTCAGAGAGCCGGAACTCTGACAGCGCGATCGGATCGTTGATTGTTAATCGGGAAAAGATGAGCGAAGAAGGCGGAGGGAAGACCAGAGGAGTCGGAGAGGCTGCCGGCGACTATTCGTCGCGTCCGCCACCCAATTATTATTATGGGACCTTCCAAGGCGTGGCTAATTATCAACCTCAACCTTCGCCGGCTTCTCATTCGGTGATGGGTTTCCCTCAGCCCGTGCCTCCCTCTGGATTTTCCGGCTCTACACCGCATCACTATCCCCACGGCTATCAAACCGTTCCCGGTATCATGATTTTCTTTTTTATTTTTATTTTTATTTTTTATTGTGAGATACCTATTTGAATTATCTTGAATCAATTATAAGTTTCAAATCGTGTTCTTGATTTTACGAATGTACTGGAGAGTTGTATTCTAATTGGAAACCAAAACGAGTTTGATGAGTCATGGAATTGTCTGTTTTGCGAGAACTAATTGCCATTTTTTTCACATTGGGCACATACAATACCGTATCTTACATTTAGTTGGATTTATGACTTTCGGAGGATGATAATTTGAGGTGGCTATAAAAGATATGTGTATATATATATGTATAGTAGTATAGTTGTAATTTAGAAAGCAGGCAGCGCCAAGACTGCAGGCTGCCATTGATGATTACTTTGTTTATATTCATTGTTGGCATTGCTTGGGGGGTTCAGGATATAGTATGTGCCAGATTGGTCTCTGATGAGCAATTCGCAATTTAAGTATGGAGCTGAATGACTCAGTGCAAGTTATGTGACTATATTTTGCCAAAGCTGATATGATGGGGACTAAAAAATGGCATGAAAACAACTTTCTTCGGAGCAAAATAATATTAACTTCCATTTTTCAATTAGCACCGCCTTTGACTTTTTTGTCTTTTCCTTTTATTTTCTGGTTGTTCTAGGTTATGCTGTTGCTGAAGGACGACCTTTTAGAGAGGATCGGCTCCCTTGTTGTGGAGTGGGTATTGGATGGTTCTTGTAAGTTATCATTTCCAGTGTTATGCACTTTACAGTAATTATCTCCATTTTGTTCCCTCGGATTAACACATATGCCTAAACCTTTGAGCAGCTAATGATTTTCCAGATTCTGTTTATGCTTCTGCTGTTTGTTCTATTTGCACTCACCATTAGTCAGGTTCTTCATGGAAAAAACTACTGTGCTTTTGATTCTAGAGATAAAAACGAAAATTAGTTATTGAAAGAATTGAATTGTAGCAAAAAGATTTTCTTGCCACGCGGCAAGCCATTTGAGGATCACAAGGAATTACTAAAAAGTTTGCTGAAACCCAATATTCCAAAATTGTTGATAAATTGAACATTATATTTGATTTTTGTTGCAATTTTCTTTATACTTCCAATACTACTTTTGGGGTAAGGTTGGTTTGGCCGTTTGATAAAGGGAATTGATTCTGATTTTAACTTACATTTTTGCAGGTTTATAATTGGTTTCTTTCTAGGTGCAATCCCGTGGTACATTGGAGCTTTTCTCCTGTTATGTGTTCGTTTGGATTACAGAGAGAAGCCGGGACTCATTGCATGCACTATAGCTGTAAGTGCGCTCTACCGTTTCCAAGTGATCTCAATTCATATTTTAGCATTTGCCTGGCAATATTGAAACTTTTCATAATTTTAAGATAAATCTTTGAATCTTCTTCTGTTGACGTTTTGAAGTTTTAATCAACAGTTGAATACCTTCGGAATATGTGGTCACTTATTCTTGAATATTTGCATTGCAGGCTATGCTAGCTGCTCTTGCTGTTACTCTTGGCGTGACAAAAGCGACTCATTCCTGGTGAAGTTTTGCAGTTTGTACATTCTCCAAGTCTTCATGAGGGATTGGAGCAAAGACTGTTAATTGTAGTTATTTACTTGAAGTTCTTTTCATCACTTGTAAGGATTGGTCATCAGTGCAATAAATGAGTGTTTATACCATGTTTTGGTTGTCTCTCTAGTTCTCTCTATCGGCTTAGCTGTTTCAATTATTTAAAACTGATCCATATGGTCTGTAAGGAGTAGCTTTAACCCCAGGATGCAGAGTAGAGGACACAAAAAAATAGCAAGGCTCCGTTTGAAAGGCAGAAGTTTCTGTTAAAAGGAAGAATCTTTCTGGTATCGGTATTTCTGAAAATCCTAACTTCTACTTAAAATTGGGTAAATTTTTTTACATATGTTACTAACAATTTTCTTTTAGGCCAGGTTCTGAGTTCTGACCTTGGGTTTGGTAGGAAAAGTGCTGCAGAAAATGAGAAAAATCTGGAGAAAAATGTAAACGTAACAAAAAGTTTGTGAGAGGCCTTTTATTAACTCATAATAGCTGATAGTTCTCAACTAGACTAAAATTCTTAATTAAATTTGTGAAACTATTTCATTTTATTTTTAAAAGTACTCAATTGAAGAATTATATATGACTACCTAATATATCAACTGCAAACTATACAGAATCTGATTCTTATTTTTTTTCTTTTTCTTTACCAATTCCTATCATGACAATTTTATGTAACATCATAAGCTAAGGGAATGTTTGATTATATTTTCTCAAAATAATATGGGGAAACATAACCAAATATATCCTCATTTTTCTTCCAAAATACATATTTTTCAATATATACATACATATATATATATATATTATATTATTATATTTTATTATTATTCTAACATTAAAAAAATCACTCAATTCCATTTTCACCTTAAAAACTCAATAAAAAAATATTGATTTGACAACTGCAGTAAAAAATGTCTCTTCCAAAATATAAACAAACATACCAAAAAATAACTTTCACATTCTCTAATAATTTATTCTCTCAAAATACATAATAAAATCACACAAAAAACACAACCTAGCATTCCCAAAAGTTTTCATTTCCATATTTCCTAGAAATTCCAAACTTTTAGCATGGCGTATTAAATTCGGTGAAACAAAATTTCAAACAAGCCCAATCAAAACAAACTTGTCCAAGCCCATCCGGCGAGTACTTTAAGTTTAAGTCTAAGTTTACATGATCCTGGAGTTGGCCCTTAAGTAGTAATCAAGAAAGCCCAAATACAAGACAGCCCTTTGAAGGTTGAAGCCTGAAGCCCATTATTTACTAGGGTTTTTAAGCACCTCAGCTTTCGAAGTCACAAAACCCTACGTTTGCGTCTCACCCGCCCACATCCACCAGAGAGCGAAGACAGGCTTTTGAGCTCCGGCGGAAATGGTGACATTCAGGGTATGCTGCTACTGCGGGTGACTCTAAATTCGGCTTATATGCGTCGTGTGCCTTTGTATATGCATTAATTGCGTGTTAGATTTATATGATTTAGGCTTGAAGCGCAGATAAATGTGATCGATTGGTTCTTTGCTTTGTATTTTGTGCAGTTCCATCAGTACCAGGTCGTGGGGAGGGCTCTGCCGACGGAGACAGAGGAGCACCCCAAAATCTACCGAATGAAGCTTTGGGCAACCAATGAAGTCCGGGCCAAGTCCAAATTCTGGTATTTTCATCTCTCCTCTGCCTTAATGTATGTGTGTGCATGCGTGTGTCTGGTGAATTTAATCAGTTTGTATTCAGAATTCGTTTGGGCTCGGGGGGAGTCTACAGCAGAGCGAAGAAAACTAAACCATTGATTTCCTAAACACTATATTTCTGTTCAGGAGCCGTTTTTGTCAATTTCTGTTTTCCATGTTTTAGGGGACCGATAATAGTAGTTTCATTATAAACAATGTACTGTAGTGCAAGAACCAGAAGAGAACTGAGAGATGGGTTGATAAGACAGCTTATTGTTTTCACATTTCAATTGATTTTGGTTATTAGAGTGCACACGTGCTGCTGGCTGTGTTAATTTGCACGCACTAAATGTGTGAGAAGTGAGGGAGGAAGGTGCTAAAGAGCACGGTTTGGTTATGTTGTTGGATTTTATGTGGTCTCTTTCTTTTATTTTTCCCACTATAGTTCACCAAAATGGAAGGTTTGGTTGTCAGAGAACTACTTTTTACCTAATAAAACTTTTAATAACCGGATAAGAATTATTGGCGATTGCATTGAATAAGTATTTGGTTTATGTTTCTTTGGATAGGTACTTTCTGAGGAAGCTTAAGAAGGTGAAAAAGAGCAATGGCCAGGTTCTTGCTATCAATGAGGTACAAGTTCTCATGCCATTCTCTCTACTAGTCTGGTAATAGAGATCTACCATGATGAATTATGTGTCGTGTTGCCAGATCAATGTATAATATCATCACAGGATTTAAAATGTGCTAAATCTATCATGAGTTTCCTGTATGGGTTGGGCTATGCTCTCATGTTATTTTTGTCCTCGTTGCAATCATGCAATGAATGTACTTTATGTTTTTATGTCGTATGAGAATACTTTGTTAATTCTTTTGTTGCATGCTGTTCTTTTGTCCTATGTAGTTTTTGGTGTTTTACACATTTTATTGCTATAAAATATCATACTGAACATGAACTCATCAATGTAAAATGGGCCTTGCACAAGCATATGAATGAAGAAGAATTTGTGGTTAATTTTCCATAAATTCTTTTTATTTGTTGACCGTATTTGAATTGTTATTGTTATCTGTTATGCACTCATCAGCATTTTACTACCTAAACAATGTTTCATACCCTGGAAATGGAAGTTCTGAATAGGTCTTATAACTCCACATAACAGTGGAATGATAGTGTGACTTTACAGAGTTGGCTGTTATTAATTGTTGCTTTTGCTGCAACTATAATTGCAATTGTTTTTGCTACATTCATGTATAAGCTGATTTTTACTCATTTCTATGCCCTGCGTGAGGTTCACATTCTGATATATTCGCCTTTTCCTCTGTTTGCTTATAGATTTTTGAAAAGAACCCTACAACCATCAAGAACTATGGAATCTGGTTGAGATACCAGAGTAGAACTGGCTATCACAACATGTACAAGGAGTATCGTGATACCACCTTGAATGGTGCTGTTGAGCAGATGTACACTGAGATGGCTTCTCGTCATAGGGTCCGTCATCATTGCATCCAGATTATCAAGACAGCCACCATCCCAGCTAAGCTCTGCAAGAGGGAGAGTACCAAGCAATTCCATGACTCCAAGATCAAGTTCCCATTGGTGTTCAGGAAGGTGAGGCCACCAACAAGGAAGCTTAAGACAACATACAAAGCATCAAGGCCCAACTTGTTTATGTAAACCTGTTTGGTCGTTTGTTAGAGCGGAGAATTACTACATTTCCGACAAGTACTTTATGAGAGAAGCGAATGAACAAACAAAATTTTCGTTAGTTTTGCTGAACTCATGTTATGTTCGGTTTTGTTTACCAAGCACATTAGACTTTTAAATTTAGAGGATTATTTCCAAGTATGCTGGATGGTTGTATTTTTGTTTGTTTTAGACGATTTACAAAGACCTCGTTTCATTTATATATTCCCCTGCATAGTTTGCATCTTGGTTTGTTGCTATTTTTTTGTATGGATGTTCCTGGCACATCTTGGGATCAAGTATTTTGGTTTGATCCCTTTTTTTTTTTTTACCAATTTTTTTTCCTTCCATTTCTTTTTTCCTTGCAACTCTTTTGGGGCAAGCTTGAAGCCTGAAGGCTTAACTGAGATGCTGAAGCTATGCCTATACCAAGAAAGTGGCCTTCCAATACCAAAATAATTGGTTAATACCTCTTATTGGAATGAATATTAAGTTCTGTATCTATGTTCCATTTTAAATATTATGCCTGCCATGGACTTGGATTTGCATTCACTTCAACTGTCTGAAAAGCCAATCTACATGCAGTCCATTTTTAATAAAAATAGAAAAACATAACCCAAAAGGATATCACACGTCATGAGATAATACAAATGCCCGAGTCTAATCAAGTCTTAAGGTCATAATTGCCATGTAGATTTAAAATGGTTAATTCATGACATCTCTTTGGATAAAGAAAGTGAAAAGGCAATTAATGTCAAAAAGCAGGACACATTTCAAAAGAAAAAGAAAAGGAGGTGAAAAAAGCAAAGGAAATGAGATCATTGCACCCTTAAAGATATTCACTATTAAACCAGAACACTATGGAGCTTCACTTTTTCTTGCCAACAAACTCAATTACCAGATAAAGTTCAATCGAAAGGACAGCATTAAATTCACCAACCTCAGATTCCTCCACAGAAAGACTTGTAATGTTTCTTTCTTAGACAATGCATATACTACTTCAGAAGATGTTTCCTCTGATCACCATTTTTTCTGGTTTGTCTCTTTTGTTTCTTGTACATTTTGCTGAAAGCTCACACAACAAAGCTGGGATTCGTCTCGACAACACCATTAATGAACAGCATGTAACTTCATAGAGATCAATCGTCTCTTTCGCTGCCTCCCTGTTTGATGTAGACAGTTCATTCTTCTGTTAATTTTAGTAACTGGTCAGTTTCTGCAGGTAAATTCTCAGAAGACATTTGACATTGTGGTCCATGGAATCCTCTTATGGGCTTCAATGGGATTCTTGATGCCTGTTGGAATTCTTACAATGAGAATGTCCATTACAAGGGATTGCAACCAGACAAGCCACAAAATCTTGTTCTATCTTCATGCATCTTTGCAGGTATGCAATGAAATCATATAGTTTGCAGAAAGAAGACAGGAAAAGAAAACATGCATTAAAGTTTTTCTTTAAAAAAACATACAGTTTTGGTTGAATGTGATCAAATTATGATGTTCCTTTATGGTCATATGCTGCTATAATTAAGCATTTGTTATCCTTTTCCTGCTGCACAATCATGATGCCCTTTGAAAGTGGCCTGAGAATTTAAACTCCAAAGGTTCTTTTTTTAATTATAATGTTCCCTTTATTTACTAATATGGTAATTGTATTGTTTCTTTACAATGGTAAAGGTTTTCTCCGTCCTACTTGTTACTGTTGGAGCAGTTCTATCGATCCGAAAGTTTGAGAATGCATTCAACAACAGTCACCAAAGAATCGGGCTGGCACTTTATGTTGCCATTTATCTGCAAATTTTGATTGGATTTCGAAGGCCTGAGAGGTAACTAATTCATAGAAAACATGCCTGAAGGCAGCCCTTGTTTTTAGTTCTTCCTAAGTTAGTTTCAAACTTCAAAAGCTTTTTCCACTCCACAGGGGAACCAAAGGCAGAAGAGCATGGTACTTTTTACACTGGATTCTTGGGACAATAGTATCTTTGGTGGGAATCTTGAATGTATACACAGGTTTAAAGGCCTACCATCAAAGAACATCAAGAAGTACAACCCTTTGGACCATAATTTTCACAGCTCAAATCTCTTTGATGACCATCTTGTATCTGTTTCAAGGCAAGTGGGAGTACATGCAAAAGCAAGGAATTGTGGTTCCTGGTGGTGCACCAGAGATCAGTTTGCCAGCTGATCAGGTTGACAGCCAAAAGGATGAGCCAAGAAGGAAAAGTAATGCACTTGGGACTTACTTTTCAAGAAGCAATGCTCTTAAGATATTACTTGAACAAACTTGAAATAGTTTGTTTACTTTTTGTGTTTAAAGCAATGTAAATGGAGCCTTATGGTTAGAATTTGTAATTATATTATAGATTTGAGTTGTATGGTTGCTAATTCTAAACGTAAGGCTTCAAGATTTTCTAATTATATTTGTAATATTTATCAATTCAAATTTTAAATATTTGTAAATTAGAAGTTCTAAGTTCGTTAGTCCAAACCAATGGCATTATCCTTACACTTATACGAATTTTTTATATATATGGGTATAAATATATATGTATATTAGAATATATATATGTGTGTGTGTATATATATATATTCTAAGAGATTGCTATTTGAATCACACTTTCCCATAAAAGTGCTACCATATTAGAATGCTCGCATTCACGAGTTCAATTTTCTCCTCCGTACAAAATCCACAATTAAGGGCATTTTCGTAAAACAACAATCACCATAAAAAATCTAAACTGATTGTATTTGCCAGTGGACTTTGGAGTGTGCCCCGACTACTGAAAAGCGTGTCCTATCAACAATGGCGTCCGCGGAGCACCACCATGTGCATGACCATCATCACGACCACGACCATGACCATGAACACCACCACCACCATCATCATCATACCCATGAGTAATAATTCTCTTAAGAATTTCCCAGTCAATTCTGATTGTGTTTCGGTTCCGATTTCCGTTGTTCAGTTTTACGGTTATGGTGTGGTTTGAAATGCAACAGGGAATCGTGGGTGGGCCCAGATGGGAGAGTGTACCATAGCCATGATGGACTGGCACCACATTCACACGAGCCCATTTACTCCCCAGGTTACTTCACCAGAAGAGCACCTCCACTTGTCAACCGGGATTTCAATGAAAGAGCCTTTACTGTTGGTATTGGCGGCCCTGTCGGAACTGGGTACTTCCAAGTTTTGCCCTTTATATAATTTTGTGTGTGGGTTGGGGGCGAAGGTGGCCGGCTATATCGTAGTGCAGTGGAACTGTATGTGATATTTCCTATATAAATTGAGTTGTCCTTATTTCCCTTTTTTTTTTGTGGGGGTTTGGGGGGCGTGGTTGTTAAGGTGAGAGAGCATGCATTCTGAATTAAAAGCTATGGAAAAGAGAGAAAACTGAGATATTGCATTTTTCAAAATGAGGATTAGAAGGCGCTATTTATAGCTCTACAAGGAACTAACTAATTTGTTGTTGAAGCTCTAACTAACCAAAACCGTGTAACTAATAATGGAAACTTCTAGCTAATACAATTGCTGACTAAATATATACAGAATTTATTAGCTAAGGTGAAAATAATACATGTGGATTTGGTGGATCCAGAGTTCGGTGAAGTGTCAGTAGCTGGATTTGAGGGGGTACTGGAAGCATGAGATGATAGCAAAGTGAGTAGTTGTTGGTACTGATTCTTGTTGAGAGACTGAAGAAATCCAACAGGAGAGTTGTTGGTTTGTTTAGAGATGTGATTAACTTGAGCAGTGATAGTGGATTGATTGGTTGAGGATTTTGATTTCGGCTTAAACCCTGGCAGATAGCCATGGATTTTATAGCAGCGTTCAATAGTGTGACTAGGGATGTTGTAGTGAGAACAGAACGGTCAGTCCTTCTTTTGATTTATAGGACCACTGGATGTAGGATTAGGTGGAGCAGCAAGTTTTCTGGACGGATTGATGGCAAATGCAAAGTTGTTGGCAGATTCATTGTTCAAAGTACCAATTTGTCTTTGCCTCTCTTCTTGAAGAATCATGGCGAAATCTTATTAATCTGTGGCAGTGGATCCAATAACAATATTTGGCTTCGAGCATGCGAATAGGTGTCATTAAGCCCCATTAGAAAGGCCATAGCATACTTTGACTGATCGTAACCATGCAAAGCTTTAACACCACCACAACTGCATAATCCACAATTGCATACCAGCCGAAACTGGCTAAGTTCTTCCCAAATGGTTTTTAACTTTGTGAAATAAGTGCTCACCGGTTGCTGTTGCTGAAAATTCTGGATTAATTCTAGGCGAAGTTGGAATACTTGCGGACCGTTGCTCTGTTGGAATCGATCTTTCAGATCGTTCCATATCTCAACAGCAGAATTGGCATAGATTATGCTAGCAGAGACGTCCTTCGATACGGCGTTGAGGATCCAAGACATAAGAATGTCATTATTTCATATCCATGAACTCAGCAGAATAGGATCACTAAAATCAGGTCTGGAGATCTATCTGTCTATGAAACCGATCTTGTTCTTCATGGAGAGTGCGATGATCATCGCTCGGTTCCATGATTGGTAGTTGTCTCCAGTAAGTTGCTGTGAAACCAGCATCATCCCGGGGCCATCTGAGTGATGTAAAAGTTAGGGGCTGAGAGGATCGTCAATGGCGGAGGAGCCATTGGAGGAGTTGGTCCTGCTGGATCGGAGGTGATCCATGGCAGGAGCAGCGATATTAAAGAGAGATTGAATAAGAGAAGAGAAAATTAGGGTTCGATTTTGAGGGCCGTGGAAGATATACCATGTTAAGATGAGAGAGCACGCATTCTGAATTAAAAACTATGGAAAAGAGAGAAAATTGAGATATTGCATTTTTCAAAATGAGGATTACAAGGGGCTATTTATAGAGCTGTAAGAGGAGCTAACTAATATGTTATTGAAGCTCTAACTAACCAAAACCGTGTAACTAATAATGGAAACTTCTAGCTAATAAAATTGCTGACTAAATATATGCAAGTAAGGAGATAAAATACAGTATGTACAGAAAGTTGAATGCTCTAATAGGGGTGGAAGAGATATTTTTGCCTCTAATACTTTTGTGTTGACTATAATTGGAGAGTCTTAGTTATTATGTTAATATAGGGAAAAGAACTATAGAGTTTTTGGCAATCTTGGTGCTGATTGTGATGATGTATATACCATTTTTTTTTGCTCCTGGCAACTTCAAGTATAGTCTTGATAGACTATAGTGCATTGATCATATTTTTAAGTTTATCCACATTTATATTTGTGCAATTTAGATTGAGTTTTATCTCTTTGTAAATGATTTTCTTTGTTATTCTGCAGTAAAACGGCTCTGATGCTAGCTTTATGTGAATTTCTAAGGGACAAGTATAGCCTTGCAGCTGTATGTACACTCCTATTGCTTTCCATCTCATTTGCTTGAAAACTGACATGCATAGGCTTACCTTCATCTCTGTTATTTTTAGTGCAGTGTGAAATTGGGCAAATATAGGCTTCTCATTAAATTTCATTTGTCTAGGAATGACAAGGGTTATGCTACTTCTATTTTCTTCATAGGTAACGAATGATATATTCACAAAAGAGGATGGTGAGTTCTTGATAAAGCATGGAGCACTTCCTCAGGAACGCATCCGTGCTGTAGAAACAGGTGGCTGCCCACATGCAGCTATCAGAGAAGATATCAGCATTAATCTTGGGCCGCTGGAGGAGTTGTCCAACTTGTATAAAGCCGATATACTTCTTTGTGAATCTGGGGGAGGTATCTTGAATTTGATAACGTTTAAGTGGCTTGCTGAATCACTAGATTATAAGTGGTTTATCCAATACAGATTGATCAAAGAGAGTGACTTAATATGTTTTGGATGATCATGAATCTTACTATTTCTACAATAAAATCTCGCAATGAAATTTACTGAATCTTTGTTAATAGAAAACAAGGTACTCATAGATATACAATGTCAAGGTTTGAGTGACTACTACTTCATGCTGATTCTTTTCCCCCGTTATTGGATGCAGATAATCTAGCTGCCAACTTCAGCAGAGAACTGGCCGACTATATAATTTATATAATAGATGTTTCTGGTGGTGACAAAATCCCTCGGAAAGGAGGGCCAGGCATTACACAAGCTGACCTCCTTGTAAGCGTTCTGTTTCCTAGCTTCTGTAGCCCACTACCTTTCTTCACTGATCTGTCAATTGCCAGTGTTAATCCTTAAACAGGTCTAAATGTTTTAAGTCACCTTTGATTATAGGTCATAAACAAAACCGACATTGCACAAGCCATTGGGGCTGATTTGGCAGTCATGGAACGTGATGCGCTCCGGATGAGGGATGGCGGTCCATTCGTTTTTGCTCAGGTTTACTAAAGATTGCCTTTTATTACACCCTGTGGCATATGCTGATTGTGTTGCTACCTTTGTGTTAGTGAAATAATTGTATTATCCTCAGTTATGTTCATATCTCAAATGGATGCTTCTGCCACTCCTTTCCCTTTCCTCATGACTTACAACGTACTGAAAAAATATCTATTTACTTTTAAATGACATGGAGAAGTATCAATGTGCAGGTAAAGCATGGTGTTGGTGTGAAGGAAATAGTAGCCCACGTTTTACAGGCTTGGGAAGCGGCAACGGGGAAGAAGCGTATTTGACTTGCATGCAATATGTATGTTGTATTTGTTAATGATCCTTTGATCTATCAGACTTGTTCTCAAAAAAGACTCCAAGCAAAGAACTTGCTCATCCAAATAAACGATGAATGGAAAATATGCTATGCTGTTAGAGATGTTGATCCATCATCATTCAGTTTGTGCAAACGAGAACAGGCCTGTATCTTTTATGTTGTCAACTTTTTATGTGCCAGCACTTCTATTTGAAGCTTGATTTTTGTAGTACTATTATTTTTAAGTGTTTGTTTTGTTTTGCAAGTGTTTTTTTTTTTTTTCAAATTTATACACGCGCTAACAATAATGATTTGTTAGAATTTGAATTTTAAACCTCACACATATATTTAAGGTTTGAATTCCAAATATGTGATGTTATTGAATCAATTGATCAGACGATTTTTTTTAAAATATTTGTTAAAAGTTATAGAATTCAAAAATATAAAATAGTTGAAAGTATTTTGTTTGTCAATCCTATTATTACCTCAAATTTGAATTAAAATAAATTAAATTTAGATTGAAAACAATGGATCTTGCATCAAGTAGAGTTGAGCGCTTTTGAATAAAGATGGGTAGGAGTAGGACAATACTTGAAATGATGTACAGACATAGTTTTATTTTTTTTTTGGAAGAATTTTATATCTATATAATTATGTATTTATGAGTTTCTAATTTATATATTTTAATTTTTTTTTCATATATTAAATAATAATAATATAATCTCTCGCACCAATTGGTGAAGAATCCCATTTTAGGCAAACCTCAATCCCACCGCCAGTTTAAACTTGAAAGATTATAGGTAATAGGAGTTATTTAAAAATTTTAAAAACGTTCCCACGGTAGAAAACTTCACTTACATTCCAGTCCTACAAAATCCCCATATTCCCAAAAGACACCCCACAATCTACAGGCGCAGAGATAGAGAGGATGGGCGAAGAAGAATCGAAGGCATCGAAGAAGAGGGGAGTGGAGTCGTTAGGATGGCTGACGGAATCCTCCATCATGCCCCGCAAGCATCGTGCCATCGAAGGAGTTGGGGCTACCTCCATCCTCGAGCTCAAGGCCCAACTCTACAAGTCCCAGGAGGAGTCCAAGCGCCAACCCAAGGAGGCCATACACTCCGCCGACCATCACTACGCTCAACAATTGGAGGTCCACCGCGCCAAGAAGATCATCTCCGCGCACGATCCTTTCTCCATTAAGAACTCCGGTGTCGATGCCCGTGCCGCCAAGTACGTCAATTTATTAAATTGTGTGTTGATTATAGGTGTTATTGATCGGAATTTGTTGTTGGTTTGCGGATTCTACTGATTATATTTCTGATGTGCTTTATGGGGTTATGCTTATTATCTTGGAAACACGGATGCGTGTGATTAGGGTTCTGGGGTTTCATGGATTAGGGATTCGTAATCTGCAGGAACTGAAGAGAATGTGATGAAGCTGGTTATTAGATATCTGAGAATGTTGTACTAATTGTGAATGAGTGCCTAGCAGTTGATGATGTAATTTGTGTGATTATGATGTATGTTCCAGACTTTTGATTGCATATGTATAGCAATAAATTCATGTTTTCACTTTCTTTTTGATGAAAAATTAAAATTTTGAAATGGTTGCTAAAATAAACCTGAAGAAAATATGGCTTTATGGACTTGCTTAGTCAGGCAGTTATGATCTTGCTGGATAGAGGGAAATTAACATTCTGTTGGTTATGATATGGGAAATTATGGAACACCTGATACAATTGTTCTTGGTTTAGTCTCTCACTGGCACTGAATTGTATAATAAGTCCTATCTTTCTATTTTCAGGGACAAACTTGAGCTAAAAGCTGTCAAGGATGGATCAGCGAGCTATGCAGCATTAGAGAGAAAAGCAGAATTATATGACAAACTGGTGAGGGGAGAACTTTCTGATGAAGAAGATACAGAGAAGTACTCTGTTGATTTCTTTAGGAAGGGACTAGAGCAGGATGAGTCCCCGATGCCTCAAGGAACTGATACTACTACATCACAAGCCCGAGATACAGATGGCGATGATGTTGATGATTTAACGTTGAACAATACAAAAGCTGCAGGGCTTGGGCGAACATCTGCTACAATGGACAGGAGTCAGCATAAGCATTTTGTAATGTAAATTCTTCAATGCTCTCTGGCGTTTTATCCACTGTTTGTTGCATGAATTTTTTATGTTTTTCTGTATTTCGCCAAATTAAGCATACTAAGAATTAACTTCATCGCTTTCAAAATCTATAACATTTGATTGTGTAGTGTACTAACATGCATGTAAAGTGCTTGCTCCAAACAGTAGTATGGCCATTTTAGGGGGTTGTTTTTTGTTTGCTTAATAAGTGGAGTCTTTTAACCAGGGCCCTGAGTAATATGTGCATACTTTCCTTATTGAAATATGAATTTTATATACGTTTTTGGGCTTACTGTTGAAATATGATTTTTATGTACATTTTTGGGCTTACTTTGACAACTGGTCAGTATGGAATTTGACTGCATGTTTATATGCCCAGAGAATGTAAAAGCTGTTGTAGCTTTGTATTACTTGCAATTTATGCCCTGAAACTATCTACCTTAGCTCTGTGTTAATGTATTGATTGCTTTTTGCTTGTTGAGCTGCCTGTTATCAGAAACAGATATGGGGACAAAACAATAGAAAAAGATGAACAGATCACTCATATTCAGTTGATTTGTGTGGGATATACTTTCTTTATTCTTTAGATTCTCTCTTCATGCCAATTCAAAAGCTGGAGTATTATGGAACTCTAAGGCATATATATTTCTGATTCATGAGATATTCAGTGTTATGTGATCACTTGTGGAACTAACTTTATGTTATTTTTCTTCCTTTCTCAGGGAGGTTCATGAAGAAGCAAATCAAGCGAGGGAAAAAGTGTCTGAGCTCAAAATGCGCAGACAGGAGCAGGTTGCTGCTCGACGAGAGAAATTAAAGCAGGCCTACCTCCGAAAGCAACTTGAGAAGCTGAAAGCATCTAAAGCAGAGCAATCCTGAGTTGGAGGTAATTAATCTGCTATTTGGTCCAAATACTAGATATGAGGAATTAAATTAAATCAGTTTACAAGATTCAGCATCTCAAAGTCTCTGATGAATATATACCTTGCTGACAGCTATACTTTAGTCAAAAATTCATTCATCGTAATCTTTCTTTTCTCGGTCATTTGCGTAGGCTTGACAATTTTTGGTTCCAACCTAGAAGGCTTTCTAGTCTCGCCATTTGAATACTCCATTCCGGATAAAAGAAAAGAAATTGAGACTTCTTCGTATTGTGGACTGTACGAGTGTCACATAATTCTTGGGTTCAGAATGGTGTTCCTGTTTAGAGTCATGAGATGTTTTAAAAGTCAGCATCTAAATAACAACTTCGTTATACTTCTTGTTCTGGCCTATCTAAGTTTGCCTCCTGAGTGCCTATCACCACCTTTAAGTTGGCTTGGAGTTAGTATTGAATTGATGTTCTTGAAAGTGCGAACTTAAGATTAAACCTGACCATTTTGCCATTTGAATTTCCAATTTTCCTTTACAACATGTACCAATGCATTCAGTCATGAGATGGTATTATATTTATATTTTCCTATCTGCTATTAGCAACAAGTTCATCAGGTACTATTAATGTGACCTTTTGCCTGAGTTGGTTTCTTCCAGTAAAAGCCCCCATTTTTTATTTTGACTAATATTTGTTTCTTGTAAGCATGCTCATTTTCATATATACTTTTAAGATGCTCCCATTGATTGAATTTCAAATAATGAGGCTATTCTGTGTCTTGATTTCAATCGGCTTGAGGTCGAATTACATGACGAAATAATCATTGGAACATCTACTTTGTTGGAATCTGTATTAGACCAATTGGCTTTATAACGTCTATATGGAACCGTTTCCCTTTTCTCTGGTCTTGAATTTGCTTTGTAGCATCCATACAGAACCATTTCCGTTTTCTCTGGTCCTGAATTCGCGTTTGACAATGTTTGAAGTCCTGCAACCTTGGCCTCATTTTAGTGCATTTTCATTGTTGCTTTCCAGGTGCTCAATTAGGGCCAAGTTACATGCTTGAAGTGAAGGAGCCTCGCAGAAAAGCAGTTTAAACAGAATGAGGCATATATTATTTCGACACCTGAGAAGCTTACGAGACAGATTGCAATGTTCTGATGTGTAGTATGGTGGGCCATGAAGAAGAGAAATGGATTGGTCTACTAAAAAATGAGTCGTTTGCCAAGAAAATGTATGCATTGTAGTCTGGGAAGAATGTCTTTGGAAACAAATTCATGCTGGGCAAAAGAAGGATCTAGAAGCTCTAGATTTTGTTTTATTTTTGGCCTGTTGTCTCTTGTGCCTATGGGCTATGGTAAACAAGCATGTGTTTCATTTGCTGTCAAGAAAGCAAGAGAGGTAAAGATAAAACAAACAACCAACAGAAAGCAGAGAAAACCAAAAAGGTTGGGCCTTCTTTTAGCTGACAATTTGATTAAAAAAGGGGCCTCGACTCCACTGGGGATCGAACCCAGAATCTCTGGTTCCGTAGACCAGCGCCTTATCCATTGGGCCATGGAGTCATGCGCCCCCCATTTTTGAGCAATCCCTTGATGATTTGATTTCAAGCCTGAGCACAATTTCCCAGTAATAAATTTACTGCGATTGCAAGAAAGAATGACAAAACAAATATAGTACAACAAATATATCTTTCTTCGGTTAGTTTTTACTTTTGTTTTTAAAATATTTCATAATTTTAGTAAAAAGATATCTTAATAAAAAGTCAAAGCAAATTAATAATCTAACAAATTTTTGTTAAAAATAAAAATTTGTCCTTAACTGGATGGCTCCTTCAGTTGAATCCAACATTACACTATTCCAAATCAAGAATGAAGAAAAAGAGATGAAATAAGTTGAAGATGAATATATTTATATCTTTTACATGTACATATGTATATATTTATACATTTCTTTATATTTTTATTTACGTTCCAAAGAATAAATCCATTTTATTTGCAACAAAGAGCAATATTGCAAAATGGCATCCATGCATGCCATATAACCAACACTAGGACTTGCACGGTCTACACATTCTCGGCCCTCCCACCACCTCCTCCGCCGCCGCCATCTAATCCAACTTCTCTCTCTCCCTCACACTAAACAACAACGACTCCCGCTGGATCAAGAACCTCCCTGTAGGCGGGACCCACAAGTTCAGCAACCCCTGTGGCCTCCCGGACTCCCTCCACACCTGCACCGTCAAGAACTGAATCGGGTTATCCAGCGGCTCCGCCGCGTCGCCGTCTTTCAAAACGTCGCACAGCAACACCCTGGCGCTCCCCACCAGCTTCTCCAATCCCAGGCGAGAGTGGACGTATACGTCCACGTTCAGCGCTGCCATGACGTCTTTCTCCAGCAGCCCCTTGTGGAATTTGACCTTCACCACCTCGTTCCAAGTTGGGTTGGTGCCACCATGCTCGTCCACGCGGGTTCTCACCACGTGGACGTCCCTCTCCACGTAGATTTTCGCGAACGTCCTCTTCTTGGTGATGTGCTTGTTCACGTCCTTCAAGTCTTCGGCGGAGTGGATTAGCACTTCTATCTCTCTCAGCCCTTCCTTCGGCGGCGCTCTTCGCATGAAATTGGCGCTGCTCATCGTCGAATATATTTGCACGAGTGGTGTAATCTGTCTGAAGGGTTTTCAGTGTAAGAGTTTTAATATATATAGTAGTCGGGCCACGCCCAATATATTAAATTCCCTCACTTTATTTTGTTTTTAAAAATAAATTAAGGAATTAAAGGCTATGTCTCGAATAATTTTTAATTCAGGTGTTTAAGTGTATTTTGAGAATTATATTAGCAAATATTTGCATAATAAAAATATTTAATCTAAAAAATGAATGTAATATATTTTTCACCCAAAAAAGGTTTGATTTCACTTTGAAGTAGGATATTTTGTGAAGTAAATGTAATATTATACAAAATTGTGTTTAGTTAGGTGGAGTAAATTAAGTTAATGAATTCCACTTGCTATATGACATTATGTAGAAGTTACATGCTTTGTGCAAATTTTAAGAAGATTGCCTCATCACAAAATATTACTACCTTTTGCGTTTTCACTAAAATCCATTGGCATTGTAATAAGGAAATATGGAAATTTGGATGATTGGATCATGAGATTGACTGTCTTTATGGTGAATATTAGTAGGAGTATTACATTAATTACTCGTTATTTTCTACATTAGAAATTTAAATTTGGCTTAGTATGACGTTTGTGTAAAATGCCATAAAACAAGAAATCAAGGTTAATATTAATTTCTATATTTATGACAACAAATATCGAGATATTAATTTTTGCGGAAATATACGTACAGATTGATGATAATTAGAATCACATCGAATTTTTTGTCCCGCACAGCATGCATTCAGTGAGATATTTTTGTTCTTGTGAAGAAACGTTTCGATAGGGAAATAGCTTATAAACTATTCCACGTCACTCAAGTCCTTCGATGTGAGATAAGCTAGGATATCATCATAACTCCCTGATTGAAGGCTTGGGAAGAGGCACGTAGGGATGAACAAATCGATCCATTACCAACATATATGGAGGCTCAATCATATTGAAATATTGCTCTGCTGGTACGCATTTGGTGGAGGTCCTTTCCATGAGAGAATCATTTTCAAGGGGTGATAAATGGTAAATAACTTATAAATTATTTCAACTGACTCAACTCTTTTGAATGAGATAAGATAAGGTATCATTGCAAGTTAAACAAAACATCATATGCAAAAGACATCGTTATTTGTATTCAAACTCTATCACTATCATCATTTGCATGAAAATCAGTTATGTTAATCTCAGGGACAAATCTAGAAATAAGAGTGTGAGGGGGGCAAAATTATAAAGCCTAAAAATTTAAGTATAATTTTCATATTTGTGAATTCAAATACACATTCTCATCAAAATTGAATGCGATGCTCCTTTATATAAAAAAATTTGTAAATGATATGAATCAAATCAATATCAAAATTTATAGTAATAGTTTTTTCAATATAGGTAACTAAAAAGTAGAAGAAAAAGTTCTAAAATATACTTTCATCTTATTATGAAACATGTTCTTGACAATATTCATAACAAAAAAAGTTAAGTTCTTCCATTTATAGCTGTTGAAACACAAATAAGAATATTCACTAACATTTACTCTTATCTTAATCTTATTAAAATCAAAATGAGAGATTCTAATTGTTTTGCAAATCCCTTAAAATTTAATCGGCTAAACTCTCATAATGTTTTCTCAAACAAACAAAATAGAAATGCCTTAGCTAACCTATTTAATAGTTTTCACTTGATTACCTGATTGTAAATATGGACCTAAGAATTTGTTTTGTATTTTAAAAAATAAAATAGGTAGATATTTCATTAATTGATTTTAATTTTTATTTTAATTAGAAATAAATTCAATTCAATTCAATAAATCTAGAAAAGTAATTTTTAATTTATGGCCCATAATAAAAGATTTTTAAAAAAGTTAATGAATGAAAATTAAAATTAGTTACTTTTAATTAATATTAAATAATTTTTTTCTTTTTAATATATTCTTTAAATTAATTATACTAAAATTAAAATTAGTTAATTTTAATTAATATTAAATAATTATTCTTTAATATATATATGTATATTGTAATAAACAGGGGGGGGGGGGGGGGGGGGCAATGGCTAATTGCCCACCCCCCCGCCCCCCCCCCCCCCCCCCCCCCCCGGTCCGTCCCTGGCTAATCTCATGAAAATCTTTTAATAATTGACAATTACCAAAGGCTATACCAAAATCGAAGTTCTTAACTTTGTGCGGAAAAAAAACTAATAATAAATTAATTGACGTACTTTGGGCCTGTTGCGGTTTTAGCCTTGGTCCAGCGTTTGCAACTAACTGCTGTTGTTTGTCGTGAGCCCATGACAATTGAAACTAAATCTTCTATATCTTATAAAATATTAGATTTTATTTTTAAAATAAATTATTGAAGTATTTAGATAAAATAAAATCTTAGAGTTTATAAGATGTTATTAATAGTAATTTTGTATTTAAAATGATTAAAAATGAAGGAACTTGTTAAGATTTTAAAAATAAGTTACGGTCTCCTTACTTTTTTTAAAAGAGTTTATAAGATCCTAATATTTTATTTTAGAATCTTATAAGTTCTTTTTTTTTTTTAAAATTATCAAATATTTTTTGACATCTTATAAGATATTTTGAGAAACTTATAAACTCACCCAAACACCTTATAAGTCATTTTTTATCAGGGTTTGCATGACCATATGTCTTGGAGTCTATGTGCACAAAATCTAACCTTTTTTTTTTTTTAATTTATACACACTCACATCAGGAATCCATTAAGGCTCAAACTCCTAACCTCCTATATTATGTAGAAGACTTATGCCGCTGGGCCACAGACCACTCGGCGTGTACAAAACCTAACTTGAAACCAAATAAATTAATATAGGACAGTTTGGAGGTTCTAAGAAAAATATTTCAATAGTTTGATCTATAGCAACTATAAAAAAAATTAAAACTATTCTCAAAATGATGTGAGTTCAGTATTTCAATGTTTTCCTTTAGTCTGTTTTTGCTACCACATGCAGCATTAATATTTCAATGCAACAATTATGAAAAAGATTAAAACTAAAAGGAGAATTGCAAAATAATTTGGCCATAAATTATAGTGACAGGGAGAATACTATGTTTTTGCTACCACATGCAGCATTAGTAAATTGAAAGACACATGCATGTTAGTGGCATCAATTAGGTCTGTGGTCCTTATAACTTCACTTACCCTGCCAGTTCCATTATTGCAATCATCACAAATTACAACCATTTTACACACTTAACCAGAATAAGCAAACATCCACCTGGAAAAATTATGGCAGTTCAGAATTTTAATCAAGTCCAGCCAAAACACAGTACTAATTCCAGGCTGTTTGCACAAACATAGTGGGATTGTAATATCAAAATATCATTGACAGCCCACCACCTTCACCTGATATTCTGTATTCTAAACCAAAAACTAAAGAAATGCAGTAGCTGGAAGAGGATTCCATGGTTTTTTTTTTTTTCTCGCAAAAATTTCCTATAAATTCCCCACCCTGAGACCCTCCTCTCAATCTCACTCAGAAGTTAGCATTTCTTGCATTAAACAATCAAGAACTAGGAAAAAGGAAGCAGAAAATGGAGGGAAGAAAAATGGCTGTTGTATTCTTTGTCTGCATTGTAGCCCTCATGGCTTCTGCAAACGTTGGAACCGAAGCTGCTGTGTTTGAAGATGTTGGAGCGCCGGCGCCGGCGCCAACGCGCGGAGCGCAGAGCTCTGGTGTGGCTTTGTGTGTTCCTGCTGTCATGGCTGCCATTGCTTCTGTTGCTGCTGCTTTCTTTTAGAAGTTTTTTATTTTCTGCAGACATTTTCTTGTTCATTTCAAATTCAGGAATTCAATGTTCTGTTCTTAACGTTCTTTGGTACATCTTTCGAAATATAATAATGAAATTAACAAAGACTCAATCCCACATCGGATATACAAAGAACCAAGTCAAGGGCCTTGAGAGATAAAGAGGGCAGGTTGATGTTTTGGTAAATTCATCTTTGCGCTTGGGGCAATGACGCAGCTAGTGAGGTTCTAACCGAGGCGCGTCTATTGCTGGTTGAAAACTATTTCCAAACCCCCTCTTAGGCCTGGGTTCGGCCCAGGCCTTCGAGAATTTCTGGAAGGGCTCCCTCTAACCCAGGGTAAAGCCCTACAAATATAGTATAAAAAACTCCTAGCTGCTCGAGTCTCAACAGAAACAGGAACTTATTACCATTTAACTGATAACAAAGATGTTGGAGATTATTCCAGGGCTGATGCTGAGAATTTGAATTGGATCAAACAGCAAAAGATCCTTATTGACAATTACACCCAATAACTTCGAAAAAAATTAACTAAACAACAATTTTAATCATAGACAGTGGGGTTCTGAAGGAGATAAGCTTCAACAGCCTTGTAAACTCCCATGGCCTTTTCTTTCCCAGCCTTCACATCTTCCTCTTTGAGGGAGAAATCTCCCTTTGTATAATACTTGCTTGTCACCTTAGAGATAGCCCCACCATCAGGTGATGCCTCCAACTTAATCTCATGAGTGATCTTCTCAAGTTTATCTGTCAAGGCATCGCCTTCAATCACCGTGTAGTTATAAGTATACGTCCCTTCGTCCAGCTCATCAATTCGATATTTCAAAGTGTTCATATTGCTGCCTGTATATTACATAATAGAGAAATGAAGCAACAGAAATTTTAATTGTTTGAATATGTTCATCGGATCTTACCTTCAGCAAAGTTAACCTGTTTGATGCTTCCAGCTCCACCGCTGCCTTGTATGAACTCCATGCTCTTGACGAACTGTGGGAGAAGTTTTGGGATCAAGTTGTGGGAGTCTAGGATTGAACCCTTGAAGATTCTTGATGGAGAAACATTGTAAGTGTGTTCTTCAGTCAAAGTAAGTACACCCATGATTGCTAATTGATTTCTTGAGAAGATCTGAGGTTTTCTTGCAGATGAGATTGGGTTGTGGAGGAGACAATAGTTATGGGAGTTATTTATAGGATAAATCTAGGATGTTAAAGGATATTTCTTCGGCAAATTCTAGGACGAACAAGAGATTGTCTAAACTTATTCTTGTTTTTGTTTTGGCTTGCAATTGGATTCTTGTCTCTGTAACTATATAGTATACGCTCTGTTTCCCTAATGCTACAAATTGCAGAATCTCTTTCTCTAGTGGCCGAGATATGGGAATATGGATTTTCATTTGTCCGGTTTCTTTATTTTTATTTTTCATTTCTTTGTCAATAAAAGCTCTGCAGTACAATATTCTGTCCGGGAGGTGAATTCGATGATGGGAAATGAATTTCGCAACTGCTAATATATTTCAAGGTGTCATACAATTTTTTAGCTGGCTCTAACATGTAAATTTCCTATGTTTTAGTAGACATAACTTACCAAGTTCGTCCCACATAATTATATCTTCAAAAGTACAGGTTTTTCGGGCACCAAAGTAGTTTATTCAGTACTCAATACTTTATTTTCTATTTCATTTCACTAATGTATGCCAGTCTATTAAATGGTTTGAAGATTAGATATACTTAGTCTATTCATCTAATTGAAATAAAGGATAAGATATGAAATAAAGGATCCGAAGTTGTCTTTATTGCCCTGTTTTGTCCCACGTCATTCATGTTCAGAAAGTTCTGCTGTTCCCATAGGACAAGCAGCGGAATTTCTTTACCAGTCCACAAAGCATGAACTAAGCGAGGCAGATAAAGAAACCACCCCAACTTCAAAATCTATAAATACCATCTCTCCCCTCTTACCTTCCAGCGAACAAAAGCCCAACACAACTCAGAAATCTTTCATACTAATAGCTACTAAAGATTTGACTCCCAACCAATTCAAGAACATGGCTATCACCACCTTCACTGATGAGCACCGTTCCCCAGTCCACCCTTTGAGGATCTTTAAGGCCTCCATTGTAGACTCTCACAACTTGATCCCAAAGCTGATGCCACAAGCGATCAAAAGTGTAGAGATTATTGAAGGCGATGGAGGTGCCGGAAGCATTAAGAAGATCAATTTTGCTGAAGGTTGAGAAATCTACTATGAATGTAGAAATACACAAATTACTAATGATAATAAATTTGTTAACACTTGTTTCCCCATGCAGGTAGCAATTTCAAATCTGTGAAGTATCGGATTGACAAGCTTGATGAAGATTCCTTCACATACAATTACACATTGATTGAAGGAGATGCACTGATAGATAAACTTGAAAAGATTACATATGAAGTCAAGTTTGAGCATGCACCAGATGGTGGTTCTATCTCTAAGGTGACCAGTAAGTACTACACTGCAGGTGATTTCGTGCTCAAAGAAGAGGAGGTTAAGGCAGGAAAGGAAAAAGTCGTAGGGATGTACAAGGCTGTGGAAGCCTATCTCCTCCAGAACCCCAATGCCTATGCTTAGTTTCCTTTATAGTGGTTTATGGTCTCTGCAGGTTCTCAGCAGGTCTCAGATCTGGTTGCTGCTTATGTGTGTATCTTTCCTTTTGTTTCTTTACGAGTTGTTTCCTATGGAAGTGATGACTCAAGATACAGCCATTTTCTTCCAATAATAAATTCATACACATAATTTTCCTGGAGTTTGAATTGCCTATGAGAATGCAAAAAGGTTTCTAGTAATTGCCATATCATACCATATTCTTTAAACTCGGCAAAGGAAATTCAACGGAGGATGATCTTAGAAACCTAGTTATAAAAGAATCTATCTAAGGTCTTTAAATTCGTAATTGCAAATTGATAGAAGTTCTAACTCATGATTGCAAGAATATCTGTCCAAGGTCATTAGTTCATACATGTGGGTTCATTCTAGAGTTCAAAATTCATGATCACATAACCTCTAAAGCACAAAAAGCAAGATGTTCTCTCCACATATATGTAAGTCAGCAGACTGTGGAAATTTGTGTGCTGCACTAACATAAGTACTAAAAAGACAGCCCAACAACTATGGGTTATACATGGTGTGGTAGGGTTTGAATAGATTGGAGCTACATACAAAAGGTGTGTCACAAATGAGAAATGAATATATAGAACAACATTTGCAGGATACCAAAGAAGCAAAGTACGATATGTCTAGCTACTACCGGACTGATAATCGGCCACTAAGTCACCGTTGTCTGATAGAACCAAACAACTCCTCAAATGAACGTTTAGGAGCTTCAGTTCGCGCGACAATCTCCACTACTTTGTAGTGAGATTCTGGATGAAGCAGTGCCGCAACTGCAACTTCCGCAACCTGATCTCTGGATATTGAACCTTCATAAAGAGTATCCTATAAGGATAGAGTTTGAGGGAAGTGAGTGAACTGAGGTAGCAAGAAAACACACATATGAAATTTAAAGTTATCTGAACATTATTACCTCTGGCTCCATAACTATATTCCCCTTAGGTGGATCATTCCTTAAACCCCCTGGCCTTATAATTGTATAATTGATACCAGATTTTCGAATATATTGTTCTGCTTGAAGCTTTGCAACTAAGGTCAGTCCAAAAACATTGAGAAAAATGTAAGCAGGATTAAACAATTGCCCCATGGCAGCCCCATTGACTAAAATAGAACTTATAAGTATAAATCTGTTAACATTTTGCTTCCGGCAAGCTTCAACCAGGTTTACAGTGCCAAAATTGTCAACCTGTATAAGAAGATCAAAGAAGTCATGGAAGACAGTGGATTCAATGAAAAGAATAGTACGTAAACATGGAGTATGACTAAAATCATGCATATATACAATTCACCAACCTTCCATGGAGCCAATAGATCCCACGAAGGTCGGAAACCTGTTGCACATATTACTGCTTCAGAATCATCACTAAGAGCTTCAGCTAACTTTGCTGAACCCTCTGTTACATCTGCTTTCACCTGAAAACAGAAGCACACATCACTAGAACAATAAGGTTCCCTCAAGTTTAGGGTGTTAAGACCCAAATGGCAAAGATGCACTTGCACATAAAAGAGAAGTTAAGTATGAACCTAAGATTGCAAACTTTTGATACAAATAAAACCTGAATCATTAAGATAGTTCTTAAAATGATCTCCCCTGACAAAAAGTTAAGTTTCAATATTTCATGAGTTCAAATCTCACACTAAAAGTTAACAAAAAGCTTTATGCTTCAGGTACATCTTTTTAAATGGTTTCTTGGACCAAAAAAGTAAGTTCTATTATATCTATTCTCAGACAAGAAGTTTCTTATAACCCATGTTACTAAGAACTTAACCATGGAAAAGAATTTTTTCGTACATGGTTGAAGAGAACTTATGAGTTCAGTAACTTAAATAATGCGAACTTGCATAAGATATCAAGGTTTGCCTCATTTTGGAAGCTTTCACGAATAAAATTTTTCCATATGCCTATGCAATACGACAACAATCTTAGCTAGTCGCTCAGTCTCCTTGAATTAACCTCTAAAGTTTGGCAGACTGCAGAGCATTTGCTGGATTTTAAGATTAAAAATAATTCACAGTTCTACTTAAGCACCATGTGAATACCAAATCAATCAAATCCCAGCAGAAGAACAAAATTATTTACCAACAAAAAGAGATTGGGGAAAAAAGTTAAGCTGCAAATGAACCCTAATACTCACAATTTGAAGATCCGGGTTGTCCCCAGGGAAGGTTGATTTCGCTTTATCTACATCTCTGACGCCAGCCTTAACAGCAAATCCCTTAGCCAAAAGCTGCTCCACGATCCTCTTGCCAGTGTTCCCAGTAGCACCCGCAACAAATATTTTCTTCTTCTCATTAGCGCCGCCATTCCCTTCTTCCTTAATTTCACTTCCCTCCATCTGCATCCAATGAAATACCAAGAAATAAGGCACCAAATTCAGCAATGAAGAGAAAGGTTCTAAACAGAAATGCAAAAAATTCTAGAAAGAGAACAAAAATTCAAAAAATAAAGAAACTTACAGCTGATGCTTTCAGGCACAAAGAGTGGGGTTTTGTGGCGAAAGAGAATGAGTGAAACAGAGAGGTTCTGAGGCAGAGACTAGCAGTTGTGGCTGCAGCCATTGCCATTTTCTTTGTTTTTATTTTTAATAATAATATTTGGCTCCAGAAATTATAACGGCCACAATTATCGTTAGGAGTCACTCACCTGCTTCGTAGCCTTAGGACATAATATAAAGTGCCTAAAAATAACACTATTAGATATTTAAGGAATGTTTGATTATGTTTTTTTGTGCAATTTTTTTGTGTATTTTGGGAGAAGAATTATTGAAGAATGTGAAAATAATTTTTTGGTATGTTTATTTATATTTTGAAGAAAATATTTTTTTACTGTTACAATCAAATCAATGCATTTTTATTAGACTTTTGGAGTGAAAATAGAATTGAGTATTTTTTTAATATTAAAATAATAATAAAATATATATGATGTATATATATAATATATGTATATATTAAAAAATATGCGTTTTGAAAGAAAAATGAGGATAAATTTGATTAAGTTTCCCCAAAACAATATTATTTTGTATAACATAACCAAACATTCCCTTCGATTTCCTATTAATTAATTTTTTTAGTCAATGGATTTGATTGAGTGGCAAGGAATTTAGGTTAAACTGTTAAAGTATCAAATAAAAATATATTATTTTTTTATTTACAAGAAAATGCATGTATTAATTAAATCTTCTTCCATAATGGTATAGATAGACAATTACTTTAAATATAAAGAATCGAATTGATGGGTTGATCTGTGTAGAGAGTTAAAAAAAAGGAAAAAAAGAATTTAAGATCATATATTTTATTAAGATACTTATTTGTTGGAGAGTCAAATAAGATATCACCATTTTTATAGCATCGTGAAATAAATACAAAATTTATACTATATTTGGTTCAAGGATTTTATTGAGAAAAACAAAAGAAAATGCTGAGAAAAATATTTTTTATTATTTGATTAGTAAGGAATGAAAAAACATAGTATGTTTAAGGAAAATGAGTTTTTTTCCCAAAATGGTGAAGAAAATTAGGAAAAAACCTATTTGATCTCTTTCTCCCTCTCCACCGCATATATCTCTCCATTCATTTATTCATTATTTTCTTTAACAATCAAATAAATTTGAGATTTTATATTTTTTTAATTCTATTTTCTTTTTTCCTAACATTTTTCTTTCTTTATCAAATTCCGGAAATCAAACATAGTACTCAGGAATTCAAAAAATGAAAATTTTGAATTTGTCTACCACAAATTGCATGTTGCCAGAAACTTTTATTTTGATTTGACCTGTCATCACATAAATAGAATTTTGAGTGTCAATGTAACATTTCTTTAAAATTTCTTTTTGTTTCAAGATTTTCTTACAAATTATAAAAATCCCTACATAAAACTATGGAACAAGTGCACTAATCCAAAATTCATCCAAAACTCAATTATATATGGAAATTTCTATTATTGAGACCTAACAAATTACCACTATATAAGACATTGGCATAATGGATTTTTTAAATTATATCCAAAATTCAAATATTTTTCTAAATTTCTATTACTGAGACAAAGCATATTAGTACTATATAGACAACATTGGCACAATGGATTATTTTATCCATCAAATACTTCTATGAACAGTTTGTTTACCTTGTCAAAGGATGCAACAAAAGTGTTTCACACTCTGCATCAAGTGTTTGAAAAGTGGATCAAAGTTTTATCCATTGATGGTGGTGGAATAAAATGAATAATCCCAGAAGTTATCCTTGCTTTTCTTGAATCACAACATTAGGTAGATACACACACACACATATATATATATGTATATGTGTGTGTGTGCACAAAACAACATGCTATTAAAAATGTCTTAAATTTTTATTTTTTTTTTTAATTTATAGATATGCCAAATGTTGTGGCCATGTTTGGTTGCTAACTCCCAATTTATTTTCTAACTCCCAAAATTTAAACAAACAAATACTACACATTCCTCAATTTCACTCTCAAAATACAAAATTTAGTCCCCAAAATATCCTTACGATTCACACTCTCAAACCATTTCTCAAAGTTCCAATCATTGTCTCATTATTATAAATATATACATATACTACCACTCATTCAATATATATATATACACACACATATATAAATAATTTTAAAATACTCATGTCACCCCACCAACCCAACAAAAAAATTATTAATGTGACATCTTATTTCCTCCCAAAACACAAACAAACAAACAAACAATTATCTCTCGATGCATTCTCTACCTACCACCTAAAACACAAATAAACAACCATCACATTCCCCAACCCCACTTCCCAAAAACCATTTTGCCAAAAATTTTGGCAAAACGCCCTAATTCACAACCAAACAAAGCCTGTGTCTATACGTATTGTATACGAAACAATTTTCGATACGTGTTCAATATAATACAAATAATTTTTTGAAATGTCAGTGCATTATAGACAATTAATATGGTTATTATCTTATACAAATTATTATCAAAAGGCAAAAGCGTAAGATTTTTTCTCCAAATGACATGATGAACAATTTCCTAAAATTATCCAGACGTCAAATCCTACCTCCTTACAAATACTATAATTTATACTACTTTATGAAAATGCTATCTCATTACAAACGCAATAAATTATAGAGATCTTAAAACTAAATTTATTGCAAGAGCTTGGCTTATGAATAAGTAGTCAATGTCGGTAAAAGTAGAATGAGCAATGTAATAGAATAAGTTGTTTTAAATAAATATTAAAAATTAACATGCACTCTTGCATTTGTATCGATGAGAGGTTCTTGTAATTTTTCATAATAATTATTATAAGAAATTATTTTTATAAATTAAAAAAAATGGTGAATAGTAATCTTATGACCATTACAAAATAACCAAACTAGAAATTAATATGAACAAAGAAATAATTAATATCATATTATTATAATTAGAACAAGAGGTTTTATATTTGAATAATAAAAAATATATAATAATGACAAAATAATATAGAAAATTCGTGAAATATAATGCAAGATTGGTTTCTTTGAAGATAAGTTAAATTTTAAAAGAAATTAGAATACATACATGGTGCTTACAAACAATTTTTTGAATTCTAAAATTAAAATCAAATATTATGAACATCTGCAACTTATTTGATGAGATAAATAATATGTAGTTATGAATATTCTAAATTTGAAATAAAATTTATATTGTAAAATCTGATAAGTACATACTTTATTGTATGATACTATAGTTATAACGGATAAATTGGTAACAATAAAGAAAATTTAAAAATTCAAATTAATAATCAAAATTAATTAATTTCATTAAAATTCTAAATTTAAAGTTTAGTTAAATACTCCCTCTTCTACATACCAGTAGTTGTTTGCACACAGTTCCTGCGCGCATAAAATATTTTTGAGTAAAAATATTATCACATTCATTATATTAAAAGTTGACATACATCACAAAAACATACTTATAATTTGCATAATTATGAAGATAGCACTCACTTAAAATAATTTTTTTATAATTCATTATCAAATTAAAGAAAATTTTAAAACTAATTAAAACAGGTAAATAGTGGAAGTTTTTGAATAAATAGTGGTTATTTGTACATATAATTTTTTATTGAATATTGAATAAGCAAAAGGAAAATTTTGGTATATTAAAATTTGGTATCATAACTTCAATTTTAGATACAAAAATGCATTTCTTTTTATAATAACTATCAGTTGTTGCACCCAATTTTTGCGCGCATAAAACTACTTATTGAATCATTTATACTTAATACATGAAATAATTTAAATTATGAGTAAAATTGAAATTGTATTAGATTTTTTGATATGATAAAGAAAATAATGGAAGATGTAATTTTGACAATACAAATTTGTGAGTTTGTGAATTTTGTGAAAAGTACAATTGTAAGCTTATTGAACCATCACTCATAAATGGCAACATAAAGGAGAAATTTAGAATATTAGTAAATTTGACATTCAAACCACATTTTTGTACTGAATTTTTCATTTTATCCTTCAAACTGCAATATCCATTTGGAGAAATTTAAAATATTAGTATATTTGATATTCAAACCACCTTTATGTACTGAATTTTTCATTTTATCCTTCAAACTGCATTACCAGTTTTAGTTGTTGGAATAATTGAAGGATAAATTATATAAAAAATTATAAATAACTTTCACTTTAAATATAAAATAGTATTTTTTTTTTATAATAGTATAGATATATATAGATAATAATGAGAGGTTCATGCAATTGTCGTGTTAATTATTATAAAAATGATTTTTTTGTAAATTTCCAAAAATTGGCTAAAAACAGTCCCTCAACATAGTCGCAGTACAAAGCCGATAAATCCAACTTCGCTCCCACACACTTTCTCCCCACCACAACATCGCATCGTTTTCATCGACAACTCCGACATTCCGCCACCATGCAAGCCCTCCACTCCACCGCCCTCCGCCCCTCCCCGCTCGACCCTCTCCGCAAACTGCCGCACTCAACCGATTTACCCAGCAACAATGCCAAACTCCCAGCTAAAAGGCTTCCCTTCACAATTTCCGCATCCGCCTCAACCGTTTCTGCTCCGAAGCGCGAGACGGACCCCAAGAAGCGCGTCGTAATCACGGGCATGGGCCTGGTCTCGGTGTTCGGAAACGAAGTGGATACGTATTACGAGAAGCTGCTAGCCGGTGAGAGCGGCATCACTCCAATAGACCGGTTTGATGCGTCAAAATTTCCGACGCGCTTCGGGGGGCAGATTCGGGGGTTCAAATCCGAGGGATACATTGACGGGAAGAATGATAGAAGATTGGATGATTGTTTGAGATACTGCATTGTTGCAGGGAAAAAGGCGCTCGAGGGTGCGGATCTCGGGGGCGATAGGCTCGAGAAGGTATTAATGGTTTTCGGAGCTTAATTCAGTTGATTTGAAGTTTTAGAAACTAGTTTTGGGGGTTTTTTCAATTGGTTCTTGCTTAAATGTTTTGCAATTAATGTTTAATTGTGTACCTGGCTTATTGTTGGTATGCTTCACTGTCCAGTAGCCTTTGTTGATTGGTTGAAAAGCTCAAAGGCAATAGACTAGAAAGAGCTTGGGGTATCATATATGAATATGCTAGCATTTATTAATGATTATTACTAATATTAATAAATTCAGTTTGCTTTGGAATTTGTTGGTCCTATTGAACTGGTGAATGGCTAAATGCTCTAAAGTGGTTATTCAACTGAAACTTTTCTCATGTTAACATGACCTTTTTGTTTCCTAATATTATCTTTGTCACAAATAAATTGGTTGTAAACGGTATCACTATATATTGCAACTTGATTTATTTTCCTAAACTTGCTATCAATTGTTTATGGGTACCTTATTGCCTTTTCCCCATGGAATTTGATATAATATAGGGCTTAGGTTTGATGTTAATTCTTGAACCTTGTAAGTTATGAACTGCTTACTAATTCTCTCTGAGCTAAATACTTTAAAATCATTAGAGAAATCCTGGTTGACCATACTGAGGCACTCTTACTAAATTGATGCATTAATATATGATCTCAATCCAGTAACTTTTACCCTTGGATGATTCTAGTTTGGCATCAAACTCTCCAATACAATAAGGTTTTATGGTTCCGTCGGCTAAATTGTCATGACTTTGCGAGTTTTTATCCCCTGTTCTTCTCTTTTTTCTTTAAATTTATCTTCAGGTACGACCATCTGATTTATTTGGTTATTTTTAATTGCAGATTGATAAGATTCGAGCTGGTGTTCTGGTTGGGACAGGAATGGGTGGTCTTACTGTATTTTCTGATGGTGTTCAGGCTCTTATTGAGAAAGGTTACAGGAAAATTACTCCCTTTTTCATACCTTATGCCATAACCAATATGGCATCTGCTTTGCTTGCTATTGATCTTGGCTTGATGGGGCCAAATTATTCAATTTCAACTGCTTGTGCTACTTCAAATTATTGCTTCTATGCGGCTGCAAATCACATTCGCCGGGGTGAAGCTGATTTAATGGTTGCTGGTGGAACTGAAGCTGCTATTATTCCAATTGGATTGGGAGGTTTTGTTGCATGCAGAGCTTTATCTCAAAGAAATGATGATCCTAAAACTGCTTCCAGACCTTGGGACAAAGATAGAGATGGCTTCGTTATGGGTGAAGGTGCTGGAGTCTTGGTAAGTGTGCCGTTATTGTTATTTTTCACTTTTTGTGTGATGAAATACTTGAAATTCTATAGCAGTTTCCAAAATGATATGTTGGTTGTGTGTGTGTGTCTCCTTGACCATCTAACTTGCTATGTTCATGTTAAATCTATTCAAGGTTAGCTTTCCCTTATAGCTGTTAGTGGAAGGGATCAACATGAAAACATAGGTATTGTAGAAGGACTTACTCTTCTTTTGGCAAGAAATTGAAGTGGGCGAAATTTATGTCCTGTTCCCAAATTGAAAAATAAAAAAATAAAGAGACAAAAGAAAAGGCAAGAGTTTCTGGATTTTCTTTTGGGTCTTCATTTGTTATTTTACTTACTGGAATAGATTGTTCATGGCAATATCTGAATTTTTCTATAGAAAAGTGCATCAATGGGTAACTTTCCTCTTCATTAGCTTTTTGGTTGATACAAAACATTATACTTGTATCTGAATAGATGTTTGAAGTTCCTTGCATTTTCTTCAACTTTATTGACAGGTTATGGAAAGTCTGGAACATGCAATGAAACGAGATGCACCAATAATAGCTGAGTATTTGGGTGGTGCAGTAAATTGTGATGCTTATCACATGACCGATCCGAGAGCTGATGGACTTGGTGTCTCTTCATGTATCCATAGCACCCTTGAAGATGCTGGTGTTTCTCCTGAGGAGGTGTGCTTTCTTCCTAAGATTAGTTTATATTATTATTGTCAACACCCACCAAAAAGAAGTATAGAAAACGAATCCAATATGCTTTAACAAGTACATGTCACATATTCTCATATGACCTCTACCATCAGCATAGGTTTCCTTGTCAATGAGGCATTTTCCAAGACTCTAAATGTTGCTGCCTATCATTTGGTGGTCATCATCAAGAGTTCAATTTTCTTTTATGCACCTAAGTCCCCTACTGGTTCCTAAATCTGGAAAGCCATATGCATTGTTCAGAAATATAAGATCAACTGTCAAATTGGGGCATTTAAAAGTTTTGCCTGGAAGATTTGGCATATCACTTTAAGAGTGTAAATTCAATGCTGATTAGAATTCTATTTTGTTCTATTTTGGGTCTACTCAAACATTTACTGGTGGTACTGTTTCTGCAATGCTGCAGTATGAGAATTTCCCCTGTAAAAGAAAATTATCAGTGAATTTGTTTTGAGTTATCTTTAAGAGCAGAATGGGTGGTGAATATCAAACAGAGTAATTTAACAGCTTCAAATCCATATTCTCTTTCAGGTTAACTACATTAATGCCCATGCAACTTCCACCATAGTAGGTGACTTAGCCGAGGTAAATGCCATTAAGAAGGTGTTCAAGAACACTTCAGAGATAAAAATCAACGCAACTAAGGTAAGCTCCCAAATGAAAGCCCCTCTTTCTGTCTGTCTGCCAACATGTGTTTCTTTTACACGTACACACTCACAGATATGTTTCAAGCTTCTATTTTTTGAGCAGTACATGCACCATTACAACACACTCGCACCTACAACCTTTTTTTTAATCTGAGCATGTGACATGGTGTTCATAGTTTACTGTGGGGTTCTAACTATTCTTGTTGCTCCAGTCAATGATAGGGCACTGCCTCGGTGCTGCTGGGGGTTTGGAAGCTATTGCAACAGTGAAAGCCGTTACAACAGGCTGGCTTCACCCCACAATAAATCAATTTGTAAGTTCAGATTAATTTGTGGGCTTCAACTTGTATGTGCATGTAAGCATGCCAATACAAACCTTTGCAATTTTTCTGGTTTATGCTTGCTTGAACATGGAGCACATCCAGAATTGACCTTTTCTCTTTAAGAATTCTTACTGATTAAAGTCTAATGCTTGTGATGGTTATTAACAACTCATTACAATTACTAATGCAGAATCCAGAGCCTTCTGTTGAGTTTGACACCGTTGCAAACCAAAAGCAGCAGCATGAAGTCAATGTTGGTGAGACCATTTACACGTCCACTTCCATGTATAATTCTTTGAGGATATCATGAATAGAATGTTAAATGATAACTTTCTTTTGCATTTCCTACTACTGATCCTAATTTACTCGTTCATTTATCTTATGCAGCCATTTCAAATTCGTTTGGATTTGGTGGACACAACTCTGTTGTAGCATTTTCTGCATTCAAGCCCTGATCCTGTCAAAATCTGTTGCTTAGCAGCAAGAGCAATACTGAGTCTTTTTCTCTCAGCATTTTTCTCTCTGATTGTACTAGTTGTTCCTGTAGCCTTTCCAGCAAGGGATATTCATTCTGTAGTGTAATAATGTCTAGTTTGAGGACTGTTAGTCATTCCTTGGATTCATATACATTTCTGCGGCTGATTTAGGTGTGAAATGCATCAGTTTTGCTTCATTCTTGCTCCAGTAAAACATACCAGCTTCGGGTCTATAATTAATGCTCTATACCTCATTATAGCTTAGGGTCTAACAAATTCGTGTTTGTATTACCCAAAAAGAGGGGAAAACAAAATAAATTCATTTCTTTTTAAAGTAAGATTAAATACCTCATTATATATAATTATGTAATCTAAATTCAAAACCACCTAACTATTATTGTCCTGGGATCCAGATTTTACAATTCAGCAAAATCATGTTAATGTTAAAAAGTGGAGTATTGCATTAGTTTCAAAATATTCCAAAAATTAGAAAAAGATAAAGAAAAAAGAGCAAATTTATTTGTAAATACTACCCATTTGATTTTATTTTCAAATTTATTTTTCATTTAACGTTATTATTTAAAAATAAATTATTAACATTTTTTCATCATTTTTGTCAAGATTTCATTTCCTTCTTAATTTTAAGCACTAGCAAGAATTTATATATATTCTTTTTATTTTTACTTTTATTATTTCTCTCCACTTCTAACCTAAAAATCATATAGAATTATCACTTTCCATGCAATTTCAAATACTGACATATTTTTCTAAGTATTTTGTTAAATTTTAAAAATATTAAAAATAAAAACATAACCAGACGGCACTAAGAATACGAGAATTTTATAATTACGCGGGCACCATGGAAGTGAATTTATTCTGAAATCGCCAATACAGAGAAGCACGATTCTGTCAAGAAAAGTGAGAACACTTTCAATTACTCACAAAGTGGGCATTTTCCCTCGAGTGACTCGCCATCAATCGGCACTCAACGCGTCGCTGCAAATCCCTCCGCCACCAACCAGCGGCGCCACAGCTGACGTCGGAAAATGGCGAAGAGAAAAATTACCAGGTCTCAGGCTTCCTCCTCGGCCTCTACTTCTACCAAAACTGACGGGTAAAAAGAAAGAAAAAGGAAAACTTAAAAGAAAAAGAGAAAATTTTTCTTTCTGCAGTTTATTTTCATTACTTTCTCCTCCTCCTTTTCTCTTTTTGAAATTTGTTACTTTTACCCTCAATTTTCTAATGGAGCTGTTCTTTTAACCAGGAAAACGGCTCTGGCAGTTACGTCTGTGAAAACGAAAAAGTCTGGGAGGAAGGCCAAAACGACGACGTCCAAGAAAAGGGAAGCGAAAATTGACGCCATGAAGCCTAAGAAGCCCCCCACGGCTTTCTTCTACTTCTTGTATGTCTTTTGCTTTTACTTTTATATACGAGTTTGAATTTGATTATGATGATAACGTTTTTGGTTCGATTCACATTGTCAGTTCATGTGAATGAAATTACTGGAAGCTAAAGATTTTCCACTTTGTGCTTTGTAGTCATTTTTAAGAACAAAACATTCACTTATAGAAAGAATCATCATAATTTTCTTTCATTAATTGTCATCAATTGTTCAAATGCTGATGATCATGAGAGGTTCTGGGAATTTTCAAAGAGATGCCAGTTCAACATTAGGTGTCACTGGTAATGGTACTAATGGTTCCTTCTTTTCGTAAAGTCATTATTATTCCAATTTGTTCTCATTATTTTATTCTTGTAGTGAATGCGTGTAAAGCATATCAGAAGCTACATCAGGGAGTTAACTTCTAGTTTGTCTTCATGCATTTTTCTAAGTGTTACTTTTTCATCTTCAATTCAGTATTTTTGAGCATCCATACAACTAGTTAATGTCTGAGCAGTTCCTTGTCAAAGTTGAGGGTGAAGTGCTGTGTTTGCCTGGATCAGAGCTTAATGTCTCTCCTTCGTATGTCATAAACTTTTTAAGATACTTACCAACCTGAGTATCAATTTAAATGTTCCAGGGAGGATTTTCGTAAGGAATATCAAGAGCAGAATCCAGATGTCAAGTCAATGCGTGATGTATGTAGTCGGAAACCTGATATTATCTAGCTTAACTCCTTTTTTATTATTATTGGTTGCTGGCAGTTATCCTCTAATTCTGCGTTAATTGGTTGCTGCAGATTGGCAAGGCATGTGGAGAGAAGTGGAAAACAATGACTCATGATGTAATGTTATGCTTTTAGTCCATCGTTTATTTTACAACAAATCATTGTTAGACATATTAAATTCCATACTGCCTTCACTTTGAATTATTGACTTGCCAAAATTAGTGCACACCTCTATACAAATGATAGCATTGTGATTGCCATAAGTGGCCTAATTAACAGATGCTACGTAATATTTTGAGAAGGAAACCATGCTTTCATGCAACTTGCAGTGACCCTCCATCTGTCTAAAGACTCTAAACCTTGAAACCCACAAAAGAAAAAAAAGAAGGAATAGAAAGAGGAAAAATCCCACCCATTCCAAAACTTATCACCCCTCCCTTCCACTTGATTCGGGGGATGGTGCAATTGAACTCCTTCAAAGGTGCAAATGAAAATATATGAAGATAAGAGATGTTGTGGTCTGCATTACTGAGCTGTCTTATGTTTTTCCAGGGTCCAGATTGGTGAACTCTAGTTATTGCATTGATGAAATTTCTGAAACTGGGTTCTTACTGAGTTGGGTGTTAACGACTTAGAAGTTTATAGATTGGCTGATTAGGGCTGCCATTAATCTAATTCTATAATGAGTTTTGTAAACATTTTCCTGAAATATATATTGCTGATGATGGAAGCAATGGTTTATTCCTCGTACTCTGATACATTGCTGATCTCAGGAAAAGGTGAATTACTATGATATTGCTTCAAGAAAGCGAGAAGAGTTTGACATGGCTATGGCAAACTTCATTAAAAGAAAGGTAAAATCTTCTTATTATAATGCAGTTTTCTTTTTCTTCTGTGTCTTAATCCTATATTTTATGAGCCTCCTAATACGTGTATATAGTAGCATATCTCTTTCTCTCAAGGTAAAATGTGTTAGTATAACTCTTCTTACAACTTACAAAAAAATTTGCAGAAAAGTGGGGAGTTCGATGAGGATGATTCAGACTTGGATGATGACTCAGAGTTTGATGGATGAAACTGCAATGATAAATATATTGTGTAACTATAGATGTCTCCTCTCTCAATCCTCCTCTATCTGTATCATTTCTTGTACACTTGCCCCAAGCAACTTTAGGGATTTCATAAACAAGTAGTTGATATCTTTCAGCTGTCTTGACTCTAGATATGTAAGGACATTTGTTCAAAATCTTACAACTCGGTTCCAAGTTGTATCTCTCCTTCATTTAAGAAATAACAAAACTTCATTTCTCTTGACTCCCATGTACGAATGGATGGTCAAAGAGGTATTACTAAGACCAAGTGATTCATGATAAACTAAAATCTATGTATTTTCTTGCAATCTTTTGGCTGACACGAGTCGAAACGATGTAATTTTATTTGCTGGTACCTTGAAGGATTAAAAACATGATAAAAGCGTGGTTTATTTTTTAATTGATTGTTTTTGTATTAATTTTCTTTAAGGATCAAAATATCACGGGTTCCAATTCTGTCACACCTATCTATTTTTCTCCTTTGGCAGAAATAAGGGATTCATTGAGACTCAATTCAAATTGAATTGCCGGTTTGCGGCTTGAATCAGGCAAGTAACGCGAATAAACCATGTGGTAGACTTTTTCTTCAAAAAAGAATATAGTTTATTTAATTTAATTTAATTCTAATAGCTTTTCTCTCTGTGTTCAAAAAATAAAAATAAAAAAAAACTTTCTTATTTACTAGTTAATAATTATATTTTATGACAAAATAATCATATGGGTACAATGTCTTCTTGAACGAGACCATCCCATTAATTATAACGACACATGCATAGCCAAAATATTCCCTCCCACATATAACGGGCAACCATCAAATGGAGACAACTCTCTCTATTTCCTCCTCCCATCCACCATCATGTATTCGTTCATCACCCCTTAATTTTTTCTTTTTTCTTTTGTATAGAATTCTTCATTCCAAGAGGCCAGCCGGGTGGTTGAAGCCCTGGCGGACGGAGGAAGAAGAGGAGGCCGAGGCGGCGCATGAGGAGGCAGCAGCAGCAATGGCGGCAGCAGCAGACCCAATGACTCTTGATATTGGCAAGCTGAACAAAACCATTCTGTGTTATGCTGAAAGCATTTACAGGTTTAATGGCCTGTGGGAGGGACCAGATCCTTTGACCCCCCTCATTTCTCTCTTCCTCATCCAGCTAACTATTTCCATGACCATCATCCACCTTCTCGTTTTCGCCCTAAAACCCTTCAATCAACCACCTTTCATCGCAGAAATTCTCGTGAGTGACAGAATATTTATGCCCTTATCTTTCTTATATTCACCCATACGGCATAACTATATGATTATCATATGCATGGCATGATTCGCATGTTAATTAGATGTTAGGCAATCCCTCACTGAACACAACCTATTGGTACCATTTGGTTGGACTGAAATTTGAAATGAGAATATCTGACAGTATGAATCATTTGAAAAATAAGTACGTACATTCGTTTTACAGTATGCATTGTAAAAGATTATGTTGGAGTGGAAACAAAAATATCATTATATATTGCTAGACTGGAGTTATAAACTTAGATTTCTAATTACAAGGCCAATGTTTTGATCCATAGTTGTTTATTGATTACCTAAAACCTCTTTGTTTTCGATGTGTTTTAAGGATCTTATTAGTCTTGTATAAGACTATAATGTTAAAATTTTGATCCGTCATGAGCATATAGCTTGGAATCTAAATTGATAGATCATTGTGTTTCTCTATCTATCAAGGGCTATACTCTTGGCAAAATTTGTGCTTTTATGCTCCTCCTGTGTTACGCAAGCATTTGCGGGTTTTGTTATAGAACAACACTCCAAATAAGAGACAAACCTGGTATTGGAAAAGTAGACAAAATTCCTTTTTTCCTGATATAATGGCAAGAACATTGGCAATTTTGCAGTAAAGACAATGAGATTTTGGTTGGTTGTCATGAATATAGCAACATGCTGCTGATTTGTGGTAAAATAATGTCCCTACAGGGCGGTATACTACTGGGACCATCTGTGTTGGGTAGAATAACAGCATACAGAAAGCTGATATTCCCAAATTATTCTTTCAAAATATTGGAGCCAATAGCACATTTGTCCATCTCATACTATGCCTTCGTACTGGGATTGAAGATGGATGTAAGAACAATTCTGCGCACTGGACCAAAGGCTTTCAAAATTGCTCTTGCAGGAACCATCATCCCTTTTGCTCTGGGCTCTGGCTCATACTTCATTTTCATGCCCAAGAAATCGGAGCAGATGGGTTTCCTTTTCTGGGGTGCTGCCCTTACTGTCACTGGCTTCTCCGTTCTAACAATGGTTCTTGACAAGCAGCAAATCCTCCATACTGAGATTGGAAAGACAGCAGCAGCCTCAGCCCTTATTAATGACATGGGCTCATGGGTTTTCCTAGCACTTGGACTCGCAGTAACCAGCTCTGAATCAAACAGTCACTGGGCATTTATCAGCACTACTGCCTTTGTACTGCTCTGTGTCTACTACATCAGGCCTGCACTCAGATGGATCATCAGAAAAACACCAGAAGGGCAGGGATATAGTGAGTTCTATATATGCTCAATTCTTGCTGGGGTGGCCCTCGCTGGGTTCATCACAGATACATGTGGAACCCACCCAATGATTGGGGCATTTGTCTTTGGGCTGGTGATCCCTAACGAAGTTCTTGAAGCCACCATTGTGGAGAAGCTAGAAGACTTCATACTGGGAATTCTGATGCCAGTTTACTTTGTGGTATGTGGGCTGAGGACCAATGTTGATGTCATGTCCTACCAGTCTGCTTGGGTAGCGGTGGGTTTTTCTATGCTTTTAGCCTGCAGCGCAAAGGTACTTAGCTCTCTTGCCGTCACCATCTTCTCTGACCTTTCAGTGAACGAGGCAGTGGCAGTTGGACTTCTGAGCAATGCCAAGAGTGTCATGGTGCTGATCATTCTTGAAGCTGGCCAGATACAAGGGGTAAAACAACATAAAATAATAACACAGAAAACATGTATACATTTGTGTGTGTGTGTCTCTCTCTCTCTCTCTCTGTGAGGAAGAGACACGAGTAATTAGTTTTGCGCCATCCAAAATCTTAGATAAGAAACAGAGTTACACAGGTTTCTTGTTACTGATGACAATGAGCAATAATTTCTTGACAGGTCCTCAGCACACAAACTTACTCAGTGATGATGGTGGCAGTCCTGGTAATGACAATGGCTGTCACACCAGCAGCAATCTGGTGCCGACCCGTGGAGAATGCGTTACCGTACAAACGGCGAACGATACAGAGAGCAAAATCAGATGAAGAGCTTCGGATCCTCGCATGCATCTACAACACGCGCAATGTCCCCACCATCATCAACCTCCTCAGGACTTCAAATTCCACCCAGAGATCCCCCATCAGCGTCTTTGCCCTCCAGCTAGTTGAGCTCGTGGGGCGTGCCGCCACCACACTGGTGGTCCACAACTCGCGCAAGGCTGGGCCCAGGAACCCCAGCCACATAGAGGCTCAAGCAGATCAGATCATAGCTGCTTTTGACAACTACGAGCTGCGTTCAGAGGGTGTCACGACAGAGGCACTCACTGCCCGATGCGCTTACACCACCATGGATGAGGACATCTGTACTGTCGCCAAGGAAAAGCACGCAGCATTCATGATCATTCCCTTCCACAAGCAGCAAACGTTAGATGGCGAGATGGAGGATATTAATCCCTCCATCCGGAGCGTCAACGAAGGCGTACTGGCAAATGCACCCTGCTCTGTGGGCATACTAATTGACAGAGGGATTGCTGAGTCACATGATCATGCGCAAAACATTACTTTATTGTACTTTGGGGGCCCAGACGATCGAGAGGCATTGGCTTATGCATGGAGGATGGCTGACAATCAAGACGTCCAACTTACAGTGATGAGGTTCATTCCAAGCACAGAGACAGTGGAGGTGGGCAGTCTGGAACCAAGTGACAGAAACCATGTGACACTCCCGATTGACTATGAGAGAGAGAAACTGCTGGATGATGATTACCTGGGCAAGTTCAAGATTGCAACCATGAATAATAAATCTATAAGCTACTGCGAATTGGTATTGAATGATGAGGAAGAAGCAGTTAAAGCCATAAAATCAATGGATCAACACAACCATGATCTTTACATTGTAGGCAGAGGGAGAGGCATCGTGTCACCGCTAACATCAGGGCTAGCTGACTGGTGTGACTGCCCGGAGCTGGGGCCAATTGGCGACCTTCTGGTCACATCAGAATTTGAGTCTTCATTTTCAGTGCTCATAGTGCAGCAATACATTAAGACCAACAAGAAGGATGGCTCGATCAGGTCTTCAAGCTCGGTGAACTATGGCGAAGAAATTGCAATGAGGCCATCAATGAGTGAGAGTGAGGAATCTTTGGGCAGTTTCAGGAATTGGGATCATGAAAATTGAGTAACGATCCAAAAAAATCAGGCTTACTACTCCACTTGAAACAGTATAAGCAGATCGGTTATGCACTTTTTATAACAATCTCCTCAGGCTTGCCTAGAAAATTCACTAATTGCCTCATCAAAACTATGGAGCAAGTAACATAAATTTATCAGGCTTCAGGATTCATGCACAGGCCTGGATCAGCTCTGGGGCTTGAGCATTCTTGCAAAATCTCAAATGGTATATATTACAGATGCTCATTTCAGAACTATCAAAAAGAACATATGATTTTAGCATACAGAAAAATTAGTGCACAGTGAGGTATATTAGGCTTGTTAAAGGGAGTTTGACAGTAAAAATTCATTGCTATTCAAGATATATGCACCAGGATACTGTAGTGTCCTTTTCCATTTTCAGAATCAGAGTTGCTAGCAAAATCATAAATTCTTGCACAAACACGTATACAGGATCTATGGATTCTCCAAATTTTGGCAATTGCACCATACATCTTTTTGCATAAATTTTTCCTTGGTGGTCTCTCCGCGCACATATTTAGACTGCACCTCGTTTTCTTAGTCTTCTTTTGACTAGCCTCCATTCTGTCAGGATAAGGGTATGAATATTCATTAACAAAAAGCAGTGCTGCCTTAAAAGCTATAAATGCATTCAATTTGAATTCCTCTACTGATTACAATGACTAAAAATTAAAATACTGGCAAATCAACATAACACTGCATTAACCTAATAAATATTTGATCAAAAGTAGTGAGTCAGTTTCTATTCGAATCACTGAGACAGTCAAATGGAGACTGATGACATGTCAATGAAACAGAATACACAAAGACACCATTGTCGTACAGATAAAATCACCTGCTGATCCAATTCCCCATACCATCGTAGCTATGTTTTCCAGTATCAGAACAACGTAGATTAAGACATCACATGTAAAATGGAGTTTCAACTTGTCTGCAACCTTACATTCACCTACTTATAGAATCTTCTCAATCTCAAGTCCATTAACATAGATATAGCAAGACTGCAAGAGAACAACATGAGAAGCTTCTGGTACCTGCAATGGAAACCAACAGTTAGAAAGTAAGATAATGATTAGACAAGTAACCAAAAACTGTTACTTTGCTTCTCTCTCTTCACCTTCCTAATCCTACCATCTCACTCATCCCCTCATTAAGCACCACCACTTGGGTGCGTAGACCCAACACCATTTTTGAGGAAACCAACAGGTCATGAAAAATATGATAATGTATCTAGACCAGCAACCAAAACCATTATTTTGCTTCTCTCTCTACATCTTCCGAACCATATACCACCCTATTCACCCCATCTTAAGCATCAACACTAGGGTACCCTCACTTCACGTCAAAATGACTAAATGTTGAAAGAGTAATATGCCAAATCCATTGGTAACTGAATCTTGCAGCGTAACTTTTATGGGGATCTAATTGAGCAAGAAATGCGATTGTCCATTTGATTGGCATCCACATATGATGGATAACCAAATGTCAACTGGTCCACAGTACATGTGCATTGTGATAATGCTCAACTGAAATGATGTATTAACCAACATACATAATGTCTTCAAAGCTAGTGAAAAGTAAAGCTAAATCTATTTGCCATAAGAGCCCAATTAAGTCTGGAATGTAGATGAGGACTTTCATATTTTCACTGTGAAATCAACTATTGCTGAACGGACAAGCACCTGGAGCCAGAGCATAGACAAGGAAAAGGGTAGCTTACAAGCTCCCATGCTTCAACATGTCGTCCAGAAGTATTGTGCGATAGCTTTCTGCATCATTTATTGGGAAAACGTAGGAATTACTTAATTACTGTTCCCCAGATAAAATTGCAACTAATTTCATAGGGCATCACAACTGAGAAAATGACTATGCTTGAGCTACATCACAGTTATCATGCATTTCCATACAATCCATACAAAATAAAGACTTTAATCAAACTGACCTTTCCCCTTGATGCACGTCACAGGGTTACAATAATCAGAGATAACACAATCATTCAAGGTAGTGATCTAGAAACAGTAACATAAGAGTTGTCATGGAATGCCATGCTAAAACTTCCGTGTTATGAACACAGCTTCCAGTCTTAGCTTTAATACTACCAGATTGCATGGAAGAGTAAAAATGCCATAAAAAAAGTGCACACAGAAAAAGCTGCTGCAGAAATTAATGACGATTGAAACCAAAACTTACTAAGTCAATAGCATTTGTACAAGTCTCTTAACCAACAATGCTTGCAAATAGATTCCAACTCCACACTTTGCCAAAACCATCTTAATCATAACAATCAAATTATGTTAGATCCTCCACCCAAGCATACAGTGCAGATAATTCGATATGTCAACTAAAGAGATGTTTCAGAAAAAACCTGCAGGTCTGGATGGTCCAGAATCTTCACTTGATCGGTGGGAATGCTTCAAAAATATTATGAAATCTAAGAACATATAAATTTTCTGTCCTTTTTTCATAACTTAACTGGAATACAAGAGTGCTATACATATAAAAGTGAAATAAGCTTATCCAGTATTTCTACTTCCAAAAGATTCTTTTGAAATTTGTATTCTTAATCTTATCCATATGTCTGTGAATCTATATGCATCCAGTTTCATATTTTTTAACTGATTTCTTTTTTGTAGATTTTAAAAAGTATTTGTAGAAGGACATTATATTTGTAAACCTTAAATATTCTGTATTTAACTATGACTACAAGAGGTCTCAATAAACTACTGAAATCCAACTTCGAGAAATGATGAGTTGAACTATATTTAGAATGTGATACTATAAGTTTTACAAATATCTTATGAACATAAGAACAGATAAGAATCTTTATATACAGCTTATTCAAGTCTCAATAAAAGGATGTGGCATTGAAAAGTTTACACCAAAAGGCAAACCAAGAGGAGGAGTTAGAGTCGCCTGCTAAATTGACTAGGAAGTGTGAATTTTAAGGACCGCAAAAGCAATGAAGAAACACAACGTACTCAAGACCCTCACAAAAGCAACTTCTATTACTTCATATCATGTAGAATCACAGTTAATAAAGACAACCCAATTATTGAAACACAGATATAACAAAATTACAATTTCAACCAATCAGACGGAATTGGAGAACCCTCACATCCATCCCTCTCGACATTTGCCAGGTCAACCTTCTCTGGAATTGGAGGCTCAGTAGCATTCAATGAGTTTGGAGGGTCGACAGAGTCCAACGGTGGTGCATTGGCCCAAGAACGTACATTTTCTCTAAGCCTCTCCATTGTTTGTTTTAGTTGTTTGAGTTGACTTAAATCAAGCATATTTAAGCGCTCTTCTGAAATTTGGAACTGTGAGTTTTCCAAAGCTGCTTCAATTTCTTTTCCTCTCCTCCTTTTAGTCTCTAATTCTTCACTCTTTTGATCAAACTGCTCTTTAAGGTGCTGCAGCATAGCCGCATGGATCCTCATGCCATGTGCAGAGTCCTGCAGATTTGGTATCGGATTTCTGTTAAGAAAACGATCCACGACAGATTCCACATTAGGATGGCCAAATGAGTAGGCCCTACCACCAAGAGAGAAAATTATAAGGGCGATTTGAGCCCCACACAGAATAGAAAGCTCTGTCGCCTTCTTGAAAAGCCCGGCTCGTCGCTTGGAGAAGGTGACTGTTCGAGCATTTTCATCTGCTATCAATTTCATTTCGATCTTTTTTCGCCCCTGTGACCTCTTCCTTGCCTGCGGAGGAGCCATGTGACTAATGATGTCTATGTGATTGCAAAAATATCAGGAAAGATAACAGGAGATACTGAGAGATATCAAATGATTTTGGGGGTGGACAATGAAAAAATGACTCCAAAAACTCGATTATAAAGGCCGTTTGGTGCATTGAATATAACGCGACAATTGCTGCAACAAATCCTGGTTGGATTACCATAATATGCTCAAATGTTTGGAAAATCTGGTAACAATCAATGCAGGGGCTTTCCCACCATTATTACATCGCGAGAAAATTTCAGGTCAGTGGTCATACCAAGTGGCAATCTGACTTGGTATAACCATCTATGACAGTCCAACAACAGATTGACATTTGGCAAAAATGACATACAATTAGTCCATTATTAGGCAATTTCAAGAACAAATCCATCTCCCAAACGATATACCCACGGTTTGTCCCAAGGGTGGGTATTCATATCAGGTCTTTTTTGGTTCTAAACTTCACCCGATCAGATATGCACGTGCAAGGAACAAGTCAGGTGATTCAAATTTTTTCTTGGATATCATATTATCAGATATCATTTTTTCTTGAATACCAGACCCAAAAAATCCAAAATGCAGCAAAACTCAATACAACACCTACCCCTGGTTCTGCCTTCCACCCACCCCCTACTCCTCACCAATGGCGGACAAAAACCAGGCCTCCCACGAGCCCAGCACACACAGTCATGGCAACTCATCTGTTCAGCCACTCCAAAATCCAACCTTGATCTTCCTCAATTTATAGAATAATAGAGCCAAACATGATCTTAATTGATCTCCACGACAACTAACCAGAGTGACACTTAAAATTCAGATAAAATTCTTATGAATATTGAACTCCTTTAGCAAGATCACTTCGTTCATTACTTGACACCAAGATGAGAAAACATGATTGAAACTAAACCTGCTCAATTGTGAAGCCATGGCATTGCAATCACAAAATCTAGCTTCCACTACTTGACCACCAAATTGGTTTCGCGCAGGCAGCTTACTATTGCGCGGGTCACTCCAAAGGAGCTCAAGTTTAAGCATTAAAACAGGCCTGGGAAAATTTATTCTTCAGCTTTTTAAAAATTAGTCTAACTACTGTTGCAGGGCTTTATTGTTCGTCTTCAAAACCATCCTTCTATTAGAAAATTAAGAAATGGTTTCTTATTATAGTAATAAATATAATCCAGTCAGCAAGCCGGTAGCATACATGAAAATTTGCAAGACAGTGGAACCAAAATCAAGCTTAGTAAACTAAAACTCATGCATAACTGAATCAAAGCACTGCAAAGCCAGGCACTGCTGGTTTTCAAGGGAACCATGAACAAATAGATAAATAAGGATAAAAAGTCATTACATGCTATTCATACTTACCGCAGAAAATTTTAATTGAAATCAGATTATAACATTGGAGATTCAACCTAACACTAAAATCCAACCTGGCATCAAAGAAATCAACAAGAAACTATAAAATATGATACAATGCACCAACCACAACAATATTTATCAACAAGCAATCAGGTAAAACTCAATGCCTGCGCAAAAAGAAAAACAAAAACAGTTGTCTTAAAGGCTGAAGCTAGATTTTTTTATGTTCTTGTTCATCACGTATTCATGCTAGCAGATTAATATACTAATACAAACTATAACTCACCATCATTATGGTAACTTAGCTTCTGGGTTGGAGAAATATCCTTGGAGAATTTTGCAAAGAGAAGGAACCCAGACAATAGATGCTTGTAGAAGATGATCACCTCCATCGCCATATAGTGCTCTCCGCTGGAAAACTAAACCGTTCAGTGCTCTTTGTCACTCAAGCATTTCATCAAACATCTTCACTTACGGTCCATTGTCACTTCAAGACAGAAGCATAAAACACCACATTAAGAAATGAATGAACGCGTGAAAACTTAATAGTAGAGAGTCTCGGTTCATATAAATCGTCAGAGGTTCAACGAAGCCACAGGTGATTAGGAACAATAGCCGGCGATGGAGAAAAGGTATTCGCACTATCATTTACGCTAATCTTCGCCAAGTAACTGAGAAAAAAAAAATCACAATCACTGTGAGAATAATAACATATCCTCCCAACTTTTCTTCATTCTTCTTCTTTCATTTTTACTTTCTCACGGGGTTCTCAGTTCCTCCCAGTCCCGCAATTAGCACTGGTTGTCCACTTAATAAAGAACTTGGAAATATACAGTCAAAACATGCATTGAAAAAAAAAGAAAAAAAAAATCCAATACCTATAATGCTCTTCTATGCAAGATTCCACTGAACGATGGCATTACAGCGAAGGAAGAACCATCGGACAATTTTGTCTCCAGCAAAGACATCATGGGTTCCATCGATCCTGCAGTTTTCGGGTATTAAAGTCCGGCGTAATTCTTTGCCCCGTGTGCTCCAAGTACTCCCCCATCCAAAAAAGATTCTGGCCACCAAGAACTCTGCTTCGGACAAACGGTAAAACCAATGCATGAAACAAAAAGCCAACGTTATATTCGAACGTTATAATCTTGAAACTACCAAAGTGAGACCCGTATCTATACTATTAATATTAATAAAGCGTGAGGCCTTCCTCGTATGTTTTCGAGTGTTAAAATTAAAATATTTTAATTTTTTATAACTACACAAATAATTATTAATTATTTTATTTCACTATCATCCCACTAATATCCATTAACACTATTTCATACTCACTTTATGAGCAAAATATATCTGGCAGTTACATATGCATATTATTCATTTCTAAAGAATTCAGTTCATAGTTACTATCATTGCTTTGAGATACACTAGCTTTTGTGTTATGTCTCTCTCAATCTTTTTTAATCTTTTTCATAATATAAACTTATGCAAAGTCTCACCCCGCTAATCTGTGGGTTTTCAATAATATTGAAGGTTTATAGTGGTTACCGACAAAAAAAAATTGCAGTGTTTGAAATTGTGCAATACTCATATGAAGTTTTCCATTCAAATTGGTGGCACTTTATTTTGTTAGTATGCTCAATGCTGCATATTATTAGTGTCTTCACAATCATCTAAGTAAGACATAAATATTATTTATTATTTAAATAAATAATAAATAGTATTAATCAATTATCATTCCTCTTTTAACATGTGTGTTTATACTTTGTGTAGACAAATTTTATAAGAATTTTATTTTGTGAATCCAAATTTCCTTTACAATAAAATTTGTACTGTATATATGTATATTAATTGTGCTTCACTCTTTAAATGCACATGTATCGAATGTGCACCTTAGCTAGTTCGAATTATTTCGCGAGTGGGAGAGTTCCAAATTGCTGAGCCTGCGTGGGATGACCCTAATGGACTTAACCATAGAGGAGCCCCTAAGGTAGTGGTTGAATATTTGGGCCGGCTAATGGCTTGGATAAGTCCAAGTTACGCGGCCCATTATCGGCCTATTATTGTGCTTATTCAGAATTTTCATCACCCCCAACCTAGCGGTATAAACGGATATTAAACGGATCGGATACACTATTTTTATATTTGTATCCATTTAACTTTTCGAATATTCAAATACGGATACGAATTTGACATATATTTAAAAATGATATCCAAATTCGTATCCGTCGGATATCGGTCGGATTCGGATATATCCGTATCCGATTATAATTATTCAAATGCATTCATATTTTATTAAACTTATCCATATTTGAATTATTGTTTATATTCATATTGGATGATAATTATTTAGATATCCATTTACGGATATCTAAATACGTGAATCTATAAACCTATAACAAATACATATTTTAATTAATAAGATGAACCATATAATTTCATTAAAACAAAAGATATCAAACAAATAACATAATTTCTGATTAATAATTGATTTTATAATTGATTATTAGTACTTATTAATAATAATAAAGGCATTTAAATATATTAATTATAAAGTCAACTAATAATAATTATGTTGATTAACTTTATTCTTCAATTTTTTCTCTATATTACAATAATTTTTAAAATTTATTCTTTTTTCTTCTCAATTCTTCAATTATAATTTATATATATACATATATGGACTATGAGATTTCTATTGAAAAATATAAATAATATATTATTTAATAAATATGTATTCGGATCGGATATTAAACGAATCGGATACGTATTTACCATATCCGTATCCATTTATAATCAGATATCTGCTGATCGAATACGGATAATATTCATTTTAAACGGATACGGATAAATTTTGTATAAATGGATGCAAATGCGAACGGTAAACGAATTTTCGAATATCCATTTACAACCCTACCCCCACCCCAATTTTTTTAAGTTTTCTTTTGTTCACATACTAAGGTTAAATAATAAACTACTTCTTTTCTTTATAAACTACTTATAAAATAAAAAATGGCCAATAAGAATATGAAAAGGAAAATAAATTATGCTTTAATCCATATAGTTTGAACAAGTCATAGGTTTTAATTTCCTTAAACATACTACTAAGGTGGTGGTTGAGTAGCTTCAAAATTACCTTTACTTAGTCTCATTGTTTTAAGTGTTTTTCTATTTTTTTTTGTTTGTTTGTTGGGTGGGGGGGGGGGGGGGGTGGTGCAAGCATTTGTGATACTTTTTAACTAATTTATTGTTGTATATGGTTGTATTTGATAAAAAATTAAATATAATTATGTGGTTTCGAAGAAAAATAAGTATTAATAAAAAGACCACACGTAATGACTAATGAGTTTCGTAACATCCAAACTTATTAAAAAGATTTTTTTTTAAATATAATAATTCAGTATATGTGCTTAACATTGTTTAGCGTTCAATTATGCCAAATTTTGGGTTTAAATCCAAAGGAAATTGACTTTGAACAAATTTATATTTAAATATATAGAGTTTTAGAAAATCTCACAAATTGTAAAAGTTGATAAGTATGTTTTCTTAAAAAGAAAGAAAAAATTACATTTCGCCTAATTCACCCCCTCTTAGACCTTTTTTACTCTGACAACTTGCTTTTTCATAAAAAAGAAAAAGTACTAATAATTAGATCCTAAGTTATTGCCTAGGAAATTTGGGATCAACTCTAACAACCTAAATTATCGCAAATATATATATAAATCATACCACTTGGGGTGTATAATAGACCAAATTTCGTAAAATACAGAACTACTGAGGGAATGTTTGGTTATGTTTCCCCAAAACAACATTGTTTTGGGGAAACATAACTAAACACCCCTTTTTTTTTTTTCTTTTCTAAATTACACATTATCCAATATATACATATATATATTATATATATTTTTATTATTTTAATATTAAAATAATTATTAAATTTCATTTTCACCGTAAAAATCTAACAACAAAACATTGATTTGACTATTATAATAAAAAATGTCTCATCCAAAACATAGACAAACATACAAAAAAATAATTTTTACATTCTCCAATAATTTATTCTCTCAAAATACATAATAAACACATAATAAAATAAAACAAAAAACATAACCAAACATTACCTGAGGTTCTTAAAGTCGATGTAATCGATAAATCAGTAGAAATTTTCAACTCATAGAGCTTTGCCAAACGTTGGCCTTCTTTTATGAAAAATAATATATTAAAATCTTAGACCTTCGGTCCTCCTTAGTTGCATAATTTTCCAAGTCAAACCTGAATAATTATAGTATTGCCTTAATCTTAAATTATCTGTTTCACTAATTAATATTTTATCTTCTTTTTTATTTGGGTTTATAAATACGTATTAAATATATAAAATTATATATTTTATTTTAATAAATATTTAATATATTTAATATTTATTTATGATATGAAATCAAAATCAAAATATCAATTGTAGTAAAAATTCCGGACTGATTCTGTTTGCCGGTAATATGGATAGGATAATTATATTAACATATCGAATGGCATTTTAAGTGATTGTTTTGAATCATTTTCTATCAATAAATAGTAGAAAAATAAATAAATTGAATATACTGCAATTGATTGAAGGATCCTTTAGAACTTACTACAGTAATTATTTTAACTAGCAATTTGGAATATTCGATTCGTGTGCTAAAACTTCTATAGCATTTTTTATATAATAATAATATTTATTTATCTTTTATAAAATATAATTTTATTTTAATAATTTTAATATATTTATTGATTTTTTCGTAACTAAAAATTTAAAAGTTATTATCAAATGGTAATTGTAAGCATAAAATAAATGAGTAATAAATGGTAGTTATTATATAACTTCTAGTTATTAGAAATAAAAAAGAAAATAGGGGCATTTTAGGCAAATCATCCAAAGACACAACAAAAAAAGTAGGTGATTTATTAATAACTAACAATTTAGCACATTCGATGCATATGCTAAAGTTTCTATAGCGTAAAATAAATAAAAGTACTTATTTTCTATATGCTAGTAATATTTTAATATTTTTAATATAATTATACAAGTTTTTACATAAATAATAATGATAAAATTATAACTATGGGTTATAAAATAGTGCACTATAGATGACAGTTATTACATAAGTTGTAATTATGAATACTTTAATAAAAAAAGAAGAAGAAAAAAGTAAGAGTATTTTAGGCATATCATTCAAAAAAAGAGGGTAAGTACTTTGTTAATAGTACAAATATAGATTATTGCATCATTAATAGATTGCTACAATTTTTTTATTTTATTAAATTTGAATTCAACACAAGTGATTTCACCAAAAATAATTTGGACTTGAATCATCCAATTGAATTCAGATTTTTATTTTTCCCTTCAAATTTCAGTTATAATTACGATGCATAAATATCAAATTGGACCCAAATCTTGAAAATTAAGATTTGGAATCATACATAGCAAAGTATCAAGAGTGATATAACTTGATAATTGGAGTCAACTTAGAATCTTTGGGAATGGTTAGTTATGTTTCTCCGAAACAACATTGTTTTAGGGAATAATAATCAAACATATCTACATTTTCCCTCTAAAAAGCACATTATCCAATATATACATATTATATATATATTTGATTATTATTCTAATATTAAAATAATCACTCAATTTCATTTTCACCCCAAAAATTCAATAAAAAAAGTATTGATTTAACTACTACAGTAAAAAAAAAATATCTCCCTTAAAATATAAACAAACATACCAAAAATAACTTTTATATTCTCCAACAATTTATTTTTCCAAAATACATAATAAAATCAAACAAAAAACATGACAAAACACAACCTTTGTTTTTCCCAAATAACAGCGATTTTAGTTCATTCTTTTAGTTGATTGCTCTCGTCTATTCTTATAGATTCTTTTTCTTTTCCTTTTTTTTTTTTTTTTCCCTTGGTTGGTAAGGCATCTACCTGGATAGAAAATTAGAACCAACGACTGGGTACAAGCTATCACAACTGTCACTTGCATTTCTTGTTGACACATATGGCCGTCGGAGGGCCCATCTTCGTCACAAACGACCACTTTTATCAAATATTTTTGAAGAGACATTGGACCGTTGAGCTCCAAATTGCAATCACAACGGCTAAGCATAGGAAACAACATTAATTATCAAATATTTGCGAAGATTTACATTAATTTTTTTTTTAAATCATAATACATAATAACACGCAATTTTACTATACACCGGAGGAGTTGGTGTGATGAATTCATGGTCACTGAAGTTTCATTTTACTATACATATATATGACGCTTCGAATATGTTCTTTTTAAGATAAAAATTCTCATATATAACGTTTGGATTTAATAAAAGTTTAACACCTTCAACTTAATGAATTTCTCCAAACTGAAATTCTACATCATGTTTAGATTTTGGATTTTAGTGAAAAAAAAATTAAGAAAAACTTTTTTCATGATTTATATATAATTTCTGTATATTTATATTTTCTTTCTTGCTAATTTCTTTGATCAACATGGCATTAACGACAAGCAAAGGCAAGTTACAATTCGAAAGCAAAGTTACATTAAAAGAAAATATCAAGCAAGCAAACCAAGTTACATCAGCAAAAATTCCAGAACTTTAATAGCTAGATTAGCCTTTATGCATCATTACATCTTGAAAAGGAGGAGGAGGAGGAGGAGGAGGAAAAAAGGAAAATACAAAACTCATAATCAACAATAATCATCAACATCGGATTAAAGTAATTTATGAAGAAAAAAAAAAAAAACACCAAATCAGTCGATTTCCTTCAGTTAGTACCCACTGAAACTCATTCCCCAAGTGGAAAAGGAACATAATTCAACATTGAAAATCACTCTCCATCTGTTGAAAATTCCAGACTTGCAAAATGAAGAATCCGTGTGCTCGCTCCAATTTTTGATCGATCATCGGCGTGCGAAATCAGAAGTGGCATCCGCAACAGAGGAAGAAGAAACAGAGCGTGGAGACTAAGAAAATGGCCTCGAAAACAGAAACAATCTTGAAGAGGATGTCATCGACGAACCAAAGGTGCAAGTTGAACCGCCTCTTCCACCGCAGACCGGCGGAGCTCTTCAACTTCCACCGCCATGCACTGCCGACGCTCCCCTTCTTGTTTAGCCTCTTGAAGAAGAACGAGAAGGTCGAAGTCGAAGTGGAACTCGAAGGTTTCTTCTCCATGATCCGCTTCCTCTCAATATGTGAACTTTTATGGGATTTTGAGGGGAGGAACAGGGGTTGGTTATAAGGAATTTGGGTTTTGTATCGTTTGAAGGTTTCTTGGAATTAATAGAAGGTTGGGGAGAGGGGGAATTATGGGCATGGACAGGGGCAGTTTGGGAATTTATCTACAGTGGGTATCTGTGGGCCCCACAGATTAGGGGCGTGAATTCAACGGTTCCGCGTTTTCGTGAGTGGACGGCGTGGATGTCGTGCGCTTGTTGGGGCAAAACGGAAAGCAAGAAAGGTAAAAATTATAGTGCTACATCCAGGGTGTTTTCACTACTTCCACTCGAGCGTATTGCTAGTTGCAAGTACCAACCTATTAGTGTAGTCAATTGATCACCAATTCATAATTGGTTACTTATAAAAAGAATATGATATTCTTAATTGAAAATTTAAATATATTTGAAATTGATAATTTTTTTTCTGATAATTATTGCAATTAAAATATTCTCATTCATATCCAATATATCTTGTGATCAATATAGAGATCATTGGGTAATTACATTTCATATTGAATCTTGTGAATTCAATTTGAAATCTTGTGTATCAAAGAATTGCATTGTCAAGGAACTTTATCATTTATTTTAGATTGCACCCAAATCCTTTAATAGGTTATCCATTTTCTTTAGCTTATTTGAGTGTAGTTATTAAGTAGGACACTCACATTTTTACGTGTGAGATTCGAAATTGAAACCTTACAATTTAGATATAAATATAAGGCAATTTCATCAATCCATTAAGCAATACATATATAATCAATCCCAATGTTTGATGTATAGAATATATATACACCACTTCTTAACATTTTTACAATGGACCAAATAATAATTTGACAGGGTAGTTGCTCAGTCATACCACATAGTTCCAGCAACAACAAAAACAGCAAAAAAGACAGTCGTGATTAGGGGTGCAATCGAGCTGAGCCGAACTGAGTTTGGGCAAAATTTTCGAGCTCAAGCTCGGCTCGATACGGCTTGAATTGACAAATGAATTGTAAAAAACTGCAGGCTCGAGCTCGAACTCAAAATAAAAAAAGTAATATAATATATATTTATTATTAAAATAAAAAATAAAATTTAACTATATATTGGCTCGCGAGCCTCAAACCTAGCTATAGACGGCTCGAAATCCACTTGAATTAGAGCTTGAGCTCGTCTCGTATGGCTCGTGAGCTGGCTCGACTCATTTGCACCTCTAGTCATGATATTGCTGCCTGCTGGATGATACATTTTCAATATTTCACATACATAATCCTGATGGACATTATGGCTATGTTGTTTTTATGCAACTTCATCTTTTTGTCCACTCTATCACTTATTAAATTATTTTTTATTTATAATTATCCACAGTACATTAACATAATTAAAAACCTTCATATTCGACGACAAATTTAACTGCCAATCTCCACATGAAAATAGCCATAAAATGTCAACTTTTTTAAAAGCCACACTTGCCACCATCTCTCCTCCCAATCATGAGGCATACAAATAAATTCAAATGCATAATGCACCACCTTGAAGTTGAAAGGCAGGGTGGAACAGAATCTCTTTACTACTGAAAGCAATTTCAAAATATTCATTTCAGATTGAAGCTTTGTGGTAGTAAGGGGGAAAGAGCTCAAAAGTGAATAAACCAACGATAAGAAAGAGTAGAAGGAATTTGCATTTCTTTTGAACCGACTCGAATATTCCATCAAAGCTGGAGACCTCAAAGAACCCTTTTTATTTTTATTTTTCTTTTTTTTCCCTGTTATTATTTTTTCATGGAAATTCAACTTATTACTGAGCTCCACCACTCCATTCAAGAATCATTCATGCATGGAAGTCGCTTTCAACTTTAGAATATAAATGGCATGAAATGCGATATATTATTAGATATTTCTTTTAGTACTTTTTGTCACATTATTGAAAATTAAAAAAATAAAAAGTATGAGAGAAGTGAGATAGAATTAAGGTATGATGCATTAGTATTTTAAAAGGTATATATCAGATATGTAATTGCATGAGAAAATGTTTTGGGCGTGCTTAATTTCTTTACACTCCGTTTGGTTAGATTTTTTTTTATAATCATTATTTTTAAATCAATTATAAAATAATTGTCCTTTTTTTAATCAATTCTTTCATTAAAGTTGTATTTATTTAAAAAATAAATAAATTCTTTCATTAAAGTTGCATAAGTCTCCCACATAATGTGGGAGGTCATGAGTTCGAGCCCGAACTGACTCCTGATGTGCATGTGTATAAATTAAAAAAAAAGTTGTATTTATTTATACATTTGAAATATGATGTTTTGATCTACAATCAATTTAAGTAGAATGGATCAAAATTCTTGAAGCTCATAAAATATATAGCTGCAATAATTTTGATTTTTTATCTCTTTCAATAAAATATATTTATTTAATTTACAATATAAATTAAGAGAGTGTTTGAGCGAGTTTATAAGAAAACAAAAAATATCTGATAGAATTATTAAAAAATGACATGTTAAAATTTTATAAACTTTTTTTAGAATAAGTAATTGCTAACTTATTTTTAATTTTTTTAAAATTTTATTTAATTTTAACTATATTAATTACAAAATTATTGTTAGTAATATTTATAAATTTAGTATCTTATTTTATCCAAACACTTCAAAATTTTATTTATAAAATAAGTTTCAACATATTTAACCTCCAAAAACATTTATAAAACTCCAATATTTTAAATAAATTCAGTCAAAACGTACTCTAAAGTGATTAATTATATTAATTGCAACCATGACAATTAGGAGAAATTAATGGGGATGTCTTTAAGCCCATCCACATCTTGATCAACAACTAAATTACAATAGTATAGTGCTCCGGTGTCACGCTTTGTGACTACAAATGGAAGAAATTGCTCAAAATCTTGCAGGCCAGCCAATGCCCACAAGGCACATTTTGCCATTCAACAAACTTCCCTATGGCCTATGCCCCATCTGTCCCTAATCTTTAAAGTCTCTTGACTTGGTCTACAATGTGTGTTACACCATCATCACCAACATTCCTCTTTGGCTTTTAAAGAAAATATTAGTTGGATTGGCTTTTATTAATTTGTAGGGTATTGCTTTTAGGCCTTTAGGAATCATTGTATTCTACACCTTCATGTTTTATATGTAATGCTCACCTTTCTTAAGTAATCCACCATATTTGTGATAAATAAGAAACTTATTATCATATTTTGAATCTCTATTTATCTTATTTATGATGTCATGGTTGACGTGGGTAGGTCATTATTTAATTAATTAAAATATATTATATTCACTTATATCTTTAATACATTCTCATTTTTTACGTGGTTGATTTGATCAAATGTGGAGATACAAACTGACTTCAGCACCATCAATTTGTATGATCAAGTAGGGGTGCAATCGAGCCGAACCGAGTTGAGTTTGGGCAAAATTTTTGAGCTACATATATTAGGCTCGAGCTCGACAAATCTAAAATTTTAAGCTCGAGTTCGGCTCAATAAGACTCGAATTGACAAATGAATTGTAAAAAACTGTAGACTTGAGCTCGAAATAAAAAAAATAGTAATATAATATATATTTGTTAATAAAATAAAAAATAGTATTTAATTATATATTGTCTCGCGAGCCTCGAGCCTAGATACAGACAGTTTGAGATCGGCTCAAATTAGAGCTCGAGCTCGAGCTAACCCGAGCTCGACTCGTAAAGCTTGCGAGTCAACTTGACTCGTTTGCACCCCTATGATCAAATTTGAAAAAAGAAAAAGTTAAAGCCATTTTGAATCGGTTATATATATGCATTTTGGGATTTGATTTTCAAGATATTCTTGATAACTTAATAAGTTGTTAGATTCAATAGGACCAAGTAATATATTGAACTTGGTGTAGGCATATCAATATATGCAAACATTATTCCTATTGTTATTATTAGGGATTTGTGGCTGAAAGATATAAGTCTCTTATATAATGTGGAAGGACAGTAATTCAAGCCTTAATGAACTCCTGATTTGTACTTGCATTTAAATAAAAAAATTCATTACTATTAGTGTTTTTCTTCTTTTTTTTTGGAGAGGAAAATGGAATAGCATAAAGTTTTTGAGGTGTAGTTTCAAAAAAGGAAGTGGACCATTGAGCAAAGAAATGGGTCATGTGAGTTGGGCATCGCTAGCGCTAGGCTTATAAGATGGACCGCAGACAATGCAGAGTTGACAGGCTTTTCTGAACAATGCCACTTGGCATTTTGTGAATGTCCCTTGCAAACTGGTTTTCTTCTCGATTTTCTTCATCTCAGGCTTTCCTTCGGCCCATTGATTCCGCGCTTGCAGTGTTATCCACGGCTTAAAAGAACAAAGAAAAAGTTTGTTTTTATTTAGGAACTCATTAAAAAAAAATCATTTTCTTTTTTCATGCATATCGATGAAACCATTGAATTGAAGTCAATTTTAATTATATTTTGGAAAATAACTTTGAATTTTCTCGATGTAAAGGGATTTAATGAAAAATATGGACCCAACTCAATTTGATTCGTATTTTTGTAAAAAAAATTAATAATAGTTTTTTATATTCAGATATCAAAACTAATCACTTTTGTTGAAAATTTTTTAGATCATTTGACCAGATTTTGCAGCTCATTCTCCATATAAATTTTCATCTTAATTAGTTTTGAGCTATAAAAACTACAAAAAATTAGTTGAACAATTAAATTAAATATTTATAATTAATCAATTAATTATACTTTCATTGCTACATCCATTGTAATTAATTTACACCTACTCTCTTTTTTTATTATTATTATTTTTTCCAACTTGTGGATGTTTCTGGACAAGTGGAAGCTTTTTCCTGCCATCTTGTACCACTTTAGATTCTAACCGAACAAGTGGAAGCTTTTTCCACTTTAGGGGTTCGCCAAAAAATACATTCAAGAAAAAAAAAATTATATATATATATATATATTTTGTATGTTGTTGGGTTGCGGGGGGGGGGGGGGGGGGGGGAGTTGTTCACGCTTTAATATTAAAATTGAATTAAAAAGGTAAAAATAGTTTCATGTTAATTAAAGTGAAGAAGATAATCTATTAGTTCTTTATTCACTCAAACTTGAGGATACATACACTTTAGACGACAAAAAATGAAGCAAATATGATTTTACAAGCAGAACATTTCTGATGAATGCTTATGGTTTAAAAGACTCAATGTGTATATTTAAATTTTTTAATCTATTTTCAAATTAATATATCTTTATTTCAATGCATATGATTGAGCGTACCATATGAAGTAATAAATTTGAAAAAAATAAAGTAAATAAAGTTGAAAAGAGATAATAAATAATAGGGTTAAATTCATTTTAGTTCCCTGTACTTCCAAAAACTTTAAATACACCCCTCAAAGTCATCTATAGTTAGTAAATTAGCCGACAGTGTCAAACTCTATAGTAAATCACTGATTTAACATAAAAAAAATAACTACATAGCATAAAAAATCTAAGATATGTAACATTTTTTTCTATGTAGATAAATTTATATTTGGCACCCGTACTATTAAAACTTTTAAATACTCCACTCAAACTTTTTTACTGTTAAAAAAGTAACAGTTGTTTGGCTTATGCAGCATTAAAATTATCTTTCCTTTATAAATATGATCCTTGAAAAAATTTATGTCCAAAATACCCTTGTGGTTTATTATATAATGCTAGAGTTTCTTACTTTCATTTTAGGACCTAAAGTATCATATAACTTCTAATCAAACAAAAATTTTAAATCATTTCATTTTTTTTAAAAAGAACATTAAATAACTTCATCTAATACAGGACATATGAGACCAACAAAACAAATACTGTTTATGCAGAAAAGCAGCCATATATCATAGGTTTTTATACTTAAAATCAGTAATTTACTGTAGAGTTTTGACTTTAAGGGGGGTATTTAAACTTTTTGAAAGTATGTAGGGTATTTAATATATATCATGTAGTACATGTGGTAAAATGAATTTAACCCTAAATAATATTATAGTTAAGAGGAAAAGAAAAAAATGAAAGGTAAAGGACATAACAAGTAGAAAATCACAAAACATAGACATTTCTTTTGTTTTTGATATTTTAATTTTCTGAATATGATTAATTTAATTAATACATTAAAAAATAATAAGATTATAACACCTAGAAGGGATAAGCAATCATTCATTTACGTGACACTTACTTAAATTTATAAATAATTAATAATTTAGTAAAAAGACAAAAAAATCTTTCACTATCGTCATTTCTTTAACTTTCTCTATTAATTTAAGATTCAAATTAAATTTTTGTCGAAAAAGCATGGAGAATATATATATATATATATTGATTTGCTTTAAATGGTATAAAGATTTATGAAATGAACTTTCCTAGTGCCATAAATTAGGTTCAATGGCTTGTAGTCCAATGATATCAATCTTCCCTATTATATGGAAGGCCTTGTATTCATTCATTCGTACTCAACCCGAATGGACGTTGTTGTGCATGTTATGTGCATTTGATTATATAATTTGTATTTTATTTTACTTGATTTGAGAATATGATAATATTAATTTATTGAAAGGATACTCTTTATGAAATGTTATTTTTGAAAAAAAAATTGTTATAAATTAGGAAACCTAATTATGGTTGGATTAAAAAATTTAGAAGGAAAGAAATGTAAAATTCAATTCCAATAGTAATTTCTGTTATTAAAATTTTAAAATGATCAAATCTTAGTTAAAAAAAGAAAAAATTTGAATTATTGCCACGTGTTTGAAATCATAGGACTAAATAACCATGCCCTTTTCCGAGACGACTCCTCCATCCTCCTCTTGGTCAAGACTAATACATATAAAATTATTACTAAACCTGCCACCATCTCACATCACACAATATTTGTATGTATATCTGTATATATATGTATGTATAGAGAGAGAAAGAGAGAGATAGATATATAACGGGAAAGAGTGGAGGTGGTGGGGGAATCCACAAGCAGATCTGTAGACTATCGAAATGTAAAGAGAGATACCATCGAAAAATTCTAAAGGGAGAAAAGATATCCTATTCGATACTTGCAGCACCACCACTCTAATTTCTTTCCGTCCTTGCTTAGTTCTCAACGAGGTTGAAGAATTATGCGTACATACACATACTGTGTATATCATAGAGTCACTATATAAAATCTTGCCTCTCGCATTGGCCTTTTTCTTGCGGTACGGCCAGACACACACGGAGGGTGAGAGTGTGTGTTTGTGTTGAATGGTGTGAGAGAAAGAGGGAAAAAAGTGATTTGGAAAAGAAAAAATGTTGGAATTGAGAGAAGGGAGGAGGTGCTATCCGGAGGCGGTGGTGGGGGTGAATGTGGGTCTGGCTTGTGTTGATGGGGTGATTGCATTTCTTGCTTTCTATCAGGTATTCTTGTTTCTCTTTCTGATGCTTTATTTTTGTGTATAGGTCGATGGATGCATTGTTTACATCTAATTTTTTGTGAATGAAAATTGGTTTCGTGGGTCTTCTTGTTTTTCTTGATGATGTTTATTGTTTTGGAGGAGGGTTCAGAGACTGAAAGTCAGATGTTTGCGAATTTCGGGGTTTATGTTATCTTGGGTTTCTCCTCTACGTTGTTGATTTTTCAAATTTTCTTGTTTTGGTTTGCTTCAGGTGTAGGTGAAGAGGAAAAAGTTTTTAGTATTTTCTTGAATTTTAGAGTCTGTAATTGTGTCTTTAGGTCTTAATTTGGTTATAATGAATGAAAAATTGAGCAAAATATTAAGCGATCATAATCATGAGATGAGTGCCACTGAGGCTAATTCACAATGCTTGTAAACTGAAGAGACTTGAGGCCCTAGGCTGCTGCAGAAAGTATCTGCAAACATTTCTAAATGTGAATCAACTCATTGTTGTATCAAGACACAGTATTTTGGAGCAAAAGATCAAGTTTGTGAGTTGGAATTATAAATCTTTTACATTTAAATTTAAATAGGATTTCCTTCAATGCTAATTCTGAAATTTCATTTAACCATTAATTATTTCTACTTTTTTCTTACTTTTGATATTCATGCCATGTCTGAAATATTGAGTTAAACACTTGAATGTCATGGTGATGGATTGATCATGGTTGGGTTTGTGAGGCCACTGTTATCTGAAAGTATTTTTTTGGTGGCGTTACGATTGCTAACGCAATAGCTGCCAAAATCGCTTGGAATATAGTCTTAGCTGTCAAAGTACCCAAGGTATTTTCACGTGTAGCTAGTAGCTGCCAAAATACTTGGCAAAATGCTGTCGTAGCTGTTCTTAAATGTGAATTCTGAGGCAACGGATATGAAATCACTCAACAATGGCCAGTTTCAGTACACAGTGCTTTGTTATGTGTACTGAATAGTTGTTAAACATGTTTGTTGTGCCACTTGTTTTTATGCTGCCTTGAGTATATCTTATAAGGATGAAAATTATATTGGTTCACATGATACGTGGTTGCACTGGGGATATTTTGAATTTAATATTTGTGTGACAACCAGATAGATTGGGTTTTTTGTATATGTTAAATGATTACCATAGTTAGTGAAAATTTCTAGTTAAATGACTCAACAATCAGAAGTCCCATAGAATCTAGATCTGTAACACTGGATAATTTGGTCATATTTTAGCACCGACTGCTGTCCAATCATTTAAAATTCCGGGCAAAATTATAATGTGTTTTCGTGTTTCAGGCAACAGACAGTCTTTTCTGCCTGACTGACTCTGTATGTTCCTAATCTTGCTTGTTCCATGTTGAACATGAGTTTTGTGGTGTTTGTCTGATGCTTTCATTTCCTTAATAATTATCATTTATCACATGGAATCTTATATAGAAATTCATATTAGACTAGGTGGTGGTATTATTTAACTATAATAATTCTTCTCCAATAAGCAATTGATATAGCAACAAGGTTTGCTTACCAGGAATCTATTAATATATCATTATCATCTTTCATATGTAACAAAAGTGTTATACACCTTTACTGTCTGGCAATCATTTTTTTCTCCTTACACAGATCCTGTGTTTAATTCCTACTTGTTTTTCATTTTCTATCCTGCGCTATAAATTTGATAAATAACTGTGAAAGAAAATAGCTGGAGATATTCCTACCTATGCTTTTGATGATGAGTTCAATTTTCATTCTAAGTATCCGCTGGTCCTGGCAAATGACTCAAAATGTATCTTACAAAAATTTAGTGGAAAAAATAGGGAAACATCTGGAAATGGAGTTGTGCAAGGAAGGTGAAAATAGAAGAAAAATATTGGTGTGAACTAATTCATGACTAGGCATCCATATTCTTTATGATATGGAAAAAATACCATAAATTCTCAATTCATAAAAAGCATCCAGCAGCTTCTCAAGTATCAGCCACGTGCTATTAAATAAGTATGCTTCTCATATTGAACTACATTTTTGTCTCTTTCACTGAGAAGGTTTTGGATTGGAAAGGGTGTTGGTTGTGATTGCATAAAAGTCTTGAAATGGGGTTTGTGCCCCATTCAGTGCTTCAGCTATAAAATAGTTGTTTATGGAGTTCGAATAATTTAATAAACAGTTTTTTTGATAAAGTCATAGCATTTTTCCCCCCTTTAAATTTGAAAAGATCATCTATTTTGCCAGAATATTCATTCAAGAAAGTTGAGCCTGAGGCCGTCTACTGTGATTGCAACTTAATTCTAATAAAATAAATGCCTGACACCTAGCTGCTACTGAAGTTGCTAACTAGATTGTCTTAATTTATGTTCTGTTTTGCATAAAAAATAGCTTCAAGCATGATGTTTTTGTACTATAATATATGTTAGTTGTTTTACTTCTGTTTTACTCAGACACTTGATCAATATGTGTTAGCACATGAAGGCTGGTATACATCAGTAGAAAAAGCTCTTTTTACCATTTTCATTTATAGATAATGCTGAACATCTATGCTTTTAATATGGGTTTATTTCTCGGTATTGCTTTCTTTGTTACCCTTTTGTTAATTCTTAAAGTGTTGGCTTTAGTTCTTATCTTTTTCTTACCGGATTTTTCGTTTTCCGTTATACCAGTTGATGAGAATTCATTCAAGAAATTCACAGCTTGGGTGGACCCGTCAAAAGGTAAGCATTTGTATTATGCCTCTTCATCTGGTTACTTAATCTTTTGTCTGTGCGACTCTTTGGCCACGGCGATGGTATAAAATGGTGACTAGTTTTTATGTTATTTCTTTCAGTTAGTGTGTAAGATTGAGTTAATTGGAATCAATAATCTTGCATCATCTTAGTATTTACCTTAGTGTATTATTTCCAACTGGTTAGATTGGTGTGGATTATTTGATTGTTCCCAATTTTTCGTAAATTTATTTTGATTTCTCCATACAAGTTTGTAAGGATGTTTCTGTCAATAGAGGAGTGATCTCGATTCTCGCTGATGCAGTCTCTTAATTTTGGCTTTCTTTTAAAAATTTAAGCTCATGTCCTCTTATTTCTAAAGTAGTTTGCCCCGTACATTGGCTGAAACCATTTATTGTGAATGATTGAGTTCTAGATGCTGAAGGAATAATTACATATCGCGGATTCTAGTTCTCTTTTGTGGTTGAGATGCACCAAAAAAAAAGGAAAAAAAAAAGATCAAACATTGTATGGCTCTATATTGGCTGGTACATTTGTTTTATTTGAATTTTCCTCTGATAAAAATGTTCTTTTAATTTCAGGTCTTTCATCTAATGATCGGATCCTCCAATTTGGGTGAGTATTACTAGCCTTCAGATTGCTACATTTAGGTCATCCAGTTGTTGCAATTCCAAATGGATTTTTTTACATGGAAGCATGCTTGAAATTTTGTGTTGTAGAATATTCTTATTCTTATTACTTTTGGCATGCCAAATTGGACTGTTACCACTGGAACATAAGAGTTCTTTAAGATCTCTGGCTACTTTAAGTCCGTTACCACGGAAAATGTTTGGTGCTCCTTGTACCAGTATACATTGTTAAAAATGTTCTGTCCAGTATACTTCCCTGACTCCCCCCATCACAGGAGAAATGTTTGACTTTTGTTCTACAATTTCAGCTATTTTGACCAAGAAATTCATCTTTGGTGAATGCGAAATGTAGTTTTCTAAAACCAGCTATAATACTGACAGTGCACTCATACTGATAATGGTGCTGTAGAAACAGCATTTCTAGTGACTGGTAAGAACAAGGGATATAAACTAGACTCTTTCTAAGACTCAGAGAGGCAAGCTTTGCAGGAAAGCATGTTGAAAATTGGGGCTGTGCTCATGTCGGCCGTGTGACTACATAGCAATTAGCTCCTGAAATGCAACAAGCATTAAGTGCATGAATCAAGTGGAAAGTGCAGACAGCTAATCTTGTGACTGCAAAATGTGGGCAGAATACTGATTAAGTTGTGTGGTATACTTGATTCGCATATCTTTGAAATTTTCTTCCTCAATATATATCATCAAGACCATCAATAACCTGTCTTTGTTCTCCGTCTCTGAGCTGTATGGCAAAATGTTCCTTTGGTTTCATCTTTCGTCTGCTAACACGATTCATACAAACTATGCGCCATGGGTGTGTGTTTCTTTGACAATCTATGACCATTGGAAACATAAGAAAATGACATCAAATTGAGAATGCTGCTCAAACTGAGCAGCTATACGGCTGGCTGGAGTAGCCTTTGATGGTTAATTTTTGTACTGTCTTGCAGTAATTGTACTTTCATGACAGTAAGAATCTTTATGTTTTTATCTTTTCATGATAAATTATTTGCCCTTCAGTGTGAATCTGCTTTCTGACAATGCTTTAGGCTATAAGATGTTCAACAACCTTCTCATTTTGGCCTTTGATTAATTGAAAATTTCACTGGCAGGTTATATCCTTTACTTTGTGTTAACTCTAATTGCTGCTTGTAAGGGTTGGATTTGCTGGTCGCATTCCTGTGGTTTCATTGTCATGGGTAAGGAAATCACCAGCCTTTTGTGTGATTATAAGTTCTTTTGAATATCCACAACCAAATATAAGGGATGCTTACGACAGAGACATCCTTTGCAGCTATCCCAAGAATTCTATTTATTGCAGCATTTCTTCTGCTCTTGTCATTTTGGTAAGTTTTTTCCTTTTTCAACAAGTTAAGACTTTTGATTCTTCTTGTATTCTGATCTGTAATATGTCACTGCTCGGCCTTTTCAGCAAGGTGTTATAGTGTATGCAATATTTGTTATCTGGCATTTCCTGTGTGCATATTTGGAATCATTCAGTGCTTAGTCAGTGCAAGACTGAAGGAATGGCATTATGTCGAATATAATATTCCATAATATTCATACTCCTGTGCCTTTTTTTACTACATCACTCGATAAAATGTAAAACTTAGTTGATTTCAAGTGGTTGTGATATTCACATTTGCATGGCAAGCAATCATTTCGCAAAAACATGCTTATTGCTCATGGTATAATTTACTGTCAGGCATCTAATTTTCAAATGAAACAACTGGTTGACAGGTTAAGTACTTGTAATGGAGATTATGTACAATCATATATCTGAATTGTCTATGAGCTAGAGAGACCTGTAGATAGAAACTCTTTATGTGTAATTTCATTCTCTCTTCTTGGCTAATTTTATGGAGTTACATCTTGCAATCATTTTTTATATATTAGCATCAACCTAGAAGTGACAACTATACATTAGAAGTGTCAAAACTCGCATTGGACTTTGTCTCATCATTTGAGAGTGTCCTTTAGTGGTTTGTGACCATTCTTTTCAGTTATCTCCACACAGTTTAACAATTATGTATTTGGAATGTCCATTTGTGTTTGGTTGTCCAGCTTAGTTAATTATCTCACTAAATTAAGATAAGTTTCATGTGGAATCGATGGTTTGCAGGGTTGACCTTTGCCATCAATCTAACGACGATGATGAAGACGAAGGATGTAGCCCCCGAGAAGCACTGCTGGAGAAAATGAATAAAACTGATTCTAATGCCAATGGTTGCCGAAGATGTTGCACCCCTTGGTCAATTCATATAGGAAGCCGTCAAAAAATTGTGATTCTGGTATAGGAGCTAGTACCGAAGATTCTTTGCCATCACTGTCAATTATTTTGGTATTTCTATATCTTCCACCTTATCTGACAACCAAACTTGCACCAGGTTACTGTGTTAGTTTTTGCAATAATGCTGGCATCTTCTGTGCTGATATGGATTGGGATGGGGAACAGTCTTATCAGCTCTGCACTTGTTGCTCAGGCATGTATAAGTCACTCTTGTGTTTTCTATTGCTATAAGATATTCCATGTACATTCTATTATATTATTTCTTAGTTAGTGCTCTAACAGTGAAGTTCTGCATTCATTTAAGTAAAATAAAATTTTATATAAATTCTTTAGCATTTCTCATTTCTAGGAAGCATAAGTATTCTATGTTCAGACAAGGTTGTCATACTTGGAGGAAACAGCTAAAATCAATTTTCCTTCACAATGATGCATCAGTTGTGTTTCTTCTTCAGTGAGACTTTCTTCAGTCTTATTTGGATAAAGCTCTCTTCTTTACACTAATAATTTTAGACAGGGTTGATCTTTTGACCATTTCAGTAAAGGTGTTGCATTTTCTCCCTTCAATAGAATATTGTTGGTGACTAAGAGTGCAACTAGTAGTAAGAAAGGGAGGTCTTAATGAGTTTTGAGCTGAAATGGTTGGTTAATTTCATGCTTTATCTGTCACTATTAAATTTAATGATGAATCAGGTTTTGTCCACAACGAAAATGTGAATTAGCCCACTGTGTCTATCCCTGAGTCATCGTGTTGCATCTAGTCTTTATGCAGGCTTTCAGCAGTGTAGCTACAAAGAGAATGTCATGTTCTAGCATCAAAACCTGTTCATATCCAGGTCTTGCAAATTTATTTGGTGTGGATGTTTTAGATGAATTTCTGACTGATATAATTGACAACTGGAAACTATATTACAAATGCCAATTTGCAAATGTATTACCTCTGTTGAATTCTCTCTAGGGATTACCGATTGACAAATTGGCAAATTTTACCATCTTGCAGGTATATGTAGATCTCATTTCTGTAGTTGTTCTTTTGCTGGGAGGAGCCTTGGCGTGCTATGGTGAGCACCTATGCTATTTGTTCTCTATTTGGTTTAGCAGTAGTGAAAATTTAATTATGTTATATGCGACTATGCTCCTAACTTTAAAAGTTAGCTTCAATCATGGTGTGATTCTATGAAAGACCTTGTTGATTGGTTCCATGGTATATGACATCTCATCTCGTAAAGTATTCATTGTGAATCTAATTGCTCTGATACATGGTTTTATAAAAGTCACTCAATTTGTTCTTAAAATTTGTGCATTTAGTTCTTGAGAGGAACCAAAATGCGGAGAAAATAAATGTGCTTTCCACCATATTATGTTTGAAAACCTTACTTACTTCTAATGGGAGGTTTCTAATAAACTCAGTAACTCAAGATAACCTTATGAGTGTTCTGATACTACTTAAATTTGTAATTTGCTTTATGTATTTAGCTTCCAACCCATAAAGTGGCCTTATCGTTTTCCACAATTTCTTCTTTTTCAGAATACTTGTTGAGTTTATCTTAGTGAAGTGTTTGTCCTACCAATTTATGATTGTGCCCATTATTATACAATGCATGACCCCAGTTAATTAGAGATAAACTTAGTTAAATATTATAAAAAATAGGAAAAAGCTAACACCCCCAATCTATTGGGTTAATTGCACTTTGTCTCTCAACTTCTGCAGATGTACAAAACAACCACACAATCTTCTTTAGATATGCACACATAATCCCCAGATCCTTTCTTCTTCTTCTTCTTTTTTTTTTTTTTTTTTGTGGAAACTTTACCCTCTAATGTTATAAAAAATGTGCATTTATTCATTTTAAAATATTTTGAGATATTGCACTTTACCATTGATTCCTTATTTTTATGGATGAAGTGGAATATATTCCTAAGGAGGTTCATTCAGTACAATTGACTGCAAAATGAGAACTTAATTCCAAACTGAACTCTTCGTTCAATTTAGTATGAATTGAATTTCTAGTTGGTTCACCGAACTGTGACTACCCTTGTATTTTATCAAAAAAAGGGTCTTCTTATGCTATAAGTTGCAAAATATCGACATTCCAGTCAATTTGATTTTTTTTTATAGTTATAAACTAATTTCATGTACATGGAATAATAAAAAGTTATTTTATGATTATCCTTCAAATCATTGTTATCCTATATGCGTAAATTTATATTTATTTGTTTAGTGGAAGGTAAAGGTCGTTTGGGGTTCTAAAGAGGGGATGCTAGTTGGGTGGATTTTGGCAGCACAAAGAAGTGCATCTTCATATCAACATTGTCTCTCTCATCTGTTCTTAGATTTTGAATGGAAAATATCTCAATATCTTTCACTAAACAAATATGCATGGAGTTATATATGATAAAACTATTATTTGGGGAAGAATCTTAAAGATTTTAATTATTTCATGCACATAAATCTAAGAAAACATAATCATAAGATGAGTTTGTTATTATAAGATAATTCAAACTAACTGAGATGTTCATAGACTGACAAGTTTGTAGCACACAGCAAAATTTGGGTGAATTATTTATAGTTTACCCCTGCCAAAATAAAATGGTATACTGTAACATTTTGAAATATTTTTAGATGGTTAATGGGAAAATGCAACACGTATAATGTATGTTAAAATCTCTAGTGGAGTACTGGAGTATTCCACTGGAAAATGAGATTAGGTGGTGTTGGTGTACATTTAACAATGGTTCAGTGGTGGTTGTTTGACATATTTGTAAAGGCTGGGGAGAAAAGTGCAACTAAGCCTTATAGGCTTGGGATATGTTTGCTTTTCACCACGTAAATAATAAGGCCAACTTGACTTGCCATAAGGTAAGAAAACTTCTATATTTGCTCTGAGAAATATGATACCCTAAAAATCAGCTATTCATCTTCTTTTCCCTTAAAAACAACTGGAAGTTGCACTCAATTCGAATATGTTATGAGGCCCAAGACTCTGTTGGAGCACTTGCTTAGTTATATATGTGGAAAGAAATGCATTTAGGTGATGTTGAAAATTTGAAAAATTACAAAAATACCAAAATATAATGCTAATTGCCATGATATGATTCTATTTTACAAAAGAAATAGTCAATCCTCTACTTTAGGAGCTTCACCACATATCTTATCTCTGTTATACTAATATGTGTCTATTTTGTTTTCATCCGTTGGTATTCAGGACTTGTATTGTTCTTGAAGATGAGAAAAGTGAGATCAGAGCGGGCTTCAACAGAAATGTGGAAGGTAGTTACTCAATCCTACTATGTGATGTAGTTACTCAACAGAAATTTGGATTCTCCATGTCCATGATATTATTTTTCGCACGTTGAAGTTAGAAAGAGTAAAGAACTTCACATGTTGCTGAACATGTGGATTTGGTTTGTTGATGATGTTGTATCCGTATTTGTCCTAAACGCGTTTAATCTATTTTGCACACTCATATTTAATAGCTAATGTGCAAGTTTTGTGGAAAACTGCCATTAATCTGGTCCAGTTATCCCTTTCTTCTCTCTTTTGGTAATTAGTCACAAATTTGTCACTGTGTATCCTTCTACACTCCTGGTGTTGCATTATTTTCTCTTAGTTTAGAACCACTTTATCCATAACTTGCTTTCTCTTGTATATTTTTAGTGAGTTAATCATGGTTTGTTTATTTCCTTCTCAAAACTTATCTTTGGCATCCCCCACTATACCACAGGTTGCTGGTTTGGCCATCGTCTCTGTTATAAGTTTTACATCAAGTGCTTCCATTGCAATAGGTACAAATATACCTGTAAGTCCTTCTTGCTGGTTTTATTACGTGATTTCTTCAAATTTCCTTTTTCTGTATATAAGTCTTTTAAGGCTATTGATCTCCATATCGCAGCTGTTTTATCACTGGCATGAACGACAGATAGACGCTCTCTATACCTCTCTTCTACTAATTTTGTATTATTTCATAGGTAATTTCACTTGAAACTTTCTATAATCTAATCCTTTACTGTAACTTTTTAGTTGTGTTATTTATGTGTTTACTCATTTTGATATACTATTCTTGATTGTAACATGTTATTCCTTGCAATTCTGAAGGAAAACCATATTATTGTATGCTATTAAGATCTTGAGTATGTCTCAATTAATGCTACAAACAATTTGCTTCTGGTTCTACATAAGAGAAACTTTGGCATATGAAGTCACCTTTTCATAAGAATGGAGCACGAATATAATCTTGGAATATGTTTCCTTCGTGGAGAAATTCAGGATTGATGAAAAATGTCATATAATGTACAGAATACATAACTTCTCTCATATATTAATTACAATAACTTAAATTGTCACAGAATTTTATTGAAAGATTTCTCTGATTCATTGTTTTTCGACTAATTACACCAGGTTCATCAGTGCCCTCGGCATTTGTTCTATTCGTGATGAGAGAATTACCACCTCCACTTGTGATTAATAGAGAAGAAGAATCGAGAACAATAACCTTTATAAGTGATGGTTCAGTAGCAACCCATCAACAGCGCTGGATTGCCGCAACAAGTGTGCAGAATCAGGTCCTAATGCTTGCTTTCTATCAACTTGATTTTAAGTTCCTGGTTTAATAGTTGCAAATGTTTTGCTCTGGATTAGAACCATGCTTCATCAAATTCATATTCATTTCACAATAGCTTGATAATTTGGTTATATATATATATGGGTTTAAGGTTTGGGTTCGCAAAATCAGTTTATATTGATCTAGAAATGTATGTATATTAGAAAAAGTAAATTAGGAAGAATGAACCAGAGGAAAATGAGAAGAAAGAAAAGAATTAAAAATAAAATAAATAAAGTAGCATGCCTCCATATCAGTGGTAAGGTTATCTTTGTCTAGAATTATGTATTTAGTGTCATTATTTAAAAATGAAGTAATATACTAATATTTGATATATTCTGAGTTATTGATCCTTTTCTAATCACTTGAAAAGTTTAGATGCTAACAAAGGAAATTGTGCCAGGCAGTTTGAGCTTTTCATGAATGCAGGTTTCAAGAGCAAGCCCCATATGATGAAATGAATTTTGCACATGGACTTATGGTTGCATGCAAGACTGGCAAGAGAAAATATGGAAGAAAATGCCAAAATGAATGTGATTGGCAGAGAAGAGGCGCAAAACAAGCTCTAGAAAGGCACTTAGGAGCATATAGCCCACAGGACTGCCTATGATGTCCTTATTTTCACAGCTTTGGCTCTTGTATATAGCAGCAATGCTTAGAACTTTAGTTGAAAAATTTGCCAAGTTAATATATGAGGCCTGTTAAATTCTTAACCTCTCAGAACTCATTTCTGTTCTCATTTGCTGCCAACCTTTTCATTCATTACATATATGTAAGGACTTGACATGTGGGAAAACAATTATAGTTTCATTCAATAGAAAATAACTGACTGTTTGAAAATTGTACACTATTGAGGAGATAAAAAGATATCTGGGAAGATAGATAGCTGGGGTACTTCCATTTGAGGCCACGCTTCCTATAACACTATCATGTAATCTTTCTCCGTGCAGTGATAAATGGGTTCAGACTTTTTGTAAACTTTGGAAAGCTTCTTTGTGTTGTGTCTGTGGCATTTTCTTTGGCTTAAGCTTCCTTGTGTTGTGTCTGTGGCATTTTCTTTGGCTTCACTTTTGCATCTCCAGTACCACTGCAAGATCATGAAATAGACTAAGTTTGTTGTTTCTGTTCTAACAATGTCATCGCAATTGCTCCTTAATGACTTCTCTAGCATATTCCTCTTACTTGTTTATGATTATGTTTTTGGTAACACACAAGACAGTGGATAATTGTTGGTGTGCAAAATAAATAATAAAAACAATCACGCAAGTGTGCGTGTCGCAATAAGTAATAAAGTGATGAGAAAAATATCAATTCTATGAGGAATTAAATTATTTGTTATTAATTACTAATTTATCACATATTTGTTCTATTTTTTAAAGTTTTCTATTGGGATATAAAAGTTTAGAATTATGATTTCTTCAGTCTCTATTTTTTAAAGTTTTCTACTGAGATATAAACGTTTAGAATTATGATTTCTTCAGTCGAATGAGTTGATCATATAATTTTCTTCCAATGAAATTAATAACAAGTTATTAGTATCTAGTCTTATTCAATTAAGGGGTTCTTTCAACTTACTCGTAATCAGATCTCTAATTTATTCGATTCACTATATTCCTATGTAAATTAACTAAATTATGGATAGAGTTGTACCCCTCAACTAACTACCAAAGGCAAATAAGTAATTTCTATTATACTCGCAAATTAATTAATTCATCAATCTGAATAATTAATTTCAAGTTCTTCTATTGTCAATCAATCTCCAGATTTTCTTTTCCAATACTTCTTTAGGGCTTAAAGATACATTTGATTGTTGATCAAACAATCATATAGAAAAAAACACACTACAGAAAAAATAACTTAAAGCGCTATTAATTTCATGGAAGAAAATCATGCATCAATTTATTTGAAAGAATCCATCATAATCATAGAATAATGAACTAGTTCATAATTGAATTGTCAAACAAAACATGAATAATACGAAACATCATCTCAAATCCAAAATTAAAAAGAAAATCAAAGGGAGAAAAAGAAACTTTATTTCCGAAAGAATCTGACCTCCATTTTGTCTTCCTCAAAATCCCGAATTCTCGCGAAACTTCTAATCTCAAAATAGAAAATTCAAATCGATCTTCCCAACTAAGTTACTAAAAGATCTATTTATAATTGATTAAAAGAGTCTTCTAATTAGAGTAGGACTCGAATAAATAAAAAAACTCTTATGCCCATCCATGATTACATCATGCCAGCATTCCCACCAACTTGTATCAGTTTTGTCGCTTTTTGTAATTTTCCACTTGTATTCCTGCAATTCCAAATTTTCATCAATTAGCAAGGGAATATAGCCTTTTTAAACAAAAAAATTATTTGTTAAGTCGGACTTGACAATAATATTTCTCAATACACAGCTAGGTCATCCAACATAATGAATACAAAGACAACAAAGTGAATAGCAAAAGAATCTAGTTCAATCGAGGCACAGAGACAACAAGTATGTTTTCTCTGTCTTTTGCTTTCTTCTCTTATAACTTCGTCAAGTGTAACGAAGATAAAGGATTGAGATTTTTATATGTGCAGAACAATGCTGACAGCAAATTATTAGAGAACTGCTTTGAAACCAAAAAAATACAAGCAATTCAGTTAATAACCTTATTATCCCTCAACCAGTGTAAAAGGTGACTCGGTAAAATCTTGATTACTACAACAAGCAGTTCAGCAGAAAGCTTAAACACAAAACGGTCAACTTGTATGCTTTACAAAACAGGCTTAAGCTATAGAAAGTGCTCCAGAAGTGTACCTTGCAAGTTAAATTCACAGAGCCTTGCTGCCGATTATTCTAAAATCCTCAGGGGGCCATAACTGTAGATAAAGGAAAGAAGGGAATATTATCCAAACTTAAACGAATCGAATTGCTGTACAATCACTTTTTGATGAAATTCATGATCTATGAATATAGCTTACAATCTAAAGTGCAAAACAGTTTGCAAAATGCTTACTGTTATCCTGAACAAACAATTAAACTTTTTGAATACGCAACATACAAACTGAGGTGATACAATGTAAGCTCTCCATAAGTTCAAAGGCTAAAATTTACAGTCTAATGCCAAGCACGGAAAGTTGAATTGCTCACCACCAAGAAAATTCTGGAATGTATAAGTGCATAAGGAACTGGACCAAACTGTCTTGAGTCATGACTATTGTGTATATTATCCCCCTCGATCCAAACATGCCCCTTTGGTACCTAAGGCATTGAAAATCCACTTGAATCATTTGCACTCCAAATTCTCAAGTACTATCTATGCATATAAATGCATACTTAAAAAGGAATAAAGACAAAAATTTCTATATGAATCTGTAGAGGGATTAAACAGTTTGCTGACAGGACTTATAGAATGCAAATCAACAATTTCTCCAAAAACCCCAAAACCCATTCACCTGAAAAATCAGAAAGACAACAATACCCATTCATCTAACTTTAAACTCAGTAAGAAAAAGCACAATCTGAAATTGATAACAGAGGAACACAAAATCAAGAAAGGATTTTTTCCATTACAAAGCATAAAAGAAAGAGTTTAGGAACAATTACAACAGTAGTCTTCTGTTCATCACTCTTGTTAGGGTCCACCAGATACGAAACCACATCGCCTTCAACACCCTTGACTCTCTTGGTGACAACTTTTCTCGGCTCTTCGGGGCTTCGTATGAGCACCAGGTCACCCGAACCGACTTTCCCCAAACGACTCGTTATCCTTTCAGCCAAAACCAAATTTCCGTCCTTGAACGTCGGAAGCATACTGGGACCTACGGTCTGCAAATGCACAGGATCAAGAAAGAAAGATTTGGCGGGTGAAGTAGTACGCAAAGGTACAAGAACAGAATGCGTACTAGACCCAAGCCGCACAGGTATGTGTCGATCACGTGGAGGAAGCAGAGAAAATTTGCCACTCGTGCGGTCTTGTGCAGTGCTTCCTTCACGAAGGGTGCCAATTCTTGCAGTCTCTCCATTCCCATCTTTTCTTCTTCGTTTCTCTGTTTTTTCCCTCTCTCTCTCTCAAGTTATGTTAATGGCTGGGTGTCGCGTTTTACCACTGCGAGATAGAGGAGGCGTTTCAACGAGCTCTCAGAAATCGCGTTTCTGGTGGCCACATATTGAACAGGCCCTGACTTTGCAGTCGCGGTTTTATTGTGATTGTTATGGTCTAAATTTAATTCGAATTTGAGCCCATTGATATAATCTTTTTATTGATAAGATATTCGAGTTGTTATTATTATTATTATTATTATTATTATTATTATTAATACATATATAATAATGTTAACTTAATTTTTTCATAGAGAAGGCGTTTCAACGAGCTCTCAGAAATCGCGTTTCTGGTATCCCCATATTGAACGGGTCCTGAGTTTGCAGTCACGGTTTTAATGTGATTATTATGGTCTAAATTTGATTCGAATTTGAGCCCATTATGATATAATCTTTTTATTGATAAGATATTCGAGTTGTTATTATAATTATTATTATTATTATGGGTAAATTACACAGCGCCCCCTGTGATATTCGCAATTGGTTCATAACCCCATGTGAAATAGAAATTGGCAAATAAACCCCTGTGTTTTCGAAGATCATGCAATGCGCATCCCTGGAGAGGAAGGTGTCATTCACGCACGGGTGTGCGCGATTTGGCATGTAATTTTATGTGTAAAAAATTGATCAAGCCCCTCACTTATCAGCCGTTAGATTTTTTTTAAAGAAATCAACGGTTCAAATTAAATCATATAATATCTTAAAAAAATAAATAAATGAGTAATATATATATATAATATAATAGATATATTTATAATACATATATATAATAAATGTAAATCCCACCCCACCCCAACCCACCGGCTACCATGGCAGTCGATTTTTCATGGCTGCCGGCAGATTCCGGCAGCTCGCCAGTCGGCCGCCGGCGACCCCCCCCCCCCCCCCCCCAAAAAAAAAAAAAGGAAGAAGAAGAAGAAACATGGCGACCGACGACCGCCATCGGCCTCGGTGGCCAGTGGCTAGGTCTGGCCAGACCTGGCCATTATGCACGGCAGCCATGGCTGCTCGTCGGGTTGGAGAACAGGCAGCCATGGTTGCCTGTTGGCTTTGGGGAAGACGGGGGGGGGGGGGGGGGGTTGGCCATGGCAGCCAACCCGATAGCTCGCCAGTCGGCTGTCGGCGGCTCAAGAAAATTAAAAAAAAGGAAGAAGAAGAAGAAAGATGGCAACCGATGGCAGCCATGGTTGCCTGTCGGCTTTGGGGAAGTCGGGGCGGGGGGTAGGGATTGGGGGGTGATGATAATATATATAGATAAATATGTTATATATGACATATATTAATATATAGTCATATACAATATATGTTATATATAATTTTATACATGTGCATATGTATACAGGTTATGATAAATTTATATATATGTATATTATATGTATATAGGTATAAATAAAAATTATATTTCATATTTTTAAATATAATAAATATTACTTAATTTGAAATGAAGAAAAAAATTATATATATTATATGTATAAATAAAAAATACATATGTTTATATTTATAGATGTACATATATTGTATATGTAACTATAAATAAAAAATATATTATTTAATTTTTATAAATATCATGTATTATTAATTTTAAAAGAATTAAAGAAAGTTTATATATGGATATATGTGACATGTATAAATAAATAATATATAATATCTTTATAGATAAATTTATACATGTACATATATTATATAAGTGTAAAAACTATATTATATAGTTTTTCAAAATTATTAATAGACTTATATATGTATACATATTATATATAAGTATAAATACAAACATATACATTTTTTAAATTAATTTGAAATGTATAAACAAATAATTTTATTTAAGGATAATTTTGTCTTTTTACTATTCAATGAGCATCAAACAACAATGAGAATGCTGTTGGGTCAGGTGAGCAACTTTCAATTAAACACAGGAATTTATTTGTCAATTTCTATTTCACAGGAGATTATGAACCAATTGCGAATATCACAGGAGGGTGCTGTGCAATTAACCCTTATTATTATTATTATTATTATTATTATTATTATTATTATTATTATTATTATGTTAATTTATAATTTTTTCATTTATTTATTCTATATTTTTTATTTAAAGATTAAACCAGCCTCGATATTACTTGAGATAATTTGTAACTTCCAAGTAAAATAAGTTAATCACCGTCTTATAATAATTGTTAATGCAAACCTTATCCATTAAAAACTATCACATGAGAATCAATACATATGAATATCACCCAATTTAAATTAGTTTTAGTCAATGTTAGAACAAATTAATCACCTTTTATTGTAAATATTGATTCAAGGGAAACATCTAAAAATAGGGTATAAAGAATAATTTTTGTTTTTTTCTATATACACACGCACGTTAAGAATTCTTTAAATTTGAATTGCCAACCTCATTCTTTATATATAAAATTAATGTTATTGGTTCAAATGACCATCCGAAAAAATAGGATACAGAGAGTAAAAACAGGACATTTCAATCATAAAACAATTCCTACTTATCCAATATTGCATGGTAATAACATCATACCGTTTTATGTTATTCTTAACCTCAAATTTATCTCCATTTTTAATAATCTCCACAAAAAGACTGCCATAATTTCCGAATCGATATCCTATAAATAAAGACAAAATAACCAATCCTAAAACGTAACCTTTTCCTCCAACATTCCAACCTTCTCCAACATTACATGACTCCACCATGGCTGCTAACTTTTATTTTCTTCTATCTTTAACAGCAGCCACTTTCTTGTTCCATTTCACTATTGCAAGAAATGCTCCCTCAACTTTGAGCATTACTACCTCAAACTTCAATACTACTCGAAGCTACACTCATGTTTGCGACCCTGTAAGATATTCTGACCTCGGATTGGACATGAGACAGTTTGCATTCTGTGATAAATCCCTCCCATATGAGGTCAGGGTCAAAGATTTGATAGACAGAATGACTCTCGATGAAAAAGCCATCCAAATTGGAGACACCGCAACTGGGGTCCCAAGAATCGGGCTCCCCAAGTATGAATGGTGGTCCGAGGCCTTGCACGGTGTCTCCAACGTCGGCCAGACTGGCAGCGTCGCCACCTTCTTTGACGCTGATGTTCCTGGTGCAACAAGTTTTCCAACTGTTATTCTAACGGGCGCTAGTTTCAACGAGTCATTATGGAAAAAGATTGGCCAGGTAATCATAAACTCTGTATTGAAGACGTAAAGTTGATATTTGGTTAGCTAATACTAAGTCGTTTACAATTTTGTTTAGGTTGTCTCCACAGAAGCAAGAGCCATGTACAATCTAGGTCATGCTGGATTAACATTTTGGAGTCCAAACATAAATGTAGTGAGGGATCCTAGGTGGGGAAGAGCTTTAGAGACACCAGGAGAAGATCCATTTGTTGTTGGAGTATATGGAGTAAATTATGTCAGAGGGTTGCAAGATGTTGAGGGGACTTTGAATAATACCACAGACCTCAACACTAGGCCTCTTAAGGTTGCTGCATGTTGCAAGCATTATGCAGCTTACGACGTCGATAATTGGCACGGAGTCGATCGCTACCATTTTGATGCCAGAGTAAAAATTTAGACAAACTAGATACTTAACTTACATGATTGAATTTCAAATGTAGAGTAATATAGCATGGTCATTTTTTATGTTTTTTTTTGTTTCCTGAAGGTAACAGAGCAAGACATGGAGGAGACGTTTCTTAAGCCGTTTGAAATGTGCGTGAAAGAGGGAGATGCAAGCAGCGTTATGTGCTCTTACAACATGGTTAATGGCATTCCAACATGCGCTGATCCAGTACTTCTGAAGGAAACGGTCAGAGGGGAGTGGAATCTTCATGGGTACGTACTAAATCCATTAATATCATTGCTAAGTTATATATTTGAAAACTGGAAGTTAAATTTGTGCTGCATTTTCAGATATATTGTAGCGGATTGTGATTCGATTCAAGTAATAATAGAGAATCAAAAATGGCTCAACGACACACCCGAGGATGCCGTTGCTCAAGCTTTAAAAGCAGGTTTGGACTTGGACTGCGGGTACTTTTACACAATGTATGCCAACAGCTCAGTCAGAATGGGAAAAGTGAAAGAGGCAGAAATAGACAAGGCCCTGAAAAACCTCTACATTGTTCTCATGAGGCTTGGACTTTTTGATGGCATCCCAGTGTTCGAAAAGCTTGGAAAATTGGATATTTGCTCTTCCGATCACATAGAATTGGCAACTGAGGCAGCCCGACAAGGAATCGTTCTTCTCAAGAATGTCAATGCAACTTTGCCTTTGAGCCCAGCCATAGCCAAGACCATAGCAGTTGTTGGGCCAAATGCCAATGCCACCAAAGCCATGATCGGGAACTACGCAGGTTGGCATAATTGAACAACTTATACTCTTTATAATTACTTCAATTCTTGGAAATTCATTTTCATCAAAATCTTGTTTTAGGTATCCCTTGCCAGTACACATCTCCGGTTGAAGGCTTCTCAGAATTCGGTGGACGAGTGATATACGAAATGGGTTGTCCTGATGTGTTGTGTAAGGATGATAGCTTGATAGGTCCAGCAGTAGAAGCTGTAAAGAGAGCAGATGCTACTATTCTAGTCGTTGGCTTGGATTTAAGCGTGGAGGCTGAAAGCTTGGACAGGAATGATTTGCTACTTCCAGGCTACCAACCTCAACTGATCAATCAAACAGCAGCAGCCTCAAAAGGCCCTGTTATTCTTGTTATCATGTCAGGTGGTGGCGTCGACATTTCTTTCGCCAAAAACAACCCCAAAATCCAAGCAATCCTCTGGGCCGGATATCCTGGAGAGGAAGGTGGCCGGGCCATTGCAGATGTTGTCTTTGGGAAATACAATCCTGGTACCCCTACACTCTTGCATTTTATTCTGCTGGGGATTTTAAGGTTATATATGAGTGATATAATTGCAAAAACGACGTGATTTTTACTTGACGCAGGTGGAAAATTGCCTCTCACATGGCATGAAAACGGCTACGTTGATATGTTGCCCATGACATCTATGCCATTGAGGCCAATTGACAGCTTAGGCTACCCAGGACGAACCTACAAGTTCTTCAATGGCTCCACGGTTTATCCATTTGGATATGGTCTTAGCTACACCAATTTCGCCTACAAGCTCGTCTCTTCCACAAATTCATTGCTCGTGAAATTGAACAAGTTCCAGCATTGTCGCGACCTAAACTACAAAGATGGCTTATCAAAGCCTGCTTGCCCTGCAATATTGATTGATGACCTAAAATGCGACATTTATAACTTTCAAATAACGATCAATGTGCAGAATATTAGTAAAAAAGATGGGAGTGAAGTTGTGATAGTATATTGGTCGCCTCCAAGTGGAATCGTTGATGCTCCCATAAAGCAATTGATTGCATTCAAGAGGATTTTTGTGTTGGCTGGCCAAAGTCAAAGAGTTGTTTTTCAGTTGAATGCTTGCAAGAGTTTGGGCATTGTAGATTATAGGGGTTACAATTTGTTACCTTCGGGTGCAGGCAAGATAGTCGTTGGAGATAATTTGCTCTCAATTCCTCTCCAAATTAATTTACAACATTGATTGCTAGGAGTACAACATGCTAATGCTTGTAAATATGTATAGTTGGTTTGCAGCATTACAGTTGTACCCTGATTAGGTGCGCCCCTGTAAATAGGATGGATGTGACTGTTCCTCCATGCAATAATAACATTTTCTTATAGTTAATTAACTTTGCATTATATCTTGCAACACAATTATTCTCAAATCATTATTGTAGATGAATGTTTTAAACTATTAATATGGATTAATAAATGTTTTAAAATAATCATAAAATACTATTAGTTAAATCATTATAAATAATACACTCTATGTTGAAAAATTATATTGAATTTTTATGTATGGAGGTCTAGCATGACTTCTGCGCCAAATATATTAATCTCCATATAGACAAGTGTGAAATCTACTATTTAATAATTATGTGTTTGAAATTTGTATAAAATATTTACAGAACCTTATACTAATTGTTTTTATTATAATGTCTTGTATGTAATTTATTAAATATTTTATACTACTAGAAAGGTGTCACGTGCATCCGTGCGATGCACGTGACTTGTTATTTATATTTATATTTTTTTATGTTTGTTCTATAAATTATTTTTCATTTATATCGATTCAAATGCTTATCGAATAGATAAATAAAAAATAAAAAATAAACTATGATTTGGAGTTGTAAAATAAGTAGGGCCTCTAACATAGTTTTTGAACAATCTAAGATATTATGCTTCTTCTTTTATGGGACTTAAACCGTGTGTGTAACCTATCGCGTACATTTTTTGCTTCCTAGCATTCCCATGTCTATATTGTTTGTCTCAAACATAGTATTTTACCAATATTTATATTGTTTGAATCCCCAATAAAAGATACTGGAAAAACAATTCTTTTTCCAATTTTGCTACACCTTGTCTTTCCTTTTAGGGTGATATTCGCATTCTTTAATGTAATCCAGATTGCGAATTGATAGGTTATGACGATAGTAATCAATCTTGTAGTTTCTAGTTTTATGTCATCAAGTTGAAGAACGAACAATTGGTTCTTTTTCCCAAAGGAATTGCTACAAAATCGATAGCAAAAGCTTGATATCTATATAAACAAATTATGATTTGCAAAAAAATGAAAATTTCACATGAAAAATATTTAAAATTTTGATAAATCACATCAGTTTAAAACCTCAATTTTGTTGTTCTTCACGGATTATTTTTTGGTTAAACTTTGCATGTTAATAACGAAAAGAAAACAAGTATCTCTTCCTGATATAAGAGTAATAAATAATACAATAAACTACAAAATAAGATATAAACATGTTTATTGTTCTCTAATAATTGTTGTACTACTTGTAAGAGTCACCTGGATAGATTCATTCTTCTTAATTGCATCATTGAATGTTTTGATATCTTTTGTCTGAATGTTTCGATGTCATCTTGTCTCACTTCTTGGGAAAATAAGTGAATATTGCAGTATGTCGTAACATTCATAATAATGTACTATTCTATATTTATGACCTTAATGTGCATGAACAATAATATATTGTTTCACTAATATATTGTGATTACTTCCTTCAGTCAAAATTGCCGCAACTTGATAAGAATTTGAAAAATTATAAATTAAATTAGTCTAATTTCATATATATTTTTTAAAATATGGAGCTCAATATCGTTCATTGAAAGGTGATTGTTTAACCTTGCAAAGGTTTTTGCACATGAATTTATCTCCACAAATTTCATAAGTTTTTCTCATAATTGCTTCTGATAAATCTGATTCTTTTAGTATTTTCTATTCTCAAACTAATTTTTTGTTTTAGCAAAAAACTACTAAAGTTACCACGCCTATTTTCTTTTAGAATTTAACCCAAAAAAATTATGATATACCATGTTGTGTGTTTGAAAAGTATAATTCAACCCTTGTAAATGCAAGTTCTTTATCTAATTTCACATCAAATGAAGTAAAAGAGAATGTGTAGTTCAAGCCTCAAATATTTTTTTGGAAGTTGATAACCTCTTTTGGCAAAAAAATAAACAACTTATGCAATTCATTTGGCATTTAAATAAAAACAAGTCTAATTTTTTCCATTGCCACAATGAAATGTTTGAGGTTCTTTTAAATCTTACAACATCGCATGATGCAATTAAGTACTTTATTCAATTCATAAGTTTTTGAGCACACAGGATCATGAATTCTCAAACCAAATAAAAAAATGAGATTAAGATTTAAAATTTTAGTATATGATATTATTTGCGCGGATATATGATATTTATTGAAAAATATAGAGTACGTATTTATTTAAAAATCACTAACATTTTGATTGATAAGAAATCATTTACGCTCTTAGAAAATATAAATGAATGAATATTAACAATTGAATTTTTTATGAATTAACTCTTTTTCATTCAAAGCGACATTAAAAGAGAGGTACTAACTTATTAATTTTTATATTTTTTTTCCTTCATGATTTAATTGACTTTCTTATTTTATTGAACTCTTTAATCTTCTTTATGTATTCATGTCTCTCTATAGTACTTAGTGTACCATGTTCCCTTTTCATCTTATCTCGTCTTTATGTCAAACTAAATATGTTATAACAATATTATTAAAAAATTATGCCCATATATATAAAATATAGGTGATATTTTTCTATATAGCCATATATGATGATGTATTAAATATATATTTGAATATCCAATACTAAAATCAACTACAACTAAACATGAAATTGATTCAAGATAAAAGTTTATTGATTTAATACCATTTTAAAACCCTTTACTGAAAAATGGAATAATGAAAACATGTGAATTCAATAATGACTAAAATAAATATGTGTTAAAAAACTTAACATTTAAAAAGACATAATTTATATGTATTTTTTACAATATAATGGCTAATAGAAGCCAACTATTGAATTCTTTCATTTTTGAGTGATATTTAAAGAAACTTTTATTTTTTAATTTATTTTCTATCATTGTCAATGAATTAAATTGGTGTCAATTCTAATTCCATAATTTTAATTTAATTTTTATTTTTAATTTTTAGTTAATTGAAAAGTTCTTTTTGGTTTTTTAAACAATAAATTTTAATTATTATTTTATGAAAGAAAACTAAAAATATGATTCAAATGATACAGTGATTGATAATAAGTTGGTTTTCTCTAAACTTAGATAAAAAAAATAAAATTTATATTGCTTATTTAATCTATATTGTTAATGGAACACTTGTAATTAATCTAAAATGAGAAAAAGAAAAAAGTTTCTAATGCGTTTGATTTATCTATAATGATTTTGTTCTTGTTTTCGTCTCTTCTTAGTTAAGCAAAAAATAGAGAAAGTTTTAATTTGGTCAATTTTAAACATTTAATATCATTGTGTAAGATAAAAATATTATATTATTTTATAACTTTTTCTGTTAGAAAAAGTGTGAAAATTATTTCTTTAAAAGTTTGCTAGTTTATAAATCTATAAGAGTTGGATTATGAATTAACTTGGCTATTAATATAATAACTACCTAAAGTGTTAACTGATATTCATTGTTCAAAATAACTAATTATATTTTATTAATTATTTAATGTTTAACAATAAAAAAATAAGAACTTTTGATTCTTGAATACTATGTATTTAATGGGCTATATACTTTGCATCTAGGGGGTATATATTTTGTATGGGTATGGATGGAGATATATAGGCTAATATAATATCTTATCAAGTGAAATTTATTTATTAATATTCTATTTTATATATCAATAGAAAATATTTCACTATATCATATTAATGTTATTATTAAAATCGAATAAATATTTTTTAAACTTAATAGTTTTAATTACATAACTATCAATCCAATAATACATACTTTTTTTTATTTTTTATTTTTATAGAAAAACTCAAATCTTAATTAAATATGATCAAGTTTAAGTCAATTATATACTGAGTGAATTATAATTGTTATGTCTTTGATGTATAACAATGTTTATCATATGATCAGTTAAGTTATGCAAAACTTGGTCTTGGTAAAGTTTTCCCCATGTACCAAATAAAAAAATTTAATTTGATCCTTGAAAAGGTTGTTTGATAAAAATAAATTTAAAATATATTTCTATACTATTGCCTTTTAAAAATAATTATTGAAGGTTAGAAATGCCACATTATTATTTTAATTGAAAAACAATTATTTAAAAAACTATTTAAAGAAGTAAAATTTTAGTTGATTCTTTTTCACGGCTGCTAATAGAGCTATCAACTATATGTGCTTATATATATATTTGTATCTATTTCTTTTTACCCACTTTTTGTCTTCTAACTTAAATGGAGTAGTCTACGGTGCAATCTTGATTGTACATACCTCATGTGAGGGATGCACAAATGTACTTAATGTAAGCCGTTTGATTTAAAATATGAAATCATAACCTTTCATTTTAATGATTAATTAACAACATAATAAGTACATTTAGCTTGCGACATGTACAACTGGTTGATAGTTAATTCTAATTCTATGTAAATGATTCATTGTACTAAAAAAGTGATTACCAATAATAAAAATTTTATTAATAAAAATTTATTTAATTAAACCAAATTGAAAAATTACCTTTTTAGTTCCATAATTAAATTGTGCGTGCAATGTTAATCTTAAACTTATGGTATTGAACATTTATAGTCCAAATTCTATAACTTTTTAAATATTTTTTATTCTCCATCCAATTTTTGATTAAAATCTTGACGAAAATTATTAACTATTTATGAAGGAATTTTTTTTTAATTTTTTTATCTATTTATAAAAAAAACCTCACAAAATATGAAACATCCATTTAACCCTCACTAAAAAAAATTAAAAAGATAAAAAAGTTAAAAATTAAATACCACAAAGATCCTCCATAAAAATATTTTTAAAAATAATATATAATTACATATATGCACACAATCACACATCTATAACTATATTATACATATATATCTATATAAATCTCATCCCCATTTCCAATTCTGCACAAATTCGATTGCCAGGACTGACAGCTGATCGACCAGCTTCCGGCCAGACCTGGCCGTGGTTGGTCGGCTGGCCATGGCCAACCACGCTGTTGACTGGGGGCAAAGCAGGGGGGTGGGAGTAATGGGATGGGGGCTATGTGCGGTTTGCGGCTTGGGGGTGGGGTGAAGAAGAAGAATGTGGGCATTTTTTTATATAAAAAAAAATAAATTATTTAATTTAATTTAATGAAATTATTTTAAATATATTTATATTTTTATATAATTTTTGTATTAATTAAAAATAATTATTTTTTTAACTTATTTAAACGATTAAAATTATGAAATTGCTTATTTAAAATTAAATTATGTTGTTAGATGATAGTTTTATATTTTATATTTATTCTTAAATTTTTTATTTTAGTTTATAAATAAAAATAATTATATTCAACTATATTATTTTAAATATGATTGTTATTTTAATATTATAAAATATATAATTCAAAATTATGATGTTATGTTATTTAATACAATAATTTTAAAAAAATATTTTTTAATTATTATTTTTAAATATTTACCAAGCATTTAATGTACTAAAAATGCGAATCAATAACTTGTTGTACAATTAACAGTAACCTATTGTAAAAAGACATGTGTCATTTAATTTAATGATACCTCATATGAGGCAAAGACAAGCATACCTCACCGTAGACATGCCCAACTTAAATAAGATTAAGAAACTTTCTCGTATTTGTGATGCAACATAAAAGTATCTTTTGCTATTAATTTTCAAAAAGGAAATGTGCTCATCATTTTATGTAAAATTAACTAAAGCATATTTAGAAATATATATATATATGTATATGTATATATAAGTACACAAATAAATGGAAAGATTAAAAAATAAATAAACTTAGTTTATTCTCTTTCATTATCATATTAAATATAATATTACATATGAATGTGACAGCTATTATGATATATTATAAATATTTTTCTCTTTTTATTTTTGAGGAAGAATTCATATTTGTTCGAATGCATTTATGGAATATCATTCCTTTTTTTTTTTCTTTATCAATTAAATATGTGATTGTAAGACTTGATCTATTCTTTTCATTGTCATATTAAATTTGCTATTACATTTGAATTGAACAAATATTTTGACATATAAAAGATATTTCTTTTCTTATTTTTGAGGGAGAGCGGATAAGGAATATCTACGCAAATGTATTTATAAAGTATCATTTTTTCCTCGTCAATTATTATTATTTCTTAATTAATAATAATTAAGTATAATTTCTTAATTAATTTCAATTCAATTAATTATTTTCTATGAATTTAATTAAAATAAATTTAATTTAATTGTAATTTACCATACAACCATATGTATTGAATGTGAAGGGGTAGGAACATTGAGCAAGGAGTACCACCAACAGGGTTCAGATTTGCCTCCATTCGCTTCCCTCTTCTTTATGAATCGAAGCAATAGAGTGTTTGCCTAGTTTTAATTTCTTTTACCACTCTCTCATTACTCCTAAAAATTTAGCTGCTATAGATCTATTGGACTAAAAGGATATTTAAGCATATATCTCATTATTGGTCATATTATTTTGTATGATTTTATTTAAAAATATATTTATCTTGTAATAAATATAATGGTATACGGTTGATGTATGTACATTATTGAGGATGAAAAGATTTATCTAATTAATTGTAGTTTTTATTTTCTATGAGTCTAAATACAATGTTTATACATTTGATGTGTATACATTATTTAAATTAAAAAGACTTAATTTAATTAATTATAATTATTATTTTCTATAAATTTAATTAAAAATAAATTTAATTTGGTTAGATTACCTTTAAACCATATGTATTAAATGTGATAATTTCATTAGAGAGAGATATTTTTGTTCTCACATAAAAGGGAAGAAAACACTATAAATAGTTAGTTTATTTTAGAGATTAGTCTAACATTCATCACTTTTCTTATTTCATGTTTCTTTTATAATGAGATCTAATTACCATTGAGGCGGTAGTTTAGTTGGATAGAGCCCATTATTTCGCTCAAGGAGGTCATGTGTTTGAACCTGTTTGCGATAGTAGCTCGTGAACCAGTCACCTCTGTAGATCTAATTAAAAAAATTCACGTATCCTAGATTTTTATGCTATTTAGTTATTTTCTAAGATTAAATTAATAATTTATTGTAGAATTTTGACACCACCAGCTATTTTATTAATGACAGATGACTTTGGGGGGATGGTATTTGAAGATTTTTGGTAGTATAAGGGGGTATTTGATACCCTTGGGGGATATTTGAAGGTTTTAAAAGTAGAGGGGGGTAAACTGAATTTAACCCTTATTATTATTACATAAATGACAATTTTAATTTATAATTTTTCCATTTATTTATTCTACATTTTTTATTTAAAGCTTAAACCATTCTCCATATTACTTGAGATAATTTATAACTTTCAAGTAAAATAAGTTAATCATCCTTGGTGTAAAAAAAAAAAAAAAGTTAATTACCTTCTGATAATAATTGTTAATGCAAGCCTTATCCATTAAAAACTAGCACATGAGAATCAATACATATGAATATCACCCAATTTACATAAGATTTAGTCAATGCTAGAACAAATTAATCATCTTTTATTGTAAATATTGATTCAAGGGAAATATCTAAAAATAGGGTATAGAGAGTAATTTTTCTTTTTTATACATACACACACGCACGTTGAGAATTTTCTAAATTTGACTCGTTAACCTTATTCTTTATGTATAAAATTAATGTTACTGGTTTAAATGACCACCCAACAAATAGAATACAGAGAGTAAAAATCAGACATTTCAATCATAAAACAATTCCTACCTATCCAATATTGCATGGTAATAACATCATACAGTTTTATGTTATTCTTAACCTCAAATTTATCTCCATTTTTAATGGTCTCCACAAAAAGACTGCCATAATTTCCGAATCAATATCCTATAAATTAAGACAAAATAACCACTCCTAAAACGTACCTTTTTCCTCCAACATTCCAACCTTCTCCAACATTACATGACTCCACCATGGCTGCTAACTTTTATTTTCTTCTATCTTTAACAGCAGCCACTTTCTTGTTCCATTTCACTATTGCAAGAAATGATCCCTCAACTTTGAGCATTAATACCTCAAACTTCAATACTACTCGAAGCTACACTCATGTTTGCGACCCTGTAAGATATTCTGACCTCGGATTGGACATGAGACAGTTTGCATTCTGTGATAAATCCCTCCCATATGAGGTCAGGGTCAAAGATTTGATAGACAGAATGACTCTCGATGAAAAAGCCATCCAAATTGGAGACACCGCAACTGGGGTCCCAAGAATCGGGCTCCCCAAGTATGAATGGTGGTCCGAGGCCTTGCACGGTGTCTCCAACGTCGGCCAGACTGGCAGCGTCGCCACCTTCTTTGACGCTGATGTTCCTGGTGCAACAAGTTTTCCAACTGTTATTCTAACGGGCGCTAGTTTCAACGAGTCATTATGGAAAAAGATTGGCCAGGTAATCATAAACTCTGTATTGAAGACGTAAAGTTGATATTTGGTTAGCTAATACTAAGTCGTTTTCAATTTTGTTTAGGTTGTCTCCACAGAAGCAAGAGCCATGTACAATCTAGGTCATGCTGGATTAACATTTTGGAGTCCAAACATAAATGTAGTGAGGGATCCTAGGTGGGGAAGAGCTTTAGAGACACCAGGAGAAGATCCATTTGTTGTTGGAGTATATGGAGTAAATTATGTCAGAGGGTTGCAAGATGTTGAGGGGACTTTGAATAATACCACAGACCTCAACACTAGGCCTCTTAAGGTTGCTGCATGTTGCAAGCATTATGCAGCTTACGACGTCGATAATTGGCACGGAGTCGATCGCTACCATTTTGATGCCAGAGTAAAAATTTAGACAAACTAGATACTTAACTTACATGATTGAATTTCAAATGTAGAGTAATATAGCATGGTCATTTTTTATGTTTTTTTTTGTTTCCTGAAGGTAACAGAGCAAGACATGGAGGAGACGTTTCTTAAGCCGTTTGAAATGTGCGTGAAAGAGGGAGATGCAAGCAGCGTTATGTGCTCTTACAACATGGTTAATGGCATTCCAACATGCGCTGATCCAGTACTTCTGAAGGAAACGGTCAGAGGGGAGTGGAATCTTCATGGGTACGTACTAAATCCATTAATATCATTGCTAAGTTATATATTTGAAAACTGGAAGTTAAATTTGTGCTGCATTTTCAGATATATTGTAGCGGATTGTGATTCGATTCAAGTAATAATAGAGAATCAAAAATGGCTCAACGACACACCCGAGGATGCCGTTGCTCAAGCTTTAAAAGCAGGTTTGGACTTGGACTGCGGGTACTTTTACACAATGTATGCCAACAGCTCAGTCAGAATGGGAAAAGTGAAAGAGGCAGAAATAGACAAGGCCCTGAAAAACCTCTACATTGTTCTCATGAGGCTTGGACTTTTTGATGGCATCCCAGTGTTCGAAAAGCTTGGAAAATTGGATATTTGCTCTTCCGATCACATAGAATTGGCAACTGAGGCAGCCCGACAAGGAATCGTTCTTCTCAAGAATGTCAATGCAACTTTGCCTTTGAGCCCAGCCATAGCCAAGACCATAGCAGTTGTTGGGCCAAATGCCAATGCCACCAAAGCCATGATCGGGAACTACGCAGGTTGGCATAATTGAACAACTTATACTCTTTATAATTACTTCAATTCTTGGAAATTCATTTTCATCAAAATCTTGTTTTAGGTATCCCTTGCCAGTACACATCTCCGGTTGATGGCTTCTCAGAATTCGGTGGACGAGTGATATACGAAATGGGTTGTCCTGATGTGTTGTGTAAGGATGATAGCTTGATAGGTCCAGCAGTAGAAGCTGTAAAGAAAGCAGATGCTACTATTCTAGTCGTTGGCTTGGATTTAAGCGTGGAGGCTGAAAGCTTGGACAGGAATGATTTGCTACTTCCAGGCTACCAACCTCAACTGATCAATCAAACAGCAGCAGCCTCCAAAGGCCCTGTTATTCTTGTTATCATGTCAGGTGGTGGCGTCGACATTTCTTTCGCCAAAAACAACCCCAAAATCCAAGCAATCCTCTGGGCCGGATATCCTGGAGAGGAAGGTGGCCGGGCCATTGCAGATGTTGTCTTTGGGAAATACAATCCTGGTATCCCTATACTCTTGCATTTTATTTTGTTGGGGGATTTTAAGGTTATATATGAGTGATATAACTGCAAAAACTACCTGATTTTTACTTGACGCAGGTGGAAAATTGCCTCTCACATGGCATGAAAACGGCTACGTTGATATGTTGCCCATGACATCTATGTCATTGAGGCCAATTGACAGCTTAGGCTACCCAGGACGAACCTACAAGTTCTTCAATGGCTCTACGGTTTATCCATTTGGATATGGCCTTAGCTACACCAACTTCGCCTACAAACTCATCTCTTCCACAAATTCATTGCTCCTAAAATTGAATAAGTTTCAGCACTGTCGTGACCTAAACTACAAAGATGGCTCATCTAAGCCCGTTTGTCCTGCAATTTTGATTGATGACCTAAAATGCGACACTTATAACTTTCAAATAACGATCAATGTGCATAATATTGGTAAAAGAGATGGGAGTGAAGTTGTGATAGTATATTGGTTGCCTCCAAGTGGAATTGCTGATGCTCCCATCAAGCAATTGATTGCATTCAAGAGGATTTTTGTGTTGGCTGGCCAAAGTCAAAGAGTTGTTTTTCAATTGAATGCTTGCAAGAGTTTGGGCATTGTAGATTATCGGGGTTACAATTTGTTACCTTCGGGTGCAGGCAAGATAGTCGTTGGAGATAATTTGCTCTCAATTCCACTCCAAATTAATTTACAACATTGATTGCTAGGAGTACAACGTGCTAATGCTTGTAAATATGTATAGTTGGTTCGCAGCATTGTAGTTGTATCCTGATTAGGTGCGCCCCTGTAAATAGGATGGATGTGATTGTTCCTCCATGAAATCATAACATTTTCTTATAGTTAATTAACTTTGCATTATATCTTGTAACACAATTATTCTCAAATCATTATTGTAGATGAATGTTTTAAACTATTAATATGGATTAATAAATGTTTTAAAATAATTATAAAATACTATTAGTTAAATCATTATAAATAATACACTCTATGTTGAAAAATTATATTGAATTTTTATGTATGTAGGCCTAGCATGACTTCTGCGCCAAATATATTAATCTCCATATAGACAAGTGTGAAATCTATTAGTTAATAATTATATGTTTGAAATTTGTATAAAGTATTTACAGAACCTTATACTAATTGTTTTTATTATAATGTCTTGTATGTAATTTATTACATATTTTATACGACTAGAAAGGTGTCACGTGCGATGCACGTGACTTGTTTTTTTTATTTTTTTTTACGTTCGTTCTATAAATTATTTTTCATTTATATCAATTCAAATGCTTATCGAATAGATAAATAGAAAATAAAAAATAAATTATGATTTGAAGTTGTAAAATAAGTGGGGCCTCTAGCATAGTTTATGAACAATCTAAGATAATATGCTTCTTCTTTTATGGGACTTAAAACCGTGTGTGTAACCTATCACCTACATTTTTTCTTCCTTGCACTCCTATGTCTATATTGTTTGTCTCAAACATAATATTTTACTAATATTTATATTGTTTGAATCCCCAATAAAAAATATTGGAAAACATTCTTTTTGCAATTTTACTACACCTTGTCTTTCCTTTTAGGGTGATATCTATCATTCTTTAATGTAATTCAAATTGCGAATTGATAGGTTATGGCGATAGTAATCAATCTTGTAGTTTCTAGTTTTATGTCATTAAGTTGAAGAACGAACAATTGATTTTTTCCCCCAAATGCATTGCTACAAGATTGATAGCAAAAGCTTGATATCTATATAAACAAATTATGATTTGCAAAAATGAAAATTTCATATGAAAAATATTTAAAATTTTGATAAAAAAGGAATAGAAAATATATATTCACATCAGTTTAAAACCTCAATTTTGTTGTGCTTCGTGGATTATTTTTTGGTTAAACTTTGCATGTTAATAATGAAAAGATAACAAGTATCTCTTCCTGTTATAAGAGTAATAAATAATAGAATCAACTACAAAAATAAGATATAAACGTGTTTATTGTTCTCTAATAATTGTTGTACTACTTGTAAGAGTCACCTGGATAGATTTGTTCTTCTTAATTGCATCATTGAATGTTTTGGTACCTTTTGTCTGAATGTTTCGATGCCATCTTGTATCACTTCTTGGGAAATAAGTGAATTTTGCAATATATCATAACATTCATAATAATGTACTATTCTATATTTATGACCTTAACGTGCATGAACAATAGTATATTGTTAAACTAATTTATTATGATTACTTCCTTCAGTCAAAATTGCCGTAACTTGATAAGCATTTGAAATTTTTTAAATTAAATTAGTCTAATTTCATATTTCTTTTAAATATGGAGCTCAAATATCGTTCATTGAAAGGTGATTGTTTAACGTTGCAAAGGTTTTTGCGCATGAATTTATCTCCACAAATTTTATAAATTTTCTCATAATTGCTTCTGATAAATCTGATTTTTTTAGTATTTTCTATTCTCAAACTCATTTTCTGTTTTAACAAAATACTACTAAAGTTACCACGCTTATTTTCTTTTGGAATTTAACCCAGAAAATTATGATTTACCATGCCGTGTGTTTGAAAAGTACAATTCGATAATTGTAAATGCAAGTTCTTTATCTAATCTCACATCAAATGAAGTAAAAGAGAATGTGCACTTTTAAACTCAAATATTTTTTTCGAAGTTGATAACCTCTTTTGGTAAAAAAATAAACAACTTATGCAATTTATCTAGCATTTAAGTAAAAGCAAGTCTAATTTTTTCCATTGCCACAATGAAATGTTTGAGGTTCTTTTAAATCTTACAACGTCACAGTAGATGTAATTACATACTTTATTCAATTCATAAGTTTTTTAGCACACATGATCATAAATTCTCAAACCTAATAAAAAAATGAGATTAAGATTTAAAATTTTACTATTTGATATTATTTGCGCAGATATATGATATTTATTGAAAAATATAGAGTACATATTTATTTAAAATCCACTAACATTTTGATTGATAAGAAATCATTTATGCTCTTAGAAAATATAAATTAATGAATATTAACAATTGAATTATTTATGAATTAACTCTTTTTCATTCAAAGCTACATTAAAAGAGAGGTACTAACTTATTAATTTTTTTTATTTTTTTTCCTTCATGATTTAATTGACTTTCTTATTTTCTTGAACTCTTTAATTTTATTTGTATATTCGTGTCTCTCTCTAGGACTTAGTGTAGCATGTTCCCTTTTCATCTTATCTCGTCTTTATGTCAAACTAAATATGTTATAATAATATTATTAAAAAATTATGCCCATATGTCTAAAATATAGGTGATATTTTTCTATATAGACATATATGATGATATATTAAATATATATTTGAATATCCAATACTAAATCAACTAAACATGAAATTGATTCAAGATAAAAGTTTATCAATTTAATACCATTTTAAAACCCTTTACTGAAAAATGGAATAATGAAAGCATGTGAATTCAATAATGACTAAAATAAATATATGTTAAAAAACTTAAAATTTAAAATGACATAATTTATATATATATTTTTTATAATATAATGACTAATAGAAGCCGACTATTGAATTCTTTCATTTTTGAGTGATACTTGAGAAACTTTTATTTTTTAATTTATTTTCTATCATTGTCAATGAATTAAATCGGTGTCAATTCTTATTCCATAATTTTAATTTAATTTCTATTTTTAATTTTTAGTTAATTGAAAAGTTCTTTTTGGTTTTTTGGACAATAAATTATTCAATTGTTATTTTATGAAAGAAAACTAAAAATATGATTCAAATGATACAATGATTTATAAGTTGGTGTCCTCTAAACTTAGATGAAAAAATAAAATTTATATTGCTTATTTAATCTATATTGTTAATGGACCACTTGTAATTAATCTAAAATGAGAAAAAGAAAAAAAAAAAAGAAAAAAGTTTGTAATGCATTTGATTTATCTATAATGATTTTGTTCTCGTTTTTGTATTTTCTTAGTTAAGCCAAAAATAGAGAAAGTTTCAGTTTGGTCAATTTTAAACCTTTAATATCATTGTATAAGATAAAAATATTATATTATTTTATAACTTTTTTAATTAGAAAAAGTGTGAAAATTATTTCTTTAAAAGTTTGCTAGTTTATAAATCTATATGAGTTGGATTATGAATTAAGTTGGCTATTAATATAATAACTACCTAAAGTGTTAACTGATATTCATTGTTCAAAATAACTATTTATATTTTATTAATTATTTAATGTTTAACAATATAAAAATAAGAACTTTTGATTCTGGAATACTATGTATTCAACCGGGTATATGCTTTGCATCTAGGGGGTATCTATTTTGTAAGGGTATGGATGGAGACATATAGGCTGATATAATATCTTATGTAGTGAAATTTATTTATTAATATTCTATTTTATATATGGATAGAAAATATTTCACTATATCATATTAATGTTATTATTAAACTCAAATAAATATTTTTTAAACTTAATAGTTTGAATTACATGATAACAATCCAATAATACGTACTTTTTTTTGGGGGGGGGGGGAACTCAAATCTTAATTAAATATGATCAAGTTTAAGTCAATTATATAATGAGTGAATTATAGTTGTTATGTCTTTGATGTATACTTTAACAATGTTTATCATATGATCAGTTAAGTCATGCGAAACTTGGTCTTGATAAAGTTTTTCCCACCCTTCATCACGTACCAGATAAAAAAAAATAATTTGATCCTTCAAAAGGTTGTTTGATAAAAATAAATTTAAAATATATTTCTATACTATTGCCTTTTAAAAATAATTATTGACGGTTAGTAATGCCACATTATTATTTTAATTGAAAAATAATTTATTTAAAAAACTATTTAAAGAAGTAAAATTTTAGATGATTCTTTTTCACAGCTACTAATAGAGCTATCAACTATATGTGTGTGTGTGTGTATATATATATTTCTTTTGACCCACTTTTTGTCTTCTAACTTAAATAAGGTTAAGAAACTTTCTCGTATTTGTGATACAACATAAAAGTATCTTTTGCTATTAATTTTCAAAAGAAAATGTGCACATCATTTTATGTAAAATTAACTAAAGCATATATAGAAATATATATGTATATATATATAAGTACACAAATAAATGAAAAGATTAAAAAATAAATAAACTTAGTTTATTCTCTTTCATTGTCATATTAAATATAATATTACATATGAATTATTATGATATCTAATAAATATTTCTCTCTTTTTAATTTTGAGGAAGAATTCATATTTGTACAATGCATTTATGGAAAATCATTCTCTTTTTTTTTTTTATCAATTAAATATGTGATTGTAAGACTTAATCTATTTTTTTCATTGTCATATTAAATTTACTACATTTGAATTGAATAAATATTTTGACATGTAAAAGATATTTCTTTTCTTATTTTTGAGGGAGAACGGATAAGGAATATCCTCGCAAATGTATTTATGAAGTGTTATTTTTTTCCTCATCAATTATTATTATTTCTTAATTAATAATAATTAAGTATAATTTCTTAATTAATTTCAATTCAATTATTATTTTTTATGAGTTTAATTAAAATAAATTTAATTTAATTGTAATTGACCATACAACCATATGTATTGAATGTGAAGGGGAAGGAACATTGAGCAAGGAGTACCACCAACAGGGTTCAGATTTGCCTCCATTCCCTTCCCTCTTCTTTGTGAATCGAAGTAGTAGCATGTTTGCCTAGTTTTAATCTCTTTTACCACTCTCTCATTACTCCTAAAAAATTGGCTGCTATAGATCTATTGGACTAAAAGGATATTTAAGCACATATCTCATTATTGGTCATATTATTTTGTATGATTTTATTTAAAAATATATTTAACTTGTAATAAATACAATGATATATGGTTGATGTGTATACATTGTTTAGGATGAAAAGATTTATCTAATTAATTGCAATTTTTATTTTTTATGAGTCCAAATACAATGTTTATACATTTGATGTGTATACATTATTTAAATTAAAAAGACTTAATTTAGTTAATTATAATTATTATTTTCTATAAATATAATTAAAAATAAATTTAATTTGGTTAGATTACCTTTAAACCATATGTATTAAATGTGATAATTTTATTAGAGAGGGATATTTTTGTCCTCATATAAAAGAGAAGAAACCACTATACCCATTAATACTTTGTAGGCAGTATAAAGAGTTAGTTTGTTTTAGAGATTAGTCTAACACTTATCACTTTTCTTATATTATGTTTCTTTTATAATGAGATCTAATTACCATTGTGGCGGTAGTTTAGTTGGATAGAGCCCATTATTTTGCTCAAGGAGGTCATGTGTTTGAACTTGTTTGCGATAGTAGCTTGTGAACCAATTACCTCTGCTGATCTAATTAAAAAAAGTCACGTATCCTAGGCTTTTAAGCTATTTAGTTATTTTATGATGTTAAATCAGTAATTTATTGTAGAGTTTTGACACCGTTAGCTATTTTACTAACGGTAGATGACTTTAGGGGGTGGTATTTGAAGATTTTTGGTAGTACAAGGGGGTATTTGAAGATTTTGGAAGTAGAGGGGGTATTTGATACATACCCTATAGTACGGGGGGTAAAATGAATTTAACCCTTATTATTATTGCATAAATGATAATGTTAATTTATAATTTTTCCATTTATTTATTCTACATGTTTTATTTAAAGCTTAAACCATTCTCCATATTACTTGAGATAATTTATAACTTTCAAGTAAAATAAGTTAATCACCTTCTTATAATAATTGTTAATGCAAGCCTTATCCATTAAAAACTATCACATGAGAATCAATACATATGAATATCACCCAATTTAAATAAGTTTTAGTCAATGCTAGAACAAACTAATCACCTTTTATTGTAAATATTGATTCAAGGGAAACATCTAAAAATAGGGTATAGAGAGTAATTTTTCTTTTTTATATATACACACACGTTAAAAATTCTCTAAGTTTGAATCATCAACCTCATTCTTTATGTATAAAATTATTGTTACTGGTTCAAATGACCACCCGACAAATAGGACACAAAGAGTAAAAATCGGACATTTCAATCATAAAACAATTCCTACCTATCCAATATTGCATGGTAATAACATCATACAATTTTATGTTATTCTTAACCTCAAATTTATCTCCATTTTTAATGATCTCCACAAAAAGACTGCCGTAATTTCCGAATCAATATCCTATAAATTAAGACAAAATAACCAGTCCTAAAACGTACCTTTTTCCTCCAACATTCCAACCTTCTCCAACATTACATGACTCCACCATGGCTGCTAACTTTTATTTTCTTCTATCTTTAACAGCAGCCACTTTCTTGTTCCATTTCACTATTGCAAGAAATGCCCCCTCAACTTCGAGCATTACTACCTCAAACTTCAATACTACTAGAAGCTACACTCATGTTTGTGATCCTGTAAGATATTCTGACCTCGGATTGGACATGAGACAATTTGCATTCTGTGATAAATCCCTCCCATATGAGGTCAGGGTCAAAGATTTGATCGACAGAATGACTCTCGATGAAAAAGCCATCCAAATTGGAGACACCGCAACTGGGGTCCCAAGAATCGGGCTCCCCAAGTATGAATGGTGGTCTGAGGCCTTGCATGGGGTCTCCAACGTCGGTCAAACTGGCAGCGTCGCCACCTTCTTTGACGCTGATGTCCCTGGCGCAACAAGTTTTCCAACTGTTATTCTAACAGGCGCTAGTTTCAACGAGTCATTATGGAAAAAGATTGGCCAGGTAATTCATAAACTCAATATTTAAGACATGAGGTTGATGTTTGGTTAGCTAATAGTTGGCTTTTTTATTCTTTTTTGTTTAGGTTGTTTCCACAGAAGCAAGAGCCATGTACAATCTAGGTCACGCCGGATTAACATTTTGGAGTCCAAACATTAATGTAGTGAGGGATCCTAGGTGGGGAAGAGCCTTAGAGACACCAGGAGAAGATCCATTTGTTGTTGGACTATATGGAGTAAATTATGTCAGAGGGTTGCAAGATGTTGAGGGGACTTTGAATAATACCACAGACCTCAACACTAGGCCTCTTAAGGTCGCTGCATGTTGCAAGCATTATGCAGCTTATGACGTCGATAATTGGCATGGAGTCGACCGCTACCATTTTGACGCCAGAGTAAAAATTTAGACAAACTAGATACTGGACTTACATGATTGAATTTCAAATGTAGAGTAATAGCATGGTCATTTTTTACGTTTTTCTATTTCTTGCAGGTAACGGAGCAAGACATGGAGGAGACGTTTCTTAGGCCGTTTGAAATGTGCGTGAAAGAGGGAGATGCAAGCAGCGTTATGTGCTCTTACAACATGGTTAATGGCATTCCAACATGCGCTGATCCAGTACTTCTGAAGGAAACGGTCAGAGGGAAGTGGAATCTTCATGGGTACGTACTAAATCCATTAATATCATTGCTAAGTTATATATTTGAAAACTGGAAGTTAAATTTGTCCTGCATTTTCAGATATATTGTAGCGGATTGTGATTCGATTCAAGTAATAATAGAGAATCAAAAATGGCTCAACGACACACCCGAGGATGCCGTTGCTCAAGCTTTAAAAGCAGGTTTGGACTTGGACTGCGGGTACTTTTACACAATGTATGCCAACAGCTCAGTCAGAATGGGAAAAGTGAAAGAGGCAGAAATAGACAAGGCCCTGAAAAACCTCTACATTGTTCTCATGAGGCTTGGACTTTTTGATGGCATCCCTGTGTTCGAAAAGCTTGGAAAATTGGATATTTGCTCTTCGGATCACATAGAATTGGCAACTGAGGCAGCCCGACAAGGAATCGTTCTTCTCAAGAATGTCAATGCAACTTTGCCTTTGAGCCCAGCCATAGCCAAGACCATAGCAGTTGTTGGGCCAAATGCCAATGCCACCAAAGCCATGATCGGGAACTACGCAGGTTGGCATAATTGAACAACTTATACTCTTTATAATTACTTCAATTCTTGGAAATTCATTTTCATCAAAATCTTGTTTTAGGTATCCCTTGCCAGTACACATCTCCGGTTGAAGGCTTCTCAGAATTCGGTGGACGAGTGATATACGAAATGGGTTGTCCTGATGTGTTGTGTAAGGATGATCGCTTGATAGGTCCAGCAGTAGAAGCTGTAAAGAGAGCAGATGCTACTATTCTAGTCGTTGGCTTGGATTTAAGCGTGGAGGCTGAAAGCTTGGACAGGAATGATTTGCTACTTCCAGGCTACCAAACTCAACTGATCAATCAAACAGCAGCAGCCTCAAAAGGCCCTGTTATTCTTGTTATCATGTCAGGTGGTGGCGTCGACATTTCTTTCGCCAAAAACAACCCCAAAATCCAAGCAATCCTCTGGGCCGGATATCCTGGAGAGGAAGGTGGCCGGGCCATTGCAGATGTTGTCTTTGGGAAATACAATCCTGGTACCCCTATACTCTTGCATTTTATTTTGTTGGGGATTTTAAGGTTATATATGAGTGATATAATTGCAAAAACTACCTGATTTTTACTTGACGCAGGTGGAAAATTGCCTCTCACATGGCATGAAAACGGCTACGTTGATATGTTGCCCATGACATCTATGTCATTGAGGCCAATTGACAGCTTAGGCTACCCAGGACGAACCTACAAGTTCTTCAATGGTTCTACGGTTTATCCATTTGGATATGGTCTTAGCTACACCAATTTTGCCTACAAGCTCATCTCTTCCACAAATTCATTGCTCGTGAAATTGAACAAGTTCCAGCATTGTCGCGACCTAAACTACAAAGATGGCTCATCAAAGCCTGCTTGCCCTGCAATATTGATTGATGACCTAAAATGCGACGTTTATAACTTTCAAATAACGATCAATGTGCAGAATGTTGGTAAAAAAGATGGGAGTGAAGTTGTGATAGTATATTGGTCGCCTCCAAGTGGAATCGTTGATGTTCCCATCAAGCAATTGATTGCATTCAAGAGGATTTTTGTGTTGGCTGGCCAAAGTCAAAGAGTTGTCTTTCAATTGAATGCTTGCAAGAGTTTGGGCGTTGTGGATTATAGGGGTTACAATTTGTTACCTTCGGGTGCAGGCAAGATAGTCGTTGGAGATAATTTGCTCTCAATTCCACTCCAAATTAATTTACAACATTGATTGCAAGGAGTACAACGTGCTAATGCTTGTAAATATGTATAGTTGGTGTTAAAGATGTCTCTGATTGATTTGCAGCATTATAGCTGTACGGTTGTACCATGATTAGGTGCGCCCTGTAAATAGGATGGATGTGATTGTTCCTCCATGCAATAAGAACATTTTCTTATGGTTAATTAACTTCGCATTATATCTTGCAACACAATTATTCTCAAATCATCATTGTAGATAAATGTTTCAAACTGTTAATATAAATAAATAAAAAAAAAAACACTATAAGTTAAATCATTATACAAAATACACTTTATATTGAAAATTTATATTGAATTTTTATATGGATAGGTCTAACATAACTTCCACACCAAATATATTGATCTCCATATAGTCAATAGTAAAATGTATTATTTGATAATTATGTGTTCGAAATTTGTATAAAGTATTTACAAAACCTTATACTAATTATTTTTACTGTTATGTCTTGTATGTAATTTATTAAATATTTTATTCTATAGTTAGGTTATTTTAGAGATTAGAGTATTTTTTGTTTCTTAAATTAGAATACAATAATGTCGTAAATTAAAATATTAATTAATAAATAATTCAGTATCATCATCATTATTATTGTTATTATTTTTTAACAAGAAAGAGCATGGGTTGGATCCCTATAGGAGTGTTCACAGTTCGATAAATCGATCGAACCGAATTAAAATCGAAATTTTGGTTTGAACCGAATACCGAGAAAAAAAAATCGGTATTCAGTTTGGTTTCGATTTTTTGTACTGGTTTACCTAACCGAACCGAATTACCGAATTGTTAATTAATAAATATATATTAATTTGGGCTGAAGAAGTGATTCAACATGCCGTGGGGTTCTCCAAGTCATTCTGGGAAGTGTGTGAGATTGGTTGTGTTCTTCCATGTTATTCTGTAATTTGACTTGATCTGGTGAGTTACATTCGCCCCTTTAGATCTTATTTAACAGTGATCCTATTTGCACTAGTTTGAAAATTTCATCAACAAAAATTCATAGTCTAGTCTTCTGAAAGAGATAAAACATGCTCAATCTTCTGCATGTGTTACACAAATGTGTATTCTGTGTTTGAGTCCTATATCCATGCACTTCAAGGGAGTTGCAACTAATACATTTTTCATTTATAGATTAATGTTTGAATTTCGTTTTCTAGAAAGAATGATTCAGAGCTTAATGCACCATGTTCTGAATCTATGTCAATCCTGATGAGCTTTCTAAATTTAAGAGAGCACAGAATTGTAATATGCTTGAGATTATACGACTCTTGGTTTCGAATCATATGTCTGTATCGTCCTCTCCTTTTCCTCCACAGTAGTATTACTGCAATTTTTAATGTGGAAATTCCAGGTTTCTTTTGAAATTTAAGTCCTGATTGTTACTATTTTATTTTCATTTGAATAACTTCTTTTAGTGTGGAATCTTTGCAGGTCAATTTTGTTTATCTCATTTCAGTAGATTTCTATTCCGAGTATACCTGATTTTAGTTGGAGGAGTGAAAGTACTGGGAATGCACATTTCAGTTGCCGTAAAGAAATATAAGAAAGTGAAAGATCTTGGAACAATTAACATGTGCTCTGGGAGCATTGCTTTTCACCAATTGATGCAAGTTTGCCAGGTCAGTGCTTCATAAGTTCACAATGTTTGCTGTAAAGTCTTCCTTTTCTTTGCAGTTTTACATATTATGAAACGAACTTATTTGATGTGTGCAATCCCAATCCTGTTAATAGCTACAACATAATTCTTGTGCTCTGGGATTAATATGCAATTTGGAGTTCTTTTTCCCCAGTTGGAAGGATTTCCTGCTTTTCCGTATCTGGTTTGTTGCACTGTCGGTGTTTACTTGCTCATCTTCTTACTTACTAACCATACATGCGAGTGCTGTACCGGTTTTTGAATGACCTTGATTTTGTTTTGGAATTGTGAATAGACCTTTCGTGTAAATTATTGGAGGTGCCATTTTTTATGTTTCTTTGATCATTTTCCATTGCAACTTATCATTTTCATGCTCAAGTCTTTAAATAGTTCTTGGATTTCTTTTTCTTACAGGCCGAGTATTTTCGTCAGTTGCTTAAACCTGTTACGTAGTTTTGCTTAGTCGATGTGTTTGGACATTGGGATTGACAGTCTTGTGGTCTGGTTGGCCCAGAGAACTCGGAGAACTACTGAGCACATACCTTTGATCAAAACTAGACAGCTTTCTTCTGCCATAGTGGCCACACCATAAAACTCTTGCTACTACCCTAAAACTGTTACCTTACTTGAAATTGAATGGTAAAGTCTTTCAGAAGCTACGCATTTGTATATCCACAAACTCATTCAAAACCATCGTGCTCATGCATACTGACCAGACATACTTTCCTGGAAAACCGAGACAACCTCTTGCCGATCACTTAGACTATTACATGCAAAATTCTCCTATGTCATATGACTTTAATGGTGGAATTATGCCCCCAGGTATTAAACCTCTTGCAGCCTTCCATAAAGTAGATATCCAGCCCTCTGCTGCCTGCCGTAGAAACTTTGTTATCTTTGACCAAACTACCACCTGAAGCCAGATGATGTTCCATCCTGAAATAAGCTCCAAATTCTTTTATCCTGCTTTTGGTGTAGATACCATCTTTCAAGACAACATTGATCAGAAGGATGCAAATGATGTGACAAAAATTGCCTTTCCTCTTGAAGAAGATTCAGATGATATAGATGCCCTTTTGAGCACAGAAGATGATGAAACTGAAGAACTTGACGATGATGAGATGAGCACAGCACGAACAGGTGCAATCTATGGATGTAATTCCCTGGAGTTGTGCTCCAATTATGAGTCGCTATCAGGAAAGAGAGGGATGGTTTACAGAACATCTTATGGGAGCCGCTGCAATGACAAGCATCTGAGAATGAGGAAGATGGTGAAGGCATTAAGAGGAACCGTTCCTGGTGCCGAACAGTTGAGTAATGTGGCTGTTCTTGATGAAGCCATTTGGTACCTGAAGTCTCTCAGGGTGGAAGTGCAGAAGATGGGAGTCAGAAATTTAAAAGGGTGAACATCAAATTTATATCAATTTCATTGTATAAGATGGTCGTAATGTCTCAATATTTATATATGTTCCTTTGATCTTCAGATCAAGAGTCTTATCTGTGGTTGAGTAGAGAGTGTAGTAGGTAGACTTGATTTTTAATTTATACATCTGAACATCTATTTTTACACCGTTCATTCGTTTTCTCCCTTGTAATTTTCTGCCTGTTTATGCAAAAACAGACAAGTTTGTCCTAAGTTATAACCTGTCCTGATGCCTGGTCATTCACAGGCCTCAGAATTCCACCTGATACAAGAAAACGCAACTCAAAAGAGCTTGAAAACGAACCATTAGGCATAATTTCAAGAATATTTTGGTTGTCCCCTTAGCAAAAAGTTTTCACTGTTGAAGCCTTGGTACCTTAGCAAGGTATTAACTACGGCAAAACAAGCCTCAATCATGGACAACAACAAGCGCGTGTCTTTTTATGCTAAGATACATAAGCTTCTTCTAAGATCAAAACTAGTTTTAGAATTTTTCTGATGCAACTTAACAGTTTTCAAAACAATTGCAGAGCATACTCAATTTTTCAGACGTTGAGGATAACTTGATGAAAATAAGAAGGATAATTGTAAGAAGACAATCCAAACTATTTTTTTCAAACTAGGCTTTACTTCACCTTGCTCTACCTTTCAATTACAAAGAGCTTCTTTTATAGAGGAAAAACACCACTGTAAAAATACAATAATTTAAAAATCTTAGACCTAATGAGGATAAGTTGACTCATACATAGTACAATAATTTAAAAGTGTTGGACCTCTTTTTCCTTAATTTGATCGAGAGCATTGAAATACATAAATACCTCGAATGATGCAACTTCACATCATAGATTTGGAAATCCCCCACCCTTTATAGCTTTAGAGAAAAGGAGAGTATCCAGAGATACTAGAAAATAGGAGGTAATAACGAAAAAAGAGTAGATTAAGAAAACACATCAACAATGACAGCTTGGCCGAGTGGTCTAAGGCGCCAGATTTAGGCTCTGGTCCGAGAGGGCGTGGGTTCAAATCCCACAGCTGTCAATTCATCTTTCTTTTTAAAATTTTTTTTTCTTCTCTTATTATTATTTGGGTTCAGTGAGGACAAATGATTACAAATATTTAAGGAAAGGCTATTACTTGCAACTGAGTTATTGCAAGCCAATTGTAGCTAAATGGTCGGCAAACAAAACAATTTATCTCAACTTACATCAATGCAAACAACTTGATTCTATGGACCTATAGTGCCCACCATTCTGAGGCATCATTCGGTTACATAACCAATCAAAAGAAAATACAAAACCTGCATGCGGTACACCCACTTGGCTAGGACAATCAAGAAGAGATTGAAATATTAGAAATGATTCAAATGATTGACGTGCCTAACAATAATATATCACGAAGCTTTTTCATGGCATTCAAAGGCTGCAGAAATTTGATCGTTTCTATATTTGTCTGGGAACAAATTCTCCGGCAAAGTTAAAGGTGAAATCTTCATGACTCCGGCAAAGTTCAAGGCTTGAATGTCATTGTCGCAGATTCAAAGATCCAGTGGCAATTATTAGATTGCAGACTCCAGAGAGCTTTGCCAGGCATTTCTAACTTGAAATTTCAGTCTCTACTCGCAGATCATTCTGCAAGAACTCATCAATGGTGCCATCAAAATGGCTATCTGAAATCTGAATGCATAAAAGCAGCTTTTCTCAGAAGCAAATTAGCAAGTCCAAGTGGCTCATTCTTCTCACCATTCAAGAAATGCTTAATGCCTTAATCCACAAATACCAACCTCTACACTTCTTTAACACTCTCTGTTGCCTTCATCCCAACAATCTTCCCCTAGAATCCCATTGTCACTGCCTACATCACTAATGGCTACCCTTTTGTTAGAACCTGCCGAGCGCCTAAGCTGCATCAACAGCTCAATAACACCATCAAGATTGAATCTTTCATCTTGATGAACAGTCTCTTGGATTTGAATCAATTGTATGAAACAAAAGAGGAAATGGGAGTTCAGCAGAACATCATGTCATAGGATGATATTTTGTTAAAACAAAAGATAATAATGAGACCTCCATAGATACTAACAAATTATACACTCATCCTGGTATGAGAAAATGAGGATCCTTTCTTTCTTTTCAATTTTTTTTTTCCCTTCAATAATTGCAGCAACTTAAGGAAAAATATACATGCTAATTAGCACCCAATATTATCTACTAAGATTGTCATTCATAAAATAACAGGCCACTAACATGAATTCTTCTACGATGCAAGATAAGCCTAACCTATCGGCGGATCATTCTGCAAGAACTCATCGACGGTAGAGGGGAACACAAATCCTCCAAAACCATCGCAGTCATCATCTGAATGCAGAAAAGCAGCTTTTCCCAAAAGCAAATGTGCCAATATGAATGGCTCTTTCTTCTCACCGTTCAAGAAATGCTTAATCCACCTTTCCAACCTCTCCACTTCCTTCACGCTCTTCGGTCCCTTGACCCCCACAACCTTCCCGTAAAACCCATCATCACAGCCTGCTTCATTAACGATCGCCCTTTCGTTAAGCTCTTCAGAATCTGACAAGCGCAAGAGCTGCATCAACAGCTCAATATCATCGTCAAGATTGAATCTTTCAGCTAGATCAACGGCTTCTTGGACTTCTGCTTGATTTTCGTGAGGTAAACTGCGATGGGTTGGTGGGAAGTCAGGGGAGTTCGACAGAAATTCTTGTGGGACTTCGCTTTCTTGGAGGTTCGAGGCATTTGTATTGCTGGTGGAATGGTTGCAGTTGAGGTAAATGGGTGTGCCAAGAGAATCTATTTGTTGCGTGTCGTTCATGATTTCTTGGTGTTCTGGGGGTACCGGTGGCGGCGGCGGCGGCGGCGAAACAGTAGAGGGAGCTGATGAATGGTTTTCAAGTTTGAGTCTTTTTTCCAGGTGTTTGAGAGAGGTGAAAAATTGGGTATGTGAAGAAGGCGAAGATCTTTGCATTCTGAGACTTGGAAATGTACGCAATTTTAGGGTTTTAGATTATCACAATGGGATGATAGGGAAAACTTGGACCTACTAGCGGGAGCCGGGAATTATATTTGTCATCATTGAGGCCATTTATATTTTAATCCCGTCAAAAGTGTAATGCGACTTGCTTTACTACAGCGTTGACGCGTCTTTGGCGTTCGCAAATTTTTATCTGTGACGACACTTTCTCCGTTTTCTTTCTTCCAATTCTTATGTAGTTTATATTTGTGAATAGTTGGATATCTTGACTAAAACCTTGAGTTTTGGAGGTTTCAATTTGTTGTCTTGATAAGAGAGGTATCCACCATTAGAGAAATTGAGCAAATTTATGCAAAAAAATCACATGTTTTCCATTAGATCAGACCCATTTACACCATAAACAGAGCTCCATACATATTGAAAACTCAGCCTCATTCAAGAACAAATTGTGGGCTCATATTCTTAAGCTCACTTTCCGGGAACGAAGTTTGTGGCGTAGGCCCAGGCATTGTTGTTAACTGGGTCGGCAAGATGGTCAGCAAGGTTCTCCAATGGTCCCTTTCCGGTGACAATTGCCTGAACGAAGAATCCAAACATGGAGAACATGGCAAGTCTGCCATTCTTGATCTCCTTAACCTTGAGCTCAGCGAAGGCCTCTGGGTCATCAGCAAGACCCAATGGGTCGAAGCTGCCACCAGGGTAGATTGGGTCGGTGACCTCACCGAGTGGCCCACCGGCAATACGGTAGCCCTCAACAGCTCCCATCAACACAACTTGGAAACCCCAGATGGCCAAGATGCTCTGGGCGTGGATCAAGCTTGGGTTACCCAAGTAGTCGAGTCCACCTTCGCTGAAGATCTGGGATCCGGCCTTGAACCAGACGGCCTCACCGAACTTGACACCGTTGCGGGCCAAGAGCTCGGGGAAGACGCATCCAAGAGCTCCAAGCATGGCCCATCTACAGTGGATCACCTCAAGCTCACGGTTCTTGGCAAAAGTCTCTGGGTCAGCTGAAAGGCCAGCAGTGTCCCAGCCGTAGTCGCCGGGGAATTCACCGGTGAGGTAGCTCGGGGGCTCGCCGGAGAATGGGCCCAAGTACTTAACACGGTCTGGGCCATACCATGGGCTGCCGGATGAGACGGACTTGGAAACAGCCTTCCTCATGGAAACCCTGCCGTTGCCGGTGATCTCGGAGGCGGAGGGAGACAGCTTGACTGCCTGTCCGGCGAAAGATGGAGAAGAGAGAGCCATTGTAGAGGCAGCCATTGTTGTATGATCAAAAGGAAGATTGTCTTTGCAAGTTGTTTGTGGGTTGAGTTGCATGGTAGGCAGGCCCGTTAAGGTATATATATGAATTGAGCTATATCAAGGTCCTCATCCATGGATATCATTATCTGTATTCCCATTGGTGGATAACATTTGGTAACCTTGACATTGCATGTCCATTTGGCAACGGCTATCATCACTAATCCTCTTTGGATTTCTTGGAGATTTCTGAGGATGGAAGAATCCCGTGAGAGGGGGTTAATGCTTTCTTGTGGCCTATCAAAGTTTGCCAAGTGTGCGGGTGGATAGTATAGTGTCTGCATGAAAACAGAGATGCCTGAATTAGGACCTGTAATGTGGATTGCGGGAGATGCAGAGCTATGATTCATCACCATGACATTGCTATATGTCAAAACACTTTAATAAATTTGTGAAGAAATGAGAACATTAAAATCAGGTGAATTGGATTTATTGGCTGTATAAATCAAGTTAAATCAAATGGATTTGTAGCCAGAAGAGCATGTATGCACATGAATATGAAGAAAAGTTATTCAGCTTAATGCACGTTGTTGGCTGCCTAACCTTGTTGGTTTAATGGTGCAAAACCTTAGAACAAATCCAGCTTGAGGGTATTCATCCAATAATGCAAATGGAAATAGCTAGTTTATGAGATACAAAGTTTGTACAATATTACAGATCTTCAAACAATTTTCTGTTTTCACTAATTATAATTGGGACGGAGTTAAAAATTTTGAAGGACGAGATTGTATTTTAACATTGTGAAGAGTACAAAATTAGTATATACTATAATCTTATATAAATTTGAAGAGGGACGACTGTTTCTACCAGCCATTTTCTCACTATTTTCAATCACACTTTTAAGTTCTTTCGACTAGGAGATAAACTTAATTAGAAGAATTAATGCCATCCGATTAAGAATTGACCAATTCTAATGTATCCACTAAAGATATTTTTGACGCATTTTAGTGGTTAATGTGGAAAAATCTCAACCTTGGGAGGAATAGATTTTATTGGCATAACTCTAATCCCAGCCTCAGGATATATTTACAAATCTTTGCTAGTTTGGGCCCCTTAATGTAAAATTCAAAAACAGATGGACAAGAAATTGACTATTGGGCAGAGGCCACCAACAATGGAATCTTGAAACCCAATGAAAAGACAGAGAGAGATATCACAAGATAAGAAGACCTCTTTCTCCCCCCGCCTATAAATAACTACCAACTACCCTTTTCCCTTTCATCACTAGCCACAAAAACCATCAAACAAACACTCACAGTACACTTCAATGGCAGCCTCAACAATGGCCCTCTCCTCCCCCTCTTTCGCTGGACAGGCGGTGAAACTCTCCCCCTCTGCCCCTGAGATCACCGGAAACGGCAGGGTATCCATGAGGAAGACCGTCGGCAAGCCCGTCTCATCCGGCAGCCCATGGTATGGCCCAGACCGTGTCAAGTACTTGGGCCCATTCTCCGGTGAGCCTCCAAGCTACCTCACCGGTGAATTCCCCGGTGACTACGGCTGGGACACTGCTGGACTTTCAGCTGACCCAGAGACTTTTGCCAAGAACCGTGAGCTTGAGGTGATCCACTGTAGATGGGCCATGCTTGGAGCTCTTGGATGTGTCTTCCCCGAGCTCTTGGCCCGCAACGGTGTCAAGTTCGGTGAGGCCGTCTGGTTCAAGGCCGGCGCCCAGATCTTCAGCGAAGGTGGACTCGACTACTTGGGTAACCCAAGCTTGATCCACGCCCAGAGCATCTTGGCCATCTGGGGTTTCCAAGTTGTGTTGATGGGAGCTGTTGAGGGCTACCGTATTGCCGGTGGGCCACTCGGTGAGGTCACCGACCCAATCTACCCTGGTGGCAGCTTCGACCCATTGGGTCTTGCTGATGACCCAGAGGCCTTCGCTGAGCTCAAGGTTAAGGAGATCAAGAATGGCAGACTTGCCATGTTCTCCATGTTTGGATTCTTCGTTCAGGCCATTGTCACCGGAAAGGGACCATTGGAGAACCTTGCTGACCACCTTGCAGACCCAGTTAACAACAATGCCTGGGCCTATGCCACAAACTTCGTCCCAGGAAAGTGAAGTTGACACGGAAAAGTGTACTAAATTGAGATTGTTTGATGATACTGATGTAAAGTTGCAGTGATTTATTGGAATATATAATGTTATTCTTGTGTGCTTCAATCAATGTGTGTGTGTGTGTTCTTCATTCTCATCAACAATCTTAAAAGAATTCAGCATAAAAGAAAAAGCACAGAAAATATAACCAATTCACTAATTCTCAATATGTAACAGTACCTTTCTGTTTGAACAAGGCATGCACGTATGTAATATCACCGCAGCTGAAGTGTGCTAAAGCTTGTACATGTTTTTATACAGCGTATTCTGAACATGGCATGTATATTATGTACACCATCTACAGATTCAAGTTCATGCCTCCCCATGAACAGAAAAAACTATATTTACATGAAAAATGAACGAGTTCATTAGGTGTAACAATGAAAAAATTGGACTAATGCAGCACAAAATATCACAGGTTATGGTTAGAATCCCTTCATTCTATAACTGAACTTGCAGAATCGAACCTCTCACGATCAACCCCTTAACAAGTTGTGCCACCAATGATTGTCAAGAATTAAAAACCTGCTTCAGCCAATCATGCTCGACTACGATTTGCAGCCCTTGCTCTGGCAACAGACTTCCCATAAAGTTCTTCATATAGAGATGCTGAAGTCTCCCAACTGAAATCTATGTTCATGTCCTTTTGGACAAGCTGTTTCCAACCATCAGCATCATTCTTATAATGGTGAACTGCACGTTCTAAAGCATTGTTGAATCCCTGCACATTCATCAAAATTCACAGCTATTAAGACAACTTTTGATTGAAAGATATCTGAAAACTTATCAACAAATGATGCAAGAAAAAGTGCACTTTCTTGTAATCTGTGGAATATATATCTCAAGCACACTGATTCAGTTACCTGCTCGTCAGCTGCCAAAAATGTAAATCCATTTCTGTACTGGAGCGGTATGGTGTCATCATCTACATCAAAAACACTGCGAGAAGATTGGCAAACAGAATTATATTAGCCAAGGAGGTACAAACAACATAAGATATGCAGCAAATTCAAAACTCATCCACAGACAATTCAACCTGTCATTTAGTCCGCCTGTCTTCCTAGCGATTGGTATTGAACCATATCTCATAGCAATCATCTGCAGAAATACGATAATGAGTTCAAAAACAATTCAAATTTCAGCTGAGTTTATACAGCCAGGTTTAGAGGAAACTGATTAAGCAATACCTGTGTAAGACCACAAGGCTCAAAAATAGATGGGATGATAAACATGTCAGATGCAGCATAGATTAAGCGAGCGAGAGACTCATCATATTTCAATATTAATCGAGCACGATCGTGCGTCTTAAAATGGTTGGCAATATCTTCGAACTCCCTCTGTAAAAAAGTGAATTCCAATTGTCAATTAAAATGATTGTTCAAGAAAAAGCTTGGACATTTAAAACCCTGCGGAGGCGACTGCACCCTGTTCCATAGTGGGGGAGATGGGGAGAAGAGGGTTTGTTCTGTTTTGATGGACCTAACAGTTAGAAGATAGATATTGAAAAGAAAGTGCCATGCAATCTTTAATGTAAATCAGAGAACAAGAAATTTATGAACTTCTAAAAAGTTGATGAAAATAAGTACACGAGGAAACATTTTTAGAGAAGGGGAAAACTTCATCCAAGTCCAAAAACACTACTGCTAAAAAGTTAAGGGCAGAAATCCGGCAATACAGCTAAACCTTAAATGAGTATGGTTGGCTAGTGGTTAAGTAGCCTTTTCTTTTTGGCTGTCCATCTAAAAGGGTCCAAATCAATACCCAAGATCCACAGTGCATATTTTCCTTTCATTGTTGTTCATAATATCATATGTTTTAATGCAAGTAAATTACAACAAGGTTAAAGACACCCGCAAATTGAGAAAGTAGAACTTTCCTGAATTTGTGACACTGGACTTGAACCTAGAAGAACGAACTGACCGCCCAACTCCAATGTCCGATATACTGCATGCCTTATAAGATGTACTCCTTTTTGAGGTACCAATCTAGTTATGCAAGCAACCTGACACAATAAATGGACAGTTGAATACAAGCAAGGGTTGTTCAAAGAGGTAGCCATATAACCATGATCACAGAGAGACCAAATTTCTCACCACTCAACAGGTATATTTGATATTGCATGTTAAAGCATTAGTAATCTGCTAGAATCTAATTCAAGCCAATAGAAACAACAAATCTTGACTACATTAGTTCTTGTTGATGAAATTCCTAAAAGAAACGGAATAGCAGCAGAGCTAAGTATTGGCAATGATACACAGAAGAAATGCACAAATTCCATAACATAGGTCAACCTTTCGTGGTAACTAAAACTCCACTAGCAAATCTAGCGAAGGGCATAAATGCAGATACAATTAAAAAAGATAAAATGCTATCATGTCAATGGTTTCGCACTATAAACAATTAAATCAAGATAGATGACGTCAGATAATCCTCTACTTCAAACTATACTTACCAATGGTTGCCTGACATTAGCTGAAGACAACCCTAGATGTCTTCTTAAAGCTTCTTTATTTTCTTCTTTGCCATCAATATCATTGGAATTATACTGAACTTTCAGAAATTGGTCAGTTGCTGGATTCCATGCATCAGTGTCAATTCCATTTAAAATTCCAACAAACTTCTTCGAATGTGAATTTAGCGTTGCATGCAGTCCTCGTCCTCCCTGTACATAATAAGTAGAACATGAAATAAATTATTGTCGTTAATATCAACAGATTGTGCATGTCATTTCCAGTTAACTCAAAATTCTTAGTCAGGATAAAACTACATTTACAGTTAAAATGTAGTATAAATCCTACAGGTTCTTTGACTCTCAAATTTCCTTCAAAAGAAAAATATTTGTCCCCCATTATTCACTTCATAATGTCATATGCCTGGTAAGTTGTGAATATCCTTCAACAGCTTTCAATGTATTCTTAGAGTTAGGGCTATTCTCCAATGAAAATAACATATTTGTCCTACAAATTTAAGGCACAGGCAACAAGCATTAAATGATTAATCCCATTCCCCATATATGCAGTAGCCTAAAAATGAAGGTGAGCTGTAGGATTTAGGAAGTCACATCACAGAATGCAGAAAAAATACAGGAGACAACTCATCAATTGTATCACTGGTTGGGCAGGTGTTAAAAACTTTTGGCAAATACACTGCAGAACTTATATCAATCTCAGTAAAAATTTTGGGAATCCAACTTTAGAGTTTTATACCAATTGAAACAAAATTTACTATTCTTGATCAAATAAAAGCATAATTACAGCGGTGTGCACAAGACCAACTGCATCAGACTCAAGAATGCACATGAATAAGTTGTAGCGCAATGGAAGGGGGGGGGAGGGAAAGAAAGAAAGAAAGAACAAAAGAAAAACAAACAAACAGACAACAACGACAACACTAGGTGCTGGATCCTACTAAATCTGTAAAAGAAGCGACAGTGGAAGGTGCATCCAAAAGCAATGGCACAAGCTCTATAACTATTAGCATTCATACCTCAGCAGTCCGCACTTCTTGGGCATAGGATGGTGAAACCGTCGTCACAATATTAGAGAACACTATTGCACCCTGAGAAGCAACAAGAATGTGTGAAGAAAAGAGGGATGAAAATGAGGTGAATGAATTCAGCCGAACAGAGGTCATAGACAGATTAAAAAGTCAGCTACTAACTCACCAACCCACCAATCCCTCGTAAAAACTAAAAATAGAAAAGAAAGAAAGAAAGGAAGCAGGTTGCCATTCCCTTGCATATGGACCACAGTGCAACTAAAAAGCTATCAACTCTTGAAGGGGAAGGAGGGACCCCAGAGGATCACATTACCTTAACAGGGTTCACCCTGTCATTTGATGAGTTGTCCTGCATCCTATCATGTCTATTCAAGTGGTGAACATCAAGACCACAAGATGCTAGGTTGGAAGCTGGTTCAGCTCCTTGATACTCAAAATTGTGACATGTAAAACATATTCTGGCTGAATTCAGTCCTTTTGGCACATATAAATCCCAATAAAGAGGTGCCTAGCATAAATAACGAAAGAGCATAAGTAAAAACAATGCAATGGAGCCATTGCCATTGCTGAAAGTTGAAACAAAATCAACGAGACATCCAAAATTCGTACAACAAAAGCTGTCTGCCAATCATGACAATGAATTATATCCGGTTGCTTGCCAGCTTGAAGAATTAACTCAAGTGCTGCCCTGCTGAAGAATGAGAACCGCTTAAAATCATCATGCTCTCCATAAAATTGACCCCTCCAGAAGAATTTACTTGGATGATGAGGCTCAATGAAATAAACAGGAAGCCCTAAATGGTTTAAATTTGCATCCAACCAACGTATTAGGATTGAAGTCACACTCAATAGGAGCAGAAAATATTTTTAACATTGGAAATAAAATAATTCTGGACCTTCAACAGTGCCAACCCAGATTTTGTTTTTAAACAACCGGCCATCAAAATATGACTCAACAGGCACATCCAAAGCCTGCAAGATGAACCATAATGTCAAAGAAAATTGAGGTAAAAACAGTAAAGCATGCTACCAAATATCAAATACCTTTAAGTCCCGAATGCGCTCGTAATTCATGCAGTCATATTTCGGTAGAACAATTTCCACAAGGTGCCCTTTCTTCTGAAGTGCTTTACTGAGACCAGTCACTACATCTCCCAACCCACCAACCTAAAACAAAATTCCCCCACCCAAAAAAAAAAAAAAAAACAAGAGGGAAAAATACCCTTGTTTTAGTTAGAAGTCAGCATTCAATTGTATCAGCAGATAGAAATTCAAATATTTAGTTAAGGTAAAGAAATTCACTTGCACCATCTCAATTTTCGAGCATAAACACAGATAGGAAGGATAAGAAAAAGGTGTTCTATAAGATGTGACCATCATGTAAAAGTTATAGTGAATACAATTTCACATCCATGGGGACACATTAGAAACTACTCCCAAGCCAAGACTCCCAGATAATATGTACGATGTGCTAAGTAGACAAATTATGCATGTAAAAATGCATTAGCTTATCTGACCAAAAGCAGAAATTTTGAGAATAAATGAGATAAAACTGAAATGAGGATTTTAAATTAGCAAAAGAGAGAGAAAGTATGTTTATCCATTAATGGACATCCCACAAACGAGTAAGTTGCTAATGAACTGCAAATGAACAGCCTACCTCCGAATAAACTTCTTCCTTTCTTTGGGGAATGAAACTTTGTATTCAACAAATGGTATCCCCTTTTAGTTCTGAAACTTAACTTTTATGTCCACCATCTCAAAGGTCCTCCGGACTACCTTATGCCATTACATATTTCACCCATAAAACTTGCAAAAATTGCACATGGGAAACTAAAAATCTTACTTCTACTGGAGCCTCAGATGAATACAACAAGGCAGACCTCTAATAACTTGAATCTTACATCACGCTTCGTAATCAATTATGCAGATCCTACACGGAGCTTATTCCCCAGAGGAATATCAAAATGAACAACCAAAGATAACTTGTACTCGCCCAAGTTCACAACACCAAAGCAGTAAAGTCTGACTTTAAAGTATATGCATACCTTTGCCACAGGTGCCATCTCTGCTGCAATATGTATTACATGTAACCTTTCACTAAACAAAGACAGCAACTGCTAGTCAAAAATCCATGTCACTAAGTATGGAATGAAATCATTGAATTGGATTTTTACCCTGTTGTTGCTGATGTCAATTTGAGAAATGTTGCAATGATTTCACGCTCGTTCTTTCCTCTAGATGAAATATATGCATTGCATATACTTTCCTCCCTATTCCATATCATTTCTCTTAACAGCTTCGCTTCATCCACCGAAAGCTTCTTTTCAAGAAACCACCCATCCACCATAAGCAGTATGTTACTCCAAAATTCCCAAGGCTTGTCCGACACAGATTCATCTTCTGCCCTTTTCTTGCTTTCCTCTTTTAAATTATTTACTGTATCCTGGAATTCCTTAATAGAATCTTGATATAACTGAACATAAGAATGTATCTCTTCATCGGATCTTTGCAGACGCTCATCCATAAGTTTTATCTTTTGCTGCATTAGTTCATTATACTGTTGCAATTTCTCTGATGACAATCTATAGGCATTGGCCTCATTAAGAGATTCCTCAAGTCGATCAACCTTCTTGCGGAGTTCTTGGTTTTGCTGCAGCACTAGAATAGCTTGATCAGCCTGTTTTGTTGCCTTATCTAGCAGGGTTTGCAGATCTTCTACTTTCTCATATAAACTTTTACATTCAGATTTCAAACTAGAAATTTTTGAAACATCATCATGAGAGGCAGCAAGTTTAACCTCTAGCTCTTTTAGCGAAGATTCCAAAATTGATCGCTCTTCCTCCAGCATTTTAACACGTTGATCAGTTTCCTTGATATTACTAAGCTCTGCCTTCAGCACCTGTAGTTCATCCTTCAGGAACATATTCTCTGCCCTTAGCAATTCCAATTCCTGGCTAAAAGAATTGACAGCATCATTTTGTGAGGGGGAAGAAACAAACTTATTCATATCTTGTACGTATTCCTCACTGCTGCTACCCCTGCTCGACAGTTCATTTCGCAGCTTTTCCAACTGGTCTTCCAGGATTTCCACATGTATCTTCTCTTGTGCAGCCACTTTGAGACGCGCATCAGTTTCAGCCAGTTTCGCCTCCAATATGTTAATTTCTCCCTGCAACGTCTCTTTTTCGCTGAGAATTTTCTCAAGATCTTCAAGGGCACGTATACGAGCTTGATTGAGAAGATGTATATCTTAAATAATCCAATCAGAAAGAGATATGAGTTAGGTAATGTTCAGATGGCATAATATAAGTTGATATTCATATCTTCCTTTTAGGAAATAAAGAAAGAATGGAAGAAATAAACAAAGAGTTTATGCTCTTATACCTTACAATTTACTCTCATAAAGAGTATATGGGAGGATCCATGATATGGCCTCTTACAGTTTGATAATGTAAGTACAGGTCTAAGCCAAGGGTTTCAAGATGAGAAATAACTTACTTTTTTCGGCATTTCTTATCATCCCAGTTAAATCTTGAAGATGAATGCCTGTAAGTTGCTCTCCTTCATCAATAGGGGTGGTCTGTCTTAATGAGAAGATAATCATATTCTCAAAAAATTACCTCTTTTAGTGACAGTAAATAGAGGATGAAAGGTTATTGAAAAGATTTCCCAAGAAAAAACAACAAATAAAACTCGGAGGGCATTCAAGAACTTCTTATTCCCTAGAAAGCTAAGTACATCAAATTGTCTTATGATGAATACTTGTAAACTTAAGCTCTTTACTAACGCTTGAAAAGTTAAAATATAAAATCAATGTCTCATGTTCCAAAAGTGACCCTCTAAAGAAAATCTAATTTTCTTTGAAGCCTAAATGTGCTAGATGCAATGAAGGCATGAACACAATAACTCTTATGCAACATTATTGCAATAACTCTAATACAACATCATTAGAAATAAATTAGTACTATTCATTCCATTCATATGAGTTCAAAAGCTGAACCATGAACAAACAGAAATAAAAGTAAATCGTTAATGAAAGCCACAAGTTGACTTTCTACAGAGAAAAACTTTTGGGCATACCGGAATGTCATTTGATGGAAAAGAACTGCTCATATTTTCATCATCTGAGTGTGATGATTCCCCTACAGAGTCAACAGTGTCATTGTGCAAAGGGCTGACTTCATTTGGTGTACAAGAATTGCTCTGATCCTTTTCATTTGAATGTCCGGCTTCTATTTCAGTAGGCGTATGGTCATTAGAAGCCGTCTCTTGAGTTGAATCTAAGATGCTATCTTTGGACAAGTTGTTTGGATCAAAGTCACTATCACTATTTGGCTGAAAACTTTTATTTGTTGGGCGCTCGAGATTGATTTTCTTTGCGTGTTGTCTCTTATTTTGCAAACTGCAAATATTTAGTACCAAATGCATCAGATACAACAGTAGAAAAATATTAGCATTATGAAATTGGGCATTAGTTTATTTCGTTCTCAGGGAATTGATATAACATTCACCAAGCATACTACAAAAAACCTGCAGCCCCTCCATCCACTAACAGATGAATTAAATGTTTTCATCGTCATCATGACATCCTCAAAGAATTTTTCTATATATATCAATACATACATATATATATACATATAAGTATACTTACACACACACACACACACAGAAGAGGAGGAGAAAAATACCAGTCCCAGACAATACTCGAAGGTGGGTAAACATGACACCACTGTTTTATTTATCAAGATCCGTCGAGGTGTCTTATCAAATTCAAGAATATTGAACAAAGTAATTACGCACACGGTAGAGACCTTAAAAAAGAGAAGTATTCCCAGTTGAAAGTTGCACTCATTTAAATATGATATCGTTCTTTATCAAGATCAAGCACAAACTGCGTAGCGATTACTATCCTAACGTCGAGAATCTTGATTCTTGAACAAAATAATTTTCCACCGCCAATAAAGGAAAAGATCGCCAAAAATGAACGCAAAATACATCTATCATTTCCAAAAAGAAAAATAAAATCAAGATTCCAACCCAACGTCGTTAAACTCCAACATCCATCAAATCCCAAAACCAATTTCAACCAATGCAAAAGACGAAAAACCAAGAAACAAAACAGCAAGTAAAAGGTTTGCAAGAAAAAACAGAAAAAATCCAAAAGAGAACCTGAAGTTTCGCTGTCGCATTCTACAAGAAGCCTGGTACAAACGCTGGGAAGGCGAATGGTAGAATCGTGCAATGACTTGACTTCGCTTGAGGCATCCTCCAACCAAACCCCGGCCGAGAAACCACGTCGACGGCGTCGCCTCCATCTATTTTCACGTACTTACACCCCCAGTGTGTGTGAATTGTGAAAGACCAAACGGTTGCTTAGAGCCAAGGACTGCTTAGCTTAGTTGAGAGCTCCCAAAAGTGCGCTATTATCTTCTTTGCCTCGGGACCGTTGCTTTTATAGAAGGGAAAGATACGGTGCGCGTAGGTGTAATCAAAATCCAGTTATTTTGCTAGATGTTTAACACGTGGCGGTGACTACGGGCAGATTACTTGGGCCCGCGTGCCGAGTTGCGTGAAGATCAGCTGTATGGTGTGGGATGAGTACTTGAGTATGAGCGATAGTAGAGGAACGGTCTGGAGTTGCATATGGTAAGTTAAACTACTTCGCGCATCTCCAAAAAATGCGCTTTAATGCCTCCTCTTTTAGGAAATTTTTATAGAACATATAGTGATTAACAAAATTTTATGCTGTTTAAATAGGTGTATGTATGTGATAATATCATAAAATAAAATAGATTATTAACAATTAACAACGGATATTATTATTTGCACTCCAAATTTTATTATTTACACTCCAATTAATTTTTATTCTATAGAAATTGACCATTATATCCTTTTGCTTTTAAGATATGATTTAATTTAAATTTTTAGATAATTATGCTCTTGATATACATCAAAGAAAGTATGTTAATGATACAAAATATCAAAATTAAAGATATACAAAGAAAATAAAAAAGATGAAAGGAAGTCAATGCATTATGAATGATGTTGTATGCATATTCAATTTCCTTAATCTTTCTTAAATTTTGGCTAATTTGCTAACATTATGCAATATTTTAATGGAAATATTCCTTAGGTTTGTATAAGTCACTAATGAGATTTTTCAAATTAAGTGTCATGTGAGTGGGTTTAGAAAACATGTCAAGATGATATTGCATTTGATAATTTGATATATTTTGAGTATTTAAAAAATTTTAAAAATCACAACTAATGTTAAGTATTCAATGGGATTATTTTAAATAATTATAAAAATTTTAAAATTTAAGAACTTAAAATTTGGTCAAAATTGTACAATTAGAGTATAAGGACCTCCTCCTTATATAAAAAATATAAATTTATGTGTGTTATGTGTAAATGAATTTTAAAAAAACTATTAAAATGTCATTTAATTTGATTAAAAATAAAAAATCAATAATCACTACTAATATTAAGTAACAAATAGAACTATTTTAAATAATTAACAAGACTTTAAATTTACTGAATTTAGAAGTTTGTCAGATACACAATTGTGGTAAACATAACTCCATCCACACACATATGTGTCTTGAAACCCATGCCACGCCTTATATTGTTTGAAAATTTTTACTTATTCTATAAAAGAAAAAAATTACATATTTTACAAATAATTAAAATAAGTAACTCAAATTATTATTTTAATGACAAAAGGAATTACATTTGTGGAAAGGCATATTTAATAGATATATGAATAGTATATCAAAGAATAATTATTCAAAAACTTAAATTAAATCATATCTTGAAAGTAAAAGGATATAATGATCAATTTCTATAGATTAAAGACTAATTGGAGTGCAAATAACAAAATTTGGAGTGCAAATAACAGTACCCATTAACAACACTTAAGTACTTATATGATATTAAAAATGATTAGCATTATTTGATTAGTATTATCAATCAGCCAATTACTTAAAGATTTACTCATTTGCAATTTAAAGAACTTTAATTAATTTATTAAAAATGTATAAATTAATGTGTGAGGATGATACCATATGTCAATTGATCACTCGGTGATGAACCATCTATTGATATACAATTTATCAATAAGAATAGATCAACATACTTTAGAATTGTATGGACCATTTGGACAATTTTTTCTCCTTTAATAATGGATAGTTCAACCTAAATAAAGATATCACACTTACAATTATAAGGTGGGATCTCTCATCCTTATATGCTTCATTTTTATATCAAATTCAATTGTATAGTAAACCAAACAATAAATTTGGAATGTGATTTTTTTATATATAACACACGTACGCACATTAAAAGCTTATTATTATGTAGAAGACTCATGCTGGTAAGCTATATACCAATTGGCATCTTGGGATGTGATTTGTGGTTATTCTTTACTTAAGGTGTTGGAAGATTTTTCGTTGCTCTAATCAAAATTCAATGTATTTAACACGAATTTAAGGAATTTTTGAGAAAAACTTATGTGATATTGCAAGAAAGGAATCATATTTAATATTCGATGCATATATATGTACAAAAATTTAAATTGAAATTGCATTTTATTCAATTAAAAGGGAAACAGTACTTTTTGGGAAAATAGAGAGACTTTTCAGTTTGATTTTATTTCAAATGCCATTTTCATTTCCAATCATTTTTAAAAGTTGGAAAGTTAGTTATGAAATAGAAATAAAAATTGAGATGTATTTGGATGAAATGTTGGAAAGTAATAATTATAATAGGTTATAGGATTGAAAAGTAGGCTAATTTATATTTTTTATATTTAAAAAGATTTATTTTTTAAAATATATATATATTTTATTAATTTAAAAATGATAATGGGTAATTTTATGTTAAATTATATTTAAATTTGATTGATGTGTAATAGGATAATAGGGTAGGTTTAGAAATGAGTTTTGGAAAGAAAATATGTACTTTTTTAATTGAAAATTTTGAAAAAGTGTTTTTTTTCAATTTTTATTTTTACAATAAAATGAAAAGGGGCTTGGAAATGAAACCAAACGGGCCGTTAACTTTTAAAGTGATGAAATAAGAAAGATGGGCGTACCTGATTCTCTTCCGCCGGCACTATCGCTGCCAGCCGCCGCTCAACCTTTGTGAAAATCTTCCGAATAATCCAAGCAAGCTCTCATTCTGAAATTCGAGGTTTCTATATCTTCGCTCCACCGATCTGACATTCGGTTGATTTGCTGTTTTGTTACGCAGTTGTGTTATTTAATTGTAAGCATCACGCCATAGGCTAATACAGAGAGGAATTATTGGGCGCATACTTTTTTGCAACTTTTGAATTCTTGGAATACAGCACTTGTACTTCTTCTTTTCTTTTAAATTATTGTTCTTTTCGTCTTTAGTTTTTGTGTTAAGGATGAGAATGAACTCCTAATTGTATATTCTAATGCTTTTTAGCAACCGTTAGTTTTATTTGATTGTGACTGTATCGTTGATTTGAGTAATGGAAGTTGTATTGTAGGAATAGCTGGTGATTGAATTCCAACGAGAGTTTTGCGATGGATAACACAGGTTGCTCTTTCTTTTCCGATACTGGATTCCTAAATCTTGCAGTACTGTTCATAATTGGTGCGTCCACCTTGATTGTGATCCGAATCTTCTATGTTATATACCGGTGCAGCAAACCCGTATATAATAGACTGCCAGGACCTCTCAGTACCCTGATAATTCTGGGTTCGGGTCAGCAAAATTTTCCCTTTCTGGATTTATTTTATCCTACATTTGTTGACATGCTATTGCAGCTCTAAAAAGAATTCTTGAGTCCTTGCCTCCCTGTCAAATTGGAATAAATTTTATCTTTTGTTCCATTTCTAAGGCTCTAATTCACCACATAGGTAGGCACACTCGTCAGTTGTTAGTTTTTTCTGATTGCTCTGTTTTAATTTTGTGTCATTTGATCCTAATCTAGGTGGTCACACTGCGGAGATGCTAAATCTACTAGCTGCTATGCAGATGGACAGGTTTAAGCCAAGATACTATATAGCTGCTGCCACAGATAATATGAGCCTTCAGAAGGCTCGTGTACTAGAGGATTCCTTGCCAGACAAGGTAAAATACCTGTGGCTACTGCATGCATTTGATACTCTTCCTGTTATGGAATTATAAGGCTCTTTCTGGGTTCAGTTCAGGCACACCATATTTGTGCTGAAACACACGAGTCAGATTAACAGGCTGGAAACCTGAATTTTTCTTGAAATTTACTCTTATTGTTTCATATTTGTATTTGGGATAAAAATGTGAAGATTTTCCATATATAAACGTGTAGTTGTACTATGGACTTAAAAAAGTATTCAGTCCTACCCTTTAAGTTTTACTATGGACGTATAAAAATGTTAAGAGTCCATTTTTAGCTCTGCATGCAATTAAGTTTCTGGATGACGAAGGAAGCAGTAGAAAGAAATTAGCCCTTCTAAACATTTTGAAAATCCTTCAACTTTAGATTCTTATATTTTCTCCTGATTTCATGAATCACATACTCCCTGAGATGGAATTTTGTTGTCTTAGGCAGAGGTTGGGTTGGTAAGAACTTCTCGTTTTACGCAAATTTACCGAAGTCGCGAGGTTGGTCAGTCGTACATAACTTCAGTGGCCACAACTTTAATTGCTTTAACCCATGCATTGTGGCTAATGATCAAGATCAGACCTCAAGTGGTACGTCTTAATTTTTCACTATACTATCATTGTTTTTTTAAGGTTTTCTTTTTTATCTCTGCTTGACTTATAATTTTACCATGCAGATTTTGTGCAATGGGCCTGGAACTTGTATACCACTTTGTGTAATTGCATTCTTATTCAAGGTTTGCATAAGTCTTCTGGACAGTTTATTTGTGCCTTAATCTGAGGGCCCATTACTTGGTGCATCAATGCAATGCTTAGACTAATATGGAGTTTGAATGGGGAAAATCTCTTTTCATGTAGTAATAACAAAGTATAGTGTCTGTCCCTGGCACATCCAATTAGGTAATAACTCTCTTCAGAAATTGGAGTTATTGATCAAGTTATAATGCAACTTTCAGGTTTTTGGAATCAGGTGGTCATCCATTTTCTATGTTGAAAGCATTGCTAGAGTTAAGAGGCTATCTTTGAGCGGATTGCTTCTTTACAAACTACGGATGGCTGATCAATTATTTGTGCAATGGCCACAGCTGAAGAGCAAATATCCTAGAGCCAATTATGTTGGTCGTCTTATGTAATGGATCCTTCCTTCCTCCTTCGGTGAGGTACTTCTGGATCCTGATTATGCTCTCTAGTCTGCCTGTACTGCCTTTTGCTTAGGCCAATATCAAAATTTTATGAGGCTTGGGTGGCACTAGAAATTATTGATCATTTTGCAAAGTTGTTTTGAGATGAGTAGAAAGCTTAAATGACATTGAAATCCTTCAGGCTTAATCTCTACGCATGCAACGCAAGTGAGCATCTATCATTGTTCTGAAACATAAACTATGCATGAGATTCTATGCAAATTGCTTTAGAGATATCAAAGTATAACGCACGTGAAAATGTAAGCATCAGACGTATTTATCTTTTTTATATCTAATATATGCATTTTAGTTGTATAGATTAAGCAGCTGGTCTCTCAAGGAGAGGGTTAGGGTTTTCCTAATAACAGTGGGGAACTTGTTGCGTCATGCTTTTGCTTTCCACCAAATGAATTGTCAAAACTCTCTAGTTTTTGCTGCGGTTCTTGTTTCAGTTGTAGCGTAGATGAAGCAAAATAATTTTTTGATTCCATGATTGAGAACAATATTTGGAGTAATTCTCGTTCTTATAATTCTTTCAGGGTTCTTTCAGGTGACAAATTTTTTATTGTATTGGAGTTTCAATGAGATGCAAGTTGCCAACCAACTGGTTGTCTATAATACACTTGAGAAAACATGTTGGATAGCTCAGTGCAGAAATGAGCATACTGAGCTTGTTTGCATGCACAGTTAAACAGTTTGCATATTGACGTACCATAACTTTATTGCCTATTGCCCGAGGACTACGTCCGATGGCAACACTGCAATGAGTTAATTTAGACAAATGAACACAGACTATTACATTAATGTATCGTTCATCTCACATTTTCATTATTTGCTCGATTTATTCAAGCAAGAGAGCATAACCTTATTCTTCATAGTCTTTTGGGCTGGTAGTTCATGGCAAGAAGGAGAAAGAAAGATCAGCGGCATATCAGGCCAGTTTCCCTATTGACCCTAAAAAATACTTAATATACCCATAAAAAGAAATTAGTGGAAATGCTGATCATTTTGGATGTGTGTGGGGTTGTTGAAATGTCATTCCTGATAAACTGTTGACAAGTACCTCAGAAGTGGCAACTGGAAAGAAAAAAAGGTATGAAAATAAGTGCCCATTTGGTTTTGTTTTAAAATTTTCTTTCCGTTTTCTTCTGAAAATAAAAATAGAAAATTATTAATTTCTTCTTTCAAACACAATTTTACACTCTTTCTCCATTTTCACACTTAATTTTCTCACTTTTATTTGCATGACTTTTAATACAAAAACACATTAATATCCAAATACAATTTATTTCAATTCTACATAATTATTTCATTTTAAACAAAGCATCCAAACAAAATATCATTTTCAAAACAAACTTATAACTGATTTTTCAATATTCTTTTTCACCAAAAAATGAAAATGTCTCCAAAAAACAAAACCAAACGACCTCTTAAAGACAATAAACTGTTGACATTTCAGGAATCATCCCTCTCACGTAGGTCAATCTCAAAAAGCATAAAAGTAGATGGGAGGTAGGAGTTGATACATAGACAAGTGATAATTGCTTCTACAGAGAAATAGATACAGAAAGAGATCTATTATGGTTCAATAGTCATGGACTCGAGGCCTTTCTTACTCTTGAACTCCATAACAGCCTGATCAAAGGTGCTTCCCACATGCTGGCATAGAAGCATTAGGTCCTGGCATGAGTCTTTCAATACCTCACGTGCTGGGTCACCTACAACCAGAATACAGGAAACAACCTTTTCAGAAAGAAAACAATAGCATCACACACTTAATCTGGCACGATCAAGTTGGAAGAAAAACCTGTTCATTATTCATTACCCTGTGATTTTTGCGGTAATTGGACCAATTGAGCTTTGTATTAAACTCTTGATACAAAAGAAGACAAGTACAAGTATCTTTATTTCTCTAGACAAAAGGTGAATAGAGAAATCGACATCATCATTCCCCTCCCCCCCAAACACACACACACACACACACACACACACACACACACAAAGTGTTTCACAAACTTTACCAGTTGTCTGCACTCTTATGTTCACCCGAGCATCAGAAGGGTGTGGGATGCTGTAACCAGAAAATGTTACTCTTGGGCTGCAAGAAAATTTTATACTTCCTCATTAGTAACTTGAACAAAATCTACTCTCATACTAGAACAAGAAGAAGAAAAACAAGCATAAGACCAGTGAAGTAGTGAACTAACATTTGCCTGAAGAGATATATAATTAATGCATCACAACAGACTAGCTATAGAGGAGGAAAAAGTATTCATGGATGGCAAATCCACCCCCCAACAAGCAGAGCATTCCGTTTTACATATATATTGGTCCATGTATATATATGAATTTCTAGACATCACCCAGCTCAGTGATGTCCCTTCCCAACACCACTGCTAGCACAATACCACCAGGCTCACAACCCAGAATGATTTTCAAACAATTTTTCAAGGAGAAAGTGATCCAACTCTCTACAAGCTTATCTTCCCACTGGTTCTCAATCCCACCTTCAGCAGCTACAATCCGTTCAGGTAGCGTATAACTCCCACCTCCACCCTAGCCCCAGGCCCCCCCCACCTCCCAGCATGAGCACCAGTTCATTGGATTTAACCCACTCTCCAGCACCTTCCTCACAACCTATGTCCCCCTTCTAGAAAGGTCACAGGGCCCACCATTGCTTTTCCCATGTAATGTACTTCACCCTTGTCCCACTCCCAATCCCACTACTCACCTTCATATCGCTACACATCACATCCCATGGATAGACAACACATCTGCAAACAGACTAAGATGGATAAACACACACAACAATCAAACAATTTTAAGTAAACCTAAAAATATTGTACCGCTTAATTAACTGAAAAAGGTCAATGCATAAAAGAGAATATTTTGAAATAATTTTGAGCATTTCACCTTTTTAACTCAACTAAAATTATGGCTTGAAAGAAGATAGGATTCATCATATTACCCTCAGTTCTTGTTGATTTGTGTAGTGGGAATTTATTGAGTACATAGAAATACATACAATAATGGTTTTTAGCATAACTCACTCTTGATTAAGAGTATATCTTAATGAATTTGCCAGAGTATGATCTTCATCTGTGAATGAAAATGTTGCTTGTGATTGATCCTGGACTGACCCATGCTCCATTGACACTGAAAAAGAAAGAATATTAAAAGTAATATACTCTAAATAATGATTTAGAAATAGAATTTTTAATTAGCTAAAGAACACAAGCACATTTTTCAGTTACTAAATTCAATGGAAATGACAAGGTTTTGGGCAAAATGCGTTCTAATGACACAGACAGTTCCCACAGTTTCTTATTAATTAGCACAACAATAGCAACAACGCTAATCAGACTCCCTCCGTCACAAATTTCTTGTTCCATCAGAAAAAACTAGTAAATAAAAAAATATCAACAGTTGAAAAAATATTTAGCAGAAAGCTACTTTGTTCCACAAACAGATACTACTATTTCAGAAAAAAAAAATTGCAAAAATAAAAACTTGTAACAATCGTACAGAGGCATGAGATACGCAGAGCAAGAAAGAGAAAGAAACAACAACACGGAACATTTCATATAATTAATCCAAGAATTCAAGCCAAGATAGGAAATAGTACACCACACTAACAGAAGAAAACACAAGCCAAAACAATTCACAAGAAAAAAGAGCAAATGTTGCGGGAAATACATGGCAGCCCTAAACTTCAAGAAGCGACCTTGATACTTGAAAGTGCGAGAACAAGTCAACAAAGTGAAGGCAAATAACATAATGAATGAAACACAGAGCTACGATATCAAGTACATATATGGTACAAAGATGAGTGAAGCCACACACATAGACAGAGATACGGATATTCATAATTCTTTCCAAAACAATAAGAAATGAAAAAAGAACATTACATCCCACAGGAACAGCAAGGAAAGTATGTGCTTTGGAGCGGCGGACAGCGGCTAGCGGCGGCTGAGAGTGTCTGACAAATGGAAGAGAAGGCACACGGAGAGAATAGGGAAATTGAAATTAAAATTGGGGTTGTAAAACTCTATTTATAATTCTCAACTTCGATTTCTTTTTCTTTTTTTCTTTTTCATTTTTAAATATAAATATTATGGGTCTTTAAACGAATTAAACCCACCAATTCCTTCTGGAATTGTGGGCCCAAATCATTACTTAATTCTGGCCCAATAATTCTATAAGTAATTTTATATGTTTTCATATTTTTCTTTATATTAACGCACATCAAGGACTTGTTATGATTTGAATAAATTATACATGCATTCTTATTAATTTTTCGCCTTTGTATCATGCATAAGAATAATTAATAGATCCAAAAATTGGAAAATAGATAAATAAATAATACCTTAGCATAGGCTATATCCAAAAATTGTTTTCAAGTGAATCTTATATCAAGTGGCAAAATTAATTAGGATTATTCTTTTTCATACTGGTTTTCTTGTTAAAAACTCAAGATTTGAACATAACGATTATATTAGCCCTCACCGTCTTCCCTAAAATCACACTTACAATTATTATATTGTGGGGCATATGAAATTGAGAAAAATCAAGTGGTTCTTTTTTCATTATATATCTTTCCATCTTGTCAAACTCTTCTTGGAGATCGATATTAGCTTCGACAACACGATCTCTAGGGAAAACTTCTCACCTCAACTGCTCCTTTGATAAAACACAATCCCTCAAGAGACTTCACTAGCAGAGGTTTTTGATAATTATTTATTATATTGATAACTTTTATTGTAAACACCGAGAGACCTCCACAAAATAAGCTGAAAGAGTGAGAAGACAGAAAACAAAGAGTTATCCTTTCATTTCTTTATTAAAATTGAAATAAAGTTCTTTTAGAAAAGGGATAGGTATGATGTGAGCAGGTTGAGTCAAAAAAGAAAAAGGGCTCATTTACTTTTCTTTCATAGTAGTCTAGATAACTAATGGTTTGAGACCTAAGAATGAATGTTAGTTTTTCACCAAGTTTTCTATAGTCTTAAGTAACAATTTCTTATGATGAACGGATTAAATCATCTGCCAACCTAACAGTATAGAGAAATAAAACCCATGAACTAAAATGTTCATTTCAAAGTTAAAAAGCATCAAGAAAGATGGATTCCAAGGGTTCAATCTCTTGATGGGGCATTAGCATTTTCTTCCCTGGACTTAACAGCATCAAGATACTGCTGATAAACATAGGACACAAAACCCCATACAGCCAACAACATGGCCACAACTTTCAGCCCACTCATCCTGTCCTGGAAAACCACAGCTGCCAGAACTGGAACAACCGGCACATTCACAGTACTAATAACATTAGCAAACAGAGAAGAGATCTTCAGTACCAAAGACACCATACCCACAGCAAAAACCTGCCAACCCAATGCTGCAAATACCAAACTCATCACATACCCTTTCTTGCCAAGCTCAAATCCTTCCATCTCCTCCTTCAAACTCCTCCATTCTCCACTAGTGAAAAACCCTATTAGAAGAGCAGCAGTTGTCACCATGGATTCAAAGAATATCACGTTCAAGATTTCTATGATGGATTGCCTTTTTAGTACTTTTCCATAAGCCAACTGCTCTAGTGATAGCAATAATCCATACCCGGCGGCACCGCTGAGGGTGCAGATGATTCCCAATGCATACTTCTTCCCCTCAGTGGCAGGTCCGGAGGAGCTGTCGGGTTCCAGGACGAGGAGGACGGTGGAAACTGTGAGAAGAAGAATGGAATTCAGTATTAAGGGAGTGAGTTTTTGAGAGTTGAGGAAGTAAGAGAAGAAAGCGTTGAATCCCAGTTGGGTTGCACAGACGAGGGAAAATGTAGAAACGGGAAGATACATTAGGCCAACTGCATATAACATGCAATCAAATGCAAGAAATGTGCCAAAAGTAAGGTATAGAGCTGGTAAGGCTAGATTTGAAGAAGGGCTTGTTTGCTGGATTGATTCCCTGGTGGGATTGGGATTGGGATTGGGATTGTTTCTTGATGCAATGTAGATCAGAGGGAGGAGAATTGGGAATCCAGCAGACTGGACAAGGGCTGCCATATATTTGCTTTTCCCACCTTTATCATAATATAGTCTTCCAAGAAGAGTTGCAGATGATTGGCCAGAGAGCACCAGGAGTGAGTAGATGGCCATTTGGAGCCACATTTTGTTGTATTGTTTGAGCAGAGGGGAGCCTGAGTTTGTTGTTTCCTTAGTTTCTTGAGCTTCCTCCATGAAAATATGCAACTAAGAAAGATGAAATTGGAGACAACTTAGTAATTTAGGTAGACAGGCTTTGGACATTGGAAAAACAGGTGATGTATTCTAGTAAAGTGTCCGATGTTTGCTAAAGTTTGGTTGTAATAGTGAGAAAGAGCATCATTTATTGAGGTTCTCAAGAATATCAACTATGGCCCTTTGTCCCACTTCAGTGGTTGGATTGCTTTAAATTTTAATTGATATTTGGGATTTGAAAGGGAGATTTGAATTGGAATTGTAGTTCACGATCATTGTGTGAGTGGGTTCAGTTGATAAGTGACAAATGCAAATCATGAATTGTAGTTCTTGGACACATTTATAGTGTGATTAGTCCCACTTGATAAGTTATACATACTACTACTAGTGCTTGGTGCACATTTTATGCGTGTACATATTGAAAAATAATATAAATGAGAGAAAATATACCTGCAGCTACAAATTAAAAAAATTGAAAAAATTATAGAGAAATAAAAAAAAAAATATATATATATATATATATATATATATAACCTTTATCAATGATTGTGGGACTATTATTAAGTGGTGGTATATTGAAATGGTAGTTGGAAAAATTCTAAAAAAATTAATAAGGTAATACAAATATTATTATTATTTTTTCATTTTAAAGAAACAAAATGTAAATAGAAATTTCAAATAAAAGTATGATTTATTATCCATGAATACTAACTAATGATTCCAATACATATTATCACTTTTACTTACCACTGGACAACAATAATCATGATCATATTTAACTGGAAATTATATTTTATTTTTTATTATTTTTCTCTATTTCTTGAGACTAATATTTATGCTTTCACTCTTCTCACGTTTATCCTACTCTCTTTGATTTTTATTTCTCTTCCTTATTTTGAAAATTAATTTTTTCTCCCCACATAACTAATTTTGGTTTATTAATTTTGTATTATCATTTATTGTATATAAAACATACATTTAGAATGTATATAAACACATTTTTTTTCCCCGAAAAGAATAAAACCACCTATTTTCTACTTTTTTCATATGGATTACTTGCTCGAAGGCCTCAGGATGGGCCGGGCCAGTTCCGGTGGTTCTGAGCTTGAAGATGGGTGGGCTCGTTTGTTTTTACGCTGAAGGATTTGGAATTGCTATTTTTCTAAAAATTTTGAGCTTTTTTTGTTTCAATTTATAAAAATTTGGATGTTGTGCTGATAATTACTTTAATTCTATTATTATAGCTTATTTTGCTTCTAGAAACTTATCTTGTTTGTATAGATTTTTCATTTTTATACTTAAAATTTAAATTTTAATTGCTATCAAGTGGTTCTAATTTGATACTTTCATTAGTTTATTCTTATTTTTCTAATTCTTTCCGGGTTTGCGGACCTGACGGGACTAAGCGGGACAGGATCGGACGGAGCCTTTTTGGGGCTGGGCAGGGTATAGTCTCGCGGGACTGGGTATGGGGCGAGCCTAACTCGCCCCGTTGCCATGCATAGTTACATTTAGATAAAAGTGGGTATTTTGAAATTTTTAATTTGGCATTTTGAAGGAAACAATTGAATTTTTAGTTTCCCCAAAATATAACCAAACATACAAAAGTTTTATGCTGAAGGATTTGGAATAGCTATTTTTCTAAAATTCATGTTAATTAGCTGCATCTTTACGGTGGCTATGTTTGGTTACATTTAGATAAAACGGGGTATTTTAAAATTTTTAATTTGGCATTTTGAAGGAAAAACTTTTGTATGTTTGATTACATTTTGGGGAAATATTTTTCAAAATACCCCCTTCTATCTTTCATTATCCTCAAAATTTTCCTATTTTCTAATATATACATACATATATTATATGTATATATCATATATATTTTATTATTATTCTAACAATAAAAAAAAATCACTCAATTCCATTTTCACCTAAAAAATCCAACAAAAAGGCATTGATTTGACTGTTACAGTATAATTTGTCTCTTTCCAAAACATAAACAAACATACCAAGTTTTTCAAAATAATTTTCTTATTATTCCCAAAATATAAACAAACATACATCACATTTCTCAATACAAATTTCACATTCCTCAATCCCTCTACCAAAACTCATTCTCCCAAAATACATAATTCATATTCAAACATTACCTTTGTAATTCTTATTAAATATGAGTATTACTTTATTTTTAATATTTTTTCCTAATTTAAATATGAATAGACGTGGAAATAAATGCATAATGAAAAAAATTGGAAGAATTTTGACAACATAAGATGTTATAAATCGGATACGAGTATCTAAAATTACCATATTATATAAAAAAATTGAATTAATTTCTGGAAATTTACAGTCAGTATGGTTTTATTTTCAAAGGCATTTTTAGTTTTCATGTATTTTCAAAAGTTGAAAAGTTAGTTATGAAATAAAAATAGAAATTAGATGTATTTGGATGAAATGTTGGATATTTATTATTAGAATAGGTTATAGGAATGAAAAGTAGATCAATTTATATTTTTTTTATGTTTAAAAAAAATTATTATTTATAAATATATGTATTATTAATTTAAAAATAATAATAGGCACTTTATGTCAAATCAAACTTGAATTTGATTAATGTAATAGTAGGATGATATGGTATGTTTACAAAGAGTTTTGAGAAAAAAATGTGTTCTTTTTTTGGAAAAAATTGTAAGAAAATATTTGTTTCCAATTGTAATTCCCAAGTGAAAATGAAAATAGGGCTTGGAAATGAAAACAAATGGGCTGTAATTTTGTTAATATACTCAAGTCTAGTTTGATTGAGATGATAAGGTAGAATATAATATTTCTATCCCACCTTATCATTCATTTGTTTGAAGTAACAATAAACACTCAAATCCACATGAATATTAAAGTTCCCATCTATATGTGCAATTTTCATGATAAATTAACTTATTATTTCCCATAAATTTATCTATTATGCCAATCAAACCACATGACAATGATAAAACGAATAATAAATAATTATAAGATAACTTAGAAATTCAACCAAACTAGCCCTCACAAAAATCAATTTTTGTGAGAAGTAATTACACTCTCCCCAGTCCACAAAATATTGTGAACAAAAACAAATCGAAAGATTTCTTTTTTTTTTTTTAACCAAAAAAAAAAGAAAGGATAGTAGTTGATTTCTCAACTGCCCTTATGAAATTCAAACCTGCAACTGACCTGGAAGTAAAGTTGGTAGAAGAGAGATTCATGAATGAAGGAAGAAAAGTTGTTGGGTAAAATGTGTGGACAATTTAGGCCATTGAGTGTGGGAGGTGATAGGCATTTAGAAAATATTGTCATATCAACCACATCACTCTCTAACAATGAAATTAGGACATGGACTATGATTACTTAATTTGTATGAAAATAATGATATTATCTATAAGTCTCTTTCCATATGCAAATGGGAAAATGGGATTGTTAATTTTCTAGTTGGGCGTATGAAAATCTTATTCAAATAGCTCTGTTTAGTTTACTAGTTCCCATGCAAGATTCCAGCCAAGTTCAATTTCTTGTCTGCTTTTTTTGTTCTCTCCTATGGCAGAACTAGGAACAATAAACTGCTGATTCAATTATTTCTTTTTCTTGTATAATTAACATTGTACATAAGAACCTGTCTAAACAGACAATCCTTGTAATACAACAGATGCAGCAGCTAACCTCTTTCAGTCACAAGGGCAACCTCAGAAACTCGTTCGATATCAGAAGATCTCTTTTTTTCCTTAGCCATCAAATCCTCTAGATAATGTTGGTACATGTAAGAAACAAACCCCCATATGGCCAGCAACATCGCCACGGCCTTCAATCCGGTCAGTTTGTCCTGAAGAAAGATCACGGCCAGAACCGGAGCGACCGGCAGGCCTAAAATGCTGATAACATTAGAAAACAATGAAGAAATTCTGAATATCAGACCAACACAACCAACCCCAAAAGCTTGCCAGGAAACTGCTGTCCAAAACAAGTTCATAATATAGGAAACTTTTCCTAATTTATAATCGTCCATTTCTCTCTCCAGCTTCTTCCAATCCCCACTTGCGAACAGCCCTACTACGATGGCAACTGTGGCAACCAAGCTCTGATATATCGTCATGTCCATGACGGCTTTGAGGGTCTCTTTTTTGATGATTTTGTGGAACGCCAGCTGTGTGGTGGAGAGCACAAGGGCGTAGCCGGCTGAGGCACCAACCGTGGATAGGAAGCCGATTATGTACTTTCTTTTCGACGTTTTGTTGGAGTCTCCAGGGTCTGTTTGGAAGACAAGGAGTACGGAGGAGATGGTTAGGAGGACAAGGGAATTGACTATGTAAGGAGTGAACTTTTGTCCATTGAGGAGGTAAGAGAATACAGCGTTGAATCCCAACTGGCTGGCACAAACTAGAGTGTATGTGGTGACTGGGAGATATTGCATCCCAATTGAATACAGCATACAATCTGCTGCAACAAAAATGCCAAGGCCAACATAAACTGAGACAAGAATCATGGGAAAAGGTTCCTTCTTGTTCGTCTCAGGATGTTTCTCTTTTGTGGTTATGATCCACTGAAAAGGGTAAAGAATTGGAAATCCCACAACTTGAACTAATGTGGCCATCCATTCACTCTTTCCACCATTGTCAAAATATAATCTGCCCAAGAGTGTGCCAACGGACTGCCCGGCCAGGACGAAGAAGGCGTAAATGGCTACTTGAAGCCACCATTTGCATTTTTGGCTGAGACAGAGGAAGGAAGATTTCTTCTTGAGTTCTGAAGTTTCTGCTGAGTTTTCCACTACTTCACCTTTCAGACCTGTGAAAAAACAACATTAGATCATCACTAATATCATCTAACTACTGCCCTTTTGTTGTGAATGATTAACAGACAGATCTATTGCCACCTCCTAATATTCAACTAACCTTATACTCCTCTACAATAAATGACAAAAACTAAAACAGAAGAACAAGAAACAAGGAAACAAAAGCAGACAAAAGCAGTACTTTAGTTCATGATTATGTCAGAAATGGAGAAATTAACAAGAAACTTCATCTCACCATTGATATCCTGGGGCAGTTCTTGAGCTTCTCCTCCCATGGCGATAAATAAAATAAAATTCAGGACCCGGAAAAAATTAATATGAGACAGCAAGATTAGTAAGCTCAATATTAATGCAGGCAGGTGGTTGTTATATACTTTTCTAATTTCTATAATGGCAAAACCTGTCAAATCAGGCTTTAAAAGACCTGACCTCTTAAGACTTGCATTTTATATTCAAGATGCATACACTGCAAGTCTGCAACTGGGCTGCTGCCCTCTGCTACCTCTAACACTCCCAATATTTCATTTTATTTCTTATTTCAACTCCCGTCTTAATTTGATATATTTATGTCGAGTATATTTAATTTTTAATTAATTATTTTTATAAAAAAATATTTAATATACATGTTATATATTCATAAAATAGAATAAGAGATGAAACATAAATTAAAATTGTGCTTGCAGTATAGCAATCAAATTTTATGCCCTTTTTTTTTTTTTCCTTCTTTTTTTCCATGTATCAATTTCATGTAATTGTTGGGCTGGATTCTTGTGGGGTGGAAAAGATTCTCAAAATTGAACGGCATTTGGACAAAACTAAGATTGCAATAGATGTAACTATTCTGAAAATTATTTCTTCCTCATTAAATTTCTTTGGCACACATAACGTTGGGATAACATGTCCGGTGCCCACTTCACCTAATTCATTTAGTTCATCTGGTCAAAAGTTTCTTGAGAGCACATAGCTTTGTGCCCAAATCGTAAAGTCATACTCTTGACTAGTACTTGCATTTCATTGGGGCCCTCGAAAGATTTATTAAAATAAAAAAAAATCTTTTATGATCATTAATATTTTACCTAAATCATAAACATGTAATATTTTAAATTTAAGAGCACATGACTTTGTGCCTAAATCCTAAATCATGCCGTTATCTAGTACTTGCAATTCATTGGGGATCTCGAAAAATTTATAAAAAAGATCTTTTATGAACATGTAATATTACATCTAAATCATACGCTCGTAAATTTGTATTTGAGTGGTCAACTGGTACCATAATATCATCCTTACATTTATACATGTGAGATTATGATTCAAAATTCAAATACAAATAGGTCATCATACATACATAACTTTGTATCTAAATCATGAAGTCATGTCTACTTTTTGTCAATTCTAAAGTTGTTAATGGGTCGGATTCGAATCTTGTCATATTGGATCCAAGTTCGAATTAGAAAGTAATATGTCAAATTCAAATCCAATCCAAGATTTATCGGATTTGTAGTTTGTATAACCATATTCAGATCCAAATAAAAGTCTGATATCCAAAAAAATTCAAATCCAAATACTTCAAAAATTATCATATATTTATTTATTTTTTCTAATAATTTAGTAGAATCCAAATTCAAAACAGTCAACCTTAAAAAAATACGCAACATTTTAATAAATAAATTTTCAAGTCTATTGATCACTTAAAAGCAACAATAGAATTTAACTCAATCATATTCATCCATTAGATTATTATATTTTAGATTCTATTGCTGATAATAGTACTTATTTGACATTATAGACACATAGTTACACTTGATTCTTAATCAATTAACTATAGAATAAAGTTCTATAAAAAAGAAAACTCATTTTGATCAAATCAAGATTTGCATTGCGTTCTTGCCATATCATGGCATTCGGCTCCTACTTATTCTTCTTCCCGCATAATTTTTTGTTATAAAAACAGATAAACAAGTTATGTAATTATAATGTAAATAAGTTTGAAATTTAACAATTTACATGAAAAGCACTTGATTTGATATATTACATACGAGTTCATTACTTCATCTAAATATCCATCTTGCCGTTGCTATAGGATTATGTGTGTATATATAATACTTGTATAATATTGAATACATTCGGATTTGGATTATTAATGCAATGGATCAAGCCATATCCATATTCGCTCCATTTATTTTGGATTACAAACTTTTTTAATTGAATTATATCCATCGAATATTTTATCGATTAAAAAGTCTAAATAATCAAATTCGAATTAAAATCTATTCCATTGACAGTTGCAATCAATTCTTAAGAAGAAAGAAAGCCCACAATGTTGTATCCATATTTGAATCTAGATTCCGACAGTCTTGAATTCAGGATAAAACTGCAGGTAAAATGAGATAATATGAATGCTAAAAATAGCTCATATATGTGTTCTTTTTCTGATGGTCCCGGTTGATGGCGGCTGCGGTGGCGGTACTCTGCTTATGCAATTGGACCAAATTGAGAAATTTTTCACAAAGTAGCAACAAGAGAATTACGACAATTAAGTGTCACCTTCGAATTTCAATTCATCGCCTTAGATATATCGAAACCTTGGAATTTTCTTTTTTATTTTTATTTTTTCAATTCCAAACACGGCACTTCCATGTCCAGTCAATAACTAGGGAAAACCAAAAATTAAATATGGATTGTTGATCAATCATTTGAACAGGGTTTGAAATGTAATTAATTAAGTAAGAAAGATGATTGAGCTTTAAATTTTGGGCATTTAGATAAGTTTGAGAAAGATTAGGAGGAGATTTAGGTAAAGTTATTATTTGTTTATGTCATGTCCAATTTGTTTTGTTAGTTGTCTTTTGACTTACACTCGTTTATGTCCGACTTGTTTTGCTAGTTGTCTTTTGACTTACACTCGTTTATTCTGCATTTTGTATCCTTGTAATTCGGGGTTTGGTCCAAGGAAAGATACGTAATCTTGGTCATAATGAAGACGCGGTCGGGATTGGGTTTCATTTTATTTATAAGGAAACGTGTTTTAGATAATGAAAGTGTGATATTTGTTTTTAGTTGGATTTGAAATTTATTTGGTTATGTTTTGTAGGTGATTATGATATGTGTTTTGGGGAAATGAATTTTGGGAGTAGAGTTAGAGAATATGATGGATGTTTGTTTATATTTTGGGAAATAGTTAGAAATTTATTTTGGAGAATGTTTGTATGTGTATTTATATTTTGCGGGAAGACATTTTTTACTGTAACGTCAGATCAATGCTTTTTTGTTGGGTTATTGGGGTGCAAATTAAATTGAGTAACTTTTTATGTTGTAAGAATAATAATAAAATATATATGATATATATATGTGTGTGTGTGTGTGTGTGTGTGTGTGTGTGTGTGTGTGTGTGTGTGAAAATAGAAAAGTTTGAGAATGATGAAGGATTAAAAATGGTATTTTAGGAAAACTTATTTCAAAAGAAAAATGAATATTTATTTGGTTATGCTTTGGCAAAACAATTTCGTTTTGCCAAAAGATAACCAAACACTCCCTAAATATTTCTTACTGAAAGCAACCCAAAAATCCACAAGTTTCAATAATTGAAAAAAAGAAAAGAAAAACTTATATATATGTATATATGTGTGTGTGTGTGTGTATATATATATATGTTGTCAACTTCAATTACTGTAACGGCCGAGTGGAGTGACAAATTGATGACGGGATTGATGATATAATAAATTTATTCACCTTCTATATGAAAAAAGAAAGAGACAGAAAACTAACTTGCATTTCATTAACTTTGGGAACAGTATTTTTTAAGCAAGTTTAGGTCCACTTAGCGTCATTTTTAGTTTCAGGAATTTCATACGTATTGAATTTCCCATAGAGGATGCAGGTCCGTATGCTGTGAATCATTTGTTATACCTTTTTTAGTTCTCTATCTGTTGTAAGATCCATCGCCATGATACCTAAGTTGGCCAAAGATCTCCACTTGCCTTCTTGTCTCGTAATCATTTGTGGAATCTTTGAAATTTGAAGCCTTGCCTTGAGGTCAAATCCAACAGACTAGAGATGGGAACTGATACCCAATTTGATATAGCGGCATAAAGCATTGAAAATTGGACACTAATCACGGTATATTGCAAGATTGAAAATAAGCGAAGTTTAGGTGCGTCTTTGCCGTGAATGACATTATTCAAACTGTCAAATCTCATTTTGCTAATCAAGGTATATGCATACACACACACACACACACAAATTCACAACGCCTACTTATGCAAGCCTGTGGCCTAGTAGGAAGCAATGTGGAGGCTGAAGTAATCTCAACTGCACCAATTCAAATCCTAAATTGAACTTGAGTTCGAGGCTGCATGTGGGTAATCAGGTCAGATTGATATTGAGCCCCACCCCCACCCCCCCAAAAAAAAAAGTGTATACAGAGAGAGAGAGAGAGAGATACAAACACATATTCACAAAATTTTACCTAATAAGATACAAACACGTATTCACAAAATTTTACCTAATAATGTCATTTTTTCGTTCTTCAGTACAGCCTGTGCCTTTCTGTCTTCTGCTATAAAAATCAGATTAGGCCTATTTATTTCTCTGGTTACAGAGCAGCAGAAAACAGCTAAGTCTGTCGGGAACTGACCTCATGTCAGATTCCATGATCAATCAATCAATTTATTTTCTCCATGAAAATTGCTTAACCATTTAATCAGAAGATGATGTTTACACATAACACATAATATACTTACCAGTCCCCCACAACAGCGGGAACATGGTGAGGACACAAAGAAAATAGAAAAGTGAAAAGAAAACAAATATAACCGTCGGAATGAACATTCTTACAAATGTTCCATTTTCTCTTCCTTTCTTCTGTCAAGCTTCCGGGGCACACTAGATATGCATTCTGCGAGAAATCCAGTAATTGTTTGATGATGTCACTAAAAAATTGTTGGAAATGCAGCCTCATGAACTACTTCTGAGACAAGACCTTCCCGGTCCTAGAATGTCCTTGTGTGTACATTCCTTGTCTGTGTCTATCAATACACCTTTTACTAACAGCATTCACAACTTTCAATTCAGAAGCCTGTACAAGTGTAATCATCCAACAAACAAACGATCGTAAATGGCAAGTTAAATTACCAATACCATATAAACAGTGGCACTGTTCTATGTAGGGGTGAAACAATCTTGAATTTGGGAGCTTGACCTAGACCTTTATTGATCCATTAGAGATAAAATCTTTGCTTACAATCAAAGTCATAAAATTCAGTAAAAATTCAATTCCTTTATCAACTAAGTTTAATTGTCACTGGTTTACTGGATCAACTGTTAGGCATACTGTGACCAACCTCTTAATTAACACCTCAAATGAAATAACCACCAAGTCTAATGCTGTTATTACCAGGTTGAATATGTCCATTTTTAAAAATTTTGAAGTTGTCTAGCTTGAAATGAAAATCCAAATGAAGCCCAAGTTGCAGTATATTATGGTGTAACCTCATAGTAGAGGTTTCAATCTTAGATGATTTATCCATGGGTGGATGAAGAACTTACTCATTAATGAGGGATCTGAAGGAGAATAAATGAAATACAGTATAAACACACACAGATGGCAACTCCAGCTACAAAATTGTGAAATAGCTTCTGATCATCTTTTGTAGGAATAAAAGCCGACTTAAGCATGTTCATCAGCTCAAAAAGCCGATATGATATCTGCAGTAGTAAAATAGTTAACAATTAAAATCCAGAAAGGCAAATAGCATATCATCAGTCAATAATTAAATCTCACCTACGAAAGAAAGATACACTCACCAAGATGTAAATGATAGTTGTGAGCATGAAGTTAAGTAAAGGATAATCTGGAATAACGCAGAGCAGCCACTTAGGCTGTCCATTGGGTATATTGGATCTGCACATATGTCAATAGAAACTGGTCATGCCTCTCATTCAGATCAGAGTTAGCTTAAATTGGATTTCTTGTTGGTTGAAAGGCTCCCATGGTTTCGAATTATGAAATTGACAGCTCTCAGATTCCCCTAATGTATTTATTTGGTTAAGCCAGAGGCAGTTGGGATGAAACCTTGGGAAATAAACAAGCAAAATGGAATAAAATTTTAATCATGTCTGAAATAGTTACCAAAATAACATTAGTTTATTTATCAACAAAACTTAAATAGGTAATACAATGGTCAATTGTAAGGATGGAGTTGACAACCAACAAAAGTGACTGACATAATACAAATGTTAGAGATTGTATAACACTTAAAGATCTAAACATAAGAAATGGACAATAAAGAATTAGCTCACAGACCTCAGCCATATGTGAAACTGGGAAATGTAAGTTTCCAACGTGATTTTGCCAAGCCATCTGGTACCAAAGAGCATTTGTCACCAGTAATATTAGAATCAAATAAGTTTAGCAGAAAATCTAACAATTTCAACTGCAGAGAGTTAGATGGCTAGCAGATGTAAAAAGAAACAAGTGAAAACTTACACAAAAAGGGTCAAAGAGAAATTCCGAAGCTGCTGACTGAAATTTCGTAAGCAAATATAGACACTGAAAAAGAAAGGACAAGAAAAGGAAGAGAAACAAATGAGAAAAGAGTCCATCAGAAGAAAAATTCACGACTTTCTGATAGAAGGGTACAGTGGTCAAAGAGGACAGTGATTTCATTACAGCTAATTGACTAACAACTCAATTGAAAAAAATAAAATAAAATCAGTACACACGTTATGGGAATCCATGATGTGTAAGGATGGAGCTTGTTATATGAAACTTTGTCCATCTTGTATATGCATTCATACCACAAATAGCCAACCTAAAGCCAGATAATTAAGAAAAAATAAGATGAGATTTGTACCAAAGGAATCATCTGAATACAAAACCGTGAACAAATTATGTGACTTACAGTTAAGGCAACTGTAACAATGGATGTCTTTATCGTGCGTCTCCGCTTGGTCCCTGCCTCCTCCAGTTTCTCCATCCACTTTTCAACCTGCAATGCCAAAATCTTAAGTTCATGAAAAGAGAAAACAAAAATACAAAAATAAAAATTCTTAGACATTACATTTGGGTGAAAATAGGCATAGATCATTCCAATGATCCATATATATCGATCAAGCCCAGATCTAAAATGCCATTCATGTAGTCGTGGAAGATTTGGTTTTGCAGGATCAGTATATCCTGTCATTAGGATAAACAGCTATCAGGTGTTTGAGGCTTCAAACAAGAAAATTAATTTGGAAACAAGTTTTACTCCCTTTACATTAAGATTATTTCTTAACAACATAATGAAAAGAATAGAATTATTGAAGCAAGCAATAAGCTTCATGGAAACAAAAAAGTTATGGATGCCTACGCACCTAACAGAAAAGTGAGAGGACCCCACAAAATGTCGAAAACTCCTGGAATTTCCCAGACCAAGACAACCACAAAAAAGCACATGAAAATTTTCAGAGCCATCACTGATCTTATCTCATTATAGCTGTGGCCTATACCAAGGGCTCCATACACCATAAGTGTAAATAGGGTATGCATAGGGCAGATATAGTACAGCATATAATCATTGTTAAGAACAATACAACAAAATGCCACAAAAAAGTTTAGCCTCCACATCATCTGCAAAGAAAATAAAATCTAACTCAGAATACCCATTAAGAAACCATAAGCTCCAAAAAGCAAAGGACACTTGCTTCAGCGAGAACAAGAAGATAGGGAAATTCAACACAGAGTACATTCTCACCTGAGCAAATCGAGCAAGACTAAAATCTTTTCTGATGTAATAGTAAGAGAAGTTCCCAAAACCAGTCATCCAAACATATGCAGCAATAAAAACACGAATTGCATTGTACATCTCAGTTGCAGCAAAGTAATGGTACATCAGAAAGAGGACCTATCAGAAACATGGAAGAAAAAAGGGTAGTGTCAGAAACACTGTGGGAAAGAGAGAGTGTATAGCAGCAACAGACATTAGCAATATGCAACAGTGAGAGAGAAGTGCGGGAATCCTAATTCTTGTTTGGCAGAAAGAACATAAAAAAATATCAGAAATATTTGTTTAGCTTCTGACAACTAATTGGAAATGCAAGAGATTTACATTTTGACATCAATGCATCCAGAGCTGGAGGTGGAATAGCCAAACCATTGTCCCAAAATGCGTGGAAAAAATTAAGAAATGGTTTATGACCAAATTGCTTGCCTGCATATATCCTTTCCACTCTTCAGTCTGATGGCGATTAAGATAGAGTATGGATTTCCCAGAAAATGCAGACTTGTCATTATGTTTCTTGAGAGAAGTCATTGCTGAAGCTATGATAAGGAGGATGTATAGAAAAAGGAATAGGTCACGATTGTAGCTCTGTTCAACAAGGAAAAGAAAATAGAAGAAGATTAATCATAGATATACCAAGTAATCTATCACAATAAAACAGAGCACTTATTGTGAGTCGACAGAGATATAGTCCTGAACTGGTTCTGGACCATAGATCTGTCATGTTAATGGAACTTGAAAAAATAGCAACTATTTTTCAAATTCGAGAAAGGTAACTTGATTCAGTATTTTTCGTAGACCACAACTATCAGCTCAGCTGGATTTAATTGATGGGGTCAAACAAAATAAAGGGAGCCTAATGTATATCGAGATTTAGACAAAACAAGCAGCAGCAAGGATAAATACTAGAGAAACTGAATCATGCAGTTCTTTTAACAAGTCACATAGCACCTCATTATAGCTAGCCATACAAAATAGTTAAAAAGGCACACCATCATGTTCATCACCCTCACCAACTTGCTGTTATGGGCTTTTGCTAGTTAAGAAAGTCCTATTAAAAGTATTAGCCTGTCTATGTTTTGTTTTCTTTAAAAAAAATCACAAATTCTGATTTTTGAAGCAACTGATAAAGAAAGAGCACCTTGGTTGAATCTGCCAAAAAATTAGTGCGGTCACATAAGTAGAAATAGAACAAAATTCCCCCAAATTCAGCCCTGCATAAGATTAAAGTATCATGATGAAATGAAAACAACTAAAATCAACGCAATCAATATGATTAAACAACTCACATTGCCCTTAAAAGTTGTCGATTTTGTAGCAAAAATGAGTCCTCCATCATCAAAAACCTGACAATGAAGCCGAACAAACAATAAAAGATTTCATAAATGTAATTAAAGAAGCACCTGAGAGAGACATCTTAATATAAGTTACAACAGACTGACCTAATTAAGTTTGTTTTAATGGACGGACCGGGCAGCTTTGTAGACAACGATTTTGTAAGACCTCCTTCCATCAGCAAAGCTCGATCGTCTTCCTCGATCTTTTCATTTTCTAATTCAACCAAATTATTATCTGAATGACTGCTACAAGGAAGCAAATTGTAGCATAAGAAAATATTGCAGACGAAATAGTATTTTTTTCTCTTCTAATTTTATAGGAGCTTAAGTGTTTTTAGTTAGCAGAACCACAATTTTGCCAAAGCCTATAAAACTTCAACATCTGGAGAATCAATAATCAAGAAGATGATACAGGAAGAGGAAATGTGCTCACACTTTGAAAGAGGATGATAACTTCTTGAATTCCAACCACTCTGCATATATCCATGCCACAATGACTGGGATGACTCCAAGCAAAAATGACACCTGGAGTGTCATAAGTAAAGATTACATTGTACATCACAATCAGCTTGAGCAATCAAGAATAATAATACAGTATAAGCAGCAAACCTAAAACGCAATTGATACCAGCAATAGCAGTTCGCTGTTGGATTGAATGCATAATCAGATAAGACATCATATCCTAAATAAATGCGAGAGCAAATGACAATTAAACCAGTTTATATTTTCACAATATTCAAATTTTGATGTGAAAAGTGTGATCAAACCCACATAAAGCAAAATATCCATCTTAAATGTCAAAGTAACATAGTAATCAGTATATTCCATGGCCAAGTTTTGCCAGAGTCTTTTTTTTTTTGAAATGCATCAGTTGATTTGAAACTTATCAAAGTTTTACTGCACTGTTCATGCAGTTCCAAGGTCAATCCAATTGATAATGCAGATAATCTACAGGTATCATTTGAACATTTCTTTGTAAAAAAAAATTAAAGACCATAATACAAGATATTTTCGCTCCATAATCAAGATAATTGATTAGCTGAGTCCTAATGATGAATTCTGATAGTTATTCACTTTTGCAAAGTATACTATAAGTTGTCTAGTCAAAACACAAAGTTCAATCAAGCCCACAGAAATTTATATAGCTGTCCTAAAGTTGATTGGCATTAATAGTAAAGGTTAACAAGATTAATAAACATATCTGTTCCCTGATACATAAGTTTTCATCCTTAACAAGTCAAGTTCTCCATCTTTATGCTTCTTTCCTATTATAAGCAATAATGTCACTTTTACAAGATCTATTTTCTTCAAAGATTCTCTGTCAATTTCATGTTATTTTCATCATGGATAAAATCATCATAACCTTTACTTTAACAACATTGCATCTCTCATTGGGGGGGGGGGGGGGGATTAAGTTGGATATATCAGGGCATATTATATCCATAGACAATCACATTTTCAAACCATTATTAAGGCATTCTTACACTTTTTCAGTTGAAATCATACATCTCATCCTATCATACAGACCAATTTAAAAGCAAAATTTTAAGCTACACTATAGGAAAGTCCAAACAAACTAAAATCAAATGCGACATTATTTTCAAGAGAGCAATTGCTACTACTCAAATCATCACTTCCACAATAAACCTAAACTCGTTCTAAATCCATTCCGACTATCATCATAACATGGACACAAGAAAACATCTCCTTCCAGAGTAAAACGCTTCTGAGTTGCAGTAAGTACAAACAAACTCGTAACATATAGAAAAACTACGAACGAAGATCTATATGGAAATTGCACTCCACAAATCAAATAAACTTCAAAAAAGAGCTTCACATCCATAGACAATGCAAGAAACAAGTAAGGTAAAAACAAAGAGTAGAGCAACAATACAACCGTTCTACATATCGAAACCGCACCTGTCCAGGCGTCACGGGTTCAGAAACCACCGCCATTCCTTCGTACAATGGAAAATATATATATATATATATATATCCACTAAATAAAGCGATCAAATACACAAATCTACAAAATTCTCATCGATCACAATGCGGCGCAACAATGTAGTGCTATACACACATGACAACGGCCTGCGTATGGAGAGGATATAATAAGAAAGAATGAGCCCTAGAATGGAAGAGGAAAGCAGAGATCTGAAGCAAAAATGAATAGAAAATAGGGAGCAGAGTGGCATCAGTGAGACGATGTGACGTCGTCGTTTGCTTCAAGAATTGTTAATAGAGACTTCGGTCGAAACGTCTCTTTTATTTACAGACCAACTGTCAATGGTGGTTGCCCTTTCGTCCCTCTCTCTCTCTCTCTCTCTATATATATATATATATATATTTTCTCTAATTTCTATTTTCTTTCCTTTTCTTTACTTTCCTTTTTCTTGTCTTTTGATTTTTTATTGTAAATTATAAATAAATTAAGAAAAATAAATAGTAAACTTGCACTATAAAAACATAGTTATTGTGATTTAAATGCATAGAGTGATAGTAACAAGTAAACAACTCTCTCTATAGTCAACAATTTTTTTCTTCCTTGTTTCTTACATAACCAATTCTCTCTATTAGTTTGTGCGAGTAAAGATGAAGCAACTATTATTTCAGGATGGAGGGCTACTTACTATAACTCTCACATGAATTATTTTTAGTATATTTAAAAAAAAAATTACTTCCTTTTATTAATACATATATGTATGCCAATACTTCACTAGAATTTAAATTTCAAACTTCACACTTATATACGCAAGGACGATGTCACTGAATGAATTAGCTTCTCGATTAATTTTTTTTTTTTTTATTTCCCAACTCATTTAACATGCTTTGCACTATCTTTCAGTTTTGGGCTTTGAATTCTAAAATAATAGGAGTAGGATTTGGAATGATCTATTCTCATATAAAAAGGCAACAAGATCACCACCTGTGTGAAAATGATTAGATTCGGGACAAGAATTATTGGCCAACCTTAAAACGTATTAAGTTGGGCTTTCCTTAATTATATAATTACCATGTGAATGTCCTTGGATCTCTGGCCCATGTGAATATAATCCTACCAAACATTGCACTATTACATATACAGTAATTGTCAATCTTATTATCTATATGAGTTTATATTTATAATGTTCAAGCATTTCAAGGAATAATCAAGACTACTAATTAATATTTGGTTTCATGTTACTGCTACAACTCAAATCGGACATTTAACCGTTCCTCTCGCAATCTTAATTTCTATCTTGAAATTATGTAAGAAAAAGAAAACATATAAAAAATAGCTAGATATATTCATATATATAGTGATAAAAGATAAGGCCCTTTAATTGTAAGTACAATAGTGTTAGAGCTAGCAGAGATAATACTACTAGCCATGGTTATATATGGAAATTAAAAGCCTATATATGTCTGCCCAGCAAGAGTACACTATTATGAGTAAATAAAGAAAGAAACCCTCAGAATTGGAAAGTCTATCTCAGGTCTCCTGTTTGGGAAATGCAGGAGGAATAAGTATATCCTGCAAGAGTCCATAGTCGGGAAGCTGGTGCAACTGCTGATCATTAGTTTCTTGATGATGATAGGCGGCATGATTGCTTGTACCACTGCCGATGCTGTAACTGTAGAGATGAGGCATCTGAACTAAGGGTTCTTGACCTGGGAAGCTTATAATTGGACCTTGACGATCAAGTGGAGGTACTAATGGCGGAGTTAGCATTGAAGGGGCGAACATTCCGGCCGCCGCCGCATTTCCGCGGAGAGTTGACGGTAGATAGTGGTTGTGCTGCCCCTCGTATGTGGTGATCACTATAGAAGGGTCTTCGAATGATCTCTCCACCCGCTTCTTCACCGGGCATTTTTGGGTTGTGCACCTGTAGTAGCTTCTGCAATAGGGTTTTTGTTTTGTGTGTGTTCAGACCAGAAAGAAACAATTACAGGATAATCCGGGATTACCCTAATTACAGGCTAACAACGTTAGAGTTTGACTAGTATAGCTACTTGCATGATTTTGTGTGTATACAATCTTTTTAAATAAATGAACTAATTAATAAAAGAAATAAAAATATTGAACCTGGGATAAGAGCTATTCTTGACTGCTTTCTGCCCATATTTTCTCCATCTGTATCCATCTTCCAGATGATCAACCTCGCTCTTGGTCATGAAAGCAAATCTGGGCTGTTTTTGCTTCTTCTCTCCTTTCTTCTTCGCTTTACCACTGTATGGATTTCACACACACACACACACACACACACATCATAATTATTCATGTATAAGGAAAAAAATATATAAATCATTTTGTTTAAAAGAAAGTAAAAGATAAAATAGTAGCTTACTCTTTCTTAGAGGTGTCTTCTTCTGCATCTTCAAGGGTTTCCTTCAGTACTTCTTTCTTACCCTTATTGGAATCCTCGTCGCCAGCGGCCGCCGCCTCCGTGGAGGATGAGGAAATCGAAGAGATGGGCGTGGCTGGGGTTTCGCCGCCGCCACCCACAGCCTCCACCGCCGGTGTCTGGTCCTCTTTGACGACGGAAGAAGACGAAGGCGATAAGCCGAAGGCACCAGAAAATGAGCTGTGATCTGTGGATCCATGCAGAAACTCAGTAAAGCTTAGGTACGAAGGATCATCAAACATTTGCAGACTGTTTTGAACTGAGGAATGATGAGCTGGAAAAGAACCAGAACCGTCGTCCGTATAACCGGAAGTATGGCCTCCGGAGTATGGAAACGTGGCGGCGCCGGTGTCCCGCCGCTGGTCATCTTGAAATGGTTGGTGATAGTAAAATTCTGTGAATTCTTCAGACATGAAAATCGAAGAAGAAAAAGATGAAGAAGTACAGTTAGTAGACCAGTGGGGGAAGGAGGAGAAGAATATGAGGTTTGACGAGGGCCTGATTTGCTAAGCTGTACGTCTTTTATTTAAGCTTTGACGGGAAGAAGATTTTGATTGAGGTCATTGTAAATCCGAGTTATTTATTTTTATTATTATTAATTAAAATTTAAAATACAACTACCCACCCTGCTTTCGTAGACAAACCTAAGTTAACAAGAATTATTCCATTTTTGCTGCTTAGACTAATATCTCAATGTAACTCAATAATCCTTACATTTATTGACATAAAATTATAACAATAAAATACTTAATTTGTAATTTAGCCCAAGCTTGGAATTAATTAGAAGTTGATATATGTGAGAATGGACTAGAAAATTTGTGTTCTAATAGTACGTCTCTTTGTCCTGAAAAAAGACATAGTATTTAAGAAGCACAATTTTCATGAAAAAGACTCATGAATAAATTAATTATGACTCATGAAGCTACCTCACAATAGGCCAACTCAATCATGGATATGCTTCCTCTATTTGATACATTCATGTTGTGCATGTTTCGACTAAAGTATATACAATTTAATTAGCTGCATTGCATTGTTGGTATTTATATTGTTAATCTCCATATAATATATTCTTATTATGACTCGAATGAATAAGATGGCGTGATTAAGTCAAACATAAACCCTAATTAACTTTAATTAATACTTTTGCATCTAGAAGTAATCCATTTCTTTTATTCGATTAAAAACAAATTTAGGTATGAGTTAGAAGAACGACAATAGTTAAAAATTCACATAGCGACTCAAGAAGATAATTAGTTAGAACTGTCCGTATATATTGATTGAGATTAATTAAATGACCATATCTAATTTCCTGATTTTTTTATATATATAAAACTTGAACTTTTAATTCGTCTTTCCGTCTGTGGAGATGTAAATTTATCACCTACATACCCATTTGTTCCCAATCACATTAATGATGATAGGATCTTTCTCCTTTATGAAGGTCCAACTATTTTGAAATATTGTCCAGTCAGCACATATATATAATGGGGATTTATATTAAAAATACGTCGCAAATTATGAGAGGGGAAAAATCGTTTATAAATTATATCAAAATTTTGACTCCATTCAAATAATTAGGTATCATCACAACATTTATGAGTTGGTGAAATTGGGATTAAAAATCTAATTAGGCTTTATGAATATGAGTGATTGGCTTGGTTGAGTTGGGATTGAGAGAGAGGCGAAAGTCAACGATGGGTGTTTTATGGGTTAACAGTCGAATCACGAGGTCCCTTTATAGGGAGCGGTCAAATGACTCAAATGTCTCAAAGTTGGGGCTAAGGTGGGAGGGTTGGGTTGAACACGTGTCCCCACAGGTGCACCGGCATTTGACCGTTGCCGACACATGACTGGCACGTGGGAGCTGATCCTTCGTTCACCACCATTCTATTAGCTGTCTCGCCCGTTGCGCGCTGGGGTCTTTTCCCATGTACCTTTATTACGTATTACTCATTATTTGTTCTTGTATTTTAATTGAAATAATTTGGAAAAATAATATATAAAAACAAAAGAATAAATATGTGGCAACAAAAATTCATTTACCTGTAGAGGTTTGGAGTAATTTTATGGAGTTTTGAATTTCTCTCATTGTGTGGCCCAAATCAACCAAAGATAATATAAGTAAAAAGATGAGTTGTACGATATTTTATCGGTTAAATTGATAAGACAATTAGGCCCATTTATTTTTATTTTCATTTTTTTTAATTTTTGTCGTTATTTAAAAATTAAAAACAATCAATCTCCACTTATTTTTTGATTGAAAATATGAAATACCATTTATGTTATTTTTAATTTTTCTGAATCTATCATATTATTACATTATCGTATCAATTAAATTTAATTTTTATTTATCATAAAGTATCCATTATTATCTCAAAACAACTCAAAAATGCATATATTTTGAAAAACCCATGCTTCTAGATGTAAATAATTATACATATATATATATAAATATTCATTCTTTTACATATATCTTAATTCTTATTTTCAAACAAAACTTCAAATACAATCTCATTTTCATTTCTAAAAATTATAACTAATTTTTTTAATTTTAAAAATGTTAAGAACTAAAAATAAAAATAAAATAAAACCAAACAATCCCTTCCTATTTTTACAAATAAAACTTGGATCTTATCCTAATTTGTACTTGTTCATGCATTACAAAAACAAAGAGAAATTAGTAATAAATATTAAATAATAATACCAAAAGTGTCAGTAATTACTATATATTAAGTGATAAAATTCTTTGTTGTGTGACTAATTAGACATGATTTTTAACACCATTAAATATTAAAAAATATATTTTAATAAAATAAAAATTATTATCATTTAATACAAATCATCAATGATAAATTAAATATTATCACTTAAATTTTTATTAGTAATATTAAATTTTCTTGTAGCACTATAGCAGAGACTATTCTCATAAAAGACTATTTTCTAGAAGGTGTGATGTGAATTATATGCAAAAAGGTTTACTATTTTATATGTAATGTAACTGATAATACATAAATATTTTAACTTTGACTATAGAATCTGAACAAAGACAATTATGTGGCTAAGGTTAGGCAATTAAGGTCATTCGTCTTATAATAACAAAAAGGTGTGCGACCAAAATTAATGATGCGTGGATTGTATTTTAAGCTTCGATTTTGACTTTGCTGTAACATTTATCCCGCAGCATACATAATGTATTCTTCCCTACGCTTGCACATTGTGAAAAATATGACTAATATTTTATATTTCTATGTTGACAAAACATTGGAGTAATTTTCACACAATTAAAATTCTACTGCAAAATTCACATGTAATGTAAGGCTCCGCAAATTAAATTTGTAGGAGGTATTTTATTTGAATCCCACTTATATGTCGGTATAACAGTTTAATATTAATTTCTTTTTACTCTTTGATTTGAAATTTTTAGTTGCACATGTTTAATTAATTTTTTACTAATGCACTTAATTAGCTTTTGAATTGTCATACATCGTTCGTTTCTCTTTTTAAAAAATCAAGATTTTTGTTACAATTTACTTTGTTTAATGATTAAATTATTTGATTTTTTTATTTTATTTACACATATACACTAGGGTTGGCAAAAAATTCTCCAAATTTTGGGTCCATACATGTGGGGATCCCCAAATTTGGGGCCCCGAATTCAGAGAATTTTTCCCCGCGGGGATGGAGATAGTGATGAAACTCCCCTCGAAGCTAATTCGGGAACAGGGATGGGGATCATACTCTCCGCTCCGCGGGATCCCCGATCTCATCATATTAACTAAAATATCCTTAATATATATATATATTTCATATATATATATACTATTTTTTTATACTTGTTTAGTAATTGCATAAATTTATAAGAATTTATTAATCATAAAATTTAAATTAATAAAATATATTAATTGAGACCCAGTTATTATTTATCTTTTAGCTCATTTTATGCGCATACAAAAAAATATTTACTAATTATTTTGGGGATCCTCGTGAATCCCCATGGAGACTTGGGAAATGGGGACAGGGGGCAAAACTTTCCCAAGATGGGGACAGAGGACAGGCTAGGGTTCGGGGAATGAAACGGGGATGAGGGAGTGGGGGGTAGCTACCCACCCCATTCCCTACGGGTGCCATCCCTAATATACCTTTAAGGGATCGTTAGATTCAAATTTCAAATTTCATATATATATTTTTTATTTATACACATTCTAATTAAAAATTCATTATGTTTGAACTCCGACCTTTTACATCGACTAATACCACTGAATTGAAAATCACTCGACGAACCTCATGTATAAAATATGTGTAAGGAAAATGCCATTAAATAAATTGATGGCTCGACTAATTTGAATTAAATAGCTAGTGATGATTTATGATTGGTATATATATGACGAGCCTTTCGAAATATTTTTAAATGGAAATATTATTTGTCCTAAATTAAATAACAATGGTTCATTAATTATTGGGTCAGCTGGAATAGTTATGTGACATTATCCCTACTTTCTTGAATGGATAGTTGCTAAATAACAAAAAAAATTAGGCCTCAATCAGCTGTCGGAATTGGTTTCTTGCAAGATTATTACAGGATTTGAATCAAAGGTCGATCGCACGATGTACAGTCATTGGCAACCACCTAAATTTTAGCTAACTTGCCGTACTTTGCTGTGCTATTTATGACTAAATTATTGTACTACTCTTACACTATTTCTTTCTTACCTAAAAACCAAAGAGAGAGTCGGCTATAAGGAAACACCAATTCTTCCAACACTTGGCCGGGGGGCCAAATGGAAAGCTATAAAGTTGAGTTTTTCTCTCCAAATAAGTTAAGGCCTTGTTTGCTTGGCTTGATTAGGTGTGATACATACCTAATCAAACATCTTCTAATATTTGCTTCAATTGATAAAAGCCCTTGATAAATCATAGGACCTACATTATTTATTGTTGCTTTTGAAAAATGGATCAAGGGGAGGAAGGCTTGATTAGGTGTGATAAGAATTACAAAAATTTAATAAGGTTTATTTTTTATCTTATTTTCAATTAAACCATGATTCTAAAAATGGGAAAGAATGAGAAAATTATGAAAAACTTATTAAAAAATATAAAGGATATAATAGTAAATTTATATATTATATTTTAATTTATCTATATACTAATCATACCAACCAAACATAAAATTAAAATATTCTATCCTAATGGGCTTAAAATATATCCTTTGCTTATGTATCACTTCTAATCACATCATTCCAAGCAAATGAGCCCTAAGAAAATAAGATAATATACATGTGATACGGGTATATCATAGAAGTACCTCAAAATATTTTTTAAAAAAGAAATTCCCAGTATTTAAAAGTATATTTTTAAATAAGATATGATTTGAGTCTTTTTATTTGAATCGAGTTTGACCCCGTATTGATCTTATTTTTGTTCAGTACCTGACTCTGCACCACGTGGACTAGTACGAAAAAATTAGCCAATATTAATAAATTACTCTAGTATTCAAATATTAGGTAGTTTTAGCATTCTAATTGACACTAAGAAAATTTGAAAAAGATAAAAAAATTAATCAAATCAAAACACAATCCAAAAATTAGGTCTAATAAACTAGACCCAATGGGTCTTAGGTTTGATAGGGTGGGGTCTAGTTTAGGATCTATTATTTGGGTATTTTAGGGTTTGAATCTAATTGAGTTTATTAGTAAAGTATGGTAGAATAAATATATGATCTAATTATTTGAGTATATTAGGGTATGAATTTGGGGATGACAATATCCTACTTATTGACAGGCATACACGTGGCTCTGGAATATATGAGCCTATAGGACCTAATTATAATAGTCCCATCGGCTAGAATAAAAAGACATGTAAATTTTATGATCTCCTATATCATCTAAAATATAAATTAATTATTTTATTTACTCGAATTAACTTTAAATATAGAAAGATTTCAACAAATGACCAACTCAATAAGTCAAAGATATTCCCTTATGATCATGCCATAGGGCATATCTTATTTGCAAATTGAGATTAGAACTTCCAACCAACTTAACATCTCCAGCATAAGACATATCTCATGTGAATTTGCATCATGAATACCTCCAAAAACACAAACATTGAAAAATAATACACATTTTTTTTTCCCGAGTTGCACTTAAAAATTAGTTAGTCTTCACTAAAAATTTCATAATTGTTCAAAGAAATAATGGTTTCACTACATAATTTAAAGTCACCGTTGTCATTTTCATATAAACGAAAATTTTGATCTGAATTTGGATTGAGTTTAATTGTACCCAACTTAATTGAATAATTGCAAAAAGTCCGAGCCGATTACGAAAAAAAGTCTGAATCTCTTTTGGTATGTAAAAATAAATAATTAGTTATGTACAATAAAATCAATCTGAAATAAAATTTTTTAAAAAATCTTTATGTCATATCAAATTTGATTGGATTAAATCATTGAAAATAAAGGAGCCCATATTGGGAGATTGCTTAAGAAGGAGGGACTTTTGATGGGTGAAAAGAAAAATAATAAACAAAGAGCATGAGATTATTGACCTAAGTTGTAGCAATTATATGTGACATATAATATATGGTCTTTGGAATTATTGTTGGATGTCCTAACCAATGCAGAAGAGGGCAGGTTATTTGTTAGGTGTGAGTATTTATTTAAAAAAAAAAAAAAAAGAATCTTTCAGACATTGACACATCCACCTCAATAAAATCAAGTTTAAATTATATTTTTTCTAGAAAATGGACCTTTCCAAAGTTCATAATTAATGTAGTAATATAAGCTTATTAATTTGCTGAAAAAAATCCATTTTAAGTCAGCTCAAGACCAATTCAAACTTCAAAGGCCGCAATTTGCAGCCAATTAATTACAATTTATTTTGAAATTTTCGTCTAAACCACTCCAAATCCTAAAACTATTGACTAATAGAATTACGATGAAGAAGTAATTAGATTGAACCAACATTATTTATTACATGTTGATTCATATATTTTAACAAAAAGAGCAATAATTAGGGACAGATAAAGAGGTTAATAATTAATCTTATTTTTTATAGTTGGTCATTTCGTGCCCCCCTTTTCTTCCTGTCGAAAAGTCAACAGTTCCAATCATTATGTGCCATCTACTCCACTTGGAATGTTTTGAATAAGTCAAAATTTTCAGTTTATACCCTAATTGCTTCTTAATTTAGTTTATACTATGATTAAAATAATAATTAGATTAATGTGAATATATGTGATATGTTCTATTCTTCCTATGGTTAATGGTTTTGCAGTTGAATTAAGGTTCTTCAAATGTGAAAGGTCTTGTTGTTTGATTCCAAATTCAAGTCCCTATATTCTTGACCAACTAGTGATGTGCTACATCTTGACTCAACTAATGACTAATATATATATAATAATAAGATATGAGAAAGTTCTTCTTTTAGTATGGGATATTCGACTGAAATATGAAATAAGATCCTGTTAGTTCATTTATGTTATGAAATTTATAGAAAGATTAAGGTTGTTTGGATTAGTCTGATGAAAATCTTTTGATGTCCGAATAGTGTGAGATAGTAGAGTGATATGAAAGTTAGGAGAGAATTGAATATAATAATTACGGTAACAATCTGTAAAATGTCAAAGTGAGAAATATTTATAAATATTGTTATTTGGTAAGTAGTTTGGAGTTGAGGTGGACCAATTTGGAACTTTTTGGGGTTGTTTGGATTTGTTTTCTGGATGCATTTTTATTTTCTAAATGAAATGTTGTTTGGATGTTTTGTTTAAAATGTAATGATTATGTATGGTTGAAAATGAGTTGTATTTGGAAAATATAGTGTTTTTGTATTAAAAGTCGTGCAAATATGAGTAGGAGAAAATGAAAAGTGAAAATAGAGAGAAAGTGTAATAGTGTGTTTTGAAGAATATTTTGAGAATGAAAACATTTGTGAAAATAGAGGAGACTTGATAGTTGATGAAAAGGGTGTTTGAAAATAAAACCAAACAGGCACTTAATAATAGATAATCCAAGGTACTTGATTCACCAAGTTTTGAGTCAACTAAGGCCATATCAGCTCGAATCTTTTTAAACACACACACAAGTCTCATAGTATTGTTGAAACATCCAACTATATGTATGATAATATAAAGATAAAAGGCGAATAAAAATAGAAAACAGAAAAAGAGATAGATTGATGAACAATTCAAATTTTATATTCAATTGATATTTTATCTTTTACCTCGCATTGTAAGTAAAACGTGAATTTTTATTAATAGTTTGCTTTCTTTGATTCGTGGTGTTAGTTGATGAGTCAAGGTCATTGAAAGCCCCCTTCACCTCATCAAATAGACAAATAATCAACTCTGTCTACCTTGGTTTTTCCTCCAACGACGGTCGGAAGTGATAATATAACAAGCGGAGAAGATAAAAAAGAACCTTGTAAGTTGTAAGAAAATGCAATCCAACATTTTTTTTTTATAAGACATATATAAAGCAACATTAATACATGGTCGTCACTTTATCAAATGTTGTCATTTAATTCTGAAATTTGGGTTCTGAGTCGCATCACGGTCCAATGACATAAGTTTCATACAACAAACTCTGACATGCGTGTATAAATAAATAACTATGAAATTTAGCTTAAATATAATCTCTCTCTCTCACACACACACTGTGTGTGTGTGTAATAATTGCATGAAAAGGGGTACAAGAGTCAAGACTTGACTTGGTCTATTCTTCCCAACTTAATAATGGATTGAATATATATCTCCTCTCATGCCACTTTTGAACCACTAGAAGCAATCCCACATCGATTATTTTACTAGGCTGAAAGAAAGCTGAAAGAGAGAATCATTTCCAGGGGACTATTTGACTTTTCCAACTATAAAAAGTTCATGTATGTGTCATTAAAGCCAAATTATGGACTATCGAGTGATTAATTAATTAATTATTTTTATGTGAAATTTTGTATTTGAACCTTCACAAATTCTTAAAGTGTAATGCGACTGAAAAAGGCAAAAAAAAAAGAGAGGCCAAATTGGGGAGCAAATTATCTTTTTTAGACACAAAAATAAATTTGTATATTCATGTTATCCTTAGCTGAATGTCCAATTTGATACTATACAAATTTCAAGGTTTAATTGTTTAAAGAAATAATTCATCCATAATTTTTATGTCCTAAATTTTTTACAATTGATATGTCAATCTGTTATTTATTTACAAATATTTTTAAAATAAGTCATTAAGTTGGTCTTTATTAGTAATTAAAATATAATCATGTTGACTGATATAACAAGACCAACATGGATAATTTATTTTGCTAAGGGTCCATTAATTTCAAGTTGGTGTGAATTTTTTTAATGCCTAGATAGGCCATATAGGCCATTGGTCGAATTAAAGATCCATATACCTAAGCATGATAATGAGTTCAGGTAAACTAGGTCCTCACTGTGGGATAGATTATGAGACAAATAAATGGGTCTCGGAGTTCTAATTTTATGGACTCGATCGTATTTGAAGCAAGTTGTGGGTTTAAGTAAACTCGTTCAAAATATGTCTGCATAATAAATATATAATAATATATTATACATATTATATATAATATATGCATAAAATATCAAAAAATTAAGATATATAATAGTATACATACAAACTTTTGTACTCATTCAATCATCATAGAAAATGATTAAGAATATATTAAAATTAACCAAAGTGGATATTTTACTTTAAATATAAGAAAAGAATGTTAAAAAATCAGCATGCATAAAATATTCCTTGTGTTTGTATATTTTAATCAATTTTGAGAACTTACAAATAGAAAAATTTATATATTTTAATTGGCAAAAAAAGAAAGAAAGAAAAACAAATTTGGGGGTCTGGATCAGCTGAATTAGGAATTTAAAATGAAGCGAGTGGTCCAAAGAGGAGGGTGAGGGTGAGGGCGGCCGGGATGATTTTCGAATCCAAACATAAATAGCCAAGACGGATTTTAGGTTTTGCTAAACCTACCCCAAATCAATCCGTTTGTCATCCCTACATATACTCATAATATAGCAAATTTTACATAAATCCCGCTATATTAGCTGTCGCAATTTTAATTCTTTTCATTTTTTAGACACACACATGATTATTTGAATCACACACAAAAATATGAAGCCGATATTAACACAATGATATAGAGATATAACTCGTCATTCGAATAATTGTTTAGAGTTCCCAGAGCTCCTTGCAAGACTTATTGAAAATCACATTCAAACTTGACTAATCATCCTTTGCTGTTCAAATTTAATTGTTTCATTTTTATACTTTTCTAATTATTCCAAAGTCTTATAAGTTAAATTAATCAAATTTAATTTTTATTGCTCTATCTAAGGGTATCCATCCACTCGCAACTGATTTGCTTCCATTTTCCCTCTTAGCACATAGAAGCAAAGCTGCATTCCAAGTTTGAGACACCAAAAAAGCCAACAGGCAACAGCAACATCAACAAGAATCACATTTTTCAATCCATCTTATGTTTTCAACAGATTGAACTGATAAAAAACCATATGCATCAATATGCTGTAATGCACCCAAGTTTAAGAATTTCTTTTTTTCTTCTAACATTCTACTCTTTTCCACCGTAGTACTGAATTACATTGGTAACTTTTACATCAGCTGAGTAACCCCACAAGGGAACTCTTTTGGAAGATTGCTGCACATATTACACAACAGACCAAGACATGCATGCAAAATCCTGGTAAAAATACAGGGAATATGATGACCTATCTGACCAAAGCAAAAGACTTGTGATCTTTTTTTTCACCTGGTCTGAAAGCTAGGACAACCTCAACTATCATAAGGATGAGACACAAAGCTTTGGGATGTAGAGATGCCCATGCCCGTCTAACAAGGATCAGAATGCTGTCTCAGTACAACTGCCTATGTATATGGCTCAAGCATCTGTCTCCTGTTGTCTTAGTACCAAGAGACACATTTTTATACTTCTTCAAAGTGAATTTGGAGATGGAATGGTACGCAACATGTAATAGAGACGTCATCATTTTGTGCTGTGGAGTTACACTTATGAAACCCATCCTCGTCTCAAATCAATGATGATGTTCCATAAGATCGGCAAGAGTAATCTTTCCACAGTTGCCACTATCCAGACGTTCAAATTGTTTACAGATCTGCAAAATGTCTTTCTCAGAGACCTTACCCATCTCCTTGAGCTTGTATACTACATATTCCGATTTACTGCAAAATAGCGTGCAAAATAACAAAATTTCAGGAGAAAAACAGCAAATTGGGATTTCTTCCAAACTGATAAATGTCCAACTGACTTTCTAACGGTAATAAAACCTACATTTTAGCACATGTCAAAGATTATGAACCGTTAGCACTGAATCAAGAACCGCTACGGAAGGATGCATAGGCAGATGGGGTGTGCACACACAATCATGCCAGGGGAATTTGTTTGCACTTGTGATAGTAGTTATGTATGTAAAAAGTCTGCTAAGCCAGGGAAAGGGATAAGAATAAGCAAGTGCTTAGTATTCTGTCAAATTACTATATAAACCTACACCATTCTCATACACAACCTTCTGAAATAAGAAATCTGCCCAGCCTCACAAAATTTTGCTGAGTCCACGTAGAAACATAAAATTACAATAAGGTATGCTCAACCCACCCTCTCCCCACACCCCCAAACAAACAAAGAAAAAAAAAAAAAAAAGAATTAAGAGCAAGGTCTGGGCCCTCCCACTGTAAATGTGGGTTATTAAGAACTCTGTGAGGAACAACACAGCGGTTGCTGGCATATTCATAGGCAGGTAACATTAGTGCCGCCAAGGAGCCAACAATGGAATTTATTATCTAAAATATTCTATTTATGTCTATCAACAAACACTTTGACATTGTGAAACCGGAAACTGCACAAAGGTTCTCATCCAAAACTGTAACTAATTTTTCAACTTTTGGAAATGCTGAAAACGTAAAATGCAAATGATAACATATCCAGATGGGCCATTAGGGTGCAGGATCTTTAGTGACCTTAACAAAACGTTAACTTTATTAAGTATGACAATTGACTCAGAACATCTTATATCAAAAAAGTTATAAAGCAATGCTGTATTTGGTTTAAGTATGTTCAACTAGAAAACTAGGTTCATTGATTAGTTTGCATTAATTATTTATAAAGAATACCAATTATTTTGGCAACCTAAGTTCTTGAAACAGTACACCTATAAACTCATCGTCTTGATACCTTTACATGCTTGCTTACACTACCATCCCGACCAAATATATTAAAAGAAGAAATCATTTCCAGCCATTTTTTTTGGAAATGACTTGTTTGAAATTCTCTAAACTAGACGTGTGCCAATGCAGAAGTTATAATATCTACTTTCAACATGCCTAGTTTTGAGTTTTATATTCATGCGCACACTCGGACCCCTAATTTATAGAGAATTTATTTATTGCATAACAGATCACATCACAAGTCAGGATGAACTGTGACCTGAAATCTCAAGCATATTAGCAAAATTCAGAGGTTCGACATGGATACACCTCCTGCTAAACTATCTCAAACTACAACCATCAAGACAGAAATCATATTGAACACAATTAGAAGTTGACCTGGTATACGCTCACGACCTGAATACAGGACAAACATTTAGCTGGGATAATAACTACATTAAAACGAGCAAAGATAAGAGCTTACCTCACAAAACCATTGTTATCAATGTCTGCAGCAAGAAATTGAGCTACAGTCATATCTTGGCCAAGCACCCATTTTGCCATTCTCCTGTGCCGCTTGTCAACTCTTGCCTCAGCCAAGTAAAGGAAGGCCCTAGCAACAGCAAGTGTCGACACAAGCAACCAAATCGAAGCAAAAATGCGACCAGGCAAGGAATTAAATGCCCTGTCACCATATCCAACAGTAGTGACAGACATAACCGAGAGATAGAACGAATCTAACCAACTCAGCCTCTCGACAAAATGCATTACAGCACCACCAATTCCAATACAAAGAACCACAACGCCCAAGGCCAATGCTACCTTCATCCGAATCCTCATCCTTCCCTTCTTCACATCAATTATATAAGACCTAGGGTCATGAGTACCCCCACTCTTGATAGTCTTCAAAAGATAATTCTCTTGCAAATCAAGCATATAACTAACCATTCCAGTTAACAAAATATCAATGAAACCAAATCCCACAAGCACAAATGTGATAGAAAACAACTTCGTTGCAGTACTATCAGGGGTTATATCCCCATAACCAATTGTACACATAGTCACAATGCAAAAGTATAAAGCATCAACCACAGGGTGTGTTTCAGTTGCTCTGAAATTATCCCTATTAAAAGAGTATATAACCACACCAAGAGCCAGGTAAATGACCAATAGAATAACACCCTGCCTCACAATTGACTGTTTACCAAACTGGGGTGCCTTGGTATCTGAAGTAATATCAATTTCATTGATTGTAGCCATAGCAGGTGCTGTTTTGGACCTGTGAAGATTGCTCTTGGAGGCTGGATAATTGGGATCAATCAACCAAGATTGTTGGCTCTCTGAGTCAAAATTTGATCTTTGCTGATCAAGATTCGACCTTTCATTATCAAGATTGGCTGTTGGAGGCCTGGGGGAGGTGAGGGTTAAACTTAAGGCGTCGAGAAGGTTCGAGGAGGAAGAATCTTTAAGATGGGCCGACGGAGATGAAGGGGAGCCAAAAATTAGCATGTCTTTGAATTCTTTGGTTGACGGGGTGAGCGGTACGGGTGGGATGGTGATTTCATCGTTTTCTGGTAGAGGGCAGAGAAGCGGCGGCGGTGGCGGTGGAAGTTGCGGTCTTCTGGTGCTAACGTAAGACAGGAGTGGCTCTTTCTCCATGTTAATTTGGACGGAAAATAGGAATCCGTGATCGGTGGTGTTATTTTGTGGTGGGAGGTGGAAGAGAGAGCCGGAATATTCCAAGATTCTCCGGTGATGTGGGTGCTATTACATGGCGGTTTTCTGATGCTGCCGTCAGCTAAGAGTCTTTTCTGGAGAAACGGAAGTTCTAGCAAAACAGAAATCAGGTGGAAATTATTTCTCCTCAGATTTGATTTCATGTGTTGTAATGAGGCTGACCCAGAAAATGTAGAGAACGTGGAAGGGTTTGTTTGGGCTGTTTCTATGAAGAAGAAGAAGAAGAGACAAAATGGATTCCAAATTTTTTGTCTTTTTTTTTTTCTCCCAAAAATTGAAGAAAATTTGGAAACCATTAACAGTTGGATGGATCAAATTAAAGGAGATCCTACAACACCCAATTATGTGACATGTAACAAAAAAATATTAATTGCTTAAGGTTTTTAATTTTTATATACGATAATTTAATTAATTGGATTCGATATACTACTTTTTTTATTGGCATGAAAGTACAAAATACAAACAATTGTATCAATCAAAACCAGATTATTGTACAAATACATAAATACTGAGACTAAAGTTTATGGCTTGTTGGTTAATTGGACAAAGAATTTAAATGGTGCCTTTTTATTTGGGTAATTGGCACTTTGCACCCTAAAAACAAATTTAAAAGCCATTTTGCACCCTCAAAATACAAAAATGGCAGAATGCATCATTGAAATATATTTTCTTTTACAAGTTGCACCTCAAAGTGATTTTTTGTCGAGATAACTCAATTTAAGCGAGGGCAAAAATGTTCAAACACCGTCTAGGATTAATTTCACATTTAAGCTTTCGAAATTTACTTCACTTTTCTTCTGAAAAACTGATTTGTGTAAAAAAAAGAACGAAGAGAGTTGTTCATCCCCAAAATTCGCATAGGATTTTCTTCATAATCATTCAATCAGCATCTTAAAACTCAAAATATTAGAAAATTAGCCTTAATTTTGATTACCAGTGGAGCCATGGTGTGGAAATTAAGGAATAGTTTTCAGACTTCTTATTATAGTAAGAAATTTTTTTTCCATGCAATTCTTTTATTGAAATCATCTTTTGGTAAGAAATAATGTTCTCTTTGCCATTTTAAAGTACTAATTTTGAATTGAAAAATAATGACAATAATAATAAGAAAAAAGACTTGAAATTGAGTTTTTTTTTTTTAAAAAGGAAAATAAAAGTGATTAAATGATGGCATTTTTTTTTTTTAATGTTTTTTGGATAAGCTAATTGATAGCATGAGTTTGGTTGTTCCATTGTTTGTCATCTTCATTTTCTTTTTCTTTTGTTTGGACTTATACAAAAATTTTAACTTTCTACATAAAATTCTAAAATTGCCTTATTAAATTGTGGTAAGAAAGTTGTTTAGAAGGAATTTGAACATTTTTGTCCTTGCTTAAATTTAGTTATTTTGACCCAAAAAAAAAACCACTTTAATGTGCAACTTGCCAAAGAAAATATATTTTCAGTGTACATTCTGCCATTTTTGTGTTTTGAGGGTGCAAAGTAGCTTTTAAATGTGTTTTTATGGCGCAAAGTGCCAATTACCCCTTTTTATTTTCTCATCAATAGAGGAATAATTATAAAAAAAAATTAGATACTTATGTTCTATTCAATTCCCAAGTTAGCATATTTGTTTGATATGTCGTTATAGAACAAATAGATAAATAAATAGATTGCCCCAATTTGTCATAAATGAAAAATAATATAATAACTAATGAGACATTTAACAAGAACAAAATCACTCTCAATGAAAGGAGTAAGATGATCCGTCTCAAGGCTTTTTCTTATTTTCCTTATTATGGGACCCAACACGCCCTTCTCCATCAAACACTACAATATACAGCATGGACCCTTTAAGGCCCCGTTTGGTTTCATTTTCAATTTCCACCATTTCTAAAATTTGAAAAGTTAATTAATGAAAATGAGTTAAAAATAAATTTATATTTAGAGGAATTGTTAGAAAATTAATTATTATGTTGATTTTAATAAATTGTAGGTAGAGAAATAGAAAAAGGAAATATATAAATTATCAAGAGAAGATATATAGGTTATTAGATAATGTATTTTAAAAATATAAATAAAAATGATACTGAGTGAAATATATAAAAAATAATAAATTTCATTTGTGGAATAGTAGAAAATGAAGGAAATGACATTGAAAATGAAACCAAACGGGGGCTACTTCCCCTCTTACATTTAGGGATTGGAAGGGACGCCAGTCACGCGTCATGTTTCTTGGCCATGCGTAACGTATTTTACTTGATTGGTTTCAACTTTTCTCTTAAGTAAAATAATTAAGTATATAATTATATGTTGGGGGAATTTGAATGCTACTTAAACAAACAAGGCATACTGATGCTCAAAATTTTATTCAAAATATTTGGGAAATTATAATACTTGACTTTCCTAAGTCTAGTTAATTATGAACATCTCTATTTATGCCTTCATTTGACTTCAAATAAAGATTGCTCTCCTTTTCTATTTCTGTATTAAATGTGCATTAAATGATACAAATAAATAAACAAGACCAATTTGGGTTATTTCCCCTTCTGGGAGGAGTCAATTATGAATGATGGCGACATTGCAATTATGTAATATTTAAACATTAATTATGATAACCACGTTTTGTGTGGACGGAAATTGGAAGAAACGGCAGACTTAGGCCCACCTGTCATTATGAAAATGAAACCTCATAACTAATCTTGACTGTTTGAAGTCTTAACTGCAAAAGTCTAAAATGTTTCGACATTTTCAAACCATCTAAGAAGGTGGAAACAAAACTGTATAGGATAATATAAATTTCCTGGTGAAAATTGGACCAATCAAATAGTTCATATAATCTGACCAAAAGATGCATAATTACAAAGTAACTAAGAATTGAAGAGCCTAAACTGGGTTTCAAGCTTTCCTCTCCACCATTCATTGGTAACACCATATAACCCTATTGACCTCTTACAAAATTTCAACTCATTAACCACCAAAAGAAGATGAATATAGAGAACTGCTCTTTTAATACCTTGACAAAAGCTCTTCACTCGGACATGGCCAACGCCTCAATTTATCGAGCTAATGAACCTCTATGACCAGTGATTTAGCCTGTTGAATGAAATGCCAAGTTTGTGCAGGAACATGAGTAAAACAACTAAACCATGGGACCAATCGTGCCTTCAGCTTATGAAAGATAAAGGTCAATAAAAAAGACTTTACCACTTGGTTCTTGCATCCCTCAATTGCTGTACACAAATTCATTCAAAAAATGGGGCTCAATTAGAACATACAGAACCGCTGTCCTAGAAATGGCAAGCTGCCAAGAATGGACCACAAAAACTTTTCACCTAGGCTGAACTAAAACATATTTGTCTCGGAGGGAAAACCAGTCTCTCAATTGCCGTCACTTGCAGTCTGATGAAGCCTGAAGAGCGATTGTTGCTCAGAACTCAGGAGAAAAAACCACTCACGTATAAAACTTGCAGGAATGGACTGACTCGTGATTGCTGGAGTTTCAACTTTACCGTCAACAATCTCATCAAATTTGATTGGAGTAAGGCCAAAGAAAGCATTTATAATGGCAAATTGAGCAGGAAGGGTCAATTTCATAAAATTGGTCTGGCGCACAAGTGCAGCTAACCATACTCTTAGTTTCTGAACTCGAGAGTCATCATAACCACTAGCACCAACTCCAAGCCTGCATGATAGATGGCAGCCAGTTAAAATGTTTTGTATCATGAAAACAAAACAAAAGAAAAGAAAAGAAAGAAAGAACAAGGTCCAGGTCCCTTCCCGCACAAATATATGTTACCGACTCTGGGATGAAAGACTTAACTATTGCTTGTAAATTCATTGTCAGGTCATACTAATGCCACCAACAATGCAAGAAATTTATGATTGCCAAGATATAATGGCAAATTAGTGTTGACACATGCAGATATGATAATAATGTGGTGTTATGCTTCTGGTTTAAGTCGTTCAGATCAGATACCTGACAGATTGCATTTGCAAATTTTGCAACAAAATACTGACTGAAAATAATTGGGCACCAATTTTTCATTTTATTTTTTATGGTCAAAAGCCTATAAGGGAGGCAAAGGCCAAATTTTGAACCCTGTAATTATAGAAGCAGAGTGGCAACAAACTGGGTCTAGGATTAGGGAGAACAGGAGAGCCGAGAGCAACTGAGGGAGTGGCCAACCGAATCTGAGGGATAAGTTTCTAGTCTCAAGCCTCAGTTCTCAAGCTTATAACTAATTTTCTTAAGAAAACATATTCAGGTCATCACTGTCCAATCGTGTAGGATTCTGTACTTGATTGGGTAGGTTCGACATCCTATCACCCGAATATATATTTTTTAATTATAACTTAATTATAAGTTATAATAAAACATTTCAGACTTCAGATAATTCTCTTCAATAGTCAGTTGGCACTCCTTCAATTTACTAACTAAACAGACGCCCACCTCTACTCTTTACATTTTAATAGGGATTGAAGACATGGAATATAATTATGCATAAATAGCCAAAACTATAATAATCTACATCACTATTTAGCTGCAAACACTTCCTTTATCAAGGGAATTGTCAACCAGTGCTGCTCATGGCATCTTTGCTAACACCAAGCTTGACATTGTTTAAACTCCATAAATAAACACTTAGTCGTGCCAGAAAAATGTCTCTATACTCTTCAATATATTTAGATTCAACAGAAAAAGTAATGGGTCATTTGATCTAAGTATTTTCAAATAGAAAACCAAGTACATTGATTAGTCTGCATTATTTTCCTTAAGGATTACACATTATGATTATGTACTTTAATATGGGTGCACGTAGTTTTGAGTTCTATTTCAATATTCACAAACACATACGCCTATTTTTTATAGAGAATTTATTTATTGCATATAATAGACAGATCAAATTCCAGTCAGGATTAACTGCAATCTAAATCGCAAGCATATTCACAACTTCAGAAAGTTGACATGGATATCCCTCCTGCTAAGGTTTTGTGCAGTAAACTATGCCGAACTACAATTATCAGGGCATAGACCATATTGTGTAAAACAGAGTAATTGATTTCAAAAGTTTAAGCTAGTAAATCTTTTCAGCATTTGATAGGGGTTTAGCATTTCAGTCAGAAAATAACTACCATAAACCTTTATGATTTTAGAATCTAAATGTAATGATCTAGTAAAGAAAGTGTAACCATGCCACAAAGCAGTCATCACCATTTTCATATGCTCATGTGCATATACATATATATATATATATAATTGTATGGAGCGTGCACCTGCCAAGTTGGCCAAGAAGTACGAAAATAGCAGTAGTGAAACCCTCCATGAGATGTGATTCCAAATAATCACAAATTTGCCCTATGATGTGGTCAAATGTCCAATCCCAGCTCTGCATACAAAGAGAGAGAAAGATTGTAGTTAGACAAATAATATGAAAAGGTACAGTACCAATTTGAGGGAAAAATAGAAGAAGGGGAAGGGAAAGAAGAGTAGAAGTTGCATCTCAGACTGGAGTGCCTATAGGCAAGTCAATGCATAAATCATACTGCAGTTCATCAAAATCACTCTATAATACATCAAATAACAATAACCAATCAACTACTACAAAAGTAAGAGCATCAATGTAGTCTAGTAGCTCAAAAAGAAAAACTGTGTTGCAACACTTATGCGAGGAACATATTTTAAAATGTATCCCGAGGAGATATAGATATAAATCCTCCGGGTGAGCAAACATGTCACAATTTCTAACTTTAGCCAACACTTGGAATCAATTCAATCATCATTCATCTCAATGTTGGCACTACTCCATATTTGCAACAAAATTCAAGCAATAAGTGATATTCTAGAACAAACATACATAAGAAACAGCTAGAAAAGATAATCCAGATTAAAGAATTACTAAATGGTTAGCACAAAATCAACTTATTTGGCATGCGCGAATAGTGACTTATTGTCATCATTAGCATCCAAAGAGAAAGAGTGGCCGATTTGATAGCATGACATCCAGAAAGTTGACCTTATCAACAAATACTACTGCTGCTGCTAGAAAAAACAAAACCAAATTGAAGAGTCGATGTCTTATGCTATAAATGATTTAAGGCAAGGACAGCTAAAGAGTCCGAGGCACATGCTTTTTGACAACTCCCGTTCAATGTGATGGGACATTTAATTGTAATCATCCTACAATGTACTCCTGCATTTCTTTTCATGTGCTCCCCAAAACTCGTCTTTCTTTCTCTCAAAATGGACTTGACAACTTCTGAGAGTTCCGGCATCATCCTCAACATATTAAATGACAGAAGAGTTCCTAACTTCACAAATATCTATACAAGTCTGCAAGCTAATAAAACAATTGGGAAAAGTATAGCAACTTAAAGTCAAACATCCAAAAGGAGATAAAAGGATTTGTCTCTCCTATATGGAGTCAATCCGTATCAAACAACATCTTCCGTACTTCATTAAATCCTTAGGTCATTTGGAGGAAGTTGAGAAACCCTAAAAAAACTGGGAAAAGAAAAAAAAAAATAACAAAATTCATAGAAGACACAAGGAGGAGATGCATACCATGAATGAAGCTAAAATCTCAACCAGAGAAAGAATGTCGATGAAAGCACATAAATTGTCATTATATGTAGAACTCATCTTGGCAGCATCTCTCGAGCCTGAAACTTCTTCTGACCCCCCCTCATGGAAACATGGTCTAGGAGCCAGCGAGTTCAGTGATTCAAGTGAATCTCGTGGCCCGGATTCAGATTGGCCATGCTTCTGAAGGTTCTCTAACAGCAGCAATGCAACATCCTCCATGGAAACTGCACCCTCTGAGAACGGACAACTGGTGCTGCATAACCAAATTGGAGGCAAATCTTCGACCACTAATGGGGAAAAGGATGTGGAGTTAGTCGACAAATTTCGCTTCTCAGCTTCCTTCTCAAGAAACATAACCAGCGATTTTACTACAGTCATTGTGATGGCGTACTGCTTAAGGGTAAAATATTTAGAGCCACATATGTGGGCAAACGTATGAAGAACAGCCAACATCAACGCAGGGTCAAATTTCAGCATTGTGATAATGTTGCCTGACATCTCACAAACCAAACCGATACGGTCAACTGCTGAGCATAATGATGCTAACAAACTTCCCCCAGCAACCAACAGGTGAGGTGAAGCCATGACTTCAGACAGCACCATGGCATTACCATTTAGAACAAGATCTATTTTGGAACTACAAAGGGCCTCTGACTTAGCAGATACATCACTACAGACCAACACTTTTCTGTGCAGAAGAAAATCTTCAATGACAGCAAGCAATTCAAATAAATGACATGACTCCACAAACATCCTTCTCAAGACTGGATTAGAGAGTGCTGCATGAGAAAAATAAATTCCTTAATATAAACCTAAAAATGAACTGCAACACAAATAGATTGAGTTTAAGAACAAATTGTTATGATAGATACCTGAGCAAATGTGCAGAGTCACTGAATTCAGAGAATGGACGAAATCATTACTCAAGACATTAATCGGGCTTTTCATTCCAACCTCAGAAACTCCATGTAGCGTTATAGAGAAGAACACACAGACCTTCTCCCTGCAGACACAGTCCAAAGAGCAAAGAATTATAATCGGTTTCTTTTCTGCACATCTAAACATAGAACTACATAGAATACTATGCCATTCAACTTGATGCAGTATGACACAATAACAAGAGGAGGCTGAGATCTAGAACACCAAAGATCCATCACAGGAGCCCCCTTAAAGCAATCTTTTCTAAATACCTGTCCTTGTTAAGAGGAATTAAAAGCATCTATTATAAGCAAGGGGCCAAAATATTGACGAATAAACTGCTAGATGAGTAGAATGTTAATACACAGAAAATCCTACATGGAAAGTGGTAAAAGGCAAGCAATATATAAGCCCAGCCAAACAGGTATACAATAGTCAGTATCACTTTTCCCAAAAAAGGTAAGATGTCCCTTGCTACTGTATGAGGAGGATCAAACAGTTTCTGCAATTGAACTCAGACATCAGAACCCCAGAGGTTAAAACATGTTTAAACTTAAAAATTATCCCAACAGCAATTGCAAATTCGAAACAGAGCTTGAAGCAGCAATCGAAATCTAATCTACTATCTAAATAATTCACTTACTTCATTGAAAGATCTTCTGCCTTCGAAAGAGTATGTAGAATACTTGGCAGGGATAACTCCACTGAATGAAAGGAAGAACATTGCCGCATGCAACAGTCAATTGTCTGAAGGATCCTCAAAATGCTACAATTGTCTTTGTTGTCTGAGGATACAAAAAAATACTTCAGAAGATCACCAGGACTAAAAGCACTCCCTTTTCCACAGACTGTATCAGTTCGGCCATTATCAGTAACATATATATCTGGCATCCCCAACTTTCCACCTGAAACATGGATCTGATGAAAACATGTATCAGTTGCCAGCACAGAATCCATATTTTTTAAGAAGTCAACAGAACCCTTCTTGGCCTGCAACTCTGAGGAAACAAGGCCATTCACTGCTAAACTAGTGGGATTCTTCTCCGCATCAATAGTATGAAAGCTAGAAGTTGACGGCACCTGTACATTTGACAACCTCTCTTTCGAACTCTCGTCTACCGGCATCTGATGATTATCTACTTCAAGTTCCTCATCCCCATGAAATTCAACCTCAGGTAGAATAGGAGATAGAGGTATAGCAATAGCTCTACGATAAGAGTTCTCATCAGCAGCATTATCCAGGTCTAGCAACTTCATGTAATCATAAGTAGCCATCTCATCAAAATCTTGTGGAATGAACTGGTTGCTTCCCAAATTATTATGCACTCCATCCTTAAAATGCTGATCAAATTTCATTACATCCCCTGGTGGTGAAGTATGCATACAGGCATCAGACTGATCAACATCTGAATCAAGTGTGCTTTGTGGCTTCCCGGAGTCCTGCAAACGATGAATAACAACAGTTCCCTCACAAGAAGTCTTTCTCCTCTTGGAAGGTCTAACAAGCTTTCTGCAAGAATTCTCTTTAGGAGTCTCAACTTTGCATTCATCCTTTTGGCGATCAAGTATGCCATGTAGTAGGGATAGTTTATCTGATACCTCTTGATGCAACTTCTCACCCTTGGAATACAAATTTTCAATGGACTCAACTGCATCAAGAATCCTCTTCCTTTGACGATACCCAACTGTCCTATTCACATTGTCTTTAATTGGGCTTCTCATGCTGGTATCAGCCTTAGCTACAGTATGTTCATTGTACCTCACTCTCGTCTTTTCAGGAAGCCTTGATTTAGTTGGTTTGAGATTCGATACATCTTCCCCCAGTTTAGCTGATGTCGTGACAGAGAAAGTACCTCTTTCCTGTGATCCCACCAAGGGTCGATCAGAAAAAGATGCCGAACTCGAATTTATCGCAGAACTCTGTAACATTTTTGTGTTGGAACCTCTACATGGAGGATCCAGTCTAGAATGTATACCTGATATACTTTGCCTGTGAAACCCATCTGAGCACAATGTTTCTCTTGTGGAGGTCTGATTGCCAATCTGCAGAGTAAATTACCCAGTTAATGCATTCCACTCTATATAAGATTGTGCATGCAATAATAAAGAAAGGAAGAAAGGAAGAAAGAAAGAAAGAAAGGGGGGAAATACTATATTTACATCTACATATAGGTCAAATAAAAGCATGGATCCAAGCCATGATTCTTCCGATTGTCAAAAGACTAAACAACCCTTATTAATAACACAATTAATATGAACCTACAACTCTTTAAGCATGTATGGGAGTATAACAGCCTAGTTAAATTAATTTCATTTCACTCTCCTAACCTTTCAATTGCTAAGGAACTCTATATTTACACAGCTCGTCTGGAGTCTTGATTCTTCAATACCATGCTAATGCCATACCCCATATTTTTCCAAGGCCTCTCCTAGAGTTCATTTCAAAGTAAAAAGTCTATATCAAAGACTTTGTGGAGTCCAGCAGACACTGGCACAAGAAACAAATAAACTGGGATGAGATATCATGGAGTTTCAATTGGGTGAAACAGTTGCAAGGATGTTGACATTCGAGAAAGAACGAAAGTGAAGAACTTGTTCTGCTGTTCGCATACAAACTTATAAGTTTCTGAAATTTAAATATTATGTGTATAAGCTTCTGTCCAAACTAAATTCAACTCCTTTTGTTTCTAACTGTAAAGAAGAGATGGAACATACAGGCTTATTCGAGCACAGCCAAGAGGGATCTGAAAGATGATGCTTTATAACGCCATGAGGCATGCCAATATTTGTGATATGGAGAAATGCTAATGCAAAGAGTACTTCTAAAATTATTGAGAGTGATAGAATTGAAGATATTTCTCTTTGTATTACATTGATTAGTTGCATTGCTTTTGTTTTTGCAGAGGAACACTCCCGCAGCCTGCATTAAAGAATTGTCATTTAAAACAAAATCATATAGCAAGCAGACTGAATAAGAACTTCAAAAGGGAACCATCATCTAGGGGCGCAAAGGAGTCGAGCTCTTGAAAGTATTCAAGCTCGAGCTCAGTTACCAAAAGAAGGGATGTTCATATAAAGTTGTATTAATTGTAATATTTTGAATACTACTAGTGTTTCTTCATCATCTTTATCATCATTATTGTTATATATTATCAAATGAATTAAAATATAATTTTAAATTGGTTTTATTTCATTACAATGTGTAATTATTGTTACTAGTTAAGTAAGATCGTTAGAATTTTATTTCCATAAATATTTTTTAAATTCAATAGTAACAACAACAAAATTATAAATAAATCCCACTTTGTTGTTCATGAAAATAATAATACTGTTAATTTTTTCACCATTATCATGTCAAAAAATAAAAGCTCACAGGCAATCGGCAAGCCTTTGAACACTTGTATCTAAGTTCAAGCATGAGTTGAGCCAGCTCGCAAAGCTCCGGAACCAACTTGACTCATGTTGCACCTCTACCACCATCTATGTTATACCATGAGTTCCAAAAGATAATGGAAACTTTACTTCTCTTAGGCTTTTATTTTTATAGAGTAATAGCTTTCATCCATGAACTTCACATATGTTAATTTCATTTACGACTTTACTTTCATTTTTTTTCCCCATGATCATAACAAATATGCTGTATGCACAGCTAACAAGAGAAGCTGCTTTCCAGATTTGCCTGGGAAGTGGGAACTAAGCACACATCACTAACTTCCAACTTAGACTCCATTACTGATGATCCCTATCTATTGGGATGGCCAATGAGCAATATACCATCGACATTCCAGGTGTTATTTAACTAACAACTGGGATTTACCAAACTGAGCAAGACGGCCAGATGTGAAGTTCTTGATCATCAGTAATTAGGTTTCTGATTTTAGCTCTGAAGAGTTGACTTACTCTCACGTACCTTTGTACATTTTTTGCTTCTAGTTTGATTACCATAAATTAATTGCCTTCTAAAGCAAACACGAAAACAAAAGCTGGCTCTTAAAAAACTTGAGTATGCTAATTTGATGGTAAAAGAATGACATGACATATTGGAGAACTTGCTGAAGCTGAAACAAAAATAGAGTAAGAACCAAGTTCTACTGGAAGGTGGCAGATGGAAACTAAAGGCCTTATTACAACCATCTTTACATCATGTGTACATTATCTTGAATTACATCCTCATTTTGTACTTCCTAGTTCATTTCTTAGAATTTTAATGGTCTATATGAGACACTCTTAAATTTGTTCAGAAGCTGCACACAATTAGGCAAATCAGGTAGCCCTTAGACTAGAGATCATACAGCAAGACAAAATAAGTCCACATTCCTACTTCAATATGACAGTTCATTTGGGATTTTTTTTTTTTTTTTTTTTAAGTTTATTCTACATTCTGCTATACCTGCATATAAACTAAGACTCACATATACCTTACAGTTACATCACACTAATCACCTCAATGTTCATCCATGTCTATATTCACCTCAATAACAATTGCATCCATAAGATATCTAGGCAGTTCCAGCCAAATCAATTGGCAGGCCAAGAGCATAAGAAATAAAGCTGTGTCAGCCATTGCAGATAAACTTAGTCAAGATACATATAAAAAACAACATTTTCCTGATTCATGTCGATCAAACAAGGTGCACATAAATATGAGCAACAGGAAACTAACCTTTTCCAACTGATTTATAGCTTCACCACCATGTAAGAAACTCTCATCTAGCATTTCCAAACGTTGTTGAAATCGAAGAAACTCGTCCTTTAGGTGAACTAGTTCTTGATGTAGCATATTGTTCCGAACAGCTTCCACCTTTGATGCTTTCTTAGCATGCTTTACAAGAATCTTTTCCAGCTCCAATCGTTTCTTTAGCAGTTTAACTGTGTCAGTTTCAGAAATAATATTACTATTTCTTCCAGGTGCATTGTCGGGATATATTCTGTGGGAAACAAACCCCTGCAGCCCCTTCTGTAATTCTTCAAACTTCAGCTTATAACTTTCCAACTCTCTAGATAGTTGATCGGCTCGATGCTTCTGTTCCATGGCCATCGTTTTGTGCGCTTCTGCAACTTTCCTCTGCTTCTTTGCTTTCTTTCTCTCTGAATCTGCACGTTTTTTCTCCTTAATAATATTATGCTCTTTCTCCAAGAGCATCTTTTCCATCCATCGTGACAATTGAGCATCATTCTTTAACATTCCTATGCAAACATCATTTGCCAATCCTGTATTTGTGCCAGTGTTGAGTTCATTGGCTTGAGCCTCAACCAATTTTCCAGAGCATAAATGTTCATGCAACTCCTCCTCTAATTTTTCAGCCCTATTCCTAGTCTCGTCCAACTTTCGATTCAAATCATCTGCTCGATCCTTCTCAAGCACAGCTTTCTTCAAATTCGTTTCTGCAAGTAGCCGCTGCTCTTCAGCTTTAGCCACTGCCAAGTCTGCCCTTTTCCTTTCTGTAATGACTTTTTGTTTCTCTGCCTCCACTTTCTTGTCTGCGGCTACAGATTTAGATCTCTCTGAAGCCAATGCTGACTTCACTGCATCAAATTCCATTTTTAATTTTTCCCACAGAAGCTTATTTTCCTCCGCTTTTTTCCTTTCAACATCAGCAACCTTCTGTAGTTCACTAACTTTATTTTTTCCCATATCTACCTTCTTCAAAGCCTCATCAGCTTTCTTCTTCTCCAACTCAGCTTTCTTCTTTTCCCGAGCAGCTTTTCCCCTCTCTTTATCCAAAAGCTCCCTCAGCAGCTTAATCTCTTTCTCTGCCACATTCAGACGTGCTTGAAGCTGCTCATTTGCTTCTTGAGAAGGAGGGTTGTCGTTCTGCCTCAACAATTGTACTTCATCCTTTAGAGCAGATACCTCATCCTCAAGATCAACCCGGATGCCATATTCTTTTTCTTTCTCATCTTTCCATACATTGGCCTGCACTTTGAGTTCCTCTAGTGCTGAAGAAAAGACAATTGATTTTACTATCAGTAAACATTAAAGAAGTGATCAAGGTTCCTCCTCTCATTACCAGTTATAAGATACCAATTTTCATTGCATAACAGTAATGATGATGATGATGATAACAATTATTATATTCCACACCTCTAGTATTCACTCTTCAAATTATCTTTTTCTAACACTGTTATCCACAAAACTAACACTATTAACATATTAATATGAAGCATAAATCCGAAAGAAATGTAAAGAAAACGGCAACATCTACCTTTTTTGAGATTCTCATTTTCTTTCTCAATCACATCATATTTTTGCTGTACTAACGCTGTGCAGTCGCGAAACCTATTCTTAAGCTCTTCAAGCTTTGCATACTTCTCCAAAAGCTTTGAGTGCTTCTTCTTCAACTGCAATAATCCAAGCAATTGCATTAATAACCCCGTCAATTTTATACCTACTGTCGCATTGCCCAACTACATAAACGTAGAACACAGAAAAGAAAATTTAATTACCTCGGCGCAACAGGTGTTGGAGGGTTTTTCTTGACTCACTTCCACATCCTCCGCCATTTCTTCAGAATAGAAAAAAACCCTCAACAATTTCTGAATCTTTGGAGAGCCCAAATCAATGCGGGGGGAATAATCCGAGGATTGGACGAAGCATCTAGTCTTGTGAGAGAGAAAACGGCGGCCATTGGTTCAAAAATACTTGAAAGTGATGTCGTTTAGCGGGCAGCCATGAAAGAGAATAAAAAGAAACAAATTGGGATTTAAGAATTCATCAGCAGAGCGAAACTATTAAACCCTATTGCTTCCGAAACCTTAACCCCTAATTTTTGGACTTCCAATAAAACGAGAACCCTAGACCATATAGAGGAGAACATTTTTAAACCGGCCGTTTTAAAGTCGGTTCGAGGAAATTTAACTGCAATTAGGGTAAGGCTTAAATTTTTGAGCCGTTAAAAGATGGGCTCAAGTTGGGCTTCTGTTACAATTATGGGCCGGCCCAATGAACTGTGAAGCGACACCGACACTAGTAAAAAAGGAAGGTTTAGAATTAGGAAATTAAAGTCAATAAATTAGCGGTTACACTGTCAGATTTGGCATTGAATGTAAGTTTGGTTTGCCTCACTGCTTTAAAGTCTTGACATTATCTATGCTTTAAGATTGAATTCATTCACAAAAATAATCACATTATCATCGGGTAAATTAGGTTTTATCTCCCTATGATAATGAAAAAGAGCAAAAAAACTCCCTTATGAAAAAATAATAGGCAATGTCCCCCCCTATATTTTTTAAAAAATAGCAAATTACCCCCCTCCGACTGGCGGTGCAAATCACGCGCGGCAAGTGAGGTTGGTTCTAGGGTTTTTGGTGATGAAATGTCAATTTTGCCCCTTAAAATCAACCGTTGGATTTATTAAAAAATATTAACGGTTCAGATTACTTCTATCTAAAAAATATATATAAAATATAAAAATATATAAAAATATACCTACATATACATATTTATATATATAACCCACTACCCACCCCGACAACCCACCCAACCCTCCCCCACCACACCAGCGGCGGCCATGGCGGCCGCCTCATTCAAGCAACAGCCAGGCGGGCATGGATGCTGCCATGGCCGCCTGAATATATATATAAAAAAAAAATTGAAAAATGTGGCCAGCGGTCGAATCTGGATCTGGCCAGATCCAAATCCAAAATGCTGCCATGGCAGCCGTGAGGTTTGGGGAGAGGGGATGGGGGGTGGGTTGGGGGTAGATTATTAAATAATTATATCTATATATATATTATCATATATATACTATATGTTACTATATATCTTATCATATATGTATTATAATGTATATATTATAATATATATTATCATATATATGGTAATAAATATATAAATATAAATAATTAGAAATCTATATATAAAATATTATTATATAAAATATAATATAAAATATGATATAAAATATTTATTTAGTAATATATAGTATGTATAAATATATACATAAATATTTATGAATTTATAATGTATTATATATATTATGTTTTATATTATATATTATATATTATATATTTATATTTGTATATAATATATATATATAAATAAAAAAAGAATAAATTAGAAAGATGAATAAACAAAAAATTAAAAACAGTTTTTAAAGTTCAAAATAAAAAAATTGGTATGAAGGAGATAAAAATATATGTCATTATAATTAATTATGACAGTTGCATGAAAGTTATTATTATTAATAAACACCCAACTATTTAAAAAAAAATGAAAAAGAAAAAAAAAATTTAATTATAATGCTTTGTGAACACAAATTTTATGTATTTATGTTAGTATTAAGTTTGTTCCCATTTAGATTTTGACTATTTGGTTTTTTATATGAAATTAAATTGATTTTATTTATAATTTATACATTGTTTGACCAATTATATTGAGAAAATTCAACATCAATTTTGTATAGATTTACAAAATCTTTTGAGATACTTAAAATCAATTTGAGAATTAAATTATCAGATAATATTTAACAGTAAATTTACAAATAAGAACGCAGCCCTCGAAATTTTTACTGAAAAGAGAAAAGATAAGCTCGAATCTTGTTTGTGATAAATATTAATATACAATTAATATTGTACATCCGTGCAATAATTTTTTAAAATTAAAAAGACGATAAGCTCAAATCTCATTATAGAATATTAATTTATAATGAATTATTTTAAAGATGAAAGAAATTTCCAATTATGGACAAAAATTATCGTCTTATACCTTTAATCAACTTTGTATAGATTAACAAAATATCTTGAGATACTTAAAATCAAATTGAGAATCAAACTGTTAGATAATATTTAACAGTAAATTTACCGATAAGATCGCAGCCTTCGAAATTTTTACTGGAAAAAAGAAAAAGATAAGCTCGAATCTTGTTTGTGATAAATATTAATATATAATTAATATCATATATCCGTGCAACAATTTTTTAAATTAAAAAGATGATAAGCTCAAATCTCATTAATGAATATTATCTTTTAAATAATTATTTGAAAGATAAACGAAATTTCCAATTATAGACAAAATTTATCTTTGTATACCTTTAATCAGTTTTGGATAGATTAACAAAATATCTCGAGATACTTAAAATCAAATTGAAAATTAAATTGTCAGATAATATTTAACAGTAAATTTACCGATAAGATCGCAATCCTAAAAAAATTTACTGAAAAAAAAGATAAGATAAGATAAGTTCGAATCTTGTTTACGATAAATATTAATACATAATTAGTATCGTATATTCGTGCAATGATTTTTTTTAAATTAAAAAGACGATTAGCTTCTATCTAAAAAATATATATATAAAATATAAAAATATATAAAAATATACCTACATATACATATTTATATATATATAACCCACTACCCACCCCGACAACCCACCCAACCCTCCCCCACCACACCAGCGGCGGCCATGGCGGCCGCCTCATTCAAGCAGCAGCCAGGCGGGCATGGATGCTGCCATGGCCGCCTGAATATATATATAAAAAAAAAATTGAAAAATGTGGCCAGCGGTCGGATCTGGATCTGGCCAGATCCAAATCCAAAATGCTGCCATGGCAGCCCGTAAGGTCTGGCCGGATCTGGCCAGACAGATCCAAAATGCTGCCACGGCAGCCGTGAGGTTTGGGGAGAGGGGATGGGGGGTGGGTTGGGGGTAGATTATTAAATAATTATATATATATTATCATATATATACTATATGTTACTATATATCTTATCATATATGTATTATAATGTATATATTATTATATATATTATCATATATATGGTAATAAATATATAAATATAAATAATTAGAAATATATATATAAAATATTATTATATAAAATATAATATAAAATATGATATAAAATATTTATTTAGTAATATATAGTATGTATAAATATATACATAAATATTTATGTATTTATAATGTATTATATATATATTATGTTTTATATTATACATTATATATTTATATTTGTATATAATATATATATATAAATAAAAAAAGAATAAATTAGAAAGATGAATAAACAAAAAATTAAAAACAGTTTTTAAAGTTCAAAATAAAAAAATTGGTATGAAGGAGATAAAAATATATGTATATAAATATAATCTATATTTTCATAAATATATATAATATTTAATTTGAAATAAATAATTAGAAAGAGAAAAGATATAAACAAAAGTTATTTAAATTTTATAGATAAAATTTTAAGATGGGGATGGGGTTTATTATATAAAATATAATAAAAATGTCTATTTAGTAATATATATTGTGTATAAATATATACATAAATATTTATGTATTTATAATGTATTATATTATATATATTATATTATGTTTATTATATTATATATTATATATTTATATTTGTATATATAATATATATAAATAAATAAAAGAATAAATTAGAAAGATGAATAAACAAAAAAATTAAAAAATAGTTTTTAAATTTAAAAATAAAAAAATTGGTATGAAGGAGACGAAAAAGATATATAAAAATATATTTAAAAATAATAAATAAATAAAATTGACAATATATGAAGGAATTATGGGTAGTATAGTCTTTATACATTAAAATTATGGTTAAATTGCATCAAATCACAAAGGGGAGGCGGTGTGCCTATTTTTTAAAATCACAAGGAGGTGTATTGCTTATTGTTTTTTCATAGGGTTTTTTTTTGCAATTTATGACTAACACAGGGGGGTAAAATGCAATTCACCCCATTATCATCGTTGTCGTGGTCGTTGTTGTTGTTATTATTATTAATAATTTTAATATTATTATTATTAACTATAGTAATAATTTTCTTTTTAAATGTATATAAATGTAACAAAAACTATAATCTTTAACCCAAATAAACACTCAAAATGACATCTATCCTCCAATCTCCATTTTTGGGTGATGATGATGATGATGATTATTATTATTCTTATTATTATTATTAAAAAACACGCAAGAACATAACAACTAATTTAACATTCATTTAATAACTTAACAAAATCAATTCTAATTGAAAAATATTGGCAAAATTAAATTATGTTATTTCCTCCCCCTCTGCGCCTGCCCCCCCCCCCCCCCACCCCAGTTAGATTTTTGTTCTCTTTGCACCTATTGTTAATTTTTTTCATTTTTCTTTGATATATTTTTTTGTTCTGAAAAATCAAATAAAGACATTAGCATTATTAGAAAATATAGTGTCATATCATGTGCAAGAACAAATTAGAATCGTTATTCATTTTATATTATAAAAAATTTAACACACTCCAGGCTAAACACACCATTAGGTGCAGCGCAGGTAAATAGTGGGCTTTGGTGAAGATGATTTTGGGAATTTTTCCACCAAACCAAACTTCACATTTTATGCCAGCAAACCAAATTGGTGGTGAATTCTTCAATATATATTATTAGGGCTGTCAATTGATCGAATTTTAATTCTAATCTAATCTGAATTCGATTCAAATTTTAGAATTTTTATCTGATTAAAATTTCCAATGAATCAGATCCGATTATAAATATTCAAAATTAGAAATAAGTGGATCGGATATGGAATTAAGCAATCCGATCAGTTAAAGATCTGAATTAAATTAATACTTTTATTTATAATATTAATAAATATATTAAAATAAAATCTATATATTATATTGACCTAATGTCTATATTACCGGTTATATTATACTATTAATATTGAGTTTTTAACCTAAAAAATAAGGGAGATATTAATAAAATATCAAATATAATAATATATAATAATTCATCGATACATTAATATAATGTGAAATATGAACTTAATATTTAAATATTTAACTTTTGGACAAATATATAATAAAAAGTTGTTAATAATTCAAATATGACATATATTTACTTTATAAATACAATATTTTTATAAAATTTAAAAAAAAAAGTCAAAATTTTTAATCAAATTTCGAATATGGTATAAAGATTCTATATGATTCCGAAACCTTAACCCCTAATATTTGGCCTTCCAATAAAACGAGAACCCTAGACTATATAAAGGAGAACATTTTCTAACCGCCCATTTTAAAGTCGGTTCGAGGAAATTTAACTGTAATTAGGGTAAGGCTTACATTTTTAGGCCGTTAAAAGATGGGCTCAAGTTGGGCTTCTGTTGCAATAATGGGCCGGCCCAATGAACTGTGAAGCGACACCGCCACGAGTGAAAATGGAAGGTTTAGGGGGTGTTTGGTTTCATTTCCAAGACCCCTTTTCATTTTCTTGTGGGAATGAAAATTGAAAACAAACACTTTTTCACAAATTTTTTTAGAAAAAGTACATATTTTCTTCCCAAAATCCATTTCCAAACCTACTATATTATCCTATTACACATCAATCAAATTCAAATTTGATTTGACATAAAGTTACCCACTATTATTTTTAAATTAATAAAATATACATATATTTTAAAAAATAAATCTTTTTAAATATAAAAAATATAAATTAACCTACTTTTTAATCCTACAATCTATTATAATCATTACTTTCTAATATTTCATCCAAATACATCTCAATTTCTACTTCTATTTCATAACTAACTTTCTAATTTTTAGAAATTGCTGAAAATAAAAATGGCATTTGGAAATAAAACCAAAGGGCCGTTAGAATTAGGAAATACAAGTCAATAAATTAGCGGTTACACTGTCAGATTCGGCATTGAATGCAACTTTGGTATGCATCACTGCTTTAAGGTCTTGGCATTATCTATGCTTTAAGATTGAGTTCATGTACAAAAATTATCGTATCGTTTGTTGTTGTTGTTGTTATTATTATTATTATTAATTTTTTTAAAATATGTATAAAATACAACGAAAGATAGAATCTTTAACTTAAACAAACACTCAAAACGATATCTATCCTCCGATCTCCGTCTTTGGGTGGTGATTATTATTATTAAACACGACATAACCTTAACACCTAATTTAACATTCATTTAATAACTTAACAAAATCTATTCTAATTGAAAAATATTGGCAAAATTAAATTATGTTATCCCCCCGCCCCCAAAGTTAGATTTTTGTTCTTTTTGCACCTCTTGTTAATTTTTTTACTTATCCTTAATATATTTTTTCTTCTGAAAAATCAAATAAATACAATAGAATTATTAGAAAATATAGTATCATATCATGTGCAAGAACAAATTAGAATCGTTATTCATCGTATATTATAAAAAATTTAACACACTCCAGGCTGAACACACCGTTAGTGCAAGTGCAGGTCAATAGTGGGCTTTGGTGAAGATGAGTTTGTGAAGTTTTCCAGCAAACCAACCTTCACATTTTATGCCAGCAAACCATATTGCTGGTGAATTCTTCAATATACATTCTTATTGTGCAAAATCATCCTAGTTTTACCTGGGTATCAATTGAATAGCATAAGCTTCAATCCCATAAAAAATACAATATACTCAAGAGAAGAAGTCCAAACAGCCATGGTTTCATAGAGTTTCCTCAGCTCAACTAAGCAATCACAGAAAATTTCAACCTCCAATCTAACATACAGGACAAGACAAATGGCTCATGAAATTTCAAGGAAGTGCCCCAGATAAAGGTAAGGCACACAACTTAAATAAGCTAATCATCATCAAGAACGCTCTGGCGCCTCTTAATCTGTTGACAGAAAGAAATCAAACAATTAGCAAATGAACATTAGGATTAAGTTCATGAAAAAAGACAAATGACTTAGGAAGAGTTAACCACTTCTACTTACTGTTACTTTGGTTTCTTTAGTTGTCTGGGTGTTGATTTGTTCAAGTAAAGATATAAGCCTCTCTTCAGATACCTATAAAAGCAAGAAATCTAATGTGTCAACGGTAAATCTTTTGCACAAAGCTTTCCTCTATTTGAACAGAGACAGACCGACCAGATCAGATGCATATAGTGTAATACATATAAAGAAGTAACAGAAATTGACAAATAGCAATGACCTACCTTCTCAACAATCTGACCCACTTGAGCAGCTCTTATTACAACATCCTCAACTCCTCTTGCCTTTTCAGGTTTAACCAGTGCAATTCGAGCAACTGCACATACAAAACATGGGAGTCAGTCCAGAGACCCAGGGACATGATGTGCACAGTTGGTAACTTCTATGAACCATATAGACAAGCTAAAATATTTATATAACCAGCTCCTCCATCACCAATCCTCTGTGCACTTTCTTTTTCCACGCTTCATAACTGTCTAATGAAATTTATTGGTTGAAGTTTAACTTAGTGAAGTTACAAAGTTTCATGCCTGATAAATGAATTTGGATATAACAATTTCATCTTAGTCAATAAATGAAATTTCATGCCTAATAAAAACAAGTTGGATATAACAATGAAAATAAGTAAGCCAAGAACTCAAAAGTATGACAATGTTACGAAATCTAAATTCACCCTCCACTTACGCCTTGCTCGTGCTTCTGGTGTCAAAATCTGTGTAAGAATCAGTTGCCTTTGTTCCTCTGCCTCCCTAAATCAGTTCACCAAGTTCAGATCAAGAAAACCATTGGAAAACATGTTGTGATAAATATACAACATCATTCAAGGGCATAGATTGGAGGTGAAAGTTGAACTAGATGGAATAAGAGATTCACCTTTTAGCATCCTCCTGGACCTTCTGCTGTTCGGGATTTTGATTATTGCCCTACAAGTCAATAATTCCATCAATATAATATGCTGAAGAAGAAGGAACATGAAGAAACCATAAGCATATGCTTGGGGGAAAAAACATGTTACCATGCCCCGTTGTGCCATTAGCTCCTGCATCCTTCTTTGTCTGATGGCTTCTAATTCTGGGTCAGCCTATAGCACAATCAAATTAGAAAACCAAAGCAACTCACAACTTGATACTCAATTAAACAAACTACACTTCAAGTGCACAATTAGAACTAACAATCTCTTGCTCCACTTCTCTTGCCAACTCAGGCACAGAATCAATTAGCAGCAGATATTTCCACAGTTACCATCGTTCATTTTCTTCCAGAGTTAGCAACCCTTTATCCTTTTCTCTTACATTTTGACATGGTTATTCAGGAAGCTACAATCAAAATGAATGTCTGATTAGCCACTGGTTCACCCCCGGCACACAGCCTTCGCACTTATATAAGTCCCCAAAGTTGAGAACCAGAACCTAATCTTCGGGGTGGATCCGCTAAACAACAAAAGACTCTCCGAATACCTAATTTGAACCTAATCGCATAAGCTATTGGTCTTTTGTCGATAAATTATTAACAAGAAACCATACCGTCTTGTAATTTTTAGGACTGAGGGTGTAGCTTAGCTTGGCCTGAGAAATTTCAACAACCCAAATTTCTTCCGATTAAAGTATTTTACTCTCTAAATTTCAAATTTAACATCTGAAATATAAGTTCAGCAAGAACAAAGAGAAAAAGCACTTAGAGCGACCAAATCAGAACAGCCAGACGCATCGTTAAGAGAAACAACAGAATCAGCAGCCACAAAAACTTAAATTAATTAATCAAAATTCGAGGAGGGGAAGAAAAGGAAAAGAGATCAAGAAAGTTACAGCACCATCATAATTCAAGAAAATCAAGAGGGACAAAACCCTCGCACCCAGAAAAAAAAAAAAAAAGGTTCGAACCCTAATATCAATATGCAAAACAAATTAATGCGACAAAATTTCAAGGATACATGTAAAAAGAGCAGGGAAGAAATTGCGTACCATTTTTTCGTGCAGATTTGAGGTTCAGTGAGCGCCGAAAATGTGCAAATAATGGGAAATAATTTTGTATTTGTACTCAATAATTATCATAATCATGGGCCCGCACTCGCGTCCAAATGACGCAGTTGGATCATGGACCTACTTTTCATTTACCCGGTTATTTGACGGGTTCTCTCCTGTAACTCCGCATCCTATTCCCTTCAATTTTATCCAATTTTGCATCTCTCTTGTCAGTACACTGAAAACCACTCCAGATCATTTTAGTACATGAATTCTCCTACAATAAGTTAGATTGCAATGAACAGCCAATAGACTTACATTTATGGTAATTAACAGCCGATAGAATTTATGGTAAGAAGTTAAAATTGTCAATTAATCTGAAATATATTTATTTGATTCACTTACAATTTAAAAAAATAATAGAAGTACTTTTTATTTTCTTTAATTTTAGTGTTCGATTAAAAGCAATAAAAATACATTTTATGTTTTTCTCTATAGTTTTCGGAATCCTTTGCATTTATTATTTCAGTAAACAATTCACATTATTTTTATATTGTTCATAAAAATATGAACGATAATTCATACTAAATTCAAATAACGAGCTTTGAAGATAATGGTACAACTCAACAAACTAGAGTTTGTATCATAATATTAACTTCTCTGTAACCAAAATAACTTAATTGAAGCCAAGTTGTCCAATTGCATAAATTTCCTACGAATATAGGAGGTTAGGAGTTCGAGCATAACGAACTTTTAATATGTGTGTGTGTGTATAAATAAAATAAAAAATGACCTAATTGAATAGAAAGATATGGTGTCTCCACTTAAAGAGGTCATATAACTTACATTTGAATCTCTTTGAAATCTAATCAACAAAATATTCAATTTATGTCTGAGCATGAATCCTTTTAAAAGAAATATGAATGAGAATTCACACCAAATTCAAATCACAAGTTTTGAAGATAATGGTACAACTCAACAAACTAGAGTTGATATTAACTTTCATGTATCCAAAATGACCTAATTGAAGCTGAGTGGCCAATGGCTTAGTTGTATAAATCTCCCACATAATGTGAAAGGTCGGGAGTTTGAGCTTAAATGAGCTCTTGGTGTGTGTGCGTGTGTATAAATTAAAAAAAATAACTTAATTGAATAAAAAGATATGGTGTCCCTACTTAAAGAGGTCATATAACTTACACTTGAGTCTTTTTAAACTATAATAAACAAAATATTCATTTTTACACCTGAGCATGAATCCTTTTAAATCGAAAGAAACAAAAAATGATATAATATTTCAAAATAAATAAATGACTGAAAAATCTTCAATTCATGATATAAGTTTTATAAAGTCATAAAAAGATAAATATATTGACAATTCACCTAAGTCCATACCTAAATCTCCCTTTTCCATTTAACTCTATTATTGTGTTTACAACTCTCAACTCTCAACAACTTGATTAATCACTCCTTCCAATTTTTTTTTTATTTTTTATACACACGTGCATATCAAAAGTTCGTTAAAATTTGAACTCCTGATCTCTCACATTATGTAAGAGATTTATGTCATTGGACCACAGCCACTAAGCATCACCCCTTCCAAATGAGGAAAAAATTGATTAAATAGAGTTTTAACTTTGTTCAACCTTTAAATCTAGATTCCCAAAACCCACCTCAGCAGTCAATCTTTAACTCAACCCCATGTCAAATAATTGCCCTAATGCAGACGCCAATACTATATTATTACAACCAAAGATGCAGACATTAAAAGAAAAAAAAAATATGTTCACATCATTAATAGTTCACATCATTGCCAAAATTTCACACTCACTCAATTGAGTTAGAACTAAGAAGTAACGAATACCAGCAGCAGAGGAAGAAGATCAAGAAAATATTGTGAAAAAACAAGCAACAATGGGTTTCACTATGGGTCTAAACTTGCTGCTCCTGCTGGCTATGGTGGCCACCAACATTCTCTCCCTCTACCACCTCTCCTCCACCATCCAATCCAAACCCGCGGCCGCTCCGCCAGTCCCCGACCATCTCATCCACCAGCTATCCACCATACGCGCCACCATCAACCACCTCACCAGCCTCCAACCCTCCGCCTCACCCTCCAAGAAAACGCCCTCCGCCACCACCACCGCCCCCTCTGATCTCCTCATCTACACTCATATCTCCCCCATAGCCTCTTCTTGCAAAGACAACCCAGTACTTCTCCACCAGTACATGAACTACACTCCCTTTGCTCTCTGCCCCGACGATTCTCCCTTAGCCGAGGATCTCATTCTCCGGGGCTGCCACCCCCTCCCCCGCCGCCGCTGTTTTTCAAGAACCCCTTCCGCCACTCCCACCTCACTTCCCACCGATCCCTTTTCATCTTTCCCTGAAAAGACAGCTTTACTCAGCCATTACAGCTGCAAGACTTTCTCTTGCTTCGCGGGGTTGAAATCTGATATGGGCTTTGATATGAAAGTTGAAAAGTCGAGATTTTTGACTTATAAGTCAGATCTGGATCTACCAATTTCACAGCTCTTTCAGCTGGCTAAATCAGCTAAAAGTGTCATCAGGCTTGCGCTTGATATTGGTGGTGGAACTGGTACTTTTGCAGCACAAATGAAGCTGCAGAATGTGACTGTTTTAACCACTACAATGAATCTTGGCGCACCATATAATGAGGCTGTGGCAATTAGGGGATTAGTGCCCCTCCATGCGCCATTGCAGCAGAGGCTGCCGGTGTTTGACGGGGTGATGGATCTTGTGCGGTGCGGGCACGCGGTTAACCGGTGGATACCAGTTACTTCGATGGAATTCTTGTTCTTTGATGTGGATAGAGTCTTGAGGAGCGGGGGATATTTCTGGTTGGACCATTTTTTCAGTAAAAGAATGGATCTTGAGAAGGTCTTTACACCATTGATTGGGAAGCTGGCGTACAAAAAGGTGAAGTGGGCTGTGGCCAATAAGACTGATTCCAGTGGGTTGAAGAACGGGGAGGTTTATTTGACTGCCCTTTTGCAGAAGCCATTGACTAAATGAAACTCCATTTGAGGTAATTTCTGACCCAGAAAACGTGAGATTTCAGTTGCTTTCGTGTTTGAGTCTGCTGCGCTTATGTTGTTACATGAAATTTTAGGACAACTATGTCACTTAGGTGGATTTTCTGTTTACAATCCGGTAGTAAACTAATCATTAGAAGTAGTAGAATTAGGCATACCTGAATTCTTCTAGAAGAATGCCACTTTCAGTTAGTGGTATGTTGGTGTTGGAAATTGGTAGTATAGAAGTCATTTGTTAAATATAATTCTTTGATATGTGATATATATTGAAGTCCTATTCAATCTTTGATGCAAGATTGTTTAAGGATCCAGAGCAGTGTTAAAGAAGCTATGCTAAAGTATGGGTTTGGGCTTTGATCCTCTCCACTTGATTAAATCATGAACCATTCTTGTGCCATTGCTTATTCTGCACCCTTCTTTTGCATCTCAAATAAACAAACAACGTTCCCAGGCTAAAGAATTTTGCTTCTTGGTTTCCTTACAGATATTCAGTTTGAGGTCTATGGTTATATAACACAATCAGGATAAAGAATGTAGAAATCAATTTAAATACTGCACATAATAGCTTCTCCTTGTATGAAGTTCATCAAAATCTGCTTTAGCAAATTTTTTAGACAGTCCAATGGGCGATGGTGTTGACCTGCTCATGATCCCCTCATAGGAGGGGTGCCATCAAAAACATTTCGTGAAGAAACAAGACAAACTAGGATCTTATGCTTGTTTACTAACTTAAATACATACGCACACAAACATGGGAGTACCCTATCTTCTGTTCAACTAACTTCTTGTCTTCAGTATGCATTTACCTCTTCTACTTTTCAACCTAACTGTTCATCACTTGTGGTCTGGGTTCTTATCCACTTTCTTTGTAGGTATGTGCCGCCATGCAGGGACGACACGCATTATGAAAGCATATTTTGCTTGATTTTTGCAAGGTTGAATTCTTTCCCTTTGATTGCGCAAGCAAATTGTCTAAACATCTGTTTCCACCTTTCTCGGTTGGATATATAGCAGTATCTTATGTGGAAAAGGCATCATAGATTTAGAGGATGATATAGTTGCTGGAGCATTATACAAACAAGGGTAGGAGGCATGTTTTCTGGTTTGTTAGAAACATATAGATCTAGGAAAGCCTGGAAGTATGAAAGTTTAATCCAATGGCCTTGCAACCAAAACCAAATGTAATATTCCACTTTGAAGAGAACAGGTTGATAGAATACATATAGCGAGAGAGACGGGCTTGTGCAGAACTTCTACACAGTTACAGTTTGACTTCAGTTGTATTGTCGATTCCCATAAGATTATTGCAAGCAAATCAGCATTGTGATGTTCAATTGATGCAAACTTGTGTTCATGTTTCTAAATTTTGTTTTAGGTTCTTAAATTATTATAGTATTACTATTTGTAATCCTATTTGTGTTGACAACCAATTGTTCCTCGTTGAGTGATAACATAAACATAAGTAGAGGTTTCTAAAACATTTTGGAAGGATATAGAAACTTTTTGAATACTCCCTATATATCTCTATATATGTGTGTGTGTGTGTAGAAGTCTTTGGGAGAGATGCCTTTATAATTATCTATTAGAGTACTTCTCCCAGTCGTTGAATAACGGATCTTATCTGTTAATTTCACAAGGTAGATAATATAAATAGATGATAGCTCATCATTTGTGACCAAGTTTGAACATGAGTAGAAGTTCTCTTGTAAAACTCTCTTGTCTAAGAACTTTCTAATGGCTTTTCTACACTTTCTCCAGATAAACATTTGAAAGAGTTTTGACTTAGAGTTTACGGAAGCACATAATACTTCCTTAAACATAAATTTGTGGCAACCACCCTTCAAACGCCAATAAAGAAATATGGCTTGGATTATATATGATGAGTTTGAAATGTCTGGTATATTTAATTAATGAACGAGGGATTAAATCATAGCAGTATAATTTGAGTTATGGCTATATTTAAGTACAATGAAATTTATCTTATGTGTGGTTCATAAGTTTGATAAATTTTATATTATAGAATAAATTGATGTATAAATCTTAAATGAATCATTTTTTTTATGATAGGCCTCCAATGATTGGAAGGACATTGAACCTAATTTTGGTGGTCCAAATTTAGGTGGCAAATGACCAAAATAACTAATAAAATCACTTTAATAATTGATAAGCTTCTAATTATGAAGAAATCAAGTAGTGTGTGTTTTGCAACAAATTATCGTTTTTCAGAATTTTTTCAATTCTCAATTTTTAATGTACTCTTTTCTTTGAAATTGTCAAACATTCCTTTGGACTTGTTCTGCATAATAGTGTCATATGTGCTTGTAGGCCTCTATTCCATTTCAAGTTCATTTGTGCATGATTCTTGATGAGCATAAGGTTGTGCACATTGTACAACAACACCACAATAGTTTGAGTCTGATATAAGAGTTTAAGTTTGATAATGAATTTTTGAAGACGAATTACAAATATCCCATCTCTTATTTCATTATGGGATCTTGGAGCTTTTCGAATGGATCAATGCACTGAATTTGTTATATAATGCTTCGAATGATGTGCTTGGATAAATTGATTGTTGGTCTTGATATCAAGTTGCCACTACCCTTTGAGCTACTCTAATATGAGGAGCGCCATACTAGAAAGCATTCGAATGTGTTGAATTGGTGCCTTGCTTGTTCCCTTTTCCCGCGGGTGAGAAAGCTTGGTAGTAAAAGAAGTTCTCTATTGCAAGTTCAAGATACTTTATTTAGAAAAATCATGGACTAAAATGCTTTCTATTGCATATTCAAATAATATTGATTTCTATCCTGTGACTCTCTTCAAGATCACATGTTCCTCTTGAATACTAAATAGGTTTTTTGTTTCTATCTTCATAAGAGATCTCCAAAGAAGATCACACTTGGTGGTAGTTTCCAACTTTTGTTCCATACTTCATATGGAGAGCCTTGTTCCACTTAGTAATGGTGAATAGAAATGATTCTAACCATAGATAAGTGTGTGTGTGTGTGTGTATATATATATGGAGAGCCTTGTTCCACTTAGTAATGGTGAATAGAAATGATGCTAGCCATAGATAAGAGTGTGTGTGTATATATATATTCTGACTTCTTTTTTTCACTAATTTGAACCTCTAATTGCATTCTTTATAAGGGAAAAAAATAATGTATGTTCCCACTCCATAGACCAGTAAATGTAAGAAAATAAATCCCATATCAAGGTATATAAGAAAAGTATTTGATGGCAAAAATTCTTTGATGCAAAGAGCACCAATTTAAGCGTAAAAGTAATTAAGATCTCTTATGTGGACTCATATTACCACAAAATCATCCAAAACTCTACTTAAAATAATCTTCCCAATAAAATTATAGTGATATTTCCCATAGAAGTTACATGCATTTCTCTCTATTAATGTTTCAAAAGTTTCAAAAATGAGGCTAATATTTATTTTATAGTTTAAAAAAAAATATCCAGCCTATAAAATTAAGGAGCAGCCGAGATTAAGGTTGTCAAAATCAAACTCAACCCGATAATACAACAATGACTCACATGAAAAAAATCAGGTTTGGGTTTGGGGTTTTCTAGTTCGAGTCAAATTAGGTCAGACCCGAAAATGACCTGAGAAAAAAAAAAAAAAAGAGGTTGTGTTGTTTTCGGGTCAACCCATGTAACCTGAAAAAAATAAGTGGGTGACCCAATAACCCAATAAATCTGACCCACCTGAAAATTTTAACTAATTAAAATAAAATATAAATAATACATATATATATATATATAAATCCAAAAATCTAAATTTTGAAAATACAATTACAAGTTACAATAACATTATTAACAAATAAGTAATAACACTTCCATTCTTCCAATTCAAAGACGATTGAATTTGATATGTTTTTGTCTTTTGACTTTAATTTTCACTATTTTGTAGTTAATTATGTATTTTGATCATTTGATGGTTTCATCAAAATTATTAATTGAACAATGGTTTGTTATTTTTTTTGTATTTGGAGTATTCATGGACATGACAAGTTATTGTGTTTCTTATACCTTAATTATTGTGCCAAATTTTAGATTTTGTTGTAAATCAAATTTCTACTCAATTATGATGTTAAAATTCATAAATATGAAAAATAAAATAATAGATTAGGTTGGGTTGGGTCAGGTTGTTGGGTGACCTGACTAAAAATCAGGTCAACCCGAACTCGACACGAAATTTTATGGGCCAGGTTAGGGTTGAACCTTTTGGGTTTAACATCGGGTTGAGTTGGGTTGAGTTTGGGTTTGGTATTTTTATGTTACACTCCTACCTCAACCCAACCCGAACCCACCCAACCCGCACGAATTGACACCCCTAGCCGAGATGACTAGATTATGGTGATGATTTTTTTATACAGCATAGTTTGAATTCTCCTCAAAATATTAGCAATAGATTGGAACACTTTGTAACTTTGTAGCATATTAAAATAAGGACGAGATAATTAATAAAAATCGGAAAGCATTACTCAATTTCTTACATGTTCTTATGACATTGTCAACTTAACATAAGAAAAGAGTTTAGCTTCAACCTCAAATTAACATAAAATAGAGATTGGTTTCATTTTCAGAGTCCCTTTTTTCTATTTTCTACTATTCCATAAATAAATTACATTACTTTTTATACATTTCACTCAACAACATTTTCATTTTTTATTTTTCATTTTCAAAACACATTCTCCAATAACATATATATCTTATCTCTCTATTCCATTATTTATATATCTCTCCGCTTACAACCTATTACAACCAACATAATTATTACTTTTCCAATACTTTATCCAAATACAAACTAATTTTCAATTCATTTTCACTAACTAATTTTTTAAATTTTAGAAATGATGAAAATGAAAAAATGGGGCCTAAATTGTTCCACCAAATTAATTTGGTATCTTGTTAATTAACGTAAATACCCTTGTTGCTTTTCTTTCCAAATTATTAAGGTCGCCTCTTTTGGATGTCAATGAATCGGATTTTAATCCGAATCCGATTCGAATTTTAGAATTTTTATTCGATTAAAATATTCGATGGATCATATCCGATTCTAAATATTCTAAATCCGAAATAAGTTGATCGGATATGGAATTAAGCAATCTGGTCCATTAAAGATCTGAATCCGAACCCTAATATTTTTTATTAAATTAATACTCTTATATATAATATTAATAAATATTTTAAAATAAAATCTAGGTATTATATTGACCTAATATCTATATTTACGTCTATATTATACTATTAATATTGAGTTTTTAACCTAAAAAATAAGAGGGATATTGATAAAATGTCAAATATAATAATATATAACAGTTCATCTATACATTAATATAATGTGAAAAAGGAATTTAGTATTCAAATATTTAACTTTTTGACTAATATATAATAAAAAGTTGTTAAAAATTCAAATATGACATATATTTACTTTATAGATACAATATTTTATAAACTTTAAAAGGAAAAAAAAAAAAAAGAAACAGGGTCGAATTTTTTAATCAGGTTTCAGATATCCATCGAATTCGGATATGGTACTAATTAACAAAAATCCTATATGATTTCGGATCGGATTCAGATATAAATTTTGTTAATCGAATTTGAATTCGGATATGGCAGATCCGATCCAAATCCGACCCGTTGACAGCCGTCTTTGTTTGTAGGGGGTGTTTGAATTGGGCCGATCCAAGTCAATTAGGACAGGCAAAGCCCATCTTGAGCCCATAGTCTACACTTATTTGTAAACTGATCAGATCAGAAGCTAAGCCCAACAAAATTTAATTATGTAGCGGCATTTTTCTTTTCTTTTTGCTTAATTCTCCCAGAATAATTGATTGACTAGAATCACGACTTTTGTGAAAACGGAAGAAGCGAGTTATGATAAAACTCATACTATCGACATTTGGAGAATTGCGTAAAGCGATTTTCTCTCTGTCGTGTCCGAACTCCTGAGGGCGAGCCACCCTCGACTCTTCTACGCCGACCATGGTATCCCTCTCTCTCTCACGCACAGATTGGTCGAAATCCATTTCCTATTTTATGCATTATTTGAGTGCAGGATTGAGGCTGAGGATTACGTTTGATGACATCAATTTTAGCTTCTGAGTTCTGATCAATCTTGGCTAGAAAATACTCTGGGTTTTGTCAGATTTTCTCCTGTTATACTCACCAACGCCGTTGATTCTATGTTTCTTTAACTGGGATTTTACGTTTGAGGTCGCTCACCAACCTGGCACTTGTTGAATGTCACCTTGTACATAAAAAACTAGTACTTTCATTACGGTAGTGAAAATTCTGGGGGAATTATTTGCTCCCGGGGATATAATTTCTGAAGAACTCCCTTAGTGAAATACTATATATAGAATAAAGGTCTTAAGTAGTAGTATTTTCATCTCCGTGAACCATTGCTATTGCTGCTTGATGTGAATGAACATGCTTGTGAGGTTAAATGAAGGATTTCTTTATGCTGTATTAACATGCTTCCCCCCCCCCCCCCCCCCCCCCCCCCCCGGCAGTTCATTATTTTCTTGATGATGAAAATTACTGTACTAGGACTTCATCTGTGTGATTTTGTACCCACATTATTTTCTTGTAAAATATTACATCAAATTGGGTTTTTGTTTGTCTCTGTAATCTGCATTATGAATAGGAAAAAATGAGAAAGGATAAAGAATAGGAAGATGTATTTAGTCTTTATCTTATCGTCTCTCTCCCCATTGTGGTTCTCTGGTTTTGGTTAGAAAAGAAAGTGAGTAGTGGACTTCATTAAGAGGGTGTTTGGGTGAACTTATAAGTTCCTCAAATCATTTTATAAGATGTTTAAGAGCTTATAAGTTGATAAAAAGTATTTGGTAAATTTTTTTTAAAAAGAGCTTATAAGATCTTAAAATAAGATGTTAGGAGCTTATAAGCTCTTTTAAAAAAAGTAAGGAGACCCTAACTTATTTTTAAGATTTTAATAAGTTCTTTCATTTTTAACCATTTTAATTATAAAATTGTCATTATTAACATCTTATAAGCTCCAACATCTTATTTTATCCAAACACTTCAACAACTTATTTTAAAAATAAGATCTAACATCTTAGAAGATCCAAAAACATCTTATAAGATGTAGGAGCTTATAAGATGTTTAAAATAAGCTTAACCAAACACCCTCTAAAATATGGCAACCTATAATTTTCATTTTGATGTAGAACAACTTTTGTTGTCTGCCTGAGTTTTGTGATATCAATAAGATTCCTTTTCATTACAGGATTTATGCCCTTCTGTAAAGAACATTCTCCTTCTTGATTCGGACGGGCAGCGTGTTGCTGTCAAGTACTATTCAGACGACTGGCCTACTAACAATGCAAAGGAAGCTTTTGAGAAGGCTATATTCACCAAGACTCAGAAGACAAATGCTAGGACAGAAGGTGCTCTCTGAGTTTTAATTGTGAATTCTTTTTTTGTTCTTTTTCTTTTTCATGTTCTCCTTGCTTCAAAGCTCTGGTGGGACTTGCATCTTTTGAGTTACTTGATGATATATGGTTGTCCAGTTCGAAATGAGCTCTTTAATAATGCAGGAAACCCGATTTTATATATGTTATTGGGTAGGCTTCTGATGTTTGCATTTGGAATGGACTGGCTATTATGATCTCAAATTCCCTTTATAAGCCATGGCCAGCTAGATTAAGTTTCCACAATTTCTATTATGAAAAGTGGAGTACTGATATGCCTTGATGAGTTTCCCTGTCTTTAAGTTCTTTCCATATTCATCGAGGCTGATCCAAAGATGGTCTTTATTTCCCGTTCTTGACCTCTTGTTACTTTTAACTGCAGTGGAGATAGCTATGTTTGAGAACAACATCATTGTCTACAAGTTTGTTCAAGACCTGCACTTTTATGTTACTGGGGGTGAAGATGAAAATGAACTCATCTTGGCCACTGCTCTACAGGGATTCTTTGATGCTGTTGATATTTTACTTGGGTAATTAGCATGGTCTTGTTCTTACTTGCCTATGGTTATGTTCACTTGCTATATTCTGTGATTTATGAACTCTTTGCTTCGTTTGGCTGTATCTTTTTGTTCCAGGGGCAATGTTGATAAGAAGGAGGCACTTGAAAATCTGGACCTCATTCTTTTATGCATCGATGAAATTGTTGATGGCGGGTAAGCATCTGCTTATTTTCCTTTTCAATCTAACTAGCATTGCCATTGGTGGCTACTATTTGGTTGATTTCAATACACATGAAAACTGTTATCCTAAGAGCAAAAGGGGAACTTGATTGAGATATCTTCATAGAAATAACATTCCACAGTTTTATTGCTATTCTGTTAAAGTGTCTCTTTATCCCATGTATAGGATTATCCTGGAAACTGATGCAAATACGATTTCAAGTAAAGTTGCAAGTCATAGTCTGGATTCTGAAGCATCGCTAACTGAGCAGGTGTTTAGCTCCCTAGTTCTCAAAATACCATCCTTGGAGTTTTGAATATATGGGTGGGAAAATAACATCGTCTTATGTTCATAACTGCTGATTGTAATTTCCCTTTCTGCAGACAATAAGTCAAGCATTGGCCACTGCCCGGGAACATCTTACCAGATCCCTTATGCAGTGAAGATATGTTGGATTTAAGTAAACTATATAAAAAGAAAAAGAAAGGTAGACTTTTGTTTCATTTTCGACTAGGTGGTCTGTTGATAGGCTTCAGTTTTGTGTTGGTGGACTATGCTGCAGAAGACTTGACATATATTAATTCCAAGAATTTGGTAATGTAATTGAGTTTTATATTTTTTGGGCTTTTAACATCACCAGGAAACTTGGGAAGATGTCTTAATTCTAAACTCTTGCTAAGCCGCCTTTAAATTCTTCGTGCAGCTAAAAAGAATCTCTCTCTCAAGCAATGCTCTAAGAATTTCTTATTCTCAGAAATATCTTGTCCGTGGATGTATGTTAGTGCCAGCAGGAATATATGCATAAAAAGGAATAACCCTTACTACTTTAGCTCCCCTTCACCTCAAAATTTGCAAACAAATGGAAAAAAATGGGGAGCTTTTACTGATGGCTGCTGGTGCTGCGTTGCTACTTTCATACCTTAACGGATGAGAACATAATCTGCATCTTCTAGGAACCTATCGCCAGCAGTTGGGGGCAAATTATGCCGGAAGACGGGCTTGTGGACCTGGGCATGAGTTTCTGCCTCATGCTGGAACATCTTGACTAACTCATCCAATTCCAACTTCCTCACTTCAACTTGCTCTTCCCTGATTGGTTTTTTCAACCCGAGATAGATCAACCCAACTACAATTAGAACTATACCTAAGAAGAAGAGAAGTGCAGCAAATAGGCCAAATGCATATGGTGTGTTTTCTGCGCCAGGGATTCCGTCCACGTTGATTCCAAACAACCCAGTGATGATGGAAAGAATAAGGCCGCATCCTCCAAAGACAGCTAAATTATGAGTGACTGTAAGGCTTCTATCCTGTAATTCAAGGACAGAAAAATTTCTCCATCAGGTATTTACAAAAAGTTGAAAACTACCCCACTGTCTTCCATCAGACGCAGAAAAACTGGTTGAGATTACCACAAATTAGTAGAAAAATCATCTATTTTGCGTTACGCAAGTGACAGGAAAATATACATAGGGACCCTATATACACATGTTTGCGATTAATAACCGAGACCAGTCTGGACAGACTAGTTGCCTTGGCAATAATGAGATTTACTCTTCGAATCACTGGGAAGCAGTATATGATCACCTAATAAAAGTAGTAATCTAATGCGAATAAAAAGAGCTTAGCAAGATCATAATTTTCAGGAGTTCACAAAGCAATTAGATGTTTGAGCTCATAGAGGTAATACAGACCTGCAACCATGCACGGATTGTGCTCTGCATGACATCTTGGATGGTAAATAAGCGGCCACGAACTGCTTCTTGCTCTTCAATCATTTCCCTGGTACTCTTTCTTATTCCTTCGAGCAGACTTCTTGTTAAATTTCCCCTCAGATGCTGGAGAAGTTCAAAAACTATCTCTTCCCTCGCATGGAGAGACCATTTCACTCTAATAACCTATGATTTATAGAGGAATGGATTAATAAGATTGAACAAGCAATTAACATGATATAAGCAATTTTGAAAAACACGTCATTCAAAATTGTGAAACAATATACAAGCATGCCTTGGCAAGTAGAATATGGTTAATTACTTCATGCACTACCAAAAGGACAGTGCTACAAGGATTTCACATGATTATCAGAATGGCATGACCAAACTTATTACGCTGTGCATTATTTTGCTTTATATGGAAAAGAATATATAGGGAATACATCCTTCCATGGGAGAGATTGACTGGTAGTTCATTTTTCAGATATAAGAATAATATGTCAAATGAGCGAGATCACCAATGGTATCATAAAAAATCATCTCAATTTTTTTTCAACCAAGTCCAATTCACACTAATTTTTCATAAGTGCATACCTTAGAGCTCAATAATGCAATTATCTGCTGGCAGAGGCAGTCCTAAAGCATTGTACCGAGCCAAAATTTTACATACTTTGGGGTGTCTCAAAAAAAGATAATATCTAATACTAACCCCGATGCGAGTGACTTGTGACAGAGTAATTGGCCATCAATTAGAGCTTAGTTAAAAGTGCTTCACAGATAATTCTATCTTGAGACGATAATATAATCTTGACAACAAACATCACTAAATATATTTGATGTCCTTACCGTGTTATGGCTTAAAGTTTTTCCCGTTATACTATAATGCAAGCCCACCAGAGAGATACAGAACAAATCAGTGAGAACTTGCTCCGCAACTCTTAAAAGCAAATAGCTCTACCGATAAGCTGGATTAGAAAAATAAATTGGAATTTCATGGCAAGTACATACCTGTCTTGATAACCTTCTTATTTCTTGGTTGAGTATTACGCCTAAAAGATTTAAATCTTCATGGTTTCGCCTGTTGAGATTCATGCAAGTATGGTGAGAGAGAGTGAGAGAAGAGAGAGGAAGTGCACATAATTGAACCAAATGTTGGTTAATGCACCTGTTCACGAACTTCAATTCGACTTCATCTGCTGCCCCAAAAATGGATTTCCGGAATAGCCTTAAAGTAACAAAAACATTAAAATTAAAGCAATGTCATGAAACTGGTCACTGCAACAGCATTTGGGGTTGTGGCTCATGGATCGACCTGGTGCTTGATGACCTCAAGCTTCAAAAGGCACAAGGTAACACAACCTCAAATTACCACACTTCCTTTCTTGAAGTATATGTATAGTGCATTGAATGGTAGCTATCAAAGCGGGATGGAGCAGATGGTAAACATTGCTCAACCGCAACAGACACATCATATGATGACAATTTTACCTTATGTATAACACATTCCCTAGATTATCTACGACTAAGATGGCTTTTCACAAAAGAAAGTAAAAAATCCTAACAATTGACATTTTATTTTGCACAGATAAATATGTGGCATCAACGTCTACATAATTAACCACTATAATAAACTAAAAAAGCTAGACTACCCAAAATCAAACTACTAGCCTCACCTGTCATCCCACCGTGCCAGGAGGCTAGCTAAATTTGCTATAACTTCATGTACCGTCCTTGGGGTGTTGTAACCACCACCGAGAAGTAGTTCCTAAATGGGCAAATACAACAGAAGTGAACAAAACATATTCAAAATCAACCACAACACACATTTATAAAGAACATGTTAGCCAGTGAAAAGGTCTGTTAGGATATAGAAAACCTGGACTTCTGTAATGCCCAAAACATTGATTCTCGAAGCAGATCCTTTCACATGTAGAACAGTTAAAAGAAAGTTCTGTGCTTGCCATGAACGAAGAACAACAGGGATGTCATCTTCTTCAACAAAAGGATCACCAGCAGACTGCCCCAAAAGCTCAAACAATAAACCTCCAGCAACCCTTACTGGGACCTGTAAAACACATAAACCATAGAAACAGGGTAAAATGCTAATTGCCCCATAGTAAAAGCTTTAAACTACTCCTTCATTTCTTTTAACCAGAGTTTCAAACATAAATTTTTTCTAAGGACACATGATGGCTGCTACCTCATGCAGAGATTTAAAGAAAAGGAAAAAGAAGAGCACAAATACAACTTGGCAGGTTGTAACAGTAGAGTGTTACACTTTAAAACAATTTGGCCAAGCTATCAGTAATTATGCTGATGTTTTAGCAAAGGCCCGCAGTATACACACTGAATTTCATTGACTGATTGCCAGATACTAGTTTCAGCTAGTTTTATCCTTCACAATTACTTGAGCAAGCACAGTGGATATATTACACAAGAAATATTATACCTCATATAGGAGGTGTTTCATCCGATCACTTATCAGTTTGCTTTCATCTCTTAAAGCAGTTCTAATGGCAGGATGCAACCACTGGGCGGCATTGAGCCATGCCTCGACAGTAGGATGACCTGCAGCAAGATGGCACCACCACGTAGGCCCTGCTGGCCGTTCCCAGTATGGAGCAGCTAAGTCGGCAACAGTAAGTTCATCCTCATCATCCATAAATTCAAATGGTTGACTGGACCATTCTGCATCAACTTGCACTGTTTGGAGAAGTTCTGCTATTCTAGCCCATCCAATTGGAGTCCAGTGACTTCCTTCACATCTTTCAATGGGATGGAAGCTGTCTAATTTAGATTTCTGGCCATCCATGTGCACAGAGCCAGCCTGGTCTCCCAATTGAGCAGGGGGTGCAGTTTTTAGTCTTTGATAAATTGACTCAGTCCCTCCATCAGAGTGCATATGTTTCTTTACTTTAACATTATCGGCTTGATGAGATGACTGGATATTTGAAGAAGATTTAGGTGCAACTGGTTTTTTATGACCTCGGATGAATTCAAAAGCGCAAATAAGTCCATCTGTCCATAGTTGGCTCCCTGGCATATGGATTTCGAGCTTTTTCGCTTTATTATTATGAGAGGAACATTCCTCACTTATACCACTCATGTTGTGCTTCATATGCTTCAAACTGGAGGAAGCACTTTGGTTGCAAAATGTTTGTGGCTAATGGTGCCCCTTCAGGAGATTAAGAAGACAAAGGAAGTCGGCATGAACCTGTTTGTCAAATTTCATGAATTAGGGAACCTGCACTGTCAGTAGAGCATCTACTGGAGAAAAACAGTTATATCAAGGCCGTTCATCAGCAATATCTTTTGAGGCTCAGTTGCATGGTGAATTTGGCTTCACGGCTCAGCCTGTCCAAGTTCCTGCCATAGAGTATTAAAGAGTTAGACAGTGAAGATAATCCATAATGTAGACAGAGGAGTAACAAAGTGATATTAGATTGAAGCGGTAGGAACTCAGATACCTTATCACCATTAAAGGAAGATTCTCACCTCAAGAGTCTTAGCAGGTTTGAGTAACCAAAAGATTTGTCTTTTACTGATCCAAATCCCTATGAGGAGAATTATCAGACAAGCACGTTAAGGAATTGAACAAAGAGGTGTGTTGAAACTTGAAAATAATCAGGCATGATATTAAAAGAAGGTGAAAAAAAAAATTAGGACATCACGGTATCAACCATTAATTTCTTCAACTCTTGGTAAAAATCTAAACTTCATTTAATTCTCTGCGAGTTAGTAATCTTTGATAAGGAATAATCTCGATTCCAAGTACCAAACCCAGAATTCTGACAAACCAATCAATACCAGGATCGGAAAATTATATAGTAAGAAATTTGGTTTTGTATATCCTAATACATCCATTTGCATCTCTTTTTCATTCATTGTACAATTGCGAAAGCTTGTAAATAAATTGTGAAGGCATTTCGACACAGTTACCAGAAATCATCTAGAAAAAAAGGGTGGATAGTAGTAATCCACAAAAAAGTACCTGATAACACTCCAATGGCTTCTGTAAAGCGAAAGTCAGGAAGGCAAAAAGCTGCACCACTTAAAATTTCAGCTACAACGAGAGAATTCCATTGAAAAATCTCTAGAAGAAACTGCAAAGTGCTGAAATTTCACCTGTAATTTTCTTCTTCTTCTTCTCCTTCTGCGAAATATCATCTTCTTTAATTTTCACGCACCGAACGAAATTCAAAAACGTTAAAAGAGGAAACGCCGGAAATTACCAGAGCTTCTTCTGCGTTTGCTCGCCTAAAGGGAGATGGAAGCTGCGGAGCGCCGTCACTGAGAAGCGATCAAGTGTCAGTAGCGTCGGAATTTGTTTGTTTGCGTACCAGAAAAATTTGGAAGAGCGATGAATGTTGATGAAAGCATTACACGTGTCGTATTAAATTTACCTCACTGAATATAGATTCCTATTTTATTTTTTATTTTTTTTATTCTATTTTATAAATATATAATATATGTATTAAATATTTTTTATAAAAATAATTAATTAATAATCAAATACAAAAACAATATCATCAAATTACTATTTAGATAATCACACATTATTATGGTAACCTACTGAAATTTTTTGAAATTTTTAATAATTAATAATAATAATAATGGAATAGCACTCTAAAATCAAATCTCTGGGATCCCAGATTATAATTAACAATAATGAAAAATCATTAATTATTTAATAGAATAACTAATATATTTATTGAGTGCCAAAAAGAATGTAGTATCAAATAAACGTCTTACAAATATGATTTATATACAAGAATTTGGGGTTATAACATATTTTTTTAAAAATAAAAATGTTAAATACATTTTTCGGATATTTATAAACCTAACAAAAGCAACAACGATCGTACGATTTTTTTAAATGTTAATATTTTTTACTTAGGTTGTGTTTAATTTTATTTTGGGTGTTCAGAAAAATGTATCTTGAAAAAAAATATTTTGAGGAATTGATTGGGGAGAATGTTATGTATATTTTATTTTATTGTGAAAATTTATTAGAGATCATTTTAAATTGAAATAGTATGTTTGATTTCATTTCGGGAGAACACAATTGATACTGTAAATAAATCAAATCAATACATTTTTATCTAATTAGTGGAATGAAAATATAATTTTATATTACTATAATAATAATAATAATAATAATAATAATAATAATAATAATGACCGCATCTTTCTCGAAAAATGATGGAAGAAAGGTATTTTGAAATGTTCTGAATTCTTTTGAGTGTATTCAAAGAAATGAAAAAAAAAATTATATTCGTTTTTGTTTTCCTCCGGAGGAAAACATTCTGGGGAAATAAGATCAAACAGAAAACTACAGAAGAGGTAGAGACAACTGCTTAATTTCAATTAGAAGTTAAGCAAACAGAAGAAGCTTTCTCTAAAGGTTATGGAGCTAAATTCATGAGAAGCAAGTGGGAAAGGAAAAGAGACGTCTCCACCAACACAAAATTAGCACCCGTGTTCCTGTTTTTCCTAAGTTACATCAACTGAAGATAAAATACAACCTCGAGGCACAGGGCAGTGGCCAGTCAAATCCACATTTTGCGACAATCATAAAATCAAATCATATTCAACTGCGGGTATGGCTTGAAAGGCCACTTTTTCACACTCATTACATGCCCCTGAAAAACCAGGAGGTGATAAGATTAGTAGCTGTTCTGCCAAATTTGGGATTGCTTGGGCTGTCCTTGTGAGCCGCCGAGCGACCCATCTCTCGGGTTCTGCTGCTGATCGAGCGATATACCAGTCTGAGAATGGTAGAAATTCGGGTACCCCAGGGCACCATAGTTCTGTGATGGCTGCTGGCCTTGCCTGAATCCTCCGCTGGTTTGCTGATTTTGACCACCCTGATAGTTGTAATATGTGCTGGCTGGAACGGCTGACATTGTTCTAGAATTAGGCCCGTGAAGCCACATTCCTGAGTTTTCGTTCTGAGACAATGCCAGTGACAAGATATAAGCCAACATTGTAAGGAAATAATTCATGAACCAATTTAAAATCCAAAAGGAAAGCAACATACCTGCGGAAGCGAGACCAAGTGACTAGTGTCCTTGTACTGAGAACTTAAAACATCATCATAACTTAAAGTCGTCCCAGATGGGGCAGCAGGTGGATTCATTGGGAAATTTCCAGGAATTGTTGCGGTATTTCCAAAGGCGCCATATCCAGAAGCGATGGCAGCAGATTGAGGCAAACTACTGGCAGAAACATTGTTTTTATACTGAGGAAGCACCGCTGCTAGAGATTGATGGTATGTGTTGTTACCAGCAAATGTTTGCTGGAAAGCAGAAGGCATGTAAGTGTAGCTCTGAGGCAAGAAAGGGTAGCCGATCATGTTTGTAAACGGTCCCAGAGGAAGAGTGGGCTGAGAATATGGATGTACAGCAAGGTGTTGAGGAAGAGGAGGTCCAGTGGCAACGCTAGTTCCAGAAAGGGTCTGTGGGGCGGGCTGTGTTGATGAGAAACCAGCAGTCTTCAAAGCCTGAGGAGTAAGAATCGCACAATCAGCTGCCAAGCTTGTGAATTACAATAACATATACTTGCACGACGAATCTTAATCTGATACTCCCTATTTTAGCTTAACTAATTTAGAATTAATGCATTTTCCCGTTTATTTATAGGACGACAAAAAAAGCAAAAATTTTGGAGATAACAATTTTAACCAAAACAAAGACAACAAAAGGTGTTGAACAGTTCCACAAAAAGTGGAAAGAATTAATTCAGTTCCACCAACTTAGTTGATGATGAGTACTACCTCGGACATAGAAATTGCTGAACCACCGATGGAAGAGACAGAAGTTCCATATTTGGTAGACCCTGGTTGCGTCACAGGAAATGGAGAGTACTGAAGTTCAGATTCTCTACTGGGATGAACATTAGCAGGCGACAAAGTGCTTGGTAGCGAATTTGTGTATGACTGCTGTCAACAAAACCATCAGGAACTGAGAGATCCAAGAAAAAACTCCATATCTATGACTTCCGTAAAATTAAAACTTGATTTAATATCAAACAAAGAAAACATAATAAATCAAACAGATAGGGATGCAAATATTAGCAAAAGGTATAATTGTATAGTCAAATTTAAAGTCAACAGATCACCAAAATAATACTACTGAATAGCACCCCAATTACTTCAACTTGATTAACCATCCATTAAGTTATCAAATTTTACCTTCTTTATATGTCAACTCCACATACTCCACTGGCTGTTCTAAACCAGAGTAGCAACTAAACATTACATATACCTGCTCACAAAATCTAACATAACTTATTGCATATTCTGTGAATCAGGGGCACCCATATTCTAACATACCCCTTCCCTTTGATAATCTTCCAACAAGCATGATAGTCATGCATAATAGTCCCTCACACTAAAATTCAATCATACATAGTCCATGAAGACAAAATGGAAACAGAACCTACAGCTTCAAAAGCTAAGACACGATAAGCACATAAACCTAGTGACATTGAGTCCAACTAAAATGGCACTACTCAAATAAATCCTAATAGTGCAGCATCAGATTTAGAATATAGTGATCAAGTGATGCCAACAAATAGAAAAACAAGACAGATCAACTCTTTCCAATTCATAAATTCTATTAATTCTACAACCGAAAAAGTCATTCAACAATGTCCATTTCCATACTTCAAAAAAATATAGGTTTCTTTTTCATTTCTTATATAACAATAATAAAAAATTCTATTGTTTTCCAATGCAAAGCCCCTAGGAAACAAGATTGAAGACAGCTAAAGAAGCTTCCATCTTAAGAAAGGACCTCTTAAACTTTCAACTTTAAGTAACACAACTTCAATTTATACTCAATCAAATCTAGATCTTAAATCCAAAACAAAGAGCAGAAAATATTTTACCATATTGGAAAAAGGAGCTAGATTTTGCATCTGGGAACTTGTTTGACTGAAAGCAGCATTTAGGTGTTGTGCATCATCAAAGGTGTAGCCAGGGCTGGAAGAAGGAAAAGAATATTGATTTCCATGAGCCACTTCAGCATTCTCAGGCTTCAACTCTTCTGGCTGTGCGGCAGAAGATTGATCATAGCTCCCTGCACTTGCACCAGTTCTATGGAACAAACCACCATCAGAAGCATTTCTAAGAGAATCATCAACATAATACTCAGAACTTCTGCAACAAAAGTAAATTGAGAGATTTTTAGAGTCTTTAAGTTGAAACGGAGCACAATAAAAGAAACACAAAAAATCAAATCCTGTGTAATTAATTGCAATACCTAGTTTCTGGATGCGCAACTGATGAAATATCAGCCTCACTATGTGGCTCTTCCAAGTTAGTTTTTACAGGTACGGATGACATATTGCCAGAAGAATATGCAGCCGTCACGCCAGATCCAAAACTACCAAAGCTCAAGTGTGAGCAATCTGCACTTTGAACTTGCAAATGATCTGGAATTACCACAGAAGGTGCATATCCCTCAGATGGCAATCCTCTATCATCCTTTTTTACACTTAGTTGTTGCAAGTTTCTGGTGACCGATGACACTGAAGCACCAATGTCTTCATCTGCAACATCATAACACGACTTAGAAACTTGAGTAGCCATGCATGAAAATACAAAACTAAGATTAACAGAACCAGAGAAATGAAAATATATAGTCGCTCTAGTGAAAGAGATTAGACTGTCATTCATGTATTTTACCAGCCTCAGGCAAAACTACACAGCAACATCCACTTCTTGAATTTTAAATAAGGACTAGAGTCAGACACTACTTAGAACCAAGCATTCATGGTTATTTGATTCATGGCTATTTAGGAACAACCAAATTGTTATTTTCAAATTTTTTCGTATCTACTTTGACTTAAAAGTTTAACCTCAATCATACCTATTAAAGTAGAACCTATCAGAAGACAAGTGCTCTACCCAATATTTTCAAGGGCACAGAAGATGTTAAATTGACAGCACACATTGCATGGATGTTATTCATTACAAAGGGGAAATTGTAAAAACAGTCACCTTCATGAAAATCATGAATCTGATGCGGGAATGGACCCATGTTTTTGTACAAATCATTCTCAAACAGAGATGCACCGTTTGAACCATCCTCTGGAATCTTCCCACTGGAGACAGAATCAGATCCCACATCATTTGCTCCAGAACTTTCATTGTCATCATCTTCTGTTTCTTGAACCTCTTCTCCCTCAGAATATCGATTAATGCTGTCAGAAGGTACGACAGAAGCCTCTAGATGCTGCTCAGAGTCCAAACTATAGTCTGGGATAGAGACCACTTTTGTAGCAACTGGCTTCTCTATGGAAGGCCACTCCTCATTGGTTGGTGCATGCTGCACTGAAGAAATTCCTGACTCAGGATCTTTAGATGCATGATCTTCAGGAAATCTTAAATTATGATGTGATGCATTTGTTGAAGAACCCGGGACATTGTGCTGAGATGCACTTGGAGCATTCAATGCTTTATTATGTGGTCTGCCCATCTTCACAATGTCAGCCATGGACACCTGACCAGGAGCACCCATCCAGGCAGATTGATATCCCGAAGTTGGCTGTATGCCAGATGGCATAGCATCAGCTGAGGCCAATAATGATCCTTTATTTTCAGCAGGAGCACCATCACTGTCAGGTACCATGCAGAGGGAGAAAATGAGCATTGAATGTGAATATGTGGAAATTTAATAACTCTTTATACTGAAAGTTTTCTACGGTCATTGAAACATCTAAGATATAGAATTTGTGATGGAGCAACAGAAACTAGAAAAATATTTTCAACTTAATGAGCATAACCAATCAGCTACACTCAAGCACCAAGCTCCCATTGAATGAGAAATGAAGGATGATAATTGTAAAGCACAGTGTATGAGCATATGTCTGGATATATCATGTGCACATTATATAATGACATTTAAAGAGCTTAGACACAATTTACAACATGCAGCTAGTAGATAATCATAGACTCTTAGAAGCACAATAAGAGACAAGTTCCAGAACATCATGCAAAGAAAGCTAAGAGAAAGAAAGGCAGCAAGATGAGAAAGTATCTCCAAATCTGACAAATAGACCTTATGGCAATTTACTAAATCTCAAAACTTAAATATAGGAATCAGTGACAGTCAAGTGCAAGAAGTTCAAACAGGACAGACCTGAGGCCTGCAGGTCCTCTGCTTCTATTATTTCCTGACATACCAGACACTGAAGATGCAGAACTTGCATAAGGAGTTGATCCATTTTCTTTCCTATATGACGACTTTCCGGGCAAAGGAGCAGGCTCTGCTAAACATAACAGTATGGTTATATATGCTTTCAATGTGTTGCACCTAACCTCTATGTTGAGCAATTCAATTAAATACTTAAGCTAAAAGTACCAGAATAATTATATGGTGTTGAACCACCACGACCCAGGTATCGATCAGCACCAATCTTGCTGCCTCGACCTGAATTATGATTAGCACCACGGGACCTAGACTCAGTGGTATCTTTACCCTGTGAAAATATAAATAAGAGAGAACATTATGTCATATCCAGTTGTCTGAAACTAAATCACATGCATACCAGAGCTCTACCACTAACGTCTCAAATCTAACAAATAAAAAGGATATACACAGAGTCTGTTTCCCAATAAAAGTTTAATAATTCCATCTTTAAGAGGAAGAGCAAAGGAAAACCAACATATCCCACCCAATTTGATACACCAGCATGAGGGCTAAGAAATAACTTTGTACACGATAAATTTTTTGCTCACATACTATAGGAAAGGAGTCAATCACCAAATAGAAGCCATATTAACATTACGCATTGATGAAAATCACGCACCTCCTTTTTCTTTTCTCGTTTACTCTTCACCTCATGGAAAGGATCTAAACAATAGTAAACACATCAGAGAAAGTTTAATTACTAAAAATTACAAAGCAACCTCAGCTTTAAATGTTGTATGAGCAGTCACATTCCAGTAGTTCACCACTCCAATTAGCAGTGCACAAGTTCAATTATCCACAGAGCTGGCGAAAAGCTAATGTATAGATTAAAATAACGCTATAAGTAACAGCAGTCAAGAAGTCTTCAAAGTAATCAAATGCTGCAAACAACCAAAAAGAATCCAGCCATGGAAGTAGAAACCATTTCAAGCCAGGTCATAACTAAAAAGAATGAGGCACACAAAGGTACCATAATTAATCACTATCTGCCTTCTTAGAGTATAAGTTGTAGGACATCATGCAACTGGGCAGTCAAGACATACAGAAGCATGTCATGTACAAATGAAAAAGCAGTGTGTAAAAACTAAATCTTGCACAGAAATCATATCCACCCCAGCCAATACAGCACAACTTCAAAGCGATACATCAAATCTTTTTTTCATGAAAACAAAATAGACACTTTTTTTGTGAAAACAAAATATACATTACACTGTATCATATCTACATACAGCAACAAACACCCCAACAGTCAATAATTATTCGAAAAAACGCAGCAGCAAAATAATTATTTAGATTAAACTTACTTTGCAGGAAAAAAAATAAAAAGAACCTCGCAGCTAATGTTTTTCCTTTAGGAAATCAGATGTGTGTGAAAAACATATGTAATGAAAGTAGAACATATTCCACAGTTTCTTAATTTCCCACCCAAAAACACAAAAGAGAGAAGTTAAGAGTTTGGGACACAGCCCAGGAGCTTTTAGAATGACCTCAATTGGCACACACAACATTACCCCAAGTTTCTTGGGAAGTTCTCCAATATGGCAATTGGCAAAAGGAGCCAATATATAGGGATAAAAAACAATTACAAGAACATGTTCAAGCTTCTAATTTGTTCCTCCGTTTCTTTATTAACTAAATGGAAAAACACAATTTTTTTCAAACCATTCCATGCATATAATTAACCATTGTGTAAAAAAAAACTCTTTCTCGGAATGAATTGGCAAAAGAAAAACCCTAGAGCAATCCAGAAAAAGTGCATTAACAATATTAGGTTTTTCATTCAAAAAAAAAAAAAAAACCTTGGGATAGGAGACGATTAACGGCCTCATTAGGGTCCATATTGCAGTCCTTGAGAGTTGCATAGATCTCCGCCTCGGAACAGTTAACTATCTCCTTCAAACTCTGCACCATCTTCCGCGACCCCGCCGGAATGGTTTGTAGCCCGCCGCCATTGCCAGCGCCGCTTCCCCTGCTTGTGCTCATCCTTATCTTAAACAGATCTACCGCCCACGTTGCAAAGCCAACGCTTTGCTTGTTATCTCTTCAATCACTTTCCTTCCTTTTTTATATAAATTTAGATAAATATAAATTACAAGCCGACAAACACGCACAAATACACACACAAAGAGTTGTTTATCTCCTAAATACAAGTAGTAGAAGGAGTAGAAAGTCTCTTCAAAATATCCGCAGCGAAGAGGAGATTTATCTTAAAAGGAGGTTCTTTCGCAGTTTCGGAAACCCTCAACTGTATCTCTGTCTATATTTTGTATCTCTCTCTGCGGTTTTGAGTATCAAGTTTCTTCCTTTTTGCTTTTTTTTTTCTTTTTTTGGGTAATTTCTCTTTTATTATTACGTTATTTTATATTTATTTATTTACTTATTCTAAGTGGAGGTTGTGTGGTTTTTCCACTTATATTGAATAAAAAGTATAATGGAAGTAGAAAAACACGGGTTGTTTTTTCATTTATTTTGAGTATTTGGATAAAAATATTTGAGAAATTGGTTCGGATAATCGGATGTGATATACATTTATCTTTATTTTAAAAAATAATTAGAGATTTTTTTAAAATAAAATAATATATTTTATTTTATTTTATTTTAAAATATTTTGTATTGTAAATATTGAATCTATAATTATTTTACAGTTAATATAATTTTATATATATAAGTAAAATGAATGAAAAATATATATACAAATAAATACAACAATTAACTAATTAGTTGGAATATATGCATGTGGCCATAATACACAAAATGTGTTTAGAATCATTTTTTCCCACATGAAAAATAGATTGAAAAACTAATTCAAATTCCAAACACAACCTCATATTTTGTTTGATTTTATTTTTTTGTATCTTGATAAAAATATTTTGGAAAAATGAATTTTAGAGATGTGTTGGAGAATACCATATATATTTTATGTTACTTCAAAAGTTCTTAGATATTGTTTTGTAATATAATAATATGTTATTTGTGCTGGGTAATAAACTATATTGTATTGGTCCAATTAAATCTTTTTTTATTTGATTAGTGAGTGAATGTGTGATTTTATATTAATATTTTAATGTATGTATATTTAAAATATGAAAAACTATATATATATATATATATGTATAATGATTATGTCATTTGAGAAATGACGAAATAAAAGTTTAAGGACTAAAATTCTTACATTGTGTTGGTGCAAAAACTATGATGTAAAATGAATCGGATTCAATTATAATTCAAATAGAGCTGGGTTTTTTTAGTTTGAGTTGAGCTTTATAAGAAATCAAGCTCGAACTCACGAGCCGATTTATGAATTTTTTCTATTTTTAGATATTGATTAAGTAATTATTATATATTAATAATTTATATTTTATGTTATATTAGGATTATGAGTAATTTATTGAGTTGAATGACTTGAAGAAATAAAATCATACAACCAATGTATCTGTAAAGATAAAAATATCGTAAAAGTTTTAAATATAATTTTTATCTCAATGCTCAAGTAAAAAAGAAAAGGGATAAAAACAGATTGCCATTTGAACTATGCGTGTTCTTACACTTTGCTAACTGAACTTTTTTACGTGACACTTTATTATTCAAACTACACTTTTTTTTTTTCTCACCTTATCATATACAAACAAATTCTGGTGGAATATTATGAAAAATCTTTGTCACATCAATGCTAGAAAGCCTCATTTTCGGGTACTATAGTCAAGTCTTCTAATTTTATGGACATAATAGTCATCTTCTTGGTGTAACATTGTTAAATTGCAAAATACAATGAATTTTTTTCAATGCACTTTCAAGTGCATATTCTGTGATAATTCAAGTTTAAATAAGTTATTTTTTAATAAAATGATGGAAAAAAAAACTTTAGAAAAGAATCCGGCCACTCCTGTAATAGAATACCATGAAATATTTGAACTAAAACTGGTTCATGTATGGCAAGGTGAGATAAAAAGTATAATCCAGATGCTAAAATGTCATAAAAAAAAGTTTGGTTAGCAAAGTATACACACACACATAGCTCATGTGGCAAAGTATCTTTATCCCAAGGAAAAAATAGATAGTGAATGTATCATATTGGAATATTTTAGGTTATGTTCGATTATATTTTTTGTTTGATTTTATTATGCGTTTATTATATGTTTTGGGAAAATAAATTGTTGGAGAATGTGAAAGTTATTTTTTGGTATATTTGTTTATGTTTTAAGGGAGATATTTTTACTGTATCAGTCAAATCAATATTTTTTTGTTTGATTTTTTTGGGTGAAAATGAAATTGAGTGATTATTTTAATGTTAGAATAATAATAAAATATATATTATATATAATATGTATGTATATATTGAATAATGCTCGTTTTGAAAGAAAAATGATGATATGTTTGATTATGTTTATCTAACACAATATTATTTTGGAAAAACATAATCAAACAAACCTTTATCTTTCTTCCTATTTTATTCTATAGTATAAAACAAAACATAATAGTAAAGCACTATAATTGAGGTATGTAAGTCACTTGAGCTTTATGAGTTTCTTCCAATTAGGTCAATGTCAAAAATAAATAACAACGATGTACGTTGATTCCTTTGATAATTGATTTAGGATATAAATAAATTAAGTTCTAATTAATTTTTTAAAGATTTTCAAGTGCAGAATTAAGCTCAATTTAAATTACCGAGCTTGAGTTTATTATAAAAAAAGGAATCATCATACTATTCACATTAATGTGAACGATTTATTTTAATATTTTAATATAACTATTATTTTATTGTTTATCGTCATTATTTTTTTTGTTGTCATAATATTACTATATAGAAAAAAAGAATATTGTTTGTTAGTTATATTTTTCAAATTAAAATAAAAATTTAGATGATTTTTATGTTCATTATATCATAAGATTACACTCATGATGTTATTATTGCTAATATTACTATTATTAAAAATAATATTATTACAATTACCATTATTATAATTGAAAAATTACTGCATAACTATAACATAAACAAATTAAAAACTTAACGTACTAACTTTAGAATATTTATATTTAGATTCAAATTTAATTTAAAAAACTAAATCGAATCGAGCCAAAAAAAATTTAAATTTGAGTTCAAAAATTTCAAACTCGAATCAAGCATAAGTGGAGGAAAGCTCACACCCTATATTGATCGTACTTTTTAATATAAAATAAAATAAAAATAAATATCACACTTCTTTTCATAAACGTCCCCTCTCAAGTCTCACCTACATATTTTTTTCCCAATTAAATTCGTGTACTATGTTTGGGCTGGGCTCAGTTGGTCATGAATCTGGCCCGCCCGTGTTCTCTCAACGGTCACTTTTGCACATTGAAATCCATGGGCTTTGGCCCAATTCCTCAAAGCGAAGCAAATTTATTACCAAACGGACTTTAGTTGAAATTGGAAACTACAGTAGATTATAAAACGGCAGAAGATTCTCGGATAATCCTCCTCCAACGGCATGAAAGCAGAGTGAAAGATGATGAGGCTTCTTCTCTGCAACTCTTCGCCATCACTCTCCCCACGGCCGCCGTCGCCGAAATCGACTTCATTCAGTTGTCGACTCGAAAATGTAACTCTGTCCGTCAAATCGAAGTATCCGCAGAAAATTCCTTCAATCACCCAAGCGCTAAGTTCAACTCTGCTCTCTATAGCACTGTCCTTAGGGATTTTCTGTGCAACTCCTTTGGATGTAATCTCACTGGAATTAAGTGCTCCGCACGAGGAGTTAAATTGCCGCGAAGAAGACAGTTATGGAGCTGATAAACTGACGGCGAAAGTGGTGACGAATGAGGAGATAGTGGAGGAGGCCTGGCAAATTGTGAATGAGAGTTTTCTTGACACCGGTCGGAGCCGGTGGTCGCCTGATTCTTGGCTTGTATGCGTCAAATATTAAAGGTTTACCATTACTACGCCCACATGGCGCAATACGATTGATTGGTTTAACTTTGATTTGGTTTCAGAAAAAGAAGGAAGATGTGTTAGGGGCCTCGATTCAGACAAGATCGAGAGCTCATGAGATCATTCGGCGAATGTTAGCGAGTTTAGGTGACCCTTACACGCGTTTTCTTTCTCCCACTGAGGTAATCACTCTCTCAATATCATATTTCTCTCGTGGATAATGTGTCTCTTGAAGTCTTAACTGTCTTTTTGTGAAAGAGCAATTATGAAGTTCTTTTTCTTGTTGCTTTTTTTGTGACCCTATCCTCTTGTTTCTTTATTTGTTGAATTGTATTTTGTGCCACGCTCTTTTAATTTTCTGGAACTCATTATTGGATGATGCATTTTTTTTTTTTGGTATCTTTATCTTCTGTTTTGTTGTGGCAGGTTTTCTCTCCGAAAGTAAGCGCTTTTTTTTGCCTTTTATCTTAGGCTGCTTTTGAGGCTTCAATGTTTGTTTGCTCAAGTACTATTAGGAATTGTTTACAGTATTGCGAGTGGATGGTTTGAGGTCAATTTGACAAAGGATGATAACTAACATTCTTTTTAACAGCATTATGTCCTGAAGTTATTGCTGCGCTGGCATGGAAATGGTGTCTGTACAATTGAAAATAATTGTTTATTTCAAACTTAAAGGGCCATGTTTCATGCTATGGTGCTCAGCCTATATAATCTGTTATCCAGAAAAGGTTGCATCTAGTTGTCAACTATTCTTTGTTGTGACTGTTTGGGTTTGTTTCATGGTTCCATATTATATTTCAGTAATCCTTAAACAACTCAAACAAGATTTATTTTGCAATTTTGGTTTAGTTTTTCGGCAGATAATGATTGTCCTATTGTGCATTAGAGGCCTTCCGGCCGTCTATAAAAAATGTGCTATGAACCCAGTCTTTTCTACATATATCAATATTGTTTCTACTTACAAAATTTTTCAGTTTCTTATTCCATGGCATGTGTTGGTTTCGTCATGAACAAAAGTTCTCCAAGATGGCAAGGTACGATATGACTGGGATTGGGTTAAACTTGAGGGAAATTCCAGATGATAATGGAGTGGTGAAATTGAAGGTTTTAGGACTTATTTTGGATGGTCCTGCCCACTCTGCTGGTGTCAGACAGGTAGGGAGTTCAAACCTCGCCTCATGTACTTCTCCTTTTGACAATTTATCAAGAATCTTAATTCTATTTTAAATCATGACTGTATATGTTGTGCAAAATTTTGATTTCTTAAGTGCTTTTGGTATTTGGCATGTGGAAAGCTTTAAAGTACATGTTCTTTCACCACTGCCAATGAAGTGGCCTGTATTATGATGCTTCCAAGTTAAAAATCGTGCTACTCAGGAGCAACTTTCAAACATTTTTCTTGAACACAGCATTGTGAAAGAAGATGCTTTTGTCAAGTTACCTCCTCATATACCGGGTAGATGTGCACTACGGAGATTTTGCACAGTCTGCTTAAGCAGATTTTTTGATATATCACCTGATTGAGCGGCCAAAAGAGCAATGCAAAAATGATATATCCCTTGATTGATCATTTCAGTTTGCTTCATTGCTGAAAGTACTTTGAAGTAATGCTTATTAGTTGCTATTTTGGATTTGAAACTTTTTATGCTTAAAATTATGCACCGCCTCCATGTAATCCTTTCCTCTTCCTCCCTTCTTCTTCTTACACCCCCCCACCCCCCAACCCTTTTTCTTTTTCTTTTTCTGCCTGCTGATATTTGTGGGCCTTATGGCTGAATATGGTCAAGGTTCCATTATTTATCTGCGTGGACTGTTTAATATATGGATATACAAGAGTTGCAAGTTAATTTTCCTGAATTTTAGTTCTGTATGTATTTATTTTTTTTCATTTTGTATCTAAACTTATGATAGGGTGATGAACTACTTTCAATTAATGGGGTGGATGTGAAAGGAAAATCAGCCTTTGAAGCATCATCAATCTTACAAGGACCGAATGAAACATTTGTCAACATCACGGTCAGTCAAGTGCAGTCCTTATTGACACATCAGTTCTGTTTGATGTTTTTGTCTGCTGACTATCCTTGATTAACAAATATTTTTAGGTCAAACATGGGAACTGTGGGCCTGTACAATCCATAAGGGTTCAGAGGCAATCTACTGCCAAGTCTCCAGTTTTTTACCGCTTGGAGCAGGTTAAGAATGGTTCAAGTTCTGTTGGCTACGTGCGCCTAAAAGAGTTCAATGCTTTGGCCAGGAAAGATTTGGTTACAGGTACATGTTGTCTAAATGCATTTTATGCACTTTGATGGTAATTACCGCTTGAGGTTGTTCTCTTCCCATGTATCTGTTTTTTTCCATAATATGCTAGTATAATAAATAAATGGTGTTTCTTGGTTATTCATCCTACAATATCACCTCAGTTCTGATCAAAGAAGCAAAAAGGTTTTGTCCTTTCTGTAAATTCAAACTTATTGGTTTAGACTTTTAGTATTCATCCATTTTGAGTAAATTTCTAGGCCTAATTTGCCATGCTTATTTTTGCAGCAATGAGTAGACTTCAAAACATGGGTGCCTCTTATTTTGTCCTTGATCTTAGAGATAATCTTGGGGGACTAGTGCAGGTATGTCTGGAAAGAAAGTATATTCATTGTGAAAACTCCCTAGTGCAGTTTATTGTTGGATATAGTGGAAAATATTAGCCATATTTTTGACAATTTCGTTGGAGGGATGGTTCATAGCCCAGGCCAAAGAATTCCTGCCTCCGTTAATTTTGTTACAGAATATGCGAATCCCAATTCTTACTTTTGTATATTGTTTGCTGGAGGAATTAAGAATGCATATGCACTAACAATTGCTTTTGCCAACTTTACCCTACCCTTTTTACCAAAACTTTTGTGAATGCCGATATCCATTCCTTTCTTCTCTTTTTGAAAAGTTAGGCTTTGGCTTCATATATTGATTCAGGCAGAAGCATGTGTGACTATTAGGGCCTGTTTGGTTTTATTTTCATTTTCAATTTTCATTTCTATCATTTTCAAAATGTTGAAAAGTAGTTAGTGGAAATAAGTTGAAAATGAGTTTATATTTGGATAGATTGTTGGAAAAGTAATGGTTATGTTGGTTTTAGTAGGTTGTAGATGGAGAGATAGAAATAATGGAATAGAGAGAGAGAAGATATATAGGTTATTGGGGAATGTGTTTAGAAAATGAAAATGAAAATGTGGGTGAAAAATATGTAAAAAGTGATGTATTTCATTTTTTGAATAGTAGAAAATGTGAAAAGGGGTTTTGAAAATAAAACCAAATGGGCCCGAAGGATTCTTTATATGTATATTGGATCCTTTAGCTAGTCTGATTATCCTTATCTTTATTTCCACTAAAGGGTCCATTTGCATGCTTGAAAGATAGCAAATTTGAAGGGAATGATTGGATAATTAATTTATATAAATCCTTCGTAGATGAAAGCACAGTAAAAAATGCCAAAAGTTTTCTTTTTATTCAAGTCGAAGCCTAACTTCCCTGGACAGAAGCTTAGGGAAAACCTCAAATAGGTATTAATTAATTAGCACAATCCATATTTTAGAAGCTTCTAAAGGAACTCAAAAGCCAAAGTTAATGTAATTCATAATTGTCATTGGTATAGTAACACCCTTAAGTTCAGTTATAGGCTTTTGAAACTTGGTATGGAGGTAGCAAATGTCCATGCAACCTATACGGTAAGATATTACGAAATAATCAGTACTAAAATAAGCTTAATAGTTATTGCAAAAATTGTGAGGAAAAAACTTGAAGATTAAAAGATGAAACATCACAAGATAATCTTTTTATTTTCAGTCATTAAACTCATTTTCCCTATTTGACCCACATCAGTTTTCTAGTCGAAGAAACTGAATCTCAAGGTTTAACTTTATTCGGTGTAATGTAAAAAGATTGTGCTCCATGTTTTTTTGGGGAAAAACACAGAGCAGTTTTAAATTGATTTTGGGATTCCCTTATGCAATCAAATGATGTTATCTCGACGTGGGTGGCTTATCTTTATAGAAATTGTGTTGCTATAACTAGAAAACAAATTTGTTAATTTAGCAATGAGAAGAAGTTACCTACTAAGATCCCTGAGTTGCTCTTCAGTTTATTAATATAATTTATTGCAATTTGATTTATTCAATTTTCTAATGCATGCTATAAATGGTGGCTATTGCAGGCTGGCATTGAAATTGCTAAACTCTTCCTCAACAAAGGGGATATGGTATGTGAATCTAAACATTTTTCCATATTGTGAATCAGTGATAGTCTTCTTCACTTAATAGTCTTATAGAGAATTATGAGATGCAGATTGATTTTTATGTTTTCTATTTGGAAGTGTATGTCTTTACCAAGTATGAGAATTTTCATGGAAAGTATGTAATCTTTAATAGTTCTCATTATGTCAGATCCATTTGATGAATTGCTCAACTTAGCTATGGTTGGAGCATCTGAAATGCTTATCTCTCATTGGTTTGCATATTTGTCTTTGATTTTTGGGTGGGATGGGGGTGGTTGGAAGGGAAGGGGATAGCAGAGATAGGAGAAGAGTTAGGTCAATGCCACATTATAAAGTAGCAGAGCTGCTGTCGTATTATCTGTTGCTCTCTTGGATTTATGAATGTAGCATTTCTAGGTTCACTTATTATGGGTACTTCATAAGGAAGATCAGAAAAATCGTTCTGCATTTAATGAGCAGGGTATGTCTCGGACAACATAGAAGTTACATGGAAATACACTACCAACCAATGCGTTCCTATGTTTTCTACGGTTGCTTGCTAGAGATTGCTATACAGAGTTAAAAGTAATTTATATTGCTTCAAGAGAATCTTGCTTTAATGGCTATCATCTTCATCAATGTTGATCTGTCATTTTTTTCCCCCCAAAAAATAAAAAATGATGGCTCCTCTTGCTGAGAATGGAAGTTTCCTATCCCAAACCACTCTTACCCCTACTTAAAGTACATCATGTGATGAATAAATATTTTTGGCCCACATGTTTTTCTTCAAATACTTTTCAAACTCACCTAAAATCTTGCGTCAATTCAAGTTGAGCCTTCAATTTTTGAAGGGAAAAAAGAGAAGAAATTACTCCAAATGGAGAAAGGAAAATGATGTATGAAGGCACCATTGAATGTTTCCATGTTCCCACCTTTTTCATTTGTTTGCATTAAGGTTAACTGTTATGCCTACTTAAATGATCACATTGTCATTAATGCTAACTTTTATACTCGATAAGTTGTTTTCTTGTTTATGGGCAGGTAACATACACAGTTGGTAGGGATCCAATGTCCGTGAAAAATATAGTTGCTGAAACTTCACCTCTATTTAGTGCTCCCGTTATTGTAAGAGCAATTTTCTCATGACTAATGAGAACCTTTAATGCTTATTAGTGTAAATAAGTCTAGGATTACGGCTTGGTGTCTTGAAATTAATTTGACAAAAATTGCTGTTCCCTCCGCTCCCAGGGTTCACTTGTTTTCCTTAGATAGTAGCATATGGTTCACTCTTTAGATTGCTATGCAGATAACCTGGAAATTTTGCTAATATAAATCTTATATTGGCATAAAACATGCATGTTCTATAATGCGAACATTTAATACTTTTATTTATTTATTTATTTTTTAATAAATATTTTGCATAAACTTTAATATCTAGATTCAGTAACATATTTCATTGATCAGGAGAACTATAACACTTATACTATCTATGTTCACTTGACAAGTGCTATGATTTGTGATTATGAGTTTGGAAGCTTTAATGATCCCCATGGTGGATTAGTTTCATGTGGAACAGCTCTTATTTTCCAATTATGATTGTCATTTTTGAGAGAGGGTGACCTCACCAAATGGTGCCATGAAGTTTCATGTATTGTACAGAACTTGAAGCTATAATTAACTTTCCTGCCTGAACTTCTGGGGAATCTGATCATGTAGTGATGTTTGGGTTGGGTTTTGAATATTTTAGCGACGATAAAATGACATTTATGGTTTATTTCTTTTTGCATTTCTGAGACGTTACGTATCATAATTTTCTCTCTATCTCTTTTTCGTGCAGGTTTTGGTGAATAAAAATTCTGCTAGTGCTAGTGAAATTGTGAGGAGTTCAGATGATTATCTGTGTTTTAAATTTGATTGCTAAAGCATTCTTGTAAAAAATGGTTAACTTACAACAATATGGTTATTCTTACAGGTAGCTACAGCACTTCATGATAACTGTAGAGCTGTACTTGTTGGTGAAAAGACATATGGAAAGGTCTGTACAGATTATTGCAGTCTGGTCTATAATCTTGCTTCCTAATTCTAATACACTACTCTACTATGTAACTTCCATGTTTGGAATCTCCTCGATGACATTCCAATAGGCTTTACATTTGAGTGGTCTAACACATAGTTTGTCAAATATTTATATTTGTAAGATACTTGAATCTCCTCAGACCTGGCCATAGTCTTCATTGTATGTGATGGATGTATTTTGCCATGCCTCATACATGACTACATGGAAAGAATGTGCTGAATTTTGGTCAAATTGATTGGAGCCAGTAAGGTGCTGCAATTGCTAAAAGCAAAATGTGATGAGAAATTGGCAACGAATAGGGTTTCAGCGTCAAGGTGCTAGGCCCATTAGCGTCAAGGTGATGAGAATCTCTGTTGTTTATGTTGATTGAGGAGCATTGAGAGCAGATATCTCCCCAGCCTTCCCTGCACATTAGATTATTTGAATTGTTCCGTCGTCTAATTTGTTTGCTGTAGTTTGTTTCTTATAGATGGAGGTCATATTTTGGTCATGTTTCAAGTACAAGTGAAACTGCCCAATTTCCATGTCTCGTTTGTGCACGCATTGGAATCTTAGTCAGATTGGGGCAAAGGTCACGTTTGCTTTTGAAAGGCTCTCTGTAGTCCAGATGTTTGTACTACCAGAAAGTTTGCGAACTCATGTTTTCCTCCAATAACGCCAGGCTTTTGAGGAGTTGAAATATCAACATATGGATCATGTTTTAATCCTTGGCTGTGGGATTAGTCTTCTAGATATACTAATGTGATGGTAACTTTTACAGGGCTTGATTCAATCTGTCTTCGAGCTTAACGATGGGTCTGGAGTGGTGGTCACAATTGGGAAGTATGTCACACCAAATCATATGGACATTAACGGCAATGGAGTTGATCCTGATTTTCGTAATTTTCCTGGTAAGAGTTATTTGTTATTATTCTAGTTAACATAAACACATAAGTGCTATAAATCAGTACTAATGTTCAACTGCAGCCTGGAATGAAGTCACCAGATACCTGTCCACATGCCACAAGCCACAAGAAGGATGAATGGATTTCATTTTCTTGTTCAAGTTTTTCAGCCTTCACTTATATACGCCCACCACCCGAAGTTCAGACTCAGAAAATCTTATATCTGGATGGAAGTCTAGCGACTTACTGTGCATTCCTGCTTTCTTCAATCCTTGATTTGCTCCTACTTTGCCTGAGCACAGCAAAGGATCACAAGAATTTGATTTTATGAAGTGCCAATGACCATTGGCATGGAATCATGCTAATAGTTACAGATACAACCATTCTTCTGTGGGATAGAATTTGGTAATACTGATATCATTGTACAGCATAATTATTCCAATTCTATTTAGTACGTACTTGCAGCGGACAGAACACTCGTATTCTTAAAATTGGACTTCCCCGAGTGGACCTCTGCAATAATTCCTCCTTTTCCGTACTAGACATTTACTTGAACTGAAAAATATCCCATCTTAATTTTCTAGTATATGTTAAGCAAACATTATTGCTTTACCAATGGTGTGGCACAAGAACAAAAATGGTTCTCTTAGGGCCGGTCCGGCCGGATTGATTGTATTTTTATTTTAATTCTCTACTTTTACTATTTTCAAATGTGTTTTCAACGTGATTGGTTGTAATTTTATTTTCATCCTTTATTTTCACTATTTTCAAATGTATTTTTGTTTTCTCATTATTTTGAGTATGGAAATGAAAACACGATTGCGTTAGTGTTGTGAAAAATTCTGAAGAAAGGTGAAATATTTTAATGTAATAGTATTAATTATTAATTAATAAATTGCTGCCCTATTGTCTTTTGAAAATAGAAAAGAAATAATTATTTAATATTTAATATATTATTGGATTGTGGTTAGATAAAAAATCATTATTAAGTTTAATACAGGCTCCATTATCTTGAAATAATAGGAAAAGAAGTTAATATTTAATTAGTTAGTGGGTTTTAATTATTTTTAAAATACTAGGTATTATAGATTTGAAAATGATAGATACACGCAAGAAAATGAAAGAAAGACGATATTTTCATTGAAAATGAAACAAATAATCTTATTTTTCTATCTACGTAGCAGTGTAAAATGAAAAAAAAAGTGCAATCTGAGCATGAGATCTTGCTGGGACTTGGGGCATATATATTGTAGTTTGCAGGTAGAATATGGAACTATGTTTAACGTACCAAACTTAAGATAAAATTAGCAATAAAAACTTCAAATTGAGATGTTTTTCTTTCTAATACGACCACTAATCCAAAAGGTAATGTCAGGCAAAAGCTTCACTAATTTAATAGGACAACTAACATGAAATCATTGCATAGGCTAAGGTTAGGTTAGGCACTAAGACAGAGAGCATCTTACCCCAGTGGGAAGGGGAAAGACAGTTTCAACCTTTTACTTAAGACCATTACAAGATGCGATACTTGGAATAATATCATCTCTTTATGTTGTTCCCTCTCCCACCTTTAGCTTTTGAGTTAGTCCTATGTTACAGTAATAACGACGGGAAGAAAAAGAGAATGGAAGAATGCCCTGGAACATCAAGACTTGGAGTTGAGAAGCATATGCAGCAGATTAGACGTACAACAGATCCCCACTTTTGCCTTTTCTTCTTAATGCAATGCAACTTTTTCTTCCTATTTGGGTACCTCATCTTGCTTGTAGCTCCAAACAAACAAATGCCTCCTCCCTTAAGTTTTCTTATATTCCCCAACACAGCTCTCTTTCTTTCATTCTATTCTCTCTTCCATGCAAGAAACCTACGATTCTTCACACTTTATATATAAACTTAAGGGCAGCCGATGGGAGATAGTTTCTTCATCCAGACACCATTCCCGTTTCTCAACCAGATAGTTTCTGTTCAGAGAAAGGAGAAACCTCAAGCACATAGCATTTCAATGGTCATGGATGCCAGAATACTTCAGCATGCAATGTTCTTTCTCCTCTGCGTTTTTGTTTTCTCAGGTGGTTTTTGCACTTTCTTTTGTTAGTGTAATAACAGATATGATGAGAAGTTGCATGTTCTGAGAACATTTCTGCTTCTGTAATATTTTTCAGAATCAAGCATTGCGGAGAAACCATCCTCAGAAGCAATCCGAGAAAGCAGAAAACTGGACTATCAAGAAGACGAAATGGTTTTTTCCCCCCTCACGGTGACTACACAGAGGGAGACTGACCCAGGAAACGTTCCTATTGTGAATCCAACAACACCAGGTACAACACCTATTGTAAATCCAACCAGCCCGCCGCCACCAACCACCATGGGACAAACCCCGACCACCACTGGACCAAACCCAACCACACCAACCACACCCACATCAGGTGGAGCAAACCCAACCACACCTACATCAGGTGGAGCAAACCCAACCACACCTACAGCATCAGGTGGAGCGTGGTGCATTGCCAATCCATCTGCTTCCCAGACTGCCTTACAGGTAGCTCTGGACTATGCATGTGGATATGGGGGAACAGACTGTTCAGCAATTCAACCAAGTGGAGCTTGCTATGATCCAAATACAGTCCATGACCATGCCTCCTACGCTTTCAACAACTACTACCAGAAGAACCCGGTTCCCACTAGCTGTGTTTTTGGAGGAACGGCTCAGCTTACTAACACCGACCCAAGTAAGAACTAATTGACTCTCAAAATTCACTTTCGACCCTGTTCTTCTCAGAGTTGCCATATATTCCGTAGGGTATGTATATCCAAATCGTGATGACTCATTGACTAAAAGCTTCAATTCTTGGTTTTTTCAGGCCATGGGAACTGTAAATTTGCATCAGGCGGCAGCACGCCAACAACCCCCATGACGCCACCCACAGTTCCAATGACACCGCCCAGGTAAAGATATTAATTTCTCTAATCATGTAAACATAATTGACAGTTGACACGCTGAAGGGAAAAGACTGACATCTTTCATCGCAGCACAACTACACCGGTCAATCCTTACACACCAGGAGGAAATGGTTATGGTTCAGAACCAACAGGCTACGATTATGGGGCCGAACCTACAGGTACCCCGAATTCAGCAGGGAAGATATCACTCAACGTAATGCTGCTCGTTACTATGAACTGTCTCATACTGTCAACTGCCATAGCCACCCATATCTAAACAAGCAGAGATCAAATTTGGTTACTATCTCCCATACGAGAAAGCAATCACTTGGCAGCTTCCAAGCTATGCAAGAATTTTGAGGCAGAGAGATATTGCATGATACAAATCTCAAGGCCTTAACCATATAATTCTTGGTTCTATGCTTTCAGATAAGAGTAGGAAGCAAGAAGGTAGTGAAAAACCAAATCATACATGGCTTAGATAGTTATAGCTATATTTCTGAAGTTAATAAGCATTTCTACAGAAGAATACTTGTTTTAGGATAAGTTTTAGTGAAAAATTTAATAAACTCCATTCATCAATAGTTCCCTTTTACCTATTTCCGACGATACGACTATGCATCCATCTGCACTGTAAATTAAGCAGTACATGTTGCAAAATTTGCAATTTATCAGTCTCTAGCAGTACATGTTGCAAAATTTGCAATTTATCAGAGTCTCTAGCACTACATGTTGCAAAATTTGCAATTTATCAGAGAATCCATAAGACGATGAACTGATAATTGTGGCATTCACTAGTATAAGAAAGTTCCATTTGGTACCAAGCTTTAGTACATTTTCAGGTGAGATTTGAATTATAATACTTGTTTTAGGATAATTTTAGTGAAAAAATTAATGAACTCCATTCATCAATAGTTTTATTTTACCTATTTCCTGACGACACATACAATTATGCATCCATCGGCACCGTAAATTGAGCAGTACATGTTGCGAAATTTGCAATTTATCAGAGAATCCATAAGACAATGAACTGATAATTGTGGCATTCACTAGTATAAGAAAGTTCCATTTGGTACCGAGCTTTAGTACATTCTCAGGTGAGATTTGAGTAATACAACTTTATTCTCATGTCAAAGATACATTTTTAACTTTCAAAGTATTGCTGCATAAGATAGTAGCGTTTTCAATACCTGCCTTTTTCTATACAAAACTCAGCTGAGTCAAGAAGAAGAAAAAGGGAACACAAACAAAGAAAAGAAAGCTACTTGCTAGAGAAACAATGACGATCACATTATAAGTAAAATGTAACCAATATTATTGTTTGCCAAACAACACAAAGAAGAGGGCAATTAAGCAAATTTCTTTACTAATACTTCAAATTTATTGAAGTATAAAACTCTGATCTAATTATGTTGAATAACAGAGTATCTTTATTATTACAAGAGAAAAAAGGCAAGTCATCTGGATATCTAGTATCATTATATCCGAATATGAGGCTATATTTAACAGAAAATGATTAGACGTTTCCTTCCTACAACCCAAAATTTAGATCAAAAGCAGGCATGGCACAGCAACAATACAGATGGTGGCTAAAGTGGCAAGGATTGAACCTTGATCAAAAGCTTTCCCCAAGCTGCCAGCTCTAGAAAAATGCTGGAATGCCAGATAAGCTGCTATTATCAATGAAAGAATAACACCTTCCTGTGTTCCTCTGCCATGAGCAATAAATTCAGTATCAAGACTAGTTTAAGTAGATAAATAGGACAATAGATTTAGTAACCTGAGCCTCATAATTTGATAGGGAGACACAATCACCAACAACAATGTTATAAATGGCAACTCCAACTCTCCTGCAAATAATAATGGAACAGATATCATACAACCTGAATTTGTTATATGCTACATGTAGTGGTAAAAATTGAAAATCATGATAAGTTTATCTGCATGATAAGATCATAAGCAGGTTCCAGAATCTTTCAGTAAGTAATGTTGTTTGAATTTGATTAATAATCGGAATATGGGGCTAAATAGCCTGCATGGAAAATCATTACATGGGAAATGCAGGGAATCTAATAAGATCTCTATAAAGGTGTCTTCTGTACCTTTAACAAACCATATTCGAGGATCAAAGAAATTACAATGTCAAAAACTTGGAAGAGGTTCTGGAATTTCACAGGATCAAAACACAGAGATAGGGTGGAGAAAGAATAACCTACCAGGAATAAAGAAGAAGAGGCGCACAAGAAGGGCTAAGAATGCAGTCCAGATGCCATACTCACCCCTGAAAAGCATTCTTGTGTTAGATCCCCAGAGCAACAGATTAATAAGCAAATACATTTTAAAGTGAAAAAACGGGACAAGTAAGAGTGCTCCTGTGAAAAACAATGACCAGAGCAAATTTGACATACTTCATCCACGAGACAATGGTCGCAGGTGCTTGTAGGGCAAATAAAGGAACAAGAAAGGATTTGTGAATAGCTGTCCCCTTTGCTAACATTAGGACTCTGAAATAGAACATAGTTAATAAGTAAATATAGCAAATTAAATATCTTGAAAAGGAAAAAGAGACTTGTCTATGGTTTGAAATGCAAGAGAACCTAAATTTAGATCCAAGAATAAAATATAACAAGATTTACTAGGAAATCACCATCACGGCCCAGTTGGGCGCTACTCTTTGAAAAGAATAATAATCAAACTTAGACCAAAAAGTCCTGAAATACCGCACGTCAATGATCGTTTTCAGGTATGAACTTTCTTGTGCGGAAAAGAACTAATTGCAATCAGACAATCTAACATCTGTGAATCACACTTCAACTAGTTCCAACCATTTTACCCCATCAACTTGATAAATTGAAAACAACTCTTCTATCTTTTCTTATTACCTCAAGAATTAAGGGCATGCATAATTCGAGTGTAAGTAAAATAATATCAAATTTGAATTAACACCAATCCAAATTAATATCAAGCATAACGCGACAACATACACCGTGGAGACAGCGGAGATCCACTGAAGATTCCGAGGTGTGAGCGGCGCAGAATAGCAAACCGCACCAAACCTACGCACGTTCTTCTTCATCACGAACACTCTTCAACACATACATGCATGATCAATATAAAGAACGGATTAATTCCTCCAACAAAGACCAAGATTCAAGAAAAAACTGGATTCAGACTCTGTTTTCAATCTTTTTCCTGGATTCATGACCGAACTTAGTACTCACCGTAGTGGGTTATAATGGAGGGCCCCAAACTCTTGTTTCTGCAGTTGTTGAAGCTGAGGAGACACTCGACAAAAGATCCTGCTTTGGTGAAAGATGGGAGTTTTGATGGAGAGCACTTGCTTGTTATTGTGCAGAGAAGAGCAAGAAAGAGAAAGGGCCGTCATTTTATTACATAAAATGAAAATTTAATCGCTTGCTTTTGGCCGGCGAATTGGAGAAAGACAGAGATGACTGCAAACGAAAAAGAATTGCAGGTGGAACTGAGAAGAAAGTATACAGAGAGGAATGCGGCAAGATTTTATAGGTAGTTCAAGTTATGGCCTGCCACATGTCCTTACTCCTCAGAGTGGATACAAATTTACTTTTCGATCGTCAGGTTTTCGATGACAAAACTATTTGATTCACACTTTTTCATAAAATAATAATAATAAGTAATGATCCATCTAATTTATTTATTGTGGAATTTGTGCTTCGTTTTATCTGCAATAAACATTTTAGTAAAATCCGTAATTAATCTTCTTAATGATATTTTGTTAAGAATTGTGATACAAGTTCATTTAGAGTTACATAATTGTGTTCTTGATCTCTTTTGAAAATCCCAATTTATGAAATGATTTTCCATTCAATGTCTTTGTTAGCTGCAACTTACGCGAGTCTTACACATGCCTAGCTTAAATTTTGGCTTTAGCAGCAGTTGAAGTAGTAGCTTTTAAGTTGTTCGTGATCCGAGGCTATGGAGTATTAATTAGTTCAAAAAAGAAAAAAAATCTTAAATGCACATTAAAATGCCTTATATATTAACTAGGGTTAATTGCAATCAGCCCCATAATCTATAGTCTTCTTTGCACATTGCTCCCCAATCATTATTGATGTTCAATTTTACCATTGAACTAGTTAAACTATGCGCCTACACCACATTTGCTCATTTTCGGTAGAATCTAACAAGAATATTTCAATTCCTTCAGCCCACATGTCCAATGCTTATTGGTCGAATTCTACCGAAAATGAACAAATATGGTATCGGTGCATATTTTAATTAATTCAGGTGGTAAAATTGCACATCGACAATAGTTGGAGGACAATGTGGAAAGAAGGTCATAGGTTGGGAAACTGAATACAATTAACTCTATTAACTATGCCTTTGATGAGGTAATTAAAATACTCGATCAGAGCTTGTTGCATACAATTGATTTTGGAACATTTTGTTTTGGTGCTTGTTTGGGCTTGTTCCTGTGGGCATTTCTCATATTCAAACAATCAACAAGAATAAGAGGTTTTTGCCACAAGGTAATTCACATTCAAAGGAGAGCCATATTACTGCTATAAAGTCCAAAATTTTACATCAAATGCTTAGGTAAGAAAATGACAGTTGAGTATAGCTTTACAATTTGCATCTGGGGTATTATGCGGACTTACATACCCAAGGTTCAATATGAAATGCAGAGTTTTCTATATGAATTTCCTTTCTACTACATGTAAACATGATTGCAGGACTAGTTATTGTCCTGGCAACTTTAGAGTCAGCTCCTTTTTCTCGTAAGGTTTGATGAAACAGAATAGAAGAAATACTACCAAAGCATACCTAAAAATAGTTCCAATTGTCAGCCAAAACAAAATATCTTCAAATGACCTGCAGGAAGGCATTCAAAACTGCAAAAGATATCAGCCCTTCCTTTCCCTATATTCTGAAGGAAATTACAAAGCCAGGCATCTTCAGAAATTGTTATATAGCCACCCAAGCAATGCATATTATAAGAATCCAGTATAGCATTGCTCTTCAAGGTTTTTACTATGTCAGTTATTTCCTAGGTCCAATAATCATAGTCATAAAGATTGCCGACTTCATGTTCTGCCAGACAAATATAACCCTAAAGCATGGACATACCTTTCCATGATATTCAGGATGAAGTTTAAACTAGGCACCTGCCTCCTTATAGGCAGGTGACTAATGACTCATACGTTGCCAGATAACCATGGTAGCATTTCAACATTAAACCATCCAGGTATGGTACAGGTTACTTTTGAAAAAAGAAAAATGAAAAAAATTTGCATACCTAGATAATATGACAAAGAAAGATGCCAGAGCCAAGGAACCTGAAGCATAAAATTAATACAACATAACATAATGTAAAAGAGAATGAAAAATTAAGGCAGTCCCCACAATAGTTAGGTGCATAATGAGAGCTGGGTGATACCATCATATATTTTTATTAGAGATCTGCGGCGTCAATATTGTTGATCAAGCTCAACACAAGAAAATGTATATAGAAACCACATCAGCACACCCTACCATGATAAATAGCAACTGATAGAACCTTGACAACTATTTCAACTGAATCTATGCCCTCTTGAGTCAAACCCAACCAAAAGCAATTTTTTAATATACAAGTATCAATCAAACAGCTCAGCAAACTAAAGGTGCTCGTTCACTTCTAAACTATGAATTTATGAAGTAATAGCACAAGAATCAATTCAAATATTTCTATGTTTTACCTTGCACCAAAGATATTCTGTCCTCACTAACATGTTTCAGGTAGTACTTTTAAAATTCAACCATCCAAAACTCAAGTGTTAGTTACCTATTTCAATTAACTGAATGCTTATCAAACCAAATGTCATATTTGTTTACCTTATTTCTTCAAGGACTTTGAGAACGGTATTGATACGGATTTTCCTACAGCAAAAGCCTTCTTGTCAAATTATTAGAAAATCACTGCAACTTTGGAAATTATTCGCCCCCCGAAAAATAGAAAACAAGTCTTTCAACTTTTGAACATGAGACAGATTACAATTGGATCAAAACTCAGTTTACAATGCTCAATGTTAAATTTTGTCCACGCAACAGACCATTAGTTTCCAATGCCTGCATTCTTCAACCATTGTTCACCACACAGCTATAAGCACGCATGCTTAGTAGTTGACACTACTCGGGCAAGCAATATCAGTCAAACTAATACTAGTATATGCTAGGGTAAACAACTTCAAACTAGAAGCACAATTTATTTCACAAATCAATTCATATACACACACTTGTAAAGACCTAAGCATCTAAATCTGTACAGAGCAAACAAAAAGAACCTCTTGGAGACTAACTTCTGCCACGAATTAGCCTAAACAACTAACAAGATTCGCAAAAATGTAGGATAGTGAAAGGAATGATAAGATGACTCAACAACAGGAGAATTATATAAAATGTCATAGCTATATCACGGCTAAAGGGGAAGGAATAATGAGCATCTAGAATTAAAGAAGACTTTACTAAAGGAAGAAGAAAAAAAGAAAAGTTGAAGGAGAAATGGAGCAATTAAAGAACTAAAAAGGATAGACAAGGATCTCTTATTCCTTGTTACCGAATTTCCTAGCAATGATGGGCCGTACATCTTCAGCATCAACCAAGGTCTCTAAAAATGGAAGTAGTGAAAGTAGTGCACAGTCTGATGGGTCATCAAACCAACTCTTAATAGGAATGCCATTAGTCACTTGCAACCTGAAAACCTGAAATCATCAAGAAGATAATGCTTAAAGAAAGGAATTGGAAATCTTGAGAATGGTAATAATGTATTCTTGGCTATTATTACTTCAAATCAACCTTTCCAGAATGCTTCTTAAATTTTAGCCTTAAATATTTCTCAATTAGTGTTCTTAACTTTAATTTTAGAAGACATATCAAATATTAGAATGCAACATCAAAACAGGAGGCTTACACTCGGTATCCTTGGTGGTCATATTTAAACCATCTCCCTTGAAAGAGATATGCTAAGAACGGTTTCATGATCCTGAGAGACACTTTGTAGGATAAAATTGGTCATCATCAAGCCTAACCCAGCCTAGCAAAAGGGCTTGAAGATACCAACCTATTTGTTCGAGGAAAGCGACCCAAGTTCCCAAAGATTATTTAGAGGGGTGAGCCAAAAGAGTATTTAGATGGGTGGTCTGGAAGATACAGGAATTATTTGAGAAAGAGAGTAAATAGTGGAAGTTGAGAGTAATATCTGTTAAGAATGAAGAGCTTGATGATTCTTATTAAAATAAATCCCACTATCATAAGTGAAATTAGACAACACTACTCAGATCTTGATTATGTTCGCCAAAACAAATTTCATTGTATAATGGCCATTAACCAAATCTTAGGGGTGGATGCCTCTGAAACAGTAACCAATGTGTGCAATGGGACACAGGTTTCATTAAACTTCACATGAAAACCCTCTTGATCTTATTAGGCACGAATGGGCACAAAGCAGTCAACCGGAACAGCATGACCAACCAAGACCTTTTCAAGAATCAAGCTAACATTAGTCTGCTTCTTCATTGAACAAAGTGAGGTATTTTGATTCTGTTTTTTGGTTTGTTTTTCCCCTTAGTTAGATCACACCAAGGTGTGCTAATACCACCTTTAGATTCAGCTGCTACTAGTATTCATGTTAAAAACTGAAACCACACAGATCAAACAATGTCTGCAACAAGAAAATATAACAAGAATTTAGCAGAAAAATAAAAATAACATCCTACCTGTGGAGAATTATCAATTATGGCTACTTTTGCAAGATCAACACCTAATACTGTTAAGTCTTTTGTGTAACTTCCATCTGAAAAGATGCATGATTCACGATAAGCTCGTCTTGATATAACCTTTCCATCCGGATCTAGAATATCTAGAAGTTGTTTCGCATAAAAGCTTTGACTAGCAGTGAAGATTACAACTTCAAACATTTCAGCTACTCTGTCGAGAAAAGTCTGGAGGTGAGGCCTTTTCTTCACGTACACGGTATGCTCTTTCAAGTTGAAGAAAACAGGAAACATGAAATCTGCATCATCACAGTGATCTAATGTAGAGTGCACGAGTGTTTCTGCACACAGGATATAAGATGCATAAACTTTTAGAGAATTGATTCATTTGAAGCTCTTGAAAGTGAATCAAGAATAATTTACAAGGAACAAAAAAAAAAAAAATAATAATTTAACCTACCACAAAGAGGATAAATCAGGGTAACCATATACAAATTATATCAAAGACTAGAATAATATGGGCGCATGAAATAATTCTATATAAAAAGATCAAATGAGCTTCAACAAACAACTAGAGGACGTTATACTTACCATCTAAGTCAAGTACCAGTGTGATCTGTTTGGGATTTTGCTTTTCATGTGGCACCGGAGTTGGCAGCAAAGTAAATGCCATGTCCTGCTGGTCTGGAAGATTACTGATATACATTTGAGGATCAAAATATTCATAATCTTGGTCAGGATAGGTATTTATGTGAGAATCCTGGTTGTGAGATCTTAATTGATGGATTGCCATGTACAAGCTGGAACTGTCAGTATCTATGATGGTTTCTTCTGGTGGTCTGCCATCATAATCATGTCCAGTATCTAATGTGTCCTCCAAAAAAGGCAATACCATATATTCCTCTGTCAAATCGACAAGTAAACTAGACTCTTCACATTTATGATCAGGTAGGAAATCTGCATCTATTTTGTTATCAAACTCAGAATTGCTTCCAATGGGTGGTCCAGAAAAAATCATGTCAGAGATGTGGAAGTCTGAAACATTGCATGCTTGATGTTCAGATGAACTTCTGCTGCTATCATCACTGTCTTCACTATCCAATTGCGGCACATAAAGATTGTCACTTCCTACAAGGGAGAGGCAGGAGTTACTATCAACACCAACTGAAACTTTCAGAGGCATGAAGCTCCAATAAATATCAAACTTAGAACAGGTACTATTCCTTCTATGGGACAACACATGTAAACCAATTAACTTAATAGACCAAAATTAATTGTACCAGAAATTACAATAGTTAAGGAAGCAAACTTCTTTGAATATGAAAGTGCCTCAGCTTGAAATCAACAAGAAAATTATTGCCATACCTTCATTATTGTAGAAATCTATCGACTCCAGAATGGGAGAAAAGATTGTCTCTATGTTTGACGTGCAGGTGGCTGCTGTAGGTTCCTAAAATTATTTAAGATATCATTAGCAATCACACATTTGTATGCTAGATATATTCTTAGTTTCTGGAGAATAACGTGTGGGGATTTTGGTTGAAGTGGGAAGGAAAGTTATAGGTGTCGAACAAATAAGATGAAAATGACAGCTAATGCATCCATTTGGCTCAAAGGTGCTACAAACATCAGACAATGAACCAAACAGCCGGAAAACCAAGAAAGCACGGCAACAAAATGGTTTCATACAATGAGTTATAAAAACAATGATTGAGTTTACCATACTGTCAGCAGCGGGATCAGTTACGGTCAATGGCTGCTTCTGTAAATGTTTTCCTTCATCAGATAACTCATCATGGTTAGCCCCATCCCCTCCGAGGTCCTGAGCATCTACTTTATCACAAACTGAAGAAGCTGCAGGACAAATAAAAAGGTCTACATGCTTATCAACATAATTATAATAATAATAATAATTAAAAAGAAAAAAAAAAACAACAGAGAGAGAGTACTAGTGTGAACTAGCAGCAGCAGCATGAAGAAAGAATGCTGAAACATAATATAATATTTGTCTAAATAAAGAAAAAAAAAAAAAAGGAAGATATCTACATTTTATGACAACAAAATGGCATCTTGTTAAGTCAAACTTTCAAACTCGTTATCATATATGTCAAATTCAACCTGGTCAATCACAGAAGGAAAGCATAAAAAATATAATTTTCTTTACCAGTTGTTATGTATAAGTCTACTTCCACAATACAAAACATATCCAAACAAGCTCTAAACAGCCTTTTCTCTCATTCTTTTTCCTTTTTCTCCTTACATAAACCCACCATTGTAAATATTCTTCCATGCTATAATTCTTCTAATGAATTGGATGATGTCTTACAAAATTCATTTCTCTGGAACCTGAAGTACGTTTTCTCAGACAGGCATGCAAGTAGCTAAGACCAAACAAAAAGCTTGCAACAATATAGTACTGAATCTGTCAACAATATTCTAGCATTAACCAACGCAAAGACTGCTTAATTGGGGGGATGATCCTCGTACCAGAGTCACATCCCCATCAGGAAAGGGAGAAGGGATAAGCAATGATTAGTACTTGCGGTTGCAGTGGGTGAAGACGTGAAGTTATAAGTGTCAAGCATATAGCTAAATGATAAGCATTATTCAGGAGTACACACTTACCATCCTGATTGCTCTGACAATAAATACAAGTTACATCCACAATTTGAGAACCTTTGGCACGACAGAGAGGATTCTTGGATATTATACTTGACTTTCGGCATACATGGAGACCATTTTTTGCTTTCAAACAGCCTGTACTTGACTTGGTTTTCATTCTTAATGATGGCATTTGATCTGTACGTTTGGCGTGGATAGCGATAGTATATCAAGAGCATCCGTGGGGAAAGAAACCCCTTTAGGATATCAGATCGGCCACTGCAAGAAATTTCTGTCATACAAAAGAGGAATATAACACTCATTAATTAAAAAATAAACTTTTTCTTGCTTCAATAGTAGAAATTAAACCATTCATAGAACTGAATGGGATGGGCCTCAGTTAATCGCACGCAGCCAAATGGAGATCACTATACCATAGAGATCTAACTTCCTAATAATATGACTTGAAATTTAGATACTAAACTCGGCCACCCCATGTACACCAAAACACACCAAGGGACGTCAAAAAGTTGTATTTCTTACAGAACACGAATCTCTTCTCACACAATACATTCATGACAAAGCAACCCGTCAAAGGCATTCACAAGAAAACATAATTAATTATTTAACCTAAACATGAAGAAGGAGAAAATAACTAAAATCTCAATAAAAAGTCTGAGCATGATTAAAAGGGTTGTGTTGAACAAATTATATCCTAAAATATAAAACACCAATTTTTCAGGGAAAAAATAATAATAATAACAATAATTGTTCAAGAATCTGAACCACAACCATAAAACCTTTCCAAGAAACCTCAAATTATCCCCAAAAGAAACCAAGAGAACCAAAGTCAACTCAACTCAAGCACTCCGTTACAAAAAAAATAGAGTTCGAAGTTGACTAAAATGCAAAACCCTAGAAGTAGAAACAAAACGACACACCGGAATCCAACACTTCATGGTAGAGCTCAATTATTACGACAAACAGATAAAATTCAACTTTATCCATACATACAACTGAATTACCAGCAGAAAAGAAACAAATTTCTGATTAACAAAGAACAACTCTATACAGATGAGAATCTGATGCGATGAATAGATACAACATACCGCTTCTTGTTCCTGTTGAAAACCAAGTTCTCTCTCTCTCTCTCTCTCTCTCTCTCTCTCTAAAGGGACGCGCTTTCTCTCTCTACATTATCGTTCCTCTGTGCGTGTATTTATACACAGTGGGGCGGGCGCGCTGGAAAGTCTGCTCCTCTCTGGATCGTCTACAACCGAACCTTTTAAACTTTCTTGCAATAGGAGCATAGAAGATGCATTCTGAGAAGGTTCGTCGGAAGATTGGGGGTACACTCCGTCTTCAATGTACAACAAAGTCAAGCAAAGATTTGCAAAGTCGGTCGCAGGAGATTTAGACCCTGCTTAAGAGAAGTTGTCTTGGTGTAACGAACGGCTGGGATCTAGAGCTGGGAGAGTGGGGCTAAGCCACTGATAGGCTTCCACGTGGAGAGTGGGACCCGTCCTCATGACGTATGGACACGTGCTGTTTCGCGGAAAGAGAAAGAGTCGTGTGAGAAATGGCTGCGTTACGAGATATCGATGGAGCGTGTGAGCCACGCTCTTGGACTTACGACTATTGTCCATTGACCTGTGAGTGCTAGCTGCGACATTCTTTATTTTATTGGTAATAGTTCTATAATAATGTATTAATGTATTTGACAAAAACATTTGTTTTTAAATTTTTGAGGTATGCAATAAAATTATATACAGTCATTAATGGCAGATATATAATTAGTAGCTTATTAGGTAATTAATTATCCAATCATAGGTTGTAGGCTATAGCCCACGACCTAGGAGTGCAATTTCCCACTGTGGCTTGCATTAAAAATTCATAATGGTCAAAGTTGAGATTAAGTGCATAGTTGAAGAAGTTCGAGAATGTCTGAAATATAAATATAAGAATTTACAGGAAAAATGATTGTTGACAGTGGTCAAAAAAATTAAAATACTAACGTAAATTATGTATTTTGGGATAATGAGTTTTGAAAGTGAAATTGGGGAATATGATATATGTTTGTTTATATTTTGAGAATAGTAAGAAAATTATTTTGAAAAATTTTAGTATGTTTGTTTATGTTTTGGGAGGAGACAAATTCTATTGTAGCAATCAAATCAATGCTTTTTTGTTGAATTTTTATGGTGAAAATAGAATTGAGTGATTTTTTTATTGTTATAATGATAATAAAATATGTATGATGTATATATATGATATATGTACATATATATTAAAAAAATAGAAAAAATTTGGGAACAAAGGAAGATAAAAGAGGGTATTCTAGAAATTTTAATTTAGCATTTTGGAGGAAAAAATTTTGTATGTTTGGTTACATTTTGGAAAAACAATTTTATTTCTCCAAAATGTAACCAAACATAGCCTAAATTTGTTTAGAGTGATGTTTATGAATACCTAAACGAAAAATAGTAGTATTTATAAATTTTGATAATTAATCAAGATAATGGACATCGAACAAGTGTCCTTAAGAAAGAAAACATTTCATACTAATGAATTAAGTCCATGACCAAGGTCCCAATGCAAGAGATTTAATTGCAATTACCAATAAGGCTCAAAGTTGATACCAACACAACTAGATTCACTTTTTACAGATAATTTTGGAATTTACAATTTCAGTTGAATAACGATCATGATTTTTTTTTTATTAAATGAGAAGAAAATACACACTATTACATTCCTATAACAAGATCAACTAACAATGAAATAAGAATTCAATTGAATCTATAAGATCAACTAAAATAAGATTCCAATTTGATCGATTGGATCACTATAAGAAAAAAAAAAAACCCCTAATTATATATTTTTATAGGGAGACTTTTATCATTTGCTAGGTTTTAACAAAATTAGGCGTGTAATATACATATACATATGTGTGTGCGTGTGCGCGCGCACGCTTGTAACTATTTGTCCCCATGTAGGGAGCAAAGAAATTAATTGGATATTTTTTCATTTATAATTTGCCTCAAAAAGAACACACACAAGGGAAAGACAAAGTTAATTTAGCAAGATCTTCCTTCCTTTGGGCCCTAATTCCCAGTGCAGAGCAGCAGAAGAGTACTTGGGAGCCATACATAACAAGTTAGCAAATCTGCAGAAATTCATTAATGAAAAATATCATCATTTGCAAATATTGTTTAAAATTATAGAAAAGTTTGTCCTTACAATTTTGGACCAACAAAAACATTCAACCTCCCTAGACAAAAAATTAAGGTTGATTTCTTCAACATTTACTTCAACAAAAACCAAAACAAATCACAAGCTGCCTGCAATCTTTACAGAGCCACTTCTCCTTTTTCTCCTTCCTCATTAGATTAAATATCATCAATGGAACTGCTGCTTGCACCAAAATTTTCCATCAATGACAAAATTGTATCTCCTTTTTGTATCATCTCATCCTAATTTTGTACCTACTTTAAAATACATACCACCTTTTAAGACGGTGGCTTCCACGCCATCGCTATCTTTTCTCCACTTCATCTGCTGAGGTGTTCTGCAATGTGCTTCCTGGGGAACTTATAGGCTCTTTCTAAGAAAAACATTGGGAACGAAAAAGGAAAACATTTGATTAAACTGACAAATCCAAATTTAAAGCATCAAGATGTCATATTTTAGCAGTTTTAGCTGCTGTTGTCCTGTTCATATATAAGCCATACCTTATCACTTAATTCTGGGCAGTCTGAGTTAATGAGAATTGGCCTACAACGCTTATCTTCATTCATCAAACTAGAGTTCTGGAAATGGGCAACAAGGGCTGCCTTTCCCTGAATTCGAGCGTATGCCAAAGAAGCAACTTTCTCACTGTTGAATTTCTCCCACTTTTTCCCATTGAATGCCTGTTTTCAAGCAAACTCAGCAATGGTGTATATCAAATAATAGACAGGCCGGGGAGGGAGAGGGAGGGAGAGGAGATTGGCAGATCATTTGAATTAGTGCAAAAGGAACTATCGGTAATATCAACAGAAATACTTGAAGAAAGTGAAAACTGAACATAAATCTCTCACAGCTAAAAGAAGCAAACCTCATAAAACGGGATGATGTTTGATGCAGACAACATGTTGATAAATGCATAACCCACATTGCATATATTCTGCAAATACCAGTGATGTGTCACATTTATTAATATATAAAAAAATATATATATATATTTGAATATAATAATGGAAACTACTATAAAGAGCAAAAAAGTGACCTTGAAATCAATAGGCAAATAGAGAAAATCATAAGTTCCCCTGTGATGTTCATCAATGGTGGCCAGCAACATCTTGGAGGTGTATCTAGAAAGAGACAGGACACAATTTATGTGAATTTCAATATTCTTATTGTCCAGACAAAAGATTTATAAAGAAAGAAATAATTTAAAGATTTTTACTTATTGGGGATATTTTTAATCATCATAGTGGTTCTAGTATCTTCACCGCTTCTAATCTTGTCAAGATCAAGTTGAAATTGTTTCTTGTAATCTATTTGGACCTCATTGCTGCTTTCAATACGTCGGGACCTTCCACATTCAGCCAAACCCTCCAAGTTAGAGGCTCCAAGTCCTGGAAAATGACCATTACCCAAAAACACAGGACTTAGTCTTGGAGAAGACATTAAGTTAAAAACGGAAGAACCATTTTCCACTGAGTTTCTTGGAGCAACAGCAGAATTTGCAGCGCCATGAGAACCCATACGACCCATGAAACTCCGGCCCTTATAACTTGCATCGATAATTTCAAAACTGGGACTCATAAATGATGCTTTGGGTGACTCCTGAAAATAACCAAATTGTTGTTCAAGAGGAACACCAGATGGAGCAGATCCAATATGGAAGTGATGCTGCTGCCGCAGGAGCAGAGGAGAGCAAGAGAAAGATTCATGACGATTTGGGAAAGGAAAGCTGCTATTTCCACTGGGCATAAGAGGGTGTCTCATTGCTTGAGTTCTGGGTGTAGCATCGTTATGCTCAGCATATAGCTCAGAACTTCCCCAAAACGGCTGTGGGCCAGAGAATGGTTTGGTAGTGGATCCACTGAAAGTGGAAGAACCAAAAGAAAAAACAGGTCCAGTAAACTGACTCAACTTCTGCTCTGGGAGTGAATGAGATTGTTCAAAGATACCTCGGTAGTTTGACTTTCTATTCGTAAATATGTGTTCCGAATGAGAGCCACTTAGGAATTCTTTGCTGGTGGGTCCTGCCCTCAGGTTTGGCATTTGAGGTTGCGGAATTGAAGGTAATTCAGGTAAACTGTTGCCTATTGGTGGACTAAGAGAACTAAAAGTAGGTGATTTAACAAAGTTCTGCAGAGATTTCCCCTCCATAGGGCTGCCAAGTCGCAGCCAATTACCTGCCAGAATGTGAGCATAAGATTGTAGAGAAAATGGAGTTGCAATAAAAATTATCTGCGATAAAGGACTCATAACATGTCTGGTAAAACATTCAAACTAGAGATGTGCTAATTCCCCAATATCTAGCAGATAAGCTGATAATAATTGAATTCCCGTGAGCCATACCAGGGGGAGAATTCCCAATCAGTGAACCCACTTGATGCAAATTTCTCTCATCTTGTTCAAGCTCATGATTCAGATGCAGCAGCAAACTGAAGGTACATGACAAGGGCAACATAAAATTGAAGTTACAGATCACAAATCAGATGTATCTGTAGGGACATCTAATGAGTGCCTCAAAGGAATGGAATAAAGTTGGCAACCTCAAGTAGACATGCATTGCTCGCAGCTATCAACAATAAACAACTTAGAATGACCATAAAATGCGAACATAATCTCACCAAAGAAAAATGGGTCCAGTGAAACTTTCTGTTTTCTCTAAACTTTGGAGCAAAATAGTAGAAAGAAAAATCACTTTGTTCAGTTGTCAATAAAGATGAAAGAGAAGTCTTTTAAAAAAAATAAAACACTAATTCACAGATATATTACATTAATTAGATAAGACTCCCAGAATGTCCATTAGGATTATTCTTTGCAATATAATGCTTATTTTTGAGTCAATGCAATTTTACCAACTTTCTTCTTAGAACTATGCCAATCAGTTCTTTCACTTGGTAAAAACTTTCTTTCTGCATTTGTTCCCCAAGATGTGGTCATTTTTCATCCCAGTCAAGGATATGGCTTTCTAATTGGAAATCCTTTATAAAGTTCCGAGCATGCATAAATAGCTAGGAATAATCTACACCAACCCCAGCATCCAAACATTAATCAAATAGCATAATCTATGAAAAACCTCAAAATTCAGAGCAACATCTTTTTGACCAACCAATTCCCTTCTCAAAAGTTACACCTAGCCACCCAATTATAGCACAACTAGCTGAGTCACTGAGTGTTAAGAGATGTAAAATAATTTTCCAATATTAAGTTAATAGACAATTCCAAAATAGACTCTTTATAATTAGCTATGTGTAATTGATTGACAAATAGAACCAAGTTATTAGGGAAAATCGTTCTTGGCTAGATTGTTTTAAAAGACTAGAAAAAGAACAATATTATCACCACTAGATATAAAAGGAGGAAACAACTGCATATCAATATATACACCTTCGACGGGCTCCACCAGGACGGCTAGGTTCCAGCTTGATACATTTCCCAGCTATATCACTTCTATTTAAGGATTTAAGTGCAGATTCTGCAGCTCTCACATCATAAAATTCAATAAATTTGTGATGTCTCTTATATGGTGTTTCCCTTATCTATTTTAAAAGGAAGATGCAAAAGTATGTTAGATATCAATTTTACAAAACATACTTAGAAAATAACGATGAAACACAAGTAAATATAAAATTCAATACCTCTTTGACCTCGCCATAAGCCCCAAAAATTTGTTGAAGCTCATCATTAGAAACTGATGGATCCAAATTAAACACCACTAAAGTTCCTTGATTAATGTCCTTGTCAGATGGGTTCTCCTAGAAGAGGAAGAAAGTCGAGAGGGGGTGGATTGTCAGGAAAGATACAACAAAAGAATGCTTACCAAGCACAAAAGTTATAGTTCAGAACCTTAGGAATCGAGAAGTGAATATCTAGCTTTCTCCTCCGGAGTGGCTTATTTTGCAATGCCCGCATAGCAGTTCGAGCAGCACGAATATCATAGTAAGAGATCATCACAAAGCCCCTATGTTTACATGCAGTGTACAATGTCCTGATATCACCATATTGCTGAAAATAATAAAACAGCAATTTGCATAACAATAAGAATTTGTTAGTTATTTTGTTTGGGAAATCTGGGAAAACCACTACCCTTAAAACTAAAATCCCAGGCTTCTTAGTTAGGTAACAACCAAATAATTAGACTTAGGACACTTGCAGTCCAACCATATTAGGACCTTGCTCACAGTTCCACAATATTGTCTTTGACGTAGAACCCCTATGTTAGAAAAAGTAAAAGTAAAGCCTTTTTCTACTAAATCATCAAAAAACGTTTACCAAATAAAGTGGAAAAGAGATAATAACTAATTTATATATGAGGATTGTTCTTATAACTTATAAGAAAAAAAATAAAACAGCTGCAACAACTGTCTTCTGCTAAATGTTCAGGAGACATCCTATTGTTTTAAAAACATGGCTCAGGGGTTAAAACTGCAGTAAGAAACAATCAAAAACAGGTTCTAAATCATTCTTTGATTTATTTATTTTTTAAAGAAAATTCTAATAGCTTTGTTCATAGCAAAAAGCTGGCAATTTTCAAGTGTAACAGAACCCATAAATACCAAGTAATATCCTTTAATATGTATCATATTCTTTTTTTTTTTTATGAAAAATATGTATCATATTCAAAGCATCTTTTCTAAGGAAAAAGGAAAAGTTAAAAACCACATGAGTTTCGAATTGTAGTGCATGCTTATATTTAATTAAGAGAACCGATAAAGTACAATATCATATGAACAAGTTAGGTAAAACGACAATGTAAGCATGGCCAGCAAGTGCTGATAAGTATTTAGCATACACACAATATGCTCCAAAACTCCATGCCTTTCAGCTTTCAATTCATGAAATAGTCAAATTGAATCCAATTAAAATAGCCACAAGAGAGTAACTATAAAGAAAATGCCAAAGCCCGAGGAACGAGTAACTAGAGATTTGTACAATAAGCAAACAAGGGAAAACATTAGAGCTTGAAAAGTTGGAAAACAGGAGGACGGCAAGAAAACTATAAGAAAGAATGACTTCTTACAAGTTAAAAGTACCTCAAAGATAGTTCTAAGCTCTGCATCCTCAACATTACTGTTGATATTGCGGACAAATAATGTTCTGGAAGGATGCTCTCCAAGAGGGTGTTCTCCAGCAACAGTTCCCCCACCATTGGTAACACTGGAATGAGACACTCCATTACCAACACCACAATCAGATAGAGTCAATTTAGAAACACCAACTCGTAAGTTTTCTTGTGGATCAGATTCCAATTCCAAACCTCCTCCACTTCCAAAGAGATCATATTCTTCTGGTTCATCTACAAGATTGGGCAACCAACCAACGTCAAAATCATCCATTATCCCAGCTAGGAGTTCATCCTCATCCTCAGGAAGCAAGCTTCCAACTGCATGATTCTCACCATCTTTAAGAAATCTCTTGCCCTCTAAATCTGGATCAATGTCATTCAAGCTATGTAAGGCATCATCCACAGATGGAAGATCATGCTTTAGTTCATTGAGGTTCACTGTAATGGACCAAATCAAGTAAGAAAAATGTGAATAAATAAAGGAACTTCAGTTAGGATATGCTGGGTGCATACGCTTCTCATGGAGAAGAACAGGCAATGAACTTGAGAAAAGTGAAGCATCACTTGAGGCATGATAAGAATCGGATTGGGAAAACAACTCCCATGCACTCGTTCCCATTTGCTTAGATATATTCGTTGAAGTCTTTGATGCACCTATCACACATTCAGTTTGTTGGTATCAAGAACGACCAAATATTTTTCTCACAGATAATTCACAATGAAGTTCCAGACTCACCAGAACAAGATTTGTCTGAACACTGTTGGGCAGCTTTTACCTTTCTGCTGAAAATAAAAACAAAACATGCATAAGATACATTCTTAAAGCATAAACCGCACATTAGGCCTAAGTCTAGGTCCACAGACTTCAGTACAGTGAGCTCAACAATTCTTTAGCTGGGTATAATAACAAAGAACAGAAGCCTTTTACATAGGCGCTTCAAGCATTGGCCAAACTTGTACTGTGACAACCAACAATGTTATTTTATACAAAAACAGGACACCGGTCATGAATGATGCGGTTTCGAGATTGACAGACAGGTCATGTGACCATTAAGGTCATAGAGACCCAGCCCATCAACGTCATCTTCCATATATATGTTTTGATGACATAGGCACTACTTCTTGAAAAACAGACCATGCAAACCTTTGAATCACCCCTCATATTCTAAATCAAACTTTTGCATTTTGAAAAGAGATGGCATATATCACTTTTGTAAGTGGAAATATGAAAAATGCTATAAAGAACTTAGAGAAGCCTTATGCAATTGCTATTGCTTGTCAAATGTCCTGATGGACATGAAGAGAGCTTGTTGAATCTCAACTAATGAAAATTTTCAGAGAAATCCAAAGATTTGTTACCAGCAAACTTGACGCGGTAAAATTTAATGCATCAGCTAAACATCTTAATGTTTTCCTACTTGAGTATAATACAATCTCTAACCATCAAACACTATATCAAATAGCCAAAAAAAAGAGAGCACCATGACTATTTTAACATGTAGGTCAAAAAACTTAAATTAGCTAAGGCTAACCAATAATAGAACATGAAATTTATGGCTTTTTTCTTGATTCTTGTTCATCAATACAACACTCCCACTTAAATTCGCAAAGAATAACCAATAACAATACATGATAATGCATGACCTTCTTCTTGATTCTTGTTCATTAATGCAACACTCCCATCAGTGTGTGGGACAAATTTTTTCCCATAAATAAATAGATGGATGTCAGTACTATTGAGGAAAACCAAAAATCTAAAAGGTATAACTGGCCCTGAAGGCACGCAGCAGTTTACTAAAATCGCTTGCAGCCAAAAAACAAAACGGCAAAAAGAAAAAGAAAGAAAGAGGAAAAAGTAAAAAGATCTATCAAGTCCAGCCTAAGACTTTGACGCGAACACTAAAATCACCAAGTAAAACGACTGGCTTAGTAGCCAGCAGAAACCCAGCGAAGAATTTCAAGAACTCATGGCAAAACTGACCGTTGTTGGAAAATTTCAAGAACGCATCGCAACATTGATCGTGTTATTCAAGAATTTCAATAACCAATCACTCAATCCCCCAGTCACCGGGCAGACAAAAGAAAAAGGAACAATCCACTGAATATTTTCAATAAGTCATCATGTTCAAGCAAGAAAATACATACATATGCAAAACATGCAATCAAGAAAAATGCGGGAAAGTACCTCAAGAACAAATCGTCTAAAGAACCCCAAAGTCGTTGAAATTACTCAAGAAACCCCAAAAGCATCAAATCTTAACCCAATAACATACAAATAAGAAGTAAGGGAAAACTATGAAAGACAAGGGAACAAAGAAGCAGAGACGTGAACACAAAGAACTCTTACCACTCTTTTGTTTTTGAAAATTTTCGCTTTTTTTCCACTCTATTACTGCATACACATGTACCCACAACATCGATAAATACGCATTGAAGGGAGGAGGTGATCGCCGGAAGCAGCGAAAATATGATTTGACGACAAAAAGGAAAGAAAACAGGAAGGAGTTAATGAAAGAGTGGAGGGGGTGATTTTATTTTAATTGAATTCAACTTTATATCCACGTGCACGGAGAAAAGGAAAGAGATCATGGAGATCGATATTTCCAAAAGGGGCTTAGATTTTCTTACCAAATAATCAATTTTTTCAAGATTTCCTTCCCATCACCGGAAGTTAAAGATGACAACAGACATGAACAAAAAACAATATCCTATTACTTAGGATTAGTACAAGGATTAAGAAAAGGATAACTGGATAAGGTTTCTTGACTTGAGATATTTTTAATAAATTACTTGTGAAAAAGTGAAATTGACATGAGATTAGATTGTGATTATTTTACTTGCTGCACATTTGCATGCAACGAAAAAAAAAAAGGTTTATTGACAATAAAAAGAAATGATGGTTGATGAATTTGATTTGATGTGAGGGGAAATGGGGGTTGGCGGTGATGGCAGAATGATGTGTGCATTTCAAAATTGTAGGGTGTGTTTGGTCGTGGAATTTTTATTAGGAATGGTTTGGATTAATTCCAACACATCACGTTCTATTGGGTTCGTTTTGAAATTATGTATGAGTTGTAGGACGAATTTTAATAATTCATCATTCGTCATTAATTTTGGCTATTAATTTGGAATGGGATAAATTCTTCACTTAATCAGGTATGTTGAATTTGGATTAGATCCTTGGATCAACAATGCTCGAGTATGATCTGAAATTTGTTGAGATAGTTGGGAAGTAAAAGTCTTCCGAAGCTTCAGTCAGGCGGCAATGTCATCTAAGAAATTGATCAGTAAATAGATTAAAAAAGGTAATAAGATAAGAAGAATTTGAAAATGGAAGTATGAATAAGATATCTTGTTATGGGGTATTGATAGGCCTTGCTTGTTAGAATTTTCTTATAATATTTTACAATTCCTAAATTTATAGAAAGGAATCATCATATTTTTCAATTTTACTTTCTAAAACACACAAAATAATCCTCAAAATACCCTTAAAAGTTCACTCTAAAATCTAGTCCTAAATGTCCTACCCTAAATTCATCATTACAAATATATATACATAGACATCAATCACACAATCTATATATACACATTTATAAATAATATCAAAACATTCATTTCTCAATAGCCTAACAAAAAAGTGACCAATACAATATCTATTTGTGGATTTCTTTTGAAAAATATGAAATAAGATAGAGAATATTGGTCATTTTGGAAATATAAGAATTTTTGTCAGTCATCAATGTAATCCCAATAGGAATATCTTGAGGGATTATATTGAATTGAAAAAAAAAATGTTTTGTGAGGATTACCCCATTCTGATGGAGTAATAATTTTCAAATTTTGAATTTTCTTAAAAACAATTTTTTGTGCATTTTCTTTGTCAAGATTTTCTGTTATCTCAATAGATTCAGAATCTATTAAGTTAAGTTCGTAAAACTTTTGTGTTTTTCTTGGATCTTCATAGATACAAAATGCTCTTTGCTAAGCATTTTTTCTGCTATTTTCTGAGGATTTGTTTCATGAGTAACCCACTCTGGTTCAAGAAACATTCAATATAGAACCAATCTGTTGGAATACAATCATCAGTTTTTTCAAATGATGATTGTGATGTAGATTTGGGAGATTCTTCATTTTATAATTTTTATTTGTAAGTTTGTGGTGTGGGTTGTAATGGAAGAAAGGATGAACTAGTATTGGTTAAAGGGGAAATTTTGTTATAATAAGGAGAATTTGTAGAAATTTGGCTTAAATTTGCCAAACTTGGTCTAGGACTTGGTGTATTTGTTGGATTTGCTGGTGCTAGTATTTTGGCTAAAGCATAGGATTCTTTTGTTCGTTTTTTGTTTAGAGTTGAAGTTGAGGATTTGTCAACCATTGCCCTGTAAGAATTCTCTTGTAAGAAAATTAGGAATTGAATTTTTTGTACTTTTAATATATTCAATTTAAAAAACAAAAATAGATCAAATAGCTTGCCATCTGGCAAAAAATTGTTTTAAGCAATATGTTTGACATCTTTCGTCAAAACTTCTTTGGCAGATTTACAATCTACCCTTAAAAGGAATTTTTTGTTTAAAAGATCATCTTGAAATTTTGTAATACATGATACGATTGAAATAATTTCCTTTTTAATAGTAGAATAATTTTGTTGAGCTTCCTTTCAAACTCCTGAGTAATAACTAATAATATGTTCTTTGTTATCAATTATTTGTAATAAAATTGCTCCATAACCTATTTCAAAGGCATCAGTTTGTACAATTTTAGGAGAATCTAATTTGCAAATACTAAGACAGGGTAAGTTTTTAACATTTTGTTTTATCTCTGACTATCTTGGTATGTTTTTCAGTCCAAGGTTTGGGATTTTTCTTAAGTCTATCATATAAGGGTTTGCATGTTTGTCTTAATTTTGGAAAGAAATCACTAACACAATTTAGTGATCCTAAAAATCTTTATAATTGAGTTTTGTCTTTAATTTCATCTGAAAATTTCTCTCCGAACGTTAATGTTCTTTGTATAGGTGTAATAGTACCTTTGTTAATTTTGTGACCTAAAAATCTAATATTAGTTTGAAAGAGTTTTATCTTTTTGGCAGATACAACAAGGCCATTTTCTTTAATTATTTTAACAAATTTGTAAAGATGTTTCCAATGTTGGTCTAATGAGTTACTGAAAATTAAAACGTCATCTATATAGACAATATTAAAATTTGTATAAGGATTAAATATATTATTCATAATTTTATGAAATTCAGAGGGTGCATTTTTTAATCCAAATGGCATAACATTCCATCGTATTAACCAAATGGTGTTGTAAATGCAGTTTTATATCTATCTTTTTCCTCAATTTGTATTTGCCAAAATCCTGATTTCATATCAAATTTTGAAAACACTTTAGCTTGAGATATCCTTTTAATTAAATCTTGTTTATTAGGTATAGGATATCTAATTCATTTTAATGCTTTGTTTAAAGGTTTATAGTTTATAACAAGTCTTGGTGCTCCTCTTTCAATTTCTACTGGCTTTTGCGCATAAAATGCTGAACAAGACCATGGTGATTTACTTGGCCTAATTAATTTTTTTATCTAATAATTCATTTATTTCTTTTTTACAATATTCTAATAGTTGTTGATTCATTTGTATTGGCCTAACTTTAGTAGGGATTTTAGTTTCTTCAAAACTTTCTTCATATGGTAAGGTGATTGAATGTTTCTTTCTATCCCAAAATGCATTTGGTATTTCAGAGTATATTTGTTTTTCCATCTTGAACTACTTTGTAATATTCTAATATCTCTTTCTTTGACGGGAAATTGGAATTTAAATAAAATATATTGTCCTATCAATTTGCTATGTATTCCTTGGCTATCCACCATAATAGGATATAACATTTGTAAAAATGAATTTTCTGGAATAACAGGGGTATTAAGATTTTTTATTAAAACAAAACTGGTCTTAAAACATATGTTGTTATTACATACATGAGCATTTGAAAGTTTATAATTTATTAGTAATTTTGAAGAATTAGCCGCAGATAATCTTCCTTTTGTTTTTTCAAAATATTTAGTTGGTATCAACCCTTCTTGTGTACAATTCATATCAGCTCCTGAATCCATCAGAGCAATTGTTTCTAATGTATGATTTTGTATTTTTATTATGATTTTTACATACCATTTTTGATAACTTATTTTTGATATAGCGTTTATATAAGTTTCTTCTTCTGGAGTAATATTTTCTTCTTCTTTAATTCCTTTATTTTCTAAATTTTCTTCTTCAATTTTATTTTTTAATTTTAATAGTAAAATATCTTGTTTTATTTCATGACTTTCTCTTTTTATTTGTGAAAATTCTTTCTTAAGATTTTTAACTTCTTCTTTTAATTCACTAATAGTTATTTTTTTAGGCTTGGCTTCAAACATATTCATTATATTTTTAAATTCTGTTTTTTTGTACAGATTCCTTTAGTCTATCTTCATCTGTTTCTATTAAATTTTTAATTTGTTTTAGATATTTTTCCCTAATTTCATCATCAGTAATTTGTTGGGATAATTATAAATTTCTCCATATTTACTTGATACATTAAGGGTTTTTTTCACAAAAACATACTTTTGCGTCAAGGGGACAATTGCAATTATTTTCTTCCTCTTCATCTTCAGATTATGAGAATGTCGAGTAATATTGGTCATCAGATTGGATTTGATTAATATCTTCTTCTGAATATTCTTCACTTTCTTTTATATCTATTTGATATAAGATTTTTATTATTTCTATTTTTTGTTGTTCTTCTAATTCTAATTCATTTATTCTTTTCCTTGTCCAACAAGTATTGGCATAATGCCCCATTTTCCCACAATTCCTCATTTTATTTGTGATTTATCCTTTTTATAATTCTTACTTTTTCTTTGTAATTTTTTTCTCAAAATTTTTGTTATCTTGTTTTTTATAATTTCTTTTTCTATTTCTTCCTTTATCATAATGCTTTTTGTGTGTTCTTGGTGATCTAATTCTTTCAAATCCAAACTGTTCACAAAATTGTCCTAATTCCTTTCTAGAACTTATTTGTTGTTTTTTCATTTGTGATTTTAACCTTAAATCGTTGCATAACTATAATCCTACTATATTTATTTGAGTAATAATCTCTCCATAAGATAAATTTCCTAACTCTTCGCTTTCTCTATTTTGAATTTGGTTTCTAACCTTTTCAGCAAACAATCTTGGTAATCCTGCTATAAATCTTTCTTTCCAATAATAAGAATGAGAATCTTCTATTTGGTATACTCAAGTAAGAAAGGTATCTTTATACCATCTAAAATGTTGAAGTGATTTGCAAGTCAGATTCTGTAGTATTTGAGAATTCCTTTGCTCATACATATGTGGATCTCCTATAAAATTTGTTAATATTGTATAGATTAAAACTTCAACAGCATTGGGAATCGGTACATTATTTGTTGGATGTAATATCATAGTTCCGTTAGCATCTTTTTTATAACTCTTTAATATCATGTTTTTGGAGGTCTCAATTATAGTATCCCATCAATTTTTTAAAATTCATTAAATCCTAAAATTAGGTTTTTTGCAGCATCTTCTTTAGAAATTCTATTATTTTCTTTATAAATATTTGCTATTATAGTCATTTGTTTTGAAAGTGTAATTATTTGATATTCAGACAATCCATCTATAATCCATTCATATATTGAATTTCTTGAAAATGATATATAATTTTGTATTTCTTCTATTTATAAATCTGGATGGGTTGGTCTATGATAATAATTTTTGTATTGATTGTATGGTTTCACAAGATTATCTGAAGGTTTATTAATAATTGGATTAATGTTATTATTATTTTCATATTCTTCTTTAGTTTCAGTTTCATGTTCTCGTAATACATTAACATTTTCTACTTTTGATTTTCCTTTTCCTAATTCTTTTAACTGTTTTTTAATTTCTTCAAGAACTTCATTAGTATCTTGTCCTAGGGATGGTTTGTATTCAGGCATTTTGAAAGGTATTTTTGTAATATTTTTATTATATATAATTTTCTCCTTATAAATATTATTATAATTTTGCTTTCCATCATCCTCAATTTTCTCTTCTATTCTATCTAATTGTTCTCCTATAGTATACAACATTAAGTTTGTATAATTTGATTGCTTAATTATTGAATTTGATTGTACTTTAATAGCACTAAGATCTTTTGGTAGTTCTATTAATGGTTCTGCTAAGATAGTTTTTTCTTTTATTTTAATTCCTATGTTTTTTAACGGGGATTTTTCTGAAATTATTATTGAATGGTCTTCTTGTGTCTAGTTTCTTTCTTGTTTAATAAGTACATTTATTTATTTTGATTCTAAATATTCAAAAAAGGGTATATTTTGTTCAATTTCTTCCATATATTCATATCATTCTTTTTTTATTTCTTCTCCAATTATTGGTGTGAAATTTTCTATATATGTTTTTCTTTTTTGATAATTTTCGTTTGAAAGAAAATCCTTTTTTAAAAATTCTTTATCTATTTCAAACTTGGTTAGAGTTGCAATTTGTGAGGTTGTTGGGTCAAATCTTCTGTTCTACTAGTGCTTGTTAATTGGTGATAAATAGGTCATGCTATACCTTTATCTTTTCTTAAGACTTCATGTGGATCCATTTGTGTAGATTCAGTAAAGTCTCTATCTCTTCTATGTATTTCAAGTGGCTCTATTTGTGTTGATCCCGTAGAATATCTTGGTAATGAATCTAATTTTGGTGAATTAATTCTAATTCCATAATGTCTATTCCTATTTTCATATTGTGATCTTTTGAATTTTATTTCTACAGATTCATCTGTATTTTGTATAATATATTCTAATTCTTTGTTTTCAACTGTTGGTTTGCTTATTGTTCCTTCAAGCATTCCCCAGGTTTTTGGAAATGTGACATCTGTCCAATTTTTCATTTTTGGTATGAAAACATTAGATTTTGGGTTACTAATTTCCCAAAATGTAGTTTGATTATCTTCTACTCTTCTATTTATGGCTTTAGTATTAAATCTAGAACTCATTACTTTCCAATTTATTCTGTAAATGATTTCATATGCCATGGCTTCATTTTTTAGACTATAATTGTGAGTTTTAATATTCAACATTAATACTTCTAAAATATATGGATCTTGTAAAGCTACAGTGAAATTTGGGAAATAATTGAAATAGATTGGTCCATTGGTAAGGCTGGTTTCTACAACTCCTAATAGTGAATTTTCATATTTTAAGTGCATACAATCTCTTAATGCTAAGAAAATACTTGTTTTTAATTAATTTATTGTCAAATGTTTAACAACAACTTGAACCATTCCTATATGTAAAAATTTGTATTTGTTTTTGAGATGTTGTTTAATTTCTCTGGTATTAAATAATTGTATTGTTTGGTTATTTCTAATAAGAGGAATAGTTTTTTCTACTAATTTTATATTAAAAAATGATTTAAAATCTAAAAAATTGGTATGCCAATTTTTTTTGTTCTGAATTTTTGGTGGTTTCCATTTGTCAAAATCTTTATCACTCCATTGAAAATTTTCTTTTATAATGGTATTTGAATCTTCTTTACTAGATACTGCTGAGGCCATATTAAGACTAAACCTTGGTTAAGGAAACTAATAATTGTTTTTCTCACAGTCAACGATTTATGCTAAACGGTATTATCCTTGGCCTAAATGTGACGTGACGAGGGAGTCTAACAACAAATTAATTTCTCAAACTTTTGGTTTTTTGCCCTAACTTGGCTCCGATACCACTTAGGTATGACCAGGGCGAAAGCATATTCAAAAGCCATTAAAAAATATTTGCAATGATATTATCAAAAATTGTAAATACAACAAACAAATGAAATATTTGCAAATACAACAGATAAATAAAATATTTGTAAATGTAATAGATAAATAAACACAATTGGTAAATAAGAAAGCTTACTAAATAGAATTTGTACAAGAGTTTAACACGGGGCTTTGTCTGGGAATTTGTTTACAAGAGAAAGGATTTGGTAGACTAATGGAACAAGAGAGTTACAATGGATAATGCGATAAAGTAATATAGGCTGAAGATTTTTCGATGGCTTCTTCCTTCTTTGGTCTTCCTTTTATAGATAAGATTCTGGACTTCAAATTCAGATTTGAAATGGTCATCAAAAATCTTTCTTCTCATCTTTCCAGCTATTGTACCAATAATTTGTCCTCAATAGATGTTTGTCTCCAATAATTCTTTTGCTTTGTATTTTGTCCTCTTTGTTTTACAGACTTTGCCTTCACGAGTCTTTTGCTTTTTGTCTTCGAGAGTCTTGTCCTTCAATAATACTTTGCCTTTAATAATGCTTTTGCAAACTTTGTCTTTCGTTGTTAATAATTCTTCATATTTCAAAATAATATTTTGGAGTTCGAATAGTTATTAACTTTATTGGTCATAATCCAAAGAAATCATCTTCTGTCTCTTCAAGGTTGAAATTTGGAATTTCTTTGTCATAAATTGTCTTGGATGTTCCTTCATCTAGTTGAGATTTGTCTTCTTGGCTAATCTTTTTTTGTAATTATGTCATTAAAGACATCATTTCATGGAGAGTTGATGCTTGTGCAATGGTAACTTGCAATTGCTGCTTTATCATTTGAAATTGCTGTTGGTCTTTTGTTGGTTTAATACAGAAGCAAGGATTTTGTGATAACCATGCTTGAATAGCCGAAATCCTACAATTTTCTTGATTTGTGTTTTTCCACCCTTTGATTTTTGAACTCTTGGCTAGACATGGAAAATAGCAAAAAAAATGCTTAGCAAAGAGCATTTTTGTATCTATGAAGATAAAAAAAAAACACAAAAGTTTTACGAACTTATCTCAATAGATTCTGAATCTATTGAGATAACAGAAAATTTTGACAAAGAAAATGCACAAAAAATTATTTTTAAGAAAATTGAATATATTAAAGGAATTCCTGATTTCCTTACAAGAGAATTCTTACAGGGCAATGGTTGACAAATCCTCAACCTCAACTCCAGACAAAAAACAAACAAAAGAATCATATGCTTTAGCCAAAATATCAACACCAGCATATCCAACCAATACACCAAGTCCTAGACCAAGTTTGGTAAATTTAAGCCAATTTTCTATAAATTCTCCTTATTATAACAAAATTTTCCTTTAACCAATACTTATTACTAATGAAACAAATCCTTAGAAAATAGCAGAAAAAATGCTTAGCAACGAGCATTTTTGTATCTATGAAGATCCAAGAAAAACACAAAAGTTTTACGAACTTATCTTAATAGACTCTAAATCTACTAAGATAACAGAAAAAATTGACAAAGAAAATGCACAAAAAATTGTTTTTAAGAAAATTCAAAATTTGAAAATTAATACTCCATCAGAATGGGGTAATCCTCACAAAACAAAAAAAATTTCAATTCAATATAATCCCTCAGGATATTCATATTGGGATTACATTGACGCCTGACAAAAATTCTTATATTTCCAAAATGACCAATATTCTCTATCTTATTTCATATTTTTCAAAAGAAATCCACAAATTCAGGTTCCTTGCTGGTTTTTATCTTGGTGGGAATAATTTGGTTCAAGCCCTTCGATATTTCCTCAAGAAGTATTGAAATATTTTGAGTACTTCCAAACAAATGCAAAGGTTCCTACCTTGAATGCAAATACTTCACTCATTTATCTTTTCACCTCCCAATTCCAATGCCTGTGGATACTCATGGTCGAGCCAACCATTACAAAACATAATGGATTTCCATGTCTAGCCAAGAGATCAAAAATCAAATGGTGGAAAAACACAAACCAAGAAAATTGCAGGATTTCGGCTATTCAAGCATAGTTATCACAAAATCCTTGCTTCCGTATTAAACCAACAAAAAACCAAGAGCAATTTCAAATGACAAAGCAACAATTGCAAGTTGCCATTGCACAAGCATCAACTCCCCAAAAAATGATGTCTTTAATGGCAGAATTACAAAAAAAGGATTAGCCAAGAAGACAAATCTCAACCAAATGAAGGAACATCCAAGGTAATTGATGACAAAGAAATTCCAAATTTCAATCTTGAAGAGACAGAAGATGTTTCTTTGGATTATGACCAATAAAGTTAATAACTATTCAGACTCCAAAATATTATTTTGAAATTCGAATAATTATTAACAAAGAAAGACAACGTATGCAAAAACATTATTAAAGGCAAAGTATTATTGAAGGGCAAGACTCTTGAAGACAAAAAGCAAGAGACTCGTGAAGGCAAAGTTTGTAAAACAAAGAGGACAAAATACAAAAGCAAAAGAATTATTGGAGACAAACAACTATGGAGGACAAATTATTGGTACAATAGCTGAAAAGATGAGAAGAAAGATTTTTGAAAACTATCTCAAATCCGAAATTTGAAGTCCGGAATTTTATCTATAAAAGGAAGACCAAAGAAGGAAGAAGGTATCAAAAAATCTATTACTTTATTGCATTATCCATTGTAACTTTTTTGTTCCATCAGTCTACCAAATCCCTTCTCTTGTAAACAAATTTTCGGACAAAGCCCCATGTTAAACTCTTGTACAAATTCTATTTATCAAGTAAGTTTTCTTAGTTACCAATTGTGTTTATTTATTTGTTACATTTACAAATATTTTATTTATCTGTTATATTTATAAATATTTCATTTATTTGTTGTATTTACAACTTTTGATAACATCATTGCAAATATTTTTTAATGGCTTTTGAATATGCATCCGCATATTCTAAACATAAGATTTTATTAATGTACCTTGCAAACTTTGCCTTTCACCACCCAATTAATAATTTAATAATTACCTTATCTAAAAATTATTATTTATTTATTTATTTTTATGCGACAATAGATCTCAAACGTTTAAATGCATTTCTTAGATTTATTATATAAAATAGGGACACTTATTTAAAAGTACCAAATACACTTTCCACTTTTGTGATCAGTCCCCACTTAATTTTTGTTAGAAAAAACTCCCTAATTTTGTTAAAAGTTTAGAGATCACTCCCCACTCACTTGATTTGACAAAAATGCCCTTAAATATAATATTTTTCATTAATTTTTTCTCACTTCTTCTTCTTCTTCTTCATCCAGACAAGCAAACAGTAAACACTATCATACCAGAAATAGAAAGAACAGAAAAAACGCAACAAGCTCCACGGCGGGAACAAGAATAACGTTAGAGCCAAAAACCACAAACCCGATAGCTGCATTGTCTTCTTCTCTTTTTATTTTCATCATTTTCGGGTTTCTTCTTCTTCTCAGTTTCTTCTTAGTTGCTTCTGAGTTTCTTATATTTTCTGACAATGTCAACCAGTAGTGAAGTAGGAGTGTTCAATCAAGTTAATGGACATATACATTAATCTTGCAAGAAAATGGAGTGAAATCAACGCCGAACACTTTAGTTTGCAATACATAGCTCAACATCAAAGATTATACATGAGTTTGACTGATGATGACGGTGTCATGAATATGGCCTTTCTGCATTTGACATTGAAGATGAACGTTGTTGACATCTTGGTAAACCGAAAGGATGAATTGAGCAGCAGTGCAAAGAAAAGCAGTGATGATTTAAAGTAAGACTTCTACAGAATCTAAATTGTACTGCAGTTTGTAAAGTTTTGTACTTGAAGTGTTCTAAAATTGTACTCTATTATGTAAGTTTTATACTTCAAGTGTTCTATTAATGGATTATCCAAAATTATACTGCAACTTCTAGCAGTTTATACTTGAAGTGTTCCTAAACTATACGTCTTCTATATAAAATTATTCTTTTGATTTTCTGAAATTATACTTCATTTTATCAAAGATTGTACTATATTTATTGAAGTTATATACTTTAAGTGTTATATTTATCAATTAACCAAAATATATTGTAGTTGTTAGGGCTTTATACTTCAAGAGTTCTGAAATTGTACTTCACTTTATCTAAAATTGTACTTTTATTTTATGAAATTATACTTTCTTTTGTACTTCATTTTATCTAAACATGTATTTTATTCATTGAAGTTCTATACTTCAAGTGTTTCGAAATTGTACTTCATTTTACCTAAACTTATACTTTAGTTATTTGAATCTATTATTTAAGTTTAAAGTGTTTTACTAATGGATTATTCAAAAATTGTACTGCAATTGCTAAAGTTTTATACTTCAAGTGTTTTGAAATTGTACTTCACTTTATCTAAAATTTTACTTCTATTTTTTGAAATTGTACTTCACTTTATCTAAAATTTTACTTCTATTTTTTGAAATTGTACTTCACTTTATCTAAAATTTTACTTCTATTTTTTGAAATTATACTTCATTTCATACATTGTTTTACCTAAACATGTACTCTATTCATTGAAGTTCTATACTTCAAGTGTTCTTAAATTGTACTTCATTTTATCTAAACTTGTACTTTAATTATCTGAATCTATTATTTAAGTTTTATACTTCAAGTGTTCTACTAATGGATTATCCAAAATCGTATTGCAATTGCTAAGGATTTTTACTTCAAGTGTTCTAAAATTGTACTTCTTTTTATATAAAATTGTACTTCTATTTTCTGAAATTATACTTCATTTTACATAAGCATGTACTCTATTCATTGAAGTTCTATACTTCAAGTGTTTCGAAATTGTACTTTATTTTATCTAAACTTATACTTCAGTTATTTGAATCTATTATTTAAGTTTTAAGTGTTCTACTAATGAATTATCCAAAAATTGTACCGCAATTATTAAGATTTTATACTTCAGGTGTTCTGAAATTATACTTCACTTTATCTAAAATTGTACTTTTATTTTTTAAAATTATACTTCATTTTATACATCATTTTACCTAAACTTGTACTCTATTCATTGAAGTTCTATACTTCAAGTGTTCTAAACTTATACTTCAGTTATCTAAATCTATTATTTAAGTTTCAAGTATTCTACTAATGGATTATTCAAAAATTGTGTTGCAATTGCTAAGGTTTTATACTTCAGGTGTTCTGAAATTGTACTTCACTTTATCAAAAATTATATTTCTATTTTTTGAAATTATACTTCATTTTATACATCATTTTATCTAAACTTATACTATATTCATTGAATTTCTATACTTCAAGTGTTCCTAAATTTTACTTTATTTTATCAAAATTTGTACTCTCGAGTCAAAGTCACTTTCATCGTATGACTTTACCGATCAATATTACCGAGTTGAGATGTATCAACAAGCATACCAATCAGTGATAAATACTATTCCTACGTATGATATGCATATGTTCCCTCTAGATGATGATTGCGTCATTAATGCACCTGATTGCCGATCTCAACCTGGGCATATATGGACACAGAGGATTCCATCACAAATTGATAAACGTGTAATTAAGTGTAAAAGATGTGGTAGAACAGGGCATAATCATCGAATCTGCAAAGAATCAGTAATCTAGCTAAATTTTGTACCTTAATCTAGGAGATTTATACTTAATTTCATGACATTTGTACTTTATTTCGGTAATCATGTACTTGATTTAGCGTGAAATTGGTATTTTTGTATATTGTCCGAGATATCAATTATTTTGTACCCCAATCTGGGAGAACTATACTTGGTGTCATGACGATTATACTTTATTTCGACAACTATGTATTTGATTTAGCGTGAAATTGGCATTTTTGTATGTTTTCGGAGATATTAGTGATTTTGCACCATAATCTGGGAGAATTATACTTGATTTCATGACAATTGTACTTCATTTTGGCAATTATGTATTTGATTTAGCGTGAAATTGGCATTTTTGCATGTTGTCCGAGATATCAATTTTTTTGTACCCCAATTTGGTAGAATTGTACTTGATTTCATGACATTTGTACTTCTTTTTGGCAATAATGTACTTGTTTAGCGTGGAAGTTAGCAAATGGATGTTGTCCAAGATATAGTGCTTTCGTACCTTAATCTAAAAGATTTATATTTGATTTCACGACATTTGTATTTCATTTCGGCCATTATGTACTCCATTTCTTAATATTTTTACTAATATTGTTGAATTAAAATTTGTTCCATGATTTGCTTTTTAAGTCTCAATAATTAATAACCAAACTCTAAAAATGTGTGTAATATTTATTATATGAATAAAATAATATTAAAGTTTTAAAGTATTAACCACTAATGTTCAACGAATGAATGTTATCAATCGCAGTAATATAAAGAATACTTATGCTTTCAAAGATATAAACAAATGAGCATTTGACAATAATATTCACCCTATAACCTGTACAAATACGTACTTCATCTGATCCGATAATCTCAAAATATTATATCTGGCTATCACTACAATTATTGGAGACTAATTATTCAATTGCAATAAGTGTACTTCAACATAACACTATTTATATTTTGTTTGTTCTACGTTTGTACTATATTTTCATCATATTGTACTCAAATTCACTATCCGGTTTCAATTGAATTGAAGTGTACTTTAACATAACACCATTTATACTTTGTTTGTTCTATACTTGTACTTTATCTTCATCATATTGTACTCAAATTCACTGCCCGATTTCAATTTAATTGAGGTGTACTTCAACATAACACCATTTATACTTTGTTTGTTCCATATTTGTACTTCATTTCTATCATATTATACTCAAATTCACTGTTCAATTTCAATTTAGTTGAAGTGTACTTCAACATAACACCATTTATATTTTGTTTGTTCTACGTTTGTACTTCATTTACATCATATTGTACTCAAATTCACTGTCCAACTTCAATTTAATTGAAGTGTACTTCAACATAACATCATTTATACTTTGTTTGTACTTCATTTCCATCATATTATACTCAAATTCACTGTCCGGTTTCAATTTAATTGAACTGTACTTTAACATAACAACATTTATACTTTATTTGTTCTACGTTTGTACTTCATCTTCCTCATATTATACTCAAATTCACTGCTCGATTTTAATTTAATTGAACTGTATTTCAATAAAACACAATTTATACTGTATTTGTTCTATATTTATACTTCATTTCCATCATATTGTACTTAAATTCACTACCTAATTTCAATTTAATTGAAGTGTACTTCAACATAACACCATTTATAGTTTATTTTTTCTATATTTGTACTTCATTTCCATCATATTGTACTCAAATTCACTGCTCGATTTCAATTGAATTGAAGTGTACTTCAACATAACACAATTTTTACTTTGTTCGTTCTACATTTGTATTTCATTTCCCTCATATTGTATTGAAATCAAAATATTATAAATGCTTGATGGAAAATTATACTTACATACAAAATAATATTATAAACAAAGTATGTTTCAATTTACATATGTATGTACATACAAAGTATGATTCAAACCCTACAGGCTTAAATGTTTTGTACTACAATTGCTTCTAAAATGTACTATAGATACACAGGTTATATACTACATTTTCAGTTAATGTATACTACATGCCTGAATATTTTTGTACTACAGATGCTTCTAAAATGTACTGCATATATGCAAATATTAAATTATAATTTAATTTAATCTACAGGCTTGAATGTTTTGTACTACAGATTCTTCTAAAATGTATTGCAGTTACATAGATTATATGCTACACTTTTGCCTGATGTGTACTGCAAGTATAAATGTTCATACTATATTTGCTTCTAAAATATACTGCAGTTACACAGATTATATACTACACTTTCATTTAATGTATACTGCAGGCTTAAATATTTTGTACTACAGTTGCTTCTAAACTATACTACAGATACACAGATTATATACTATATTTTCAGTAATGTATACTGCACGCTTGAATGTTTTTGTACTACAGATGCTTATAAAATATACTGCATATACACAGATTATATACTATAATTTCATTTAATCTATAGGCTTGAATGTTTTGTACTACATTTTCGCAACTTCCTCTCCCGGTGTCCAAATCACTTGCCGCTTGAACCGTTGGATAGCTCTCGGCTTATACATTAACTCCACAAAGTTCCAGCTCTGTCCGATTCTCCATGGAACAGTAATTTCCCTCGCAATAAGCTGGAATTACAGCATTGCCACTGCACTGCCGCATTCTAAAGATCTTCGCCGTTTCCTATCCAAACGGAACCGTCTACTGGTGAAACTTGGTGGGAACGTTGCCAACACCTCAAGGAACACCCCACTGAAACAGTTTCACAAAATTCCTTTTCCAAGCCACTCTACTCAATGCATCTTTGCACTACCTGCGTGCAGTAAGACCGCTCCAGGTCGCCCTCAATGTTCGGTGCCCAAACGGACACGGAATGACTTCAAACTTGGTGGGAAGCATCCTCATAATTTAAGGAATATGCCATTGAAATAGTTTTTCAAACCGCACCTCGTAAGAGTCTCTGCTCATGGGATTTTTTCGCCTTACCGAGTGAGCCAACAACGCCTTGTCGCTCCTAATGCCCCTTGAAGTCAAGGTTGCCATTCTTCTCTAATGAGCGACCCATGACATTCTCCCCCACTTGATCCGTTGACATCCTCGTCAACATATACATAAGGACTCGAAGTGTATGCGGTGCCCCAACTCAACTCTGATCTCTTTTTGCACCGGATGAATTTAGCTCCTCTTACACAGATTATATACTATACTTTCATTTAATGTATACTACGGCTTAAATAGTTTGTACTACAGTTGCTTCTAAAATGTACTACAAATACACAAATTATATACTACATTTTCAGTTAACGTATACTGCATGCTTGAATGCTTTTGTACTATAGATGCTTCTAAAATGTACTGCATGCACACAAATTATATACTATAATTTCATTTAATCTGCAGCTTTGAATATTTTGTACTACAAATACTTTTAAAATGTACTGCAGTTACATAGATTATATACTACACTTTTGCTTAATGTGTACTGCAAGCTTGAATATTTATACTACATTTGCTTCTAAAATATACTACAGTTATACAAATTATATACTACACTTTTGCTTAATGTGTACTGCAAGCTTAGATGTTTTGTACCACAAATAATATACTACCACTTTCAGATAATTTCATCGTATAATTTCAGGTAAAAAGAAGTATAAACCTCAAAAAAGTGAAGTACAACTTTTATGCCTTTCAAGTACAAATCAAAAACCTCCCATCTCACAAATAAAATTATATATATCAATTGGGTTCAAGTGTTTAACAACTAAATAGGAAATAAAAACCCTAAACATGAGAAAATAGATAAGAAATAAGTATAACACTGAAAAATCACAGACATTTAAAACTGTAAATGCAGAAAACATACATTTGTTTCTTTTTATCACTTCTTTTTGTATTTCGCTTCTTGTTGCCATTGTTTCTCCTTCCATTGTCACAAAAAAAATGGCAAAAATTTTGGTGTCTTTTTTTTTTTTTTCTTTCTCGCATCAATGGCAGAGGAACGATTTCGCGCCCTTTTGTTTGGCCGCTTGGAGAAGTCGTCGAATTTAGAAAAAAAAATAAATGAAAGCATTCTTCTTGAAGAGAAAAACGCATTTCTCAGGTATTTTTGTTGTTTTCTCTAACTACAAGGATATATGTGTCTTTTTAAAAGATATGGGGAGTGATTTCTAAGTTTTGTGAAAAAGTAGGGAGTTTAGTGTGTAAAAATTCAAATGGGGACTGATCACTAAAATGAAAGTAGGATTAGAAATTTTTTTCTAATTAACCGTATAAAATAATGCACGCGAAAAGAAATGAGAATAAGCAAAGTTTGAACACAGAATTAATTAATAATATAATTTTGAGAGAGATAGAGAGAGTGAGTATAACACGTGGGAGATGAAAATTGACAAGACGAGAAAAAGGAAAAGAACTTTTTGACATTTTCTTATGTAAGTAGGATTAATTTAGTCATTATTTAAAAGTATATCAAATAATTTATTCTATCTCTTCATGCTTTATAAATAGTATTAGCAATCTTGACATAGTCTATGTGTATGTTAAATGATATAAAATAATTAAAAATAATTATTTATTCTTTTATGTAATACTATAATTTTTTACAAAATTCAAAGTATATATTTATTCAAATTTCTTCAAATAAATAAAAAGAAGAAATTACGATAAAGTGAATTATTGATGAAAAAATTAAAATTGCAGAAAAATCATAAAGAAGAGGAAAAATTAAAATTATTTTGTTCTTATTTTTTAAAAATAATTTTTTTTATTAATTATAAAGATTATATCATATTAAATATTAAAATTCCCTCACTTTTAAAAATAATAATATAAATAAATATAGGTACCCGATGCTAGGAAAAAGTGGTGTTTGGCAGTTAAAAGTGGGGCATTAACAACTGTTTTGTACTATAAAACTGTGGATGGATTGCTACTGGAGACCCAAAAAGAGTGGAATACCAAGCCATGATTAAGTAAGGTAATTGTGGAATTAATGAGCATGAGAACCACTCTCCAACTCTTAATCATCATCTCCATCATGCCCATCAAGTTATGCCCATAAATTAAATATAACTTCTATTACTATTTTTGAAAATAATAACAATAGAGTTACTTTTTCAAAATTAATTGAAAAATATTAAAAATATTGAGATTTTGGAAGTTTAGTGGCTCTACAATTATCTAAAAACCTATCTAATAAAATTAATATTTTTTGTATTTTATACTTTAATAAATGATTGAAAGTCTGAAACGATTATTTTGGGACTCAGTATATGTCATATCTCCAATTTTTCGTAAAATTTGTTGTTCGTAACAAAATTATCGAAAAATGCTAGAATTTTTTCTTTTTTTCTTGATTCTCAATTCTCTTTATATATTTACTATGATTTGTATATAATAAAATAGAAATATTGAAATTCTTCGCTTAAGTGTGGAATAGTATTCATATTTTATATCTATCTTTTTGTCAAAGGTTTAACAGCAACTTAAACCATTCCTATATGTAAAAATTTGTATTTGTTTTTGAGATGTTGTTTGATTTCTCTGCCATTAAATAATTGTATTGTTTGGTTATTTCTAATAAGAGGGATAGTTTTTTCTACTAATTTTATATTAAAAAATGATTTAAAATCTAAAAATTTGGTATGCCAAATTTCTTTATTAGGAATTTTTGGTGATTTCCATTTGTCAAAATCTTTATCACTCCATTGAAAATTTTCTTTTATAATGGTATTTGAATATTCTTTACTAGATACTACCGATGCCATATTAAGACTAAACCTTGGTTAAAGAAACTAATAATTGTTTTTCTCACAGTCAACGATTTATGCTAAACGGCACTATCCTTGGCCTAAATGCAACGCGACGAAGGAGTCTAACAACAAATTAATTTCCAAAACTTCTGTTTTTTTGTCCTAATTTGGCTCCGATACCACTTAGGTATGAACCCAAGGCGGAAGTATGTTCAAAAGCCATTAAAAATATTTGCAATGATATTATCAAAATTTGTAAATACAACAAATAAATGAAATATTTGTAAATATAACATATAAATAAAATATTTGTAAATGTAACAGATAAATAAACACAATTGGTAAATAAGAAAGCTTACTCGATAAATAGAATTTGTACAAGACTTTAACACGGGGTTTTGTCTGGGAATTTGTTTACAAGAGAAGGGATTTGGTAGACTAATTGAACAAGAAAGTTACAATGGATAATGCGATAAAGTAATATAGGCTGAAGATTTTTCGATGGCTTCTTCCTTCTTTGGTCTTTCTTTTATAGATAAGATTCCGAACTTCAAATTCGGATTTGAGATGGTCTTCAAAAATCTTTCTTCTCATCTTTCCAGCTATTGTACCAATAATGTGTAGAAAGTTTATGGTTTCCATTGGTGCAAATCCAATCACCTGAATTTAAGATGAGAAGCAATTCTCCATTGGTAGCAAATGGTTATCCATTAAGCGGAGGAAATCTTATTGAATTGTCCTCAAGAGTTGTTTGTCTCCAATAATTCTTTTGCTTTGTATTTTGTCCTCTTTGTTTTACAGACTTTGCCTTCACGAGTCTTTTGCTTTTTGTCTTCGAGAGTCTTGTCCTTCAATAATACTTTGCCTTTAATAATGCTTTTGCAAACTTTGTCTTTCTTTGTTAATAATTCTTCATATTTCAAAATAATATTTTGGAGTTCGAATAGTTATTAACTTTATTGGTCATAATCCAAAGAAATCATCTTCTGTCTCTTCAAGGTTGAAAGTTGGAAATTCTTTGTCATAAGTTGTCTTGGATGTTCCTTCATCTGGTTGAGATTTGTATTATTGGCTAATCCTTTTTTGTAATTCTGCCATTGAAGACATCATTTCCTGGAGAGTTGATGCTTGTGCAATGACAACTTGCAATTGCTGCTTTGTCATTTGAAATTGCTCTTGATCTTTTGTTGATTTAATACGGAAGCAAGGATTTTGTGATAATCATGCTTGAATAGCCGAAATCCTACAATTTTCTTGGTTTGTGTTTTTCCAATATTTGATTTTTGATCCCTTGGCTAGACATGAAAATTCATTATGTTTTGTAATGGTTGGCTCGACCATGAGTATCCAAGTTTATTGACAATAAAAAGAAATGATGGTTGATGAATTTGATTTGATGTGAGGGGAAATGGGGGGTGTTGGTGATGGCAGAATGATGTGTGCATTTCAAAATTGTAGGGTGTGTTTGGTAGTGGAATTTTTATTAGGGATGGTTTGGATTAATCCCAAGCACATTTCATTCTATTGGGTTCATTTTGAAATTATGTATGAGTTTTGGGATGAATTTTAATTTTTTATATTTGAATCTAAATTATATTCGAATCTAATTTAATAATTCATTGTTCGTCATTAATTTTGGCTACTAATTTTGAATGGGATAAATTCTTCACTTAATCAGGTACGTTGGATTTGGATTAGATCCTTAGATCAACAATGCTTTGGTATGATTGGAAATTTGTTGAGATCATTTGGGAAATAAAAGTCCTCAAATGCTTAAGTCAGGCGGCAATGTCATCTAAGAAATTGATCAGTAAATATATTAAAAAATGTAGTAATATAAGAAGAATTTGAAAATGGAAGTATGAATAAGATATCTTGTTATGGGGTATTGATAAGCATTGCTTGTTAGAATTTTCTTATAATAATTTTCAATTCCTAAAATTTATACAAAGGAATCATCATATTTTTCAATTTTACTTTCCAAAACACACAATATAGTCCCCAAAATACCCTTAAAAGTTCACTCTAAAATCTATTCCTAAATGTCCTACCCTAAATTCATCATTACAAATATATATATACATACATCAATTACAAAATCTATATATACACATTTATAAATAATATCAAAACATTAATTTCATCTCAATAATCTAACAAAGAAGTGATCAATACGATATCTATAGTAAAATTTGTCTCTACTCCGAACACTACTAAACAAATAATTTTTTCCCAAAACAATATCTACCTATCACTCAAAATACGAACAAACAACTATCATATTTTTCCTAAATATTTCTCGTAATTCACTACGAAACCTAAACAAACAAGCCCATAGTTACTCATATTTGACCAACATGCATTTGACTGTCTATCAAAGGCGAAGAATGATTCGAGTTCAATTCAGATCAATCCAATGTTTTGAAAATCGGATCAGTGGCTAGTCTGGTTCGATTGATGCCTGAAAATCAGTGAAAATGGGTCAATTCGGTTCAATCGATTTTTGACCCGTTCACTCCTTTTTCTTTTTTTTTTTGAAAATTTAAACATTACTTTAAAAAAAAAAGAAAAAGTAAAAAAGAAAAAAGAAATTATGAATTGAAGATGATAATTAAAAATTTTGGACATGTAATTTTTTGAAATATAAATTTATTGTATTGAAATTTAATGAAGTGGTAGTTATATGTGAATGCTTATGTTTAAATTGTTATTTTGTTTTGTTTAATCTCTCTTAAATTATGTTGAATATTTAGCGTTAAATAATTTATTTGTATTTGGAGTTGAAGTATGAAACGAATGATTACTTATATTAAAGTGAAATATTATTTTTTATTTATTTATAGTTGACTAATTGTGAAATAGTATTATTTTCTAAAAAATATACTTAAAAATAAGTAAGTTGAATTTTTTTCAAATAAATATACTTATTTATAGTTGACTAATTGGAAGTTTTACTTTTTGTTAATATTAAAATATTATATATTTTTATAAAATTAAATCTAATTATTACGTCATTATGACGTCATACCTGTTGGACCAGTAACCAGTAAGGTCACCAATTCTTTGTCCGGTCCGATTTTAAAAACATTGGATCCATCGAATCGAACCCGCCTTTGCTGGCAAAAACTTACAAATTCATCATATTTAAATTATAGGATTACATTTATCTAATTTTAATGCCTGTTACATCGTTGCATTAAAATTTTTATTATAATATAACTAATCCAATATATATTTTTTAATATAATGCTGCTGCTGTTTTTAATGATTTTGATTTTATAATAATAAGAAGAAGAAGAAGAAGAAAAAAGTATGACAAAATTAAATAAATAAAGAAAAAATGGACTTGTACTTCATGCATCAACTGTTGGATGCTGATTTTATCGAGTACATATATCTGCATCTAGTGTCTCGCTTCAGCCACCAGCATACTCCTCTGTCGAGAAAGGTATACACTATGTCCCTTCCTTCCTCACTATATTTTTCGCCTTCTCAGCCATTTACAGTTCTTCCAGGGAAGCAGATTAATTCGGGGGTTAATTTTTCTCTTTCCAGTAAATTACCATTGACGTCTTTGCAGATACGTCCACCATCTCGCTTTATTATTCACTCTACCTGTAATTCTTCTACGTCCGAGCTCTTGCTGTTCTTGCGTATCTTTTTTGTCATTTGGGTTTGTTGAAATGGATATTTTTGCTTACATGTATCCCGAGTTGGGTTTATGTGTAAGATTATTTATTTGATCACTACCTCTGTTTGTAGTGATTATTAGCGGGGTTTAGTGTGATGTTTCTGTTAAAGTTTCAATCTTTTCGTGTTATTGGTTTGTGCTGTCCTTGAAGTTTAGGATATTGTCGTTGTTTTAGCTGCTTAAGAAGGTATTAGGGAAAAAAAGAAAAGGGCACTGGGATTGTCAATTCTTCTTCTTTCATCTCAAATAAGATATGTATGTATCCTCCGTCAGTTGTTCTTTTGTATTTGAACTAGCTTTCCAGAATTTTGTAAAAGATTTGTGCCTATCAATGCGGAGTTGAAAATTTTTCTCAAACTGCTTGGATACATTTAGTGTAGCCATAGTTTAGCTTATCAAAACTTCCTTACATTTGATTGGTTTTATTTTTGATTTACAGATTTAGCTATGTGGATTGTATAATAACATAATTTTATTATTTGGTTCAGTTGCCGATGGTAGGAAAAAGAGACGTTGCCAGAAGTAATTGGTTTATATTAGATGAGACTGTTGCTATGTGTGTGTGTGGATATCTTTGTATGTTGGATTTTCACTGAAAAGTGCTGTTTTTTATGTGCATCTCCCTATTCCACTTTCAGCTACTCAAGAGCTTGTCGAGACTACTTCATCTGCTTCAGGCTTTGTTGAGACTGGTTACATTTATGGTATTCATGGGCTCCAAGGAGAGGTTCGGGTTAAGTCGAGCACAGATTTCCCTGAGCTGCGATTTTCCAAGGTAGTTTTCCATCAAATATATGTAAGGATAAAACAAAAATAAATGAAAATAGAATGAAAAAAAGTGAGACTGAACTACCATATTAGACCAAAATAAATTGTCTAAATGGGTCATTATTCGGTATAGCCAGGAACAAGATGGTTGAAGCAGCAAGTGTCAGGAACTGAGACTCTCCAAGAAGTTGAACTGGTGGAGGGCCGAGGGCACCCTGGACAAAGTTGGATTGTCAGATTTAATAATATCAACACAGTGGAACAGGTGTGGTCAGAATCTGATTGTTCTTTGAGAATGATTATAAATGCAGACACAAGCATGATGATGCTTTAAGCTTAGCTGTTTTTGCACAGGCACAAAAACTTGTTGGGTCAACAATATTGGTGACTGATGAAGATAGACCAGTCCTGGAGGAAGGCGAGTTCTATACTCATGACCTTATTGGAATGAGAGTTATTCTTAAGGTCTGTTGTTTCACCATATCTTTTGTGCTAAAAATTATATGAACTCAAAGAAAGATGTGCTATGGGGCGTTTAGTACGGCAACTACCAGTTTAGTCATCACTAACCTAATCATAACTTTACACTCTAATTTCTTTTGATTAAGTTTCAATTCTTCATTCCTTTCTTCCTTTTGCATTTTTCACTAAATTGACTGTTTTAGGAATCGGGGGAACCAGTAGGAACTGTTGTCAGTGTTTTCAACAGTGGAGCAAGCGATCTTCTGCATGTCAAGCTTAACTCAAGAAATATTCCTGACCAGATTGGGAAGTCAAAAATTGGAGCAGGTGATTCTGGTCCGCTAGTGTGGGTTCCATTTGTCGAAGCAATTGTTCCGACTGTTGATCTGGAAAAAAGAGAAATGTTCATTATACCCCCAAAGGGGCTCCTAGAGTTAAATATCCGCTCTGATGAGAGGAGCAAGAAAGAAAGACGCGAGCTTGTGAGGCATACTCCCTTCTGTTTTGCCATATGCCTACACTAGTTCCTTAAGTTTGCAGTTTATGCTTGTTTGTTTCATTGCTTCATATGCACATGTTGATTTACGAGATGCTCATGCAATTTTCTGGCCCTCTTTTCTTCACTCCGCTGCATTGGAAAAGCTACATATTCCAATTAAGGTTCACTTTGAGCAGTGAAATAGAGAACAAAAGAAAAATAGTAACAATAATAATCTTACAACTGGTTACAACATGTTATTCAAACTGTTATCTATTTAAGGATCCCTGTACTTTTTCAACTTTTGGTTCCTCATAGATTTGCTAATTAGTATTTCCTATTGATGGGCCAAATACAGAGTTTATGTCTGCGAAGATTACTTTTTGTTAATATTTAGGAGTCATGTGTCTGTCATCAGTAGAAATATTTGACTAAAGACTTAGGCTGGTCTATTTAATATGTGTGCAAGACGGATTCTATATATCACCATATAACTTCACTTATTAACTTGTAGTCATAGGACAAAGTTTTTCTTTCTATCTCACTTTTATTTCTCAGTTTTAGTTTGCTTAGTCCCGATCTTATCTGTTGCCTGCATCAGGAATGGACAGAAAGAAAAAAGTTTCAAAGACGCTTGATAGCAGCCAAAAAGAAACTATGTGAAATGGAACAACAACATGTATTTCATGGGTTTAGATATGGAGAGAAAGATCAATGGAGCTTGCTTGCAAATCAAATAGTAAATGTAAATTCGAAATTGCTTCAACAGGCTCTGCAAAATATTGAAATCCCATCTACAAGGTAAAGCTCTGTTCAATATTTAACTCTTTCATGATTTGAGTCTTTTTGATAATCCGACTGCAGGTGATTTAAAGTTACTGAGGACTTTAGGAATTGAACAGGGAGAGAAATTTATTGCTAAACCAATAAAGAATGCATCTTTACCTCCTTAGATGATGGTTTTTGTGCAATTGCTTGTTGAAGAACTTTTGATCTGCCGGTGTCATGGTTCTTGATTATCATTCATGTGTCACTAGTCCAGCTGCATGGTGGTTTTTGAACTTCCTATCTCTGAGATGTAATATGGCATTTGATTACATGCTTAGCCAGACTTTTGGTTTATTTTCACATTTTCATTTGCCCGACCATGGGCTGGGCTTCTGACCCTGCTGGCATGCAGGGTAGCTTTTAAAGCTTCCAAAAGAAAATGAGAAGTCTGCCTCCATCTTGAGCATGCAGTGTGATCAAAGTAGGATTTGTGATCTTCCATTGTGGAAATTTTCTGGAAATATTTTTATGGACATTTCATCTAGACAAACCTACATCAAATATTCAGCCTTTTAATCATGGGCATGCATTCAGAAGGATAAAAAATCAATTAATATAAAATTTATTTCTCTCTCATTTCAGACTTCCCTTTTTGCGTGTTGAAACTATTTTTGTGAACCTAACTTGGTCAATACACTGATATCTTGCATCTCTTCATGTTTAAATCAGGCCTAATTTGCTCGATACTTTCAATGGTGTGCCTCGATCAAATGCTCTAAGAGTATCTGATTATCTTAGTTCTGCTGGGAGTGAGAAGCTATCTAATCCATATTGCAAACTGCAAAGGGAAGGTTGCCTTTTGACTTGTAATGGCAAAGTTGCCGTAGTTTTAGTATTGGAGGAAACTGACGAGATTGAAAAGACTTTTGAGACCAATCTTGTTAACTCCGAGGGAAGTGAGAATGCATGTCTGCTTGTAAAAGCATTACTAGATGATCACTTGAGATTTGTTAAGGTAATGTCACAATGTGCTTCTCTCTGATGCTTTTAAAGAAAATTAGAATGCTTTATTTCTTGTGATTGTTTCTTACACATATTTTTAATTTTCTGTTGTTCGATTATTCCAATCAATCGGTATTTCTCTAACATTATAGTTACTTAAGTATGTCTTGCAGTCTAAAGATAATAAATAGGTACAACAGATACAATAGTTTTTGGCTTAATGTTATAGATATTTCAGGAAAAAAAAAAAAAAAAAAAGAGTACTACTTCTGCCATGAACAGTAGTTTCTGGTGAACACACCCAGAAAGGGTTGCCTTTTGATGCAACTTGTATTGCTATACCATCTGAATCATTGGCTGCTGATTGCAGATGGAAGACCGCTCAACTGTACCTCTGATATTGGTCTGTTCTGCTGGTTTAGTCAGTTGTCTGCAAGAATTGTTCTTAGATCATGACTACTTTGCATTTGATCCTGAAAAGGTTGGATACTTTTCTTTATATTATTATTACAATATTCTGGTAATTAGGTCAGTGAAGCTGAAGTTTCAAGTACTCAAGAATGTGCTCTACTTGTATACTGCCCTTTGTGATGTAAGTAGGTAGTATAGCTATACAGTGGACTAAAGCAGCCTTTTTCTCTCATGTCTGGTAACAATCATATGTGAAACATTTAGATAAAGTTTTGGTATTTGGGTGTCTATTTGGGTGTCCATTTTCTATCATAGCTGTGGTTTTCTACGAGACATATATCGAGAACAAAATTTTCTTTGAGATGCAATTCCAAGCCATGTTTTTTCAAGGACATCTTTCTATTATGGTTTAGTTAGAGTGTTAATAATATTTTCCAGTAACCTTGTATTCATTAACTATTCGTTATGCGCAATACTTTGATAGAAATATGCACGAATATCTTAATGAGAAGTGAATCACATTTATTATGGCATGGTTTTCTTCTGCATCCATGATGTGCTAATGCATTTCTGGCCATGGATCTTTCAACAGGTCTGGTTTTTAGAAGAAGAGAAGCTTCCGGTTGTTACTAACTCACTTGAAGGCCATGGCAAGCATAAGATACTGATGAAGTCACCATGGGAGTTCCTCCAAACGCCAATTGGATCTGGAGGGGTCATTAGCTTACTTTCATCCAACGACTCATTATTAGATCAACTAAGTGAAACGGGCGTCGAGTATATTCAGGTGAGACACTTGTACTGAGATTTCACGTCTTCCTTATATCAACTTCATCAGCAGAAGGCAAGAGTTTTCTTTACAGACCATGTAGTGCCATAGTCAAAGAATGTCCATGCATTGACTTGCTGGCATGTTTTGTCTCCTCGCAGGTTTGCAAAGTCACTGAAAAATGGAAGAACGACCACGCACTTGTTGGGCTTGTTGATTCTTGCAAAGCAAATGTTGGAATTCGCTTCTTCAAAGATTGCGCGTCCAGAGAAGATTTTGATGTGATATTGTCCATGAGTTTCTTGAGGAAGCTGGTTAAGCAGATAAACAAGCTTCGGTTCGAAGCTGTTGTTAGTTGTAATTCGTATGTTGAAAAGGTTGACAAGGATTGGATTGATGTTGTCCCCTCTGCTCCCAACTCTTACGAGTTCCGTAGTTCAATTTATAGTTGCTTGGATGCTAGTCCCAGCAACAAGGTCTGCATATTGGATTCCATGTAATTTATAAGTGGACATAAAAAGCTTATGAAATCTTTGTACAGTATACACATTCTCAGGCATTCTTTGCTACCAATAGCTTTTTCAATTTGCACACCAGCCTTTTGGCCGCCATTTTAAGCCTTCTGATGGTGTCGTGGTATTAGGGTGAGGTTAGAAGTCTGAACTTAGCGAACTCTTAATATTTACGTGTTTTGATATTGAAAAAAAATAATCTTGATTTGCAAGATATATGTGCGTGTGTAGGACATATGTGCACGTACAAATAGTTTTTATCAATTTGCATTTAAATTTGATTGGATAGGTATGCATATGGATGGTTATTTTATATTTTTTGTTAAATAATGGGTAAGGGAGTCGATTATTTTAAGAGTGTCAAAATCAAATCCAATTCAATGACCTGACAATGATCTACCTGAAAAAAATTAGATTTGGATTTGGTGTTTTTGGGTTTGGATCAAATTGGATTGAACTTGAAAATGACCTGAGGGGGAAAAAAAAGTTTGGGTTGATCTTGGGTCAACTCACCTAACTTGAAAACAAACAAACGGGTGATCTAATAATCTAATAAATTTGACCCAATTCAACGTACTTGAAAAAAAATATTTTTTGATTAATTAAAATGAAATCTAAATAATATATATATATATATGTGTGTGTGTGTGTATATCCAAAAATCAAAAATTTGAAAATTCAATTACTAAACAATGGTTTGTTATTTTTTTGTATTCGGAGTACTCATGGATATGACAAATTTTAAAGTTGTTATGTTCTTTTGACTTTAATGTTTATATTGAATTTTATATTTTATTGTAAATCAAATTTCTACTGGATTATAATTTTGGAATTTATAAATATGAAAAATAAAATAAATAGATCAGATTGTGTCAGTTTTATCAGGTTGGGTCATATTTATTAGGTTATTGGGTGATTTGATTAAAAATTAGGTCAACCCAAACCTGACACGATCTTTCGTGGGTCAGGTTTGGGTTAAACCTTTTAGGTTTAACATCTAGTTGAGTTGAGTTTGGATTTGAATTTTTATATTATACCCCTATCTCAACCCAACTCGAACCTACCCAATCCACTCAAATTGACACCCCTAGATTATTTTTTTCAACAAAAATCTATCAATAGGTTAAGGTAAGGAATTTCAACAAGACTATTTGGAGTCCTTGGGGACAAAAGTACAAATTAATAGATATTATAATATGAATTTCTATATTATAATTGTTTATACACACAAATTAATAGGTATTATAATATGAATTTCTATATTATAATTATTTATACACACATTATATGTGTGTTTAGTAAAAATATTTATTACTTTGTGTTATAAATAATTTGGAGGGTAACAAATGACATATGGTGATAATTTTAATTTCGTATGTCATGTGGCATATAAAACTTAAAGCAAGTTCAAGTGTTGGTCTTTATTTTGCAAATGCAATACATAAACATTTTGAGATCATCCTCATAGAACTTACAGTACACCCAACCCTATCACCGTTGATATACCCCAACATCACTTATCTTTATATCAAGTTGACCACGTCAGCCCAGCCAAGTCAAAACCCTAATCGAAAGCCAGTAGTCGTTCTATATAAACCACTGAGCATAAGGCCATTCTGTAGCCAAGGTGCGGCGGACCCGAACACAAAACCCTAGTTCACACTCGTAAGCAAATTCTAGCTCTCTACTATATTTTCCCATTCTATTGTGTAATGCATATAGGGGTAGAGCTAATTTTTCTGTTTTCTATGGTATTTATTGTTTACAATTTGTTCTTTGCAGAAGGTGAGTAACAATGGCGGTGCCTCTGCTCGACAAGAAAATTATTAAGAAAAGAGTCAAGAAGTTCAAGAGACCACAGAGTGATCGATTTGTTTCTGTCAAGGTATTTGATGTGTTTTCTTTTTTGCTTTTTTCTTTTTGAGTTTCACGCCGCGTCACTATATTTCCTAATGTGGTTTAAGGGGAATATGATGATATTATTTTTGTCGCCCCAGGCTTAATCTGCATCTATGGATAGATGTAATGTGGTGATTGACATTATATCTGATTCCTCTTATCAAGATTTGTTCATTTCGATTTTTATTTTAATCTTGTTGGTTATATTTTTCAATTTCTTGATGTTTTAGATACTCGAGTAAAAGTTTGTAGAACTGGGATATGCAAGAAGAGACGTGATGATACTTACCCATACACCTATTCTGCAATTGAATGATGATTATTGAATCATGCACTACCATCTGATCTCTCTCGCTTATTTCTACATTGCTTATTTTGTACTAGCATTTTATTCTTCTATTATATAATTTATATTTAATATGCAGTTATTTCTAATTTTCAATGTTCTGAATTTGGTCATGCAATCCATGATGAAGATTGTAAGTAGTTGCTGATTTTCCAGTGATTATCACAAATAAATTCACCATCTTTCGGCTGAGATTGCTGTCACAGATGACATTTCTTGATGTTTATTTTTAGTACTTTTTACTGAAAATAATGTCTGCCCATGGTATCTAATTTCCAGAATTATTTCTTGTTTCTGGGCATTTCGTTTTAAGGGCAGAAATGAAATAGGGAGCAGGTCTTGCGACACGGATAGCTTCACTGTATATAAGCTTTCTGTTACTATAATCCTGCTTACAACTCTTCATTTGTTAAAACATCTGCATCCTCTGTGTTTTCTTTCACGTGTTCTCTTTATTTGTGCAAGATTTTTGAGTTAGAATGTTGAGACTAAGAATGTTATGTTTAATACATTCATGACAGACAAACTGGCGTAGACCAAAGGGTATTGATTCTCGGGTCAGAAGAAAGTTCAAGGGATCCACCTTGATGCCCAACATTGGATATGGGTCTGACAAGAAGACTCGCCACTATCTTCCAAATGGTTTCAAAAAGTTTCTTGTGCATAATGTCAAGGAACTTGAGCTGCTTATGATGCACAACAGGTAATCAGATATTCTATTCCCCCATATGTTATGATTTTCATTCAGTTGCATCACTTATAAACAAATCATATAAGTAAGTTGGATTCTAACAAACAAACCTGAAAAAATTGTTAATTCAGGACGTACTGTGCGGAAATTGCTCACAATGTATCTACGAAAAAGAGGAAAGAAATTGTTGAGCGTGCTGCTCAGCTTGATGTTGTTGTCACTAACAAGCTTGCACGGCTGCGTAGCCAGGAGGATGAATGAGCTTTTAGTTCTATTAATGGATGCTAATTTCTGTAATGCAATATTACCATGCTTTCAGACTATAAAAATAAAAAATTTGTGACATACAATGAGGTGGTTTGATCTATTTGAGATTTAATTTGATATTCACTTGAAAGCTATCTGTACATGTTAAGTGTTGCTTCAATTTCATTTGAGTTCAATTTCTTCGTCTTGACAGTGCCATTTAAGTCATTTAAGTAAATATGATATTGTAATGGGTAATCTATGATCTGATGCATGAATGTGAACAGATTTTTGGTAAATCTTGTTCCTGTTCCAGTATTGGAAGGAGGTGAACATGGTAATTTTTGGATATGTGAATGCGTAGCTTTATGCAGAACTTCAACAATGCCTTCTGAATCATTACATGGTATTTTGGTTGTGGATAAATGCAGTCTACATATTGCGTGTATGAACTTTTTAAGAAGTTATGGAGTTTGTGTTTTCATAAGTAATGTTTGAGAATGGCATTTTTTTTTTTGCGGTATGAAAATAATTTTTGCTAATGAGCTTTTTAGTGGAGATTGTCATGGTAGAACTTGAAATGTGGTGTATACATGTAAGAAATAAAAGGTAGAATTAGTGGATATATTTATATATATATGTAGGAAATAAAAGATATGAAAGTAGTGTATATATGTATATGTGTGTATGTGTATGTATATAGTGTTATATATCTAATTCCTTGAATTGATATAAAACATAGCTCAATATTCCGTTTGTGCTTAAATCTTTTGATTGTAATGCAATTCAACCGATTTATCCCTCAAATAGTGGGTGTGTGCAAGAGTTCTTCCACGGACATCCTTGGCGCTATTCTAGAAAATGGGTGAAATTTTTTTATATGGATCTTCCATAAAAACTTTGAACCAGGAGCATTTAGTCCTAACCAAACGCCCCCCCTTATTATAGTCTCCTTACAAGTTGCAGCTTTCACGGAATTTCCTAACAAAACGCCCATTTCTAAAACAACAAGACGATCTATTGCTATGTTTTTGTTCATAAAACTCAATACATTTCCAAAATTATCCTCTGATCATCATTATTTTCCAGATGACAAGATAAAACAAAATCTGTGGATAAATGCCCATAGGAAGATGGGTGATTGTCATTTTTGTTCTTTGAAAGACTTGTGAGATGGGTAATGGAGATACTTGAATTGGCGAATGGCTTTGCTAAAAATATGAAACAATCCCATGTCCGTATTTTGGGGCAACTGTAGAATGTGAAAGAGGAATCATCATAGCAGAGTTAAGTATCTCATTTCTTTCTGAAAATCTTTTAATAAAAGAAAATGGATAAAAGTCTAGGTAAAGAACAATACAGTCTAAATGGCAGCCCAAGATTAATAAGGGCAAGAAAGAATGTGGATATTTTCCTTTCCTGCCTTGAACACAAAGCATCATCTTTGCAACCCCACAAAAAACCTTTAGAACATACAGCCTTACAAGAAAAGAACCAAAAACCCACGACCACAATACTTATAAGTTCCCTCTCTCCAATCCGCACAAAAGCACAAAACTCTTGAGAAAACTTCTTAGCAATCTTACAGATCCAGGATGGCTGGAGAGCAGCTAAAACCTGTTGCCGGGCTGCTTTTGCTACTCAACTTTTGCATGTATACAATCATTCTGGGCATTGGTGGCTGGGCAATTGATAGAGCTATCGATCATGGCTTTGTCATTGGTACGTTATATGAGGAACGTTTTTCTTCATTTCCATGAGATGAAACTAAAATTTATAACACGTTTTTAACAGGTCCAGGATTTGAACTGCCGGCACATTTCTCTCCAATATATTTCCCAATGGGGAACGCTGCCACTGGATTTTTTGTGGTGTTTGCTTTGATTGCTGGTGTGGTTGGAGTAGCATCTGCTATTGCTGGCTTGAACCATATACGTTACTGGGACGTGGATAGTTTGCCTGCCGCTGCCTCTGCTGCCGCCATTGCCTGGACTCTTACTCTTCTGGCCATGGGGTAACTCACTTGGGATTAAATAATTTGCACCAAATTTTATGGAGAGTAAAAGATTGTCTACATATTTTTTATTAAACCATCAACGTTGCAGCTACTAAGATGTCTATTTACGTATGCTGTCTATCTTCTTGATTTACTTTCTTTTTCTATGGTTTCTGAGGAAGAGTTCTGTTATTCTTTTGCAGCTTTGCGTGGAAAGAGATTGAACTGCACGTCAGAAATGCTCGTCTGGTGAGTTGAACAAATTATATTGGTTCTATACCCGAGCTTGTTTTATTTTCAAGTAAAAGAAAATGAAAATATTTATTTTATTTTATTTTATTTATTCTTTTGGGCAGAGAACAATGGAAGCCTTCATCATAATCCTTTCTGCTACTCAACTCCTCTACATAGCTGCCATCCATGGAGGTGCATCAAGGAGAAGGATTTGAGAGCCAGTTACATCTAATATTTATGGTGTGATTCGCATTTGATTTTTCCTTCTTTTTTTTTTTTCTTCTCTCTTTTAAATTTTACAATTTTTTTTATCAGTTATCTATCTGTTTATTTTGTACAAATTGTGCAGTAGAATTCACGTATTTGTATCATTATGTGAAATAGTCATTGAATTAATCTGTGTGAATAAAATAAGCTATTGAGCATATAATTTTTTTTGCTCCCTTAACGTGAACTAACCAATTCCATTCTCAATGACTACCACAATACTGTGCCGCGGTGCTGCTTAATTCTCTCTGCATTGTCAGGAAATAAAACTGAAATTCTAAATCAATGGGCCACGAGACTCAACAGCACTTTTTTGGAATTTAGAGACGATTTTTTTCCCCAACTATTACGAATATGAAAATAATTGTCAAAATCGAATATAATTATCAACGATCTCTTCGAAAATAAGATCAATGAGTGATTTCAAAAGAACTGGAGTTGCATCCTTTCCTGTTTCCATTCAAGACTTTTATACGTCTGCATGCCAATTTGACACTTGGAGAAGTGGGCAAATAATTTTTTCAAGAACATAGTAAGATTGGTCATTTATAAATGGATGCCATTTTCTCAAGAATTTAATTCTAATGCTATTTTCTCTATTTTGAGAGCCACAAAGATGTAACTTTTAACATACCTCAAAACCATGATAAACAACTAATGAAATATATAAAACGACACAAAAACTAGTAAAAATCTTGCAACTTGACGGTCTTATTAAGCAGTATAAAATTTAGGGACCATTACACAACATTCTAAGTCTATATTCACTGCAAAATCAACGAGAAAGCAGATACCACAGGAACTAACTATTAGCTGCTTCCCACATTTAATACTAACACTATTGAAATTTAAGTGCATCAACCTGGTTTCTTGCCTGTTTCCTTTAACTCTTTGAAGCAACTCTTGTCAGCTTCTGCATCAATGAAGATACTAGGATTAAGCAATGCTTCACTCTTGTAATGAGATGAACTGAATATTGCAAATCTATAACTAATGACGCTCTAGTTAGTTTGTGGATGATGTCTAGATGAGGGAAACCCTCCATCATATGCCCTGATTCCCACATCCCCAGTCTGATGCAATGTATAGTTAATCTAGTTTTTCGAGGGGAGAGGAGGGATGGGGAGGAGAAAGAGTCTTTCAGATTCTATGGCTTTCAAGAGAAATGCTAAAGCGACATGCAACGAATACAAGCAGGGATAAATAGAAAGGGCAATTGCGCATACTTTTCATCCCAACTGCAAAAATTCTACCTTATCACACTGTTACTCCGCAAAACACATCTATCCAGTATTGTTAATGCAACCTCCGGAAAGAAAAAACTCTTAAGTCATCATGGCATTGTATTTCATAATCAAAAGCAAAGAAAAATAGATGTTTTAGTGCCATCTACATCAACTAAAAGACCTCAAATGATTGATGGAGCCTTCCAAACACATGAATGAGAAAACAATTTGTGTATTATTAAATCATGAATCGGCAAACATGAGGATATCTGAAACTTCAGAAGGAAGCTGACCTTGAATTATGTACCATCCCGTGAAAAAACTTCAAACAGTCCACAACAACTCCTCCAGGATGCTTTTTGCACTGGACCATGAGAAGGAACCAGCAAAGGCTGCAGAAAAGTTCACAAAGAAATATGAAAAGATGATCAACTTATCGCAGCATAACCAAAATCTGACATTATAACGAGGCAGATGTAAACAATCTAGGGGATGAAAAACAACTAAACACCTCAGTAACTCCAGCATGTGCTGCTGCATTATCAGCACTAGCTCTAGGTGCATTGTATGGTAATGTCAATCTATCATCATTTTCTTGTGTTACACATTCCTTCGGATTCGAAATTATAGCAGTGTTCTCAACAGACTGAACAATTGCTTCCTCCTTCCTCTCTACCCCTGCATCCATGGAAGCCACTGATGTACCAACTTTATCTTCAATAGAACTCTGCTTTTTCTCCCCATTTTCCTTAAATACAGATTCAACGGCATAAGGGGCCACAGAGATGTCAGCTGGAGAACTCACATCCAATTCTACTTGCTTACCCAATACTGAGATCTTCTCTGAGTCGGAAGGAGGGATATTTTCTTCAACTGAATCACCGCCTACTTGTGCTGGTGCACTATGGGTAGCCTCAGCTGACTTTCCAGACGAAGAATCAGCTACCTTCATTGAATCAACAACTGAAGCAACACCCTCTGAAGCTTGACTATTCTTGATCATATGAATCTCATCATCTGAACTGCTGCTGCTGCCACTAGAGCTCCCAGATGGACCTCCATCATAAGACTTCCTTCCTGCCTCTTCATGCTCAATCTTTCCATCTTTTTTATCTGATTCATCCTCAATCTTGAATTCCCTTTCAATTTCTACAACACTCTCCTCCAGCACTAGGTGCTTTTCATCACTGTCAGTTTTCAACCCTTCCACAGAAGGAAGATTTGAAAGTTTTCTTTCCTTCTCAATCTCTTCTTCCTCTCCCTCTGTCAAAAGGTTCCGGTGGCTATGATGGTCCTGAGATGCCGGCGAGCTAACCTCCCCCGCGTCACTATCTTTATCCTCTTGGTGCTTCAAATCCTCATCACCTATCATATTTTGATTTATTTCCAAAGAGCTCAGTTAAAATCAGGAAAAACACCACAACTAGAAATTATTCAACTAACTCTCAAATCAACTAAGTTCTAAGATCTCGATACATAACAAGAAATAGAGGAACCTATTCTACATCAATATAGCATTAACCCACGGATGCCTTTAGCGGAAACCACAAGAAATTATAATTTCAAAACCAAAAAGCAAAAGAAAGAAAAAATCTAACAAGCACAAGAAAGCCTAGCAAATACGCTCATTAATTGCACAAAGACATACATATAAAGGCGTATCCAAACTTAAGCAAAAAGATGATGTTGATGTAGAAGAACACAGCTTAAAGACAGATGTGCAAGTTGAGATGATGTAAATCAATCCAAGAATCACTTTAAAAAATTCACAAACAGGGCAAGCCCACAAATCCAAATGATGGAAAAACTAACTGCATAGTTCAAAAAGATGAAAAGAATAATTGAGTGACCCATGGGGTCTGTATGCATTGGATTGAATAAAGTAAAGTTCCATTTTTTCCCGATACTTTAAAAAAAAAAAAAGAAAAAGAAAAAGAGAATAGAGTTCTGTACCATGAGGGCGAGTGGAAGCCGAGGATGGATTTGAGTGATTGTTAGATTGACTTCCCTTCTTTTTCTTGGCAGCTTTTCGCTTCTTTGAACCTGAAGGCATGATGCTTGACTGAGGCCTACTCGGATCAATTTAGTTTGTGGGTTGTCTGCTGAAATCTCTTGATTCTCTCCCCACTTTCTCGCACTATACTATACTTTCTCTCTCTAGCTTGCCTGTTTTTGTTTGTTGTTATTGGGTTAAGTTTGTGGATTTCAAAGGACAGGGAAGGAGCGATTGGTGGTGGGGTGGGCTTTTTTGGGGAATTCTTGAAATCTCTATATCTCATATATTGACAAAAATATCACTCAACATGCAGTGACGAGTGATGATTCGTTTCCTTTATGAAAACCATTTATTTAAGGCCTCGTTTGGTTTCATTTTAATTTTAATTTTAATTTTTAATTTTTATTATTTCTAAAATTTGAAATGTTAGTTAATGGAAATGAGTTGAAAATAAATTTGTATTTGGATGAATTGTTGGAAAAGTAATAATTATATTGGTTTTAATATATTATAAGTGGGGAAGTATAGAAATAATGGAATAAAGAGAAAAGTTATATAGGTTATTGGAGAATGTATTTTGAAAATAATGTTAGGTGAAAATATGTAAAAATTAATGTGTTTCATTTATGGAATAATAGAAAATGAGAAAAAGGAGCTATGGAAATGAAACGAAATAGGCCCATCTTTTTATAACGTTAAAAATAGTGGTTTGATAAAGAGTTGAAAATTCTCAAAAATATTACTAATTAAATGGCTTTAAGAAGTTAGTTCACTTAAAAAGATTAATTCCCCCACTTAATATTTCATGATATTGATATATTTCCACTTTAAAAAAATAGAAAAAGAAGAGTTTAGAAAATATAATATAAATATTCACGCTCCATATATTAAGTTTTTACATACTGAATTCATTCAAATTCTAATAATGTGGTTTCAAATCAATTTAAAATTAATCTGAACTTGATTACACTTCAAATCATTATTATAATAATAATTTCTCAGTGAATTTAAATTATACAAATAAAATATATATATTTGAATCATATCATATTCATTGAACTTTTAATTCATAATTACAAATGATTAATTAATATATTCAATTACGATAATTTTTTTAATAGTAGCATAGTTATAACAATAGTCGAGTCCCATGTTTCGAACCATGGACAAAAACCCTGCATTTCGTTGACAATGAACATGGGCAACAAATAAATCACTTGTGAATTTTTTTAAAGAAGAGATGCATGTGTAACTATTTAATAATTACACATAGATCTCCGACCACTTTTGAGGTCAACAACAATGGATAATTACTAGAAAATTATATGTATGAAGGATTAAAAATGTGATTAGGGAAAATCTTCATGTAAAGCAAAATGTTCCAAAAGTCATTAAAGTATTTGGAATGCTATTGGATCCAGCTCTCATGTCTCGTTCTCATTTAGGTTTCAATAGTTCGATTCGTTGATTCGAATAATCTAAAAATACAGCAAATGAATCTACAACTGATGTGATAAATATTATTAGACCACGACGATCTTTTACCTGTAAATGCCCTTGTCATTTGATAAAGAAAAAGCTAAATCATCATTCCACGTAAGAACTATCAAATCCAGTACAAGATCTACGATCTAATAACTTTGAATTCAGGCATATACTTTCAGGAGTTATACTTTGCTTGCAAAATAATATAAATTCAACCAACTTTTAAAATACTGTGATTTGTTCACAATTTTTTAGATTGATCAATTCGACCGGCCGATCTACGCAAATAAATTGATACTGAAATTAATTCTTATCAAAATGATAATATATAAATATATTTGTAAAGTTCAAGGAAATATGGAACAACTGTGTTCCATTGGTAGACACCTGATTGGCCAAGAAATGTCGACGAGCTGAAGCGTCATAAAAAGAAAACGGAAAAAAGTGTATTTATTGAGGGACAGATGGAGGAAGCAGGCAAGTGGTGGAGATAATGCCATGTAGTCGTTATTTTTTGGTTTAAACTATATAGACTTTTGAGTTTTTGGCTACAGTATTAAATAAGGGATTGTACTATCCAATATTTAATCAATGCATTAATGTCACCATCCCTGAGTGCCGCATTGAGGGGTTTCAGACTTTCAGTTCAGTGGTGGCCAATCACAATTCCCATGGAAGTCGGTAGAATTAATATGCACCCATCAACCATGTATGGGGGAAATGTTGGCCTCGTGCATGATCCTAGTACCCTTCATAATTCATAACACTTTTCCATTGGTCATTTACTTTTTGTGATTTTTACCTGTAAATCGAAAAAAAGGGCACTAGAATTGAATATAAACTTCTATAATGAGTGTTGACGAAATAATATTTGTATATAATTGATTGTTGTATTTGATTATCATCAGTGAGAGTGCGGTGGAGAATGAATAGTCATTTCTTTCTTCTCAAATCTCTCAATTAAGAGATAAAATGATATATAATTTTATCTTACCTCAAGAAATTGAGGGCTTGAGATTTTTATATGGACTTTTCTTCTATCCAACCTTTAAAGCGTATTTTTTTAAAACGAAATACCTTATAAATGCATGTCAATGAGACAATATCTTGGTATATCTTTATTTGGTGACAATTCGTCAGTTCTTTTTGTAATGTATATCATTGCATGAAGAATATAAGTGCAAAGGAGTTTTTTTAGCTAGTAATCACTATATTACTATATTTGACAGTAACTAGTTAAATTTGAAATAAAGTAAGACATCATAACTAATTCAACGTCCATTTTTGGATGTAATAATAAATGGAGGGTCTCTCTTCTAATTTTGCAAGCATGAACTCGACTTAAAATTGGGCCCTTAATTTTGAGAACTCAAGCCCATATAGCGTTGTTTATCATGGGCCTAAATGATGAGTTTTCCACAATGCTGCAATTGGGCCAAAAGTTAGGCTCATACCAAGATTATGAGTTGCTATTTCATTATTTTCTTATATTTTCTATTCTTTTAGCGACATTTAATTATTTTTTTGAAGATTTAGGGCTAGTTTGGTTGGGATGATAAGATGGAATAAAGTATTTTGATCCCACCTTATCATTCGTTTGGTTGGAGTGATATTAAACGCTCGGGCCCACATAAATACCAAAAGCCCGTACTTATATGTGCAATTTTTATGATAAATTAACATACCGCCCCCTATGAGATTATTTATCCATAGGTCTACTATTTGTGTTGAAATTATCTATTTACGCTTTAATTTTTAAAATTATGGATTTTATATTTGAGTAGGGGTGTTCATTCGGTTAACCGAAAAAATAGATTTTTTAAAAACTATAATCAAAAAAATCGGTTCGGTTTCAGTTAAAATTGAAACCGAATTGTTTTTTGTTTTTTTTGGTTTTTTTTTCGGTTTCTTTGGTTTCGGTTTTAACCGAAACCGAATTGGAAAAAAAAAAAAAAGAAAAACTTGTTTTTTTACTAAGAAAGTGTTATAAAAGTTTGTTTGATAAAAGTAAGTTAATTAAAATTTTGAATTGGGTAACTTATTTTTTTAGTACTAAAAAAATTATTTGATAAAAGTATATTGATAAAAATATTTATTTTTAGGTGAAAATATTGATTTAGATTTTTTTTTCTATATTGAAAATATTTGTTTTGATTAAATTATAATTTATCTATTATAAACAAATACATTTAAAATATTATAAATTTAAGAAGATAAATAAATATTTTAATTATTTTATGTTATAAAAATTTTAGTATACACATTGAGTATCCTAAAATTGTTAACTTATAATCGCCAAGGCAGATGTATGCGATTTTTGTATATTCAAACCTTAACTACTAAGATCGAATAGCGAATTAAATCTTAAACTCAATATACTAAAGTTAAATAGCTAATTGATCAAATGACATCATAATACAGATTGTGGATTTGTAAATTTTGTGAAAAATACAATTGTAACCTTATTAAATCATCATTCTAGATAATTGTGAAATATTGATAAAATTTGTATCTAAACTATTTTTTTTATGTTGAATTCTCCAATTTATCCTTCAAACTATATTGTCAATTTTTGTTGTTGAAATAATTAAAAGGACAAATTATGTAAATGAACAAAAATAACTTCTAATTTAGATACAAAATGGTCTATGTTTTTATAATAATATAGGTAAAATCTTTATTAGTAAGCATATGCAATATACTATTAGTACTACCACAGGAATAGCCGAATAGGATTCAATCCCTTATTTGCAATTTAAGTTGAAATTTCAATTTTGCTCGTCAACATACCCTATAATATATATAAGTTTAATTAATTAATTAATTTTCTTTTAATATAATATTTTTTGCTGTTTAAATTACAATAATCTATTTTTTTATTTGTAACGTGTATTAGTTCATATAATAAAAAAATTATGCAATTGTACCATTTGCGTTTAGAAAAAAATATCATTTTTTTTTCTCTTTGTATCATAACTATTCATGTTTTTATATGTCATATATTAATATCTATATTATTTACAAAACATAAGATTTTTAATAACTATTTTGATATATTATTTACTTATTTTTCTCTCAATTATTTCACCTTATCAAAAAAAAAAATTATTTATCCCAAAAATTTAAAAATATATTAACATTTACATTATTTAAATTTTTATATTTATTTATTTTAGACTTAAAAAATTTAATAAAAAATGTGAAATAAAACTAAAACTAGCAGCGATTGAATAATAAAATTTTAAAAATCGAAAACCGAACCTATCGTATCGTTTTTTTTGGTTTTTGGTCGGTTTCGATTTTTTTTGAACACCCCTATATTTGAGTAAGGGACAAAAAGATAATTTACTAGGTGTAATCAAGATGTTTTAATATTGAGCTAAACACAATAATCAACAATCATATGGACCCACATAAAAATAATAATGCAAATTAAATTATAGCATAATGATAAATAATCACATGATAAATAATCATGAAATAACTTAAAAATCGAACCAAACTAGCCCTTTGTGTGTTCGAAAATGTTGAAAATAAATACATGTTGCTCAATGCTATATTCAAGCTGATGCAGCCAATTAGCCGCCAAGAAAAATATACTTTTCAATTTCCTTTTTCATTTTAATAAATTGGGCCCGGCCCGCACACAAAGAATAAGAAAGAAAAGTCCATTGGCAGGATTCTCTCCCGTCTCATTATTTCCAATTTGCTCCAGTTCGTACTAATCTCGCGTAATCACTTGTCCAATGCATTTTTTATTTTCTCGAGGTGACAAGCTTTAAGGGATAGAAGAAAAGCAAATTCAGCGGGGCGTTGAAATGAAGATCTGACAAATATCTTGGCGTGGGTCGAAACAGCTGGGTTTTGTCCCAATTCTCAACAAGAAAATCAAGATCCGCTGTGGTTACGCTCCACGGAAACTTACACGCGCAACACACAGTGAGATAGCAGCTATGGATGCTTTGAGGAAGCAAGCCAGCAAGCTCAGAGAACAAGTTGCCAAACAACAACAGGTTCTGCATTCTGTGTGAGGACTTCAATTTACGAAAGAAAAGATTATAAATCAAGAACCCATTAATTTTTCTGTTTGAATTTGTAGGCTGTGATAAAGCAGTTCAGTGCGAGCGGCTATGAGAGTTCGGAAGTTATGGTTATTGATGAGGTTGAGATGCAGATGCATCACATATTGGAGAAATTGTACAGATCCACTCGGTGTGGAAGGGTAATTATCTTGTCATTGTTGATATCGATACTAGGAGTTTTATTTTCTTATCCTAGTACACATAAAATGCTTGAGATACTGCTGAAATACTGTGAGTCTTGATGTAAATGGTTTAAACACCAGTAGATACTATTCTTCAGTTTTTGGTTATGGCCAGATTAGGATTTAGGTTGGTATTAAACATGAGGCGTTGCGTTGAAAAGCTCAATTTCGACTAGATATTGCGTAGAAGCTGATTTGGTCTGATTTAGTGTGAGATTATTAACGGCCCTGATGAATTTTATGTTTGCTAGTATATATTGTTGTTGAACATGAAGTATGTCCTTTTGTTTTGGTCACTGTTTTGATGCAGTATATTTTGACGGTGCTCTTTGATACACAGTTCAGTATTTATGCATCTGTCTCTTTAATGAATGCATGAATTTATCTAGTTACTGCAGTTTTCCTCTTAGATTTGGTCATCTGTACTCTGCAGTGTGTTTTCCCATTTATCTTTTTTCATTCAACTTTAGTGATTGGTCACCAGATAGCTATCATTCAATTGTGTCATTTGGTGTTCTTATGCAAGTAATAAATGGGACATTCTGTGCAACTTTTTATTGGAAAATTAATTTAAACTCATTCGAACTTAGATCTTTGTTTGAGTAGATGGAGCTAAACCATGCAATTGTACGAACACAATATTTGGTTTTTATTCCATAAAAAGATAATCACATCCGCTGGATTATTGATGGAAATGGAAAAGGTCTGCAAAGGCTCTTCCTAAACTAAATTTCAAGGTTTATGCATTATTTGCTTATCTGAATTTCCTCGATTTTTAACCTTTCCCCTTGATTACCTGAGTCAAGTCTGGCTGGTATATCCTTAGATGTAGATGTATATTTTACTTTTTAGTTAAGGGCGTTGTACTTAGGACATTAATTCAATTTCAATGTGTGTTTTTATTTATTGATTAATATTTACCTGTGGGCAAGTAAGCCTAATGCAAGGCAGGCTGGTACAAGGTTTTGTTTGGAAGTCTCTTTACTCCTGTATCCACAATTGCAATGAGAAAATTTTCCTTAGCTTTCAGGATATGTCTTAGTTTAAGCTGTATACATGTTTTGTCTGCAGGATTTTCAGAAAGAAATTGTCAAAGCAGCTGAGTCATTCACTGCTGTAGGCTATAAACATATAGAAGCTGGTTAGTGTATATGTATTCTGCTATTCATTTTTATGTACCTTTAACTTGTTGACATGAAATTAGTTTTGTTAAGTTCACCAGTGCCAATGATGCAATCTAAATGCAATGGGCTTATCATATACTCAAGTTGGCATTATGCGTATTGTGGTAGTCAGGAACCAAGTTGTCAGAAGATTGTTCCAGATATGGGGTTGAGAATGCTAGTGATGAGGTTCTTTCCAAGGCAGCATCCATATATGGGGATGCTCGTACACATGTGGAGAAGGAGCAAGAAGAATTCAATAGATTATTGTTTGCCCAGGTTGGTTGGATATTTCATCAAATTCATGATCACTGCCTAGGATCATATGCTTGGGGATTTGTTGGATCATATATTCCAATGGCAAATTAATTTTAGACAAATCTGCTAGTTTCCTCTGTTATTTGTCTGATTGCTTGAGCATTCATTGGGAGCCATCTGGAGTACTTTAAAGTATTTATAGTCATTTTTCAGTTTTCTTTTTCCAAAAGAAGTTATATGAAGGAAGCAGCAGAGGGTGGGGAGTGGGATCCCAAGCGTGTGACAAAGGGGGATACTTGTAGGTTTTTTTATTATCAAATGGGGTTTCATTTGGATCTTCTGAAGGTGTATGGTAATGTTTTCTTTTGCCTACAGTGGCAGATTGGTGTTCTAGAATTGATAAACTCATCCTTTAGAGTGTTTTGAAAATTTTGCTCTGATATGATTCTATCCCTACTTGTTCTAGTTTGAGGAGCTAAAATCTACATGAATAATTTGAACCCATTTGTCTTAGGGTTATAATTTCACACAGTTGCCAAAAGATGCTAATATTCAAGTGTGTGGACTGACGTATTCAAATATTGAGCAGACTAACCTTTATCTTTATTTTGTCTCTCTTGTTTCTTGTTTTCTTTTGCCATTCATTTTGCATAGAGGCATAATTTATTTTTATATCAAGAAATGGTTTTAGTGAGTCACTGAGAGCTCTAAGGTGTCGGCCTGTGATATGTTTCATGCAATTCTTGAATGTCTTACAACCATATGAAAACAGTGCAATCATATTCATTCTTATCTGATCATAGAAAAATTTACCCCGTTTTGGGTGTGGGTGTGGGTGGGGTGGAGGAGAGTCTTTACTTTATTCATGCTGGATTTTTGGAAACTCATTTATTCTGACCAATTAAATTTAATGAATCCTATATTCTGATCAATACATGGTATTTCTTTTTGTTTGTAGGTCTTAGAACCCTTGAGAGCAATGATTACTGGTACTCCTCTAGAAGATGCTCGTCATCTTGCTCAACGATACAGCAAAATGAGACAAGAAGCTGAGGCACAGGTAATCAGAAGATGCATGCATTTATGCATAAGACTATTCTAAAATGCAGGTTGAATTCTTTTACCAAATACAATGCTATGGTGATGGTAATTCTTGCTTCAACTTATTCAAGTGAGTATATGCAGGCAGCAGAAGTTTCTAGAAGACAAGCACGTGTGAGGGAATCTCCTATTCCTGAAAATGTGGCAAAACTGCATGCTGCGGAAACTAGAATGAAGGAGCTCAAAGCAAATATGGCAGTACTTGGTAAAGAAGCAACAGCAGCATTGGCTGCTGTAGAGTCACAGCAGCAGAGGCTTACATTTCAGAGACTTGTTGCAATGGTATTACATTGTCTTGTGAAAGAAAATTAAATATTATTGAATAAGATCATGCAAGGACCATATGCTGTAAATGGGTCTTTTCAGGTCGAAGGTGAAAGGATATATCATGAGAGAGTTGCTACAATTCTTGGTAATATTGAAGCTGAGGTGTGTATTTATCTTCTCATATCCCTTGTAAAGTCTGTTCTACGGTGCTGCTGATGTGAGAGTCTGTAATTTGGTGTAGATGGTCTCGGAGAAACAAAGGAAAGAGGCGGCTCCTCCAGTGGCTCCTTTGAATCACGCTTCAGAAAAAACAAAGTACTTTCTGGCTGAGGTATGTTCAAAGTGATAATCACATTAGCATAAAAATTCTTTTATAACCTCTATGGAAACATAAAAAAAAATAATTAGCCTTTTGACCTTTCAAAGTAAAATTAATGCTGTTATACTGATATTTTGCACTACTATATATGTCATTCTAGTAAAATTTCCAAAGCATAAGGACTCGAGGATACGGTGTTCTCTGAAAATTATTATTCTCTTTTTAGTTTGACTTTGAAAGCTACAGCTCATATATGTGCTGTATGTTATATGCTAGTCCATTATATTCGTTACCGGATGAAGATCTTACAGTGCCTTTCCTCTAGTTTAGTGGGTTGATCCTTTTAATATTTCTCCAGGCAATGCATGCTTTTGATGCTTCATCAGAGAAGGAACTAAGCTTGTCAGTCGGAGATTATGTTGTTGTCCGAAAGGTAGCATACCTTCTTCTATCTTATTCTTTCCCTTTTAACACCATGTCATTTATGTATGAACGTGTAATTGTTCGGCCTTTACGCACGCAGATGCATATGTTAGATGGTAATGTTGCATGCTCCTTTTAACTCATTAAGTCTTCTCAAATGCATCAACTTTTTTCTTTTCTGAGTTTTCTGTAAGAACAGATTAGCTCCTGCTGTTCGAATCCCATAATTATTTACTTATTTATTGTCCCATAATTAAATATTTGGGGACACTTTCTGTCAGGTGAGTCCATCTGGATGGTCAGAAGGAGAATGCAGAGGGAGAGCAGGATGGTTCCCAACTGCATATGTGGAGAAACGTCAAAGAATTCCCACAAACTATACTCCCACCGAAGTTTACTAAACGGTTCTCAAGCGTCAAGATTTTCTTTCATGTGGTTTAATTTATCCCTCACAAGTAAATTCCTTTTCTGGTATGTTATGTTGTCTGTGTGTTGTTATTAGTGTTATTGTTTGGTTTTTTGTTATGGAGGGTGCAATCTGTCGGGGCACATTCATTGTCTTAAAATTTTAATATATATAAAATTAAAAATGTTATTTATTTTTGTATGATCATATATATTCTTAATTATTTTAATATGTTTGTTTGGATTTATTATATGAAATAATACAATTAAAAAGAACTGGAGTGAGAAAAGTTAGAGAGAAGAAATAACAATTGAAGAAAAAAATAGAGAAAGAAAAGCAAAATAAGTGGAAGAAAAGAAAAAAAAAAAAGAAGAAATATTCTTTTTCCTATATGTTTTTATTTAAATAAGTTTAATTTAGTCAGTATATATTAGATGGTTATTCTGCTGTACTCACTATAAATAGTTGCAGTTTTAGCGTATGTGTAAAGATTTCTATAGTCTTTGTGTATTTTCAGTATAACATTATATTTTTTATTAATTCCAACGTATTCATGTGAACTTTAGGCAAACAAAAATAAAAAAAGTTATGACAAATTAGTAGTGTTTGAGTTTTAGAATGATAATAGTGGGTTGTAAATTATAATTATTTTATATGTAAGTTATAGTTATGAAAATTAGAAGATATCAAAAGTAGTCTGGTGTAAGGGTGTGTGTAAACGAGCCGAGTTGAGCTCGAATTTATTAGGCTCAAGTTCGGCTCTTCTATTATTTGTGAGCTTGACCTCGAGTCGAGCTTTGTTGAGTCTAAATAGTCAAGTTCAAGTTCGATTCGTTGGAATAGATGAAGGTTCGGTGAGTTTTATCGAACTTGACTTGATAAGACTCGTCGTAGAGAAGAAGAAAAGTTCAATTCGTATAAGTTCGGATGAGCTCGAGCTCGAGTTTGTATAGATTTGGATTAACTCGATATCATTTAGACTCAAAACAAAATTTATAATGATAATTTTTTTAAAATAATTGTTATATATTTTCTTAAAAATAAAAAATCAAATTATTATTATTATTATTATTATTTACTTATCTTTATAGATTTTATTATATGGGTATAGATTATAATTATATATGTATATATATATAAAATAAAAAAGCTCATTTAGGCTCGTGAGTTTTTCGAGTCGAATATTATTGAGATTGAGCTCGGCTCAGCTCGCCTCGGGTTCGACAAGATCAAGTCCAATGCGAGCTTTTATCGATCAAACTATTCACAAATTATCTCATTTCATTTACATTCTTGGTCTTTGGCACTTTTTTAAAAAATATAAAAGATAAATAATATAGATTCATATAAAGATCATCGTTTTTATCTTGTTCGCCAATTCAAAAAGATAAAATCAATTGGGACCCGAAAAAACTAAATATGATATCATATTGTACTCAATATTATAATATTTGTCAGTCCTCTGATCTATATCGTGATATTAATGCTTATTAAATAAGAATCTTATATAAATATCATATTTTATTATCCATATTACAATATTTATCGGCCCTCTGGATCGTCATCGCATATTATTAAAAATTGAATATGATATAATATTTTATTGTCACTATTATGAGCCCTCTAACATATTGTCAAGATATTAATATGCTTATTTGGCGAACATGGATATTGGAGAGTTCAAGAAAAAGGTGAAAATCGTGAGAATTAAATAGATGTATGTCTGGAAGGCGCTAGAATATATTTTTATTTATTTATTTATAAACACACATGTATATTAAGAGTCCGTTAAAGCTCAAACTGTTGACCTCCCACATCATACAAGAGACTTATGCTATTGTGCCATATGCCACTTGACATGCTGCTATAATTTATGATCGATAGGTATTAGATCATGTAACGGTGGTTTTTTTTATTTTTTTTTATACACACGCAAATCATATGAGAGACTTATGCTATTATGCTACATGCCACTTGACATGTCGCTAGAATTTATGATCGATAGGTATTAGATCACGTAACGGCTAATTTTTTTTTTTTTTAATTTATGCACACACACATCAGAAGGCTGTTAGGACTTGAACTTATGACATCCCACATTATGTGGGAGACTTATGCCGGTGGGTCACAGACCACTTGGCTAACGTGAAGGACTTCAAACTTCGAAATTGTTGTTTCGTATTATATTGTCTGCTAAAAATTAGAAGTGTTAGCAGATCAAACACGGAATTTGGACGTACGAGCGGCTGATGTCTTCATCGTTTGATAAATTTCAGTCACGTTTGAGATTATGAGATTGGCATATTTGTAGTTAGGCGTTGAATTTTCTGAACCAAGAGCATCTAGCTACAGTCTACAGTTAATGTACAACTACAACTTCTCCTCCACAAAGTCAGATTTTATTCAATACATTTGTTCGAGAACACACCACAAATTGTTATATAACAAAAGATCTTTCAGATTCAATTTGTCCAAGGTAATGTTTTCAAAATTGGATCGACAAAGAATCGGCGACGTTATTACTTACTGGTTCAACCCGATGGACGTTATAATGACGTAATAATTATATTTAATTTTATAAATATATATAATTGATGAGGGTTCGATCTGTCAGGTTTAGACCTGGTGGAGTTTTCTATTGGGATTCGACCTGGGAGATCGATTTTCTTGTAAGGGAAAGTGCTGAATCCTTCAATCACACAATAAACGTCAGGCTAGTCGAGGAGCCATCGGCTAAAGCACTCCAACGCTCAAGTCAGTATGGGTCGACGAGGTAACTCGAGCAGCAGAGTAATGGCTTTTTGTATATGTGAGAGCATACCTTCGGAAGGTTGGGGTGATAATATTTATAGCCTTCTCCTTTTGGGGAATTGTCTAGGATGCCCTTGGTGTGCTGAAAGGGCCTTTTCCCTAGCGCGAGGGATGATTAGTTATTTCCTCTCTCTGTGTTGTTCGAGGTAGATGCCCCTCTAGGTTTTAGGGGTAGGGTAGTACACTGTTGAAGTACTTGCTGTGCCAGACAGTAGTGGGGTGGCATGCGCCATAAATGCGGCGGCATGCCGTCTGTCAGTGCATTTAATGCGGCAGAGGTGCATCACGCATATCTCGACCTCAGAGGTCGAGATACAAAATTGCTCAGTGTCGTACAATGCCCGGATTGGTATCACAGGTCGACTCGCCGACCCTGGCAACAAACTAGTCCACTTGAGGGCAGCCTAGTCGACAAATGAGGTCGATTGCACCGCTGGGCCCTGGAGGTAGGATGGGCTTGGGACCGTGCCTTTGGGCCCATATAGTTTGGGCCGAGCCGAGACATCCCCATATCAATAATATTTTAATATTAACAAAAAATAAAACTTTCAATGCTATAGAAAGAATTTTATTTGAAAAAAATTCAACTTATTTATTTTTAAGTACATTTTTTAGAAAAAAAAAAAATGCTATTTCACAATTATTCTAATGTAAATAAAAAATAATGTTTCACATTAATTTGAGTAATCATTTGCTTCATATTTTAACTCAAAGTAAAAATAAATTATTCTACGCTAAATATTAAATAAAATAAAATAATAAATTAAACATAAACATTCACATATAACTACTACTTCATCAACTTTCAAAAAAATAAATTCATGTTTCAAAAAAATACATGTTCAAAATCTTTAATCATCATCTTCAGCTCATAATTTCTCCTTTCTTTTTTTCTTTTTCATTTTTGTTAAAAAATTAATTTTTAAATTTTCAAAAAAAATAGAAAAAATAAGTGAACCGGTGGTCAACCGGTTAAATCAGTTCAAAAGGTCACTAATTTTTATGCTTGATTAGCCTCCAGTCACCAGTTTGATCCGGTTTTCAAGGAGAGGGAAAACTCGTCTTCATATAGTCCAAAGAAAGAAAAAAATTGTTTTCTGTCGTTAACATTTGCTCTAGATATCATCATCTCGAAAAGTAATAGTCATATGTCGATTTTCATTACTAGCTTTGATAACTAATTTCTTTGATAATGAAATACCAACAAACCCACTTTTTTTCCTCAATAGAAAATTTGTGTAGAACATTTTCTTTCAAGGTTTTGTCATTCTTCATATACATCTCTTTCTGTTTATCTAATCTTTCTAGTAATCGAAATGAAAGAATGGAGGATAATTTTTCCCGTCACTACAAATTTATTTTCCTCATACTTCAAGATTCATGTTTTTTATGTGGGTCAGTTGACACAAATACGATCTACCACTCGAATTGGTCATGATGTCCACGTAGCATTATTTTTATCTTATCAAGAAAGCAGAATTTTATTGGTTCAAATTAGCATTCTTCCATAAACATATCCAATTTTATTTTTCTAAATGATTTGAAATGACACAATAGTTGACGCGTGACTTTAAATTGTACAAAACAAAGAATTGAGAGGAATCATAAGATGCCAAAAAAAGGAAAGCAGGAATGGGGTTGCGTGGAGTAAAGCATGACAATCAAATATTTGAAATTGTATGATTTTTCTCATTTGCAGACAGAATTGACGTAGCTTCATGAGTGGACAAATTGGCTTCGAAGATTTATCATGATGTCCCAATTGGAAAATTATAAAACAAATAGTGAATTACAACAAGTATTTTATCCAAATAAAAGGATAAATAATTGAGAACTCATACTATTCCTTAGAATCTACTTTGTTTTGTTAAAATGGTAAGCTTAGGACAACACTGTAATAGAAAATACTGAAATTTCAATTATAGTTCATTTGCAAATACTTGATTTTTTTTTGAAAGAGAGTATTACAAATGATGAATTTATCATCATATCAACAAATCAATATATTTTTATTTTCAAATCAAACAATCAAAGTATAAACTACCAACAATGCACATAAAGTGCACACAACATACCAATTTAGGATCGAACATAAGACCTCCTACATAATAAAGGAAGATTGATGCTACTCGAGCTACAAGCGACTGAGCTGCAAATACTTGATTTGAAATCAACTACGATGACACCTACGTTGCAACAATTTATTGTGTCAACATGGGACCATCCATCACAGTTACTGGCATTTAGAGCTAGCAACAGTTTGGAAGTGTAGTTTATGCCTATTATTGTACTAATAAATAATCTTGATCGTTAATTAGGGATACGAGGCGAGATATTTTAATATTACATGATTTGACAGGACATGTTAGATTTTCTACTATAAGAACTTTACTTCAATTATAAAGACAAAGACATACATTCTTTATTTGCTAATTTTTATTATCTTGACCTCTATATCTTTCTATCCGATTGACTTAAGTATCATATATTTTTCATCATAATTCCCAATTGCCCTTCTTTTGCACTTAATATTGTACCCAATCAAAGCCAGTATGAGAAATTTGATGTTTTATAAAATTAATTTAATATTAATTAAAAGACTAATTAATAAAAATATTTATTTGATATAGTAAAAGAATAATTCAAATTTGATAATTAATACTAAATAATTTATTTTTCAAAATTCAGATTATTTAAAGAATAATTAATAAAAATTTAATATATAGTTATATATATATATATATTTATTTATAATAAGTTGTTTATGGCGGGGGGCAATGGCCCCTGCTTGTCCCCCCTTGTATCCGTCCATGACATAGCCCAACACCACATCAACATTGAGTTCATTCATTCTCTTCATAATATTTAAAAAGTCGTTTCATTTTCACCTAGTTACTTGGCTCATTGAGGGTAGGCATTACCTATTACTATTAATAATGACAGTTTTCTAATATATGGAAACATATTTGGAATATATATTTGGGAAATGAATAAATGTTGCCAATAAGTTCGGAAAATATACTAAAATCCATTTCCCAGATGCTTACAAGCCTAAAGTTTGCTTCTGCCTAGGCACAACAGAGAAGAAGGAGAAACAAGAAATAAAGGGATGGAGTTGAGAAGAGCAAAAGATGGCCATATTAGTCAGAAAGTTGGAGCGTATAAACTTTTCTCCTATGCAGATAGAACTGATGTGATTTTGATGATTCTCGGAAGCATAGGGGCCATTGCCAATGGGGCTTCACAGCCCATTAGTACACTTGCATTTTCTCAACTTGTTGACTCTTTGGGCCAGCCAAATCAGGCTCAACTCCTCCATCAAGTTTCCAAGGCATATACATCTATCTTTGTTTAGTTATTTTTGACAGGAAAGTGCAGTTCTTGACCTGATTCTTGTAGTTTCTTTTGCAGGTAGCTCTTAAGATTTTATTCATTGCTATTGGTGGAGGAATTGCTGGATTTCTACGTGAGTTCATTTTTACCGCTATACATATATGTAGCAGACAAGTTTATGGGACATCAAAATGAGATCAAACTAATGGTTTCTGATGCAGAGGTGTGCTGTTGGACGGTGTCCGGGGAAAGGCAATCGAGTCGAATAAGAGCATTGTACTTACAAGCATTACTAAGGCAAGAAATTGCATTTTTTGACACCAAAACCACAAGTGGAGAGCTGATGAGCAGTATTTCTGGAGATTCAATTCTGATTCAAGAGGCCATGGGAGAAAAGGTAACCTGTCAGCAAGAGTTTTAAGCTTATTCTCGTCTCAGCCTGTGTAGAACGACCTAAAGATCATTTCTGATGACAGGTTGGCAAGTTAATTGAATCTGCATCAACCTTCATTTCAAGCTTCATTATTGCATTTGCCCGAGGCTGGCTTCTGTCCGTAGTTTTGCTGTCATGCATTCCAGCACTTGTCTTCGTGGGAGGATCCTTGGCGTTGTTAATGTCCAGGATGTCTGCTGATGGACAAGCAGCTTATGCGGAAGCTGGAAATGTAGTAGAGCAAACACTGGGAGCCATTAGAACGGTAAGAAATTTCTGCCTGAGTGCTTTTGATTTGGTATGAGGCTTGGATTTCCTCGTGTTATAATCTGATGGTGATAATTATAGGTTGCATCATTCTCCGGAGAGAAAAAAGCTATCACGAAATACGACAAGAAGCTGCAAATTGCCTATAAAGCTACCGCTCGACAGGGGCTGGCTTCGGGGGTTGGACTTGGATTGATGTTATTAATTACCTTTGCCTGCTATGGCTTTGCAATTTGGTACGGATCCAGACTGATCATAGACAAAGGGTATAATGGAGGAGACGTGGTGAATGTCATTCTTGCCATCATGATTGCTGGATCGTAAGTGTATTCTTTATCATTAAAATCATATCCCATAAAGGGTTTATATGCTTTTTAAAACCAGGGCCATGTTCTTAAATACTCTAAATCAGGTCCATGGCCCAGACTTCTCCATGCCTCAGTGCATTTTCAGCAGGGCAAGCTTCAGCCTGTAAGATGTTTGAGACCATCAACCGTGAGCCTCTAATTGATCCATGTGACACAAGTGGAATTGTATTGGAAGATCTTGGGGGTGAAATTGAATTCCAGGATGTGTACTTCAGATATCCATCCAGGCCTGATGTGCAGATTTTTGCTGGATTTTCGCTACATGTTCACAGAGGGAAAACGCTAGCATTAGTAGGGCAGAGTGGAAGTGGGAAGTCGACAGTTATCAGTTTACTGGAGAGATTTTATGACCCTGATGCTGGAAAAATTCTAATAGATGGTGTTGATTTGAAGAAGTATCAGCTGAGATGGATAAGAGAGAAAATGGGGTTAGTGAGCCAGGACCCGGTGTTGTTTTCAACCACCATAAGGGACAATATAGCATATGGCAAACCTGATGCTTCTGACGAAGAGATTAGATCTGCAGTAGTGCTTGCTAATTGTGCAAAATTTATCGACAAGCTACCCAATGTAACCGTGCTGTGTTTTTTTTTAGTTGCTACACTATTCTAATCATTGCTTGAAGTTAATGGTCAAAGGTTCTGTTTCTTTACCACAGGAACTTGGCACAATGGTAGGTGAAAATGGGACACAACTATCTGGGGGACAAAAGCAAAGAATTGCCATTGCCAGGGCTATTCTGAAAAATCCAAGAATTCTTCTTCTGGATGAAGCAACAAGTGCTTTGGATGCAGCGTCTGAACAAAGCGTACAATATGCTCTTGAGAAAGTTATGCCTGATCAAACAACTTTAGTCGTTGCCCACCGTTTATCCACAATAAAAAATGCTGACCTTATAGCTGTGGTACAAGCTGGGAAATTAGTTGAGCAAGGTAATATTCTAAATGTTAATTTCTTACTTCTTCTCATTGCAAATTTACATAAAACTACATTCCAATTCATACTAGGGACTCATGAAGACTTAATTCAAAGGCCTGATGGGGCATATCACCAACTTCTTTGCATACAAGAGGGAGTTACACCATCAGAAAAGAATAGTGGGAGTGATGCAGCAAAATTAGATGTATCCATCAAAATAGATAACTCAGTTTTGTCTTTGGACAAGAAGTTGTCAGGAAGGTTTTCATCAAGCAGAGGATCATTGAGCAACCGTTTGTCCTATGTATTTAGCTTTGGCCATGAAACTAACACTAAAGATGACTTGGTCGAAAGAGGCAAAACTGATGTCAAGAATGAAGAAAAATTATCCATTAAACGACTGGCCTACTTAAATAGACCCGAGCTACCTTTTCTGCTCATTGGATCTCTAGCTGCAGGCATACATGGTGTAGCTTTCCCTGTATTTGGACTCTTACTGGCAACAGTCTTCGGGATCTTCTCTGAAAATCCTAAGGAACTAGAGAATGATTCCAGGTTTTGGGCATTAATGTTTGTAGTGGTTGGTGCAGTAGTTCTGATTGCATCTGCTGTTCAGAACCATATGTTTGGAGTTTCAGGAGGTAAACTGGTGCAACGCATCCGCTCCTTACTCTTTGAAAAGGTGGTTCACCATGAAATCAGCTGGTTTGATGACCCTGCAAACTCAAGGTTGATTTAATTAATTTGGTGACTATATAATGCCTAAAATTAGTTTTCTCATGCTAAAATACTTGTTGAATTCAGTGGCGCAGTGGGTGCAAGACTGTCTACTGATGCTTCAACCGTGAGAAATCTTGTTGGTGACATGTTAGCATTGGCTGTTCAAAATATAGCAACAACGACAGCCGGTCTTTTTATAGCATTCGTGACCAACTGGAAGCTAGCACTAACTGTTATAGTTGCTGTGCCGCTCATGCTCATAGAAGGATACTTCAGGTCAAAGCTTGTTAGGGAAGGGACCAACAAGGTCTATATTATGATATCTTTTTGTTAATAATATAATGTAATATATACTTTATTGACAACGAATATGTTCTTGTGAATCAGGTGATATTTGAAGAAGCAAGTCAGGTTGCAAATGATGCCATTAGGGGTATCAGAACAGTTGCATCTTTTTCTGCTGAACATAAAGTGGTGGAGATGTACCAAAGCAAATGCAAAGCTCCAAAGCAGCAAGGAGTTTGGAATGGAGCTGTTGGTGGTGTCAGTTTAGGCTTTGCTAATTTTGTATTGTTCTCTATATATGCCTTCTCCTTCTATGTTGGAGCTGTCCTTACCAACAACGGGCAAGCAAAATTTAGTGAAGTCTTTAAGGTAACCTTAACTATGATGCAAAAGTAACTTTAGCTGATCATCTCTGAATTTATATAAATAACTGGATGCAGGTCTTCTTTGCACTACAAGTGTCATCCCTTGCAATTTCCCAGAGTAGCAGTCTCCTTGCAGACTTTAACAAATTCAAGGAGTCGGCCGCTTCTATATTTGAGATTCTCGACAGAAAATCCCTGATCGACTCAAGCAGCCACGACGGTCTAATACTAGATACACTAAAAGGCGATATAAAGTTCCTACATGTTAGCTTCGAGTACCCCACAAGACCTGATATTCAAATCTTCAAGGACCTTAACTTCTGTATATCATCTGGAAAGGTATTAATTACCACCAACTTTTTTGCTTTTAGCTGAGCGTACTTTGGTTTCTAGTTGATGCTAAACATTGTCGTCTGCAGACAACTGCTCTTGTGGGAGAAAGTGGCAGTGGTAAGTCAACTGTGATAAGTCTACTACAGAGGTTTTATGATCCAGACTTTGGCCACATTTATCTGGATGGGATAGAATTGAGAAAGCTTAATCTAAGTTGGCTAAGGCAACAGATGGGCTTGGTGAGCCAAGAACCTGTACTTTTCAACGAGACAATCCGGGACAACATTTGTTATGGCAGCCAAGGAAATGTGTCTGAAGAAGAGATTATATCGGCAGCAAAGGCTGCATATGCAGACAACTTCATATCAGCATTGCCTCAGGGATACGATACTTATGTTGGGGAAAAAGGGATTCAGTTATCGGGCGGACAGAAGCAACGGATAGCGATTGCAAGAGTGATTTTGAAGGATCCAAAGATCCTTTTACTGGATGAGGCAACAAGTGCATTAGATGCAGAGTCAGAAAAGTTGGTGATGGATGCATTAGACAGAGTTAGGATCAACAGAACTACTGTGATTGTGGCCCATCAGCTAAGTACAATTAGAGGCGCGGATACAATCATTGTCGTCAAAGATGGCCTGGTTGCTGAGAAAGGAAAACATGATGTGCTCATGGGAATTTCTGACGGTGTTTATGCTAATTTAGTTTCGCTGAGCGCAAGCTCATTTTGAGACATTTTCTGACGTGAAACTTTCTAATTTTACGTGTTTATGCTAATTTAATTTTGCTGAGCGCAAACGTCAAACTGCCTGATCCATGCTAAGTGTAATAAATATGTTTTTAAAAAAAATTATTTGAGAATTCTTTCATGTGAAATGGTCATTTTCCCTTTGTTTTCTTAAATAGTTTTAACCAGGTGAAAACCAAATCTTGTGAACCCAGCACAAGTTATGGTGAAAACCAAAAGAGATGATATACAAAAATGAAGGTGGGCAAAACGAGAACAAATAATAAAAAAGCATGGATGTATATAAAGAATCCGCATCCGACGAAGTGATTTCTCAGAATTATGGATCATGCACTTGATATATATATATATATATATATATACAGTGGCGGATTTACAACAAAGATGTGGGGTCAGTTGACCCCACTTGCTATTTTTTTTATATATATTTATATAAAAATAATGGATTTATATTATTTTGACCCCATTTAAAATCAAAAAGACCCCCAGCACAGGTGGTCATCAGCTGGAGTTTAAAAACCATGCGGTGGCAGTTCTTAGATTCAACACCTCATTGTTGCACTGCCTATTTGATTTATCTTTTATGCAGTTGAGCGAAAATTGGGGTCAAAACGACGTCGTTTTGGCCCCTTGAAACTGAAAAAATAAAATAAAATAAAAATGGGTCAAAACAACCTTGGGCCCCACACTCAGCCAAACAACTACTTCAACTCTTTCTTTCCTCTCCCTCTCCCCGCCAAAAAGCAACAAATCAAAGCCCCAAATCACTGTCGCCCAATCCCCACCACTAATATTCCAAAAAATTTCGTTTTTTTTTTATATTATCCACCACTTGGGATTTAAAAAGAATATTAAAGGCCAAAAAAATGTAAGTTATTTGCTTTTCACTTGTTTATTTCTTGATTTTTGTATTAGAAAAGTTAGGTTTTTTTTTTTTAATTGTTAACTTGTTTAGCTTTTTGTATGTGCATATTTTAATTGTTAACTTGTTATTAATCGTTATGTAAATGATGATTATTGCATAGATAAAAAAAAGTTAGGATTTTTTTTAATGGGTAAAAAAAGTTAGAGTTTAATAAATTAAAATTTAGGATAAATTGATAATGTTAATTTATTAACTTTTTGTATATGCATATTTTAATTGTTAACTTGTTATGTAATTGATGATTATTGCATTAGATGAAAAAGTTAGGATTTTTTTTTAATGGGTAAAAAAGTTAGTTGAGACGAAGAAGCATTTGGTGTATCCTCATGTGTACCAATTTGTGAAATTTTCGTTGCTTTTGCCGGTAGCCACTGCAAGTGTAGAGAGAGCTTTCTCGGCAATGAAATTTATCAAGACTGATTTGCGGAACCGAATGGATGATGACTTCCTTAATGATTGTTTGATAACTTATAAAGAAATAGATGTATTTATGAGCATTTCATATTATGATATTATGATGATGTTTCAGAATATGAAAACTCGTCGAGGACAATTGGGTTAATGTATTTAAATTTTATTTTTATTAAATATTAATTATTTTGAATTTATTTTTTATTAATATTTTGACCCCACTTACCTAAATTCCTGGATACGCCACTGTATATATATATATTGATGTGGTTTGGGTTTAGGGTCTCGACCTCGATCTGGGCTTCTGAATTTGATCTTATTGTTGACCTCGACCTTGACTCGGATCCTCACAAGTGATATTCTTCGGCCTTCAACCTGACCAAAAGGGCACACATTAGGCTAGCTAAGATTACCCTTAAGTAAGGCCTTTCGATACTTAAGTTAGTGTGGAGATAAGACAATCAGATATGAGCTCAAAGGTAAGGGTAAGAGCACAAATGAAGTGATGTAAAGATTGCATAAAAACCATGTGACCTGGTATTGTGCGATTCTTTCCTTACATAGGTGATGTCTTGTTCTTGCTTGTAAGGATCGAGGTTTCATCACTGCACGTCGGATCACAACTTGATCAATGACCTGCAATTCGGGTCATAAACTGAACCGGGTCAGCCTCATTCGAATAATGACCTGACCTGAATTAAAAGGCACGGATCTTATTCTGTTTGAGTTTTTTGATTAAAGTTTAGGGACAGAAGAGTCTTTTCAGTGTTCCTCACTCGCTTAAAAAATATATATATATATATTCATAAAATATATATATATATATATATACAGAAGGGTCATTCGGGTCCTGACCTGCCCATCATATATATATATATTCATAATATAAAAATACAATATTAATTAAAATAAAAGATTCAAAATACAATTAGTAGACATTTCCAATTTCAATGTTGAGATTCAAGTATAATTACCGTGTAAAATGTGCAAAACTTTTGACGTAAATGCCATACGACATATCTAATTATGGTCGCTGACTCGCTGTTACGTTAATAGAAAAACATGCAACTAATTATCCACATAATATTAAATGTCCATTATCTACACAATATGCTTACGAATTAAAGAATAAGAACCAACTGAGTCCACTTTCTCATAATTATTCCTGTACTTCGCTTTGTACTTTCTCATAATTAAGTATGCTCTGCAGTTGCTTTAATAAGGATCCTCTGCATCAGAAAGATTTTTAGTTTTCTTACAAAGATTTTCCTTTTTTAAGTTTAGTTTTCTGGTCTTGTTTAGTTTTCTAGCCTGTCTTTGATCCTAACCGAAGCATGTGTCTTAGCATAAAAGGACACGCCCTTGTTGTTGCCCAGAGTTGAGGCCTTTCCGGCGGACGTCATACCTTGCTAGGATACCAGCTTACAGTTGGTATCAGAGCCATGGATAGTTTACTACCCAGGCCCTCTACCTCTTCTTCTTCCTCTACTCTCACTCCTAGTTCTAGTTTCCGTCAATCTAATGCTTTTAAGATAGATTCCCTTTATGAAATCACTTATCTCCCTGATAATGAAAAAGTCCCACTTACCAACTTGCCTCTCATAAATCCTTACACTGCCTTTACTAAACCTAAATCCTCTTTCACTAAAACCATAAAGAGCCTTATTACACCTTCTAAAGTTCAGGTCAAAGAATATGTCCAAGCCTCTGCCTTTGACCAACACTTTCTTCCTGCTACAGAAAAAGAGCAAATGATTTCCATTGAGTTACCTTCTCATTTACCTAAGTTATGGCTTTCAGAAGGATATACCTATATTCATTTTGGAGCCATAAGGTTTGCTCTTACACTCCATGGACGAAAAGGTCTTCCTACTACTTCCAGAATTGCTCTCATGGATACTAGGTTTTCAGAATACCAACATGCATGTATTGGCACTGTTCAAACAACGTTGAATGCTGGAACAGTTCTTGTTACCATGTTCCCTAATTTCAACATGCCAATATCAGATCCATGCTTACAATCGGCACTCAAGTTTTAGATCTAGATTTGTGGAGCTGTTCCTACTGCTACGACTTATTCTGCAACACTCCATTACCAGATGGTGTACATGATCCAAAATCATTCAATTGATTTTGCCTTTCCTCAGGAGAAAGACGAAGCCTTGTTAATCTCTGTGGACACCAATCACATACCCAGTTGTACTTATGCTCCTAAACAGTTACCAAGAGAAGAGTTGCAGAAATTGATTCCTGATTCATGGATTACTGCTTATGAACAAACACACCAAGCGTCTAAGGAATCAAAGCCAATTCAGTCTACTGAACCATCTTTCCACAAAAATCAAGATGGAACGGTAGAAATTCAGTTTAAAAAGCAGAAGGAAAAGACCGGAGTTCCCATCTGTTTTAATCCCAATTCCCTTTATTCTATTGAATCTACTATACCAATTAGTGGATTTGATGGAAATGGAAGTCCCATCTTTGCACCTCCAGAGGTCCCTACACAGCGACCATCAAGGATTTCTAGGGATGATCCATTCATTGATACTCTGGGAACCATCCGGGAAGTTTGACTATCTGATCAAATATACTCCACCGCCTCCAACACCGTGGCCAACAAATCATACTAGATGGGGAGTTCAGGAGGGATATAATGATAGTGATGATGACTATCCCTCATACAACCAGGTGGATACTGAACCTATCCCAAATCAGATAATGATGTTTGGACCTTTCTCTTCCTCTCTTCAACAGCTGAATTTCCCCCCAAAGGAAATTCAGACTCCTGAGTTTAATCACTCTTGGAAGATAAATAATCCAACATCTCAGAAGTCAGACGGTTCAACGATGGATATTACTGCTGCAGAAGCAACTCTCAACTGGCAGTCCGAAAATGCAGTAGTTCAAAACCACATGCTGCATAAGATTGTTAAAAGTTAGGAGAGAATTGAAGCTAATATGGAGAGTCAGATAGCGGTATTAATTCAATCTTTGAAAGAAAGGATTGATACTGTTCACAACGATATCATGAGACTTCTCCAAAACTCTCAGCCGTTCAGTCACAAAGAACAGGAGATCAAAACACTCAAAATCCAGTTAAAGTCTCTGGAAGAACAATATCAAAGAGATTCTATTTGGAGCAAGCCAGAATCTTCTGTTTCTCCATTTCCATACCCTGTTGTGTCACAACCCCTACATGGTCTGGACAACTTCAAAAAGATGTTTGGAGACTCTTCTTCATTTTTCTCTCCCGAAGAATATAAAAAGAAGAGTAAGCCCCAAGCCACTGTTTCAAGCACAAACACCGGACCAGTAGTTTCAAAGGCCGATGACTCACAACAGTTCATGATGCATAGCTCATCCTCTTCAAACCCGTTCACTGATTTTCTTAAAAAGGCAGCTGACCATGAAAATGACAAGCCAAACCGACCATGGCCAGTGTTCACTACAGAAGATATCAGTGATACAGAGGAACTTTCAGAAGACGTTCCGTTGCTCTTCATGAATCAACCTCCAGAAACTCCACAGGAGCCTATTTCACAATGCTATTTTCTATCCTAGAAGCATTAGATTGACGGAAACTAGAACTAGGAGTGAGAGTAGAGGAAGAAGAAGAGGTAGAGGGCCTGGGTAGTAAACTATCCATGGCTCCGATACCAACTGGAAGCTGGTATCCTAGCAAGGCATGACGTCCGTCGGAAAGGCCTCAACTCTGGGCAACAACAAGGGCGTGTCCTTTTATGCTAAGACACATGCTTCAATTAGGATCAAAGACAGGCTAGAAAACTAAACAAGACTAGAAAACTAAACTTAAAGAAGGAAAATCTTTGTAAGAAAACTAAAAATCTTTCTGATGCAGAGGATCCTTATTAAGGCAACTGCAGAGCATACTTAATTTTTAATAAGTTGGAGATGGTGGTGGAATAGTAAAGTAGCAAATATGGATGACAATTCTTAAGGAAAGAAACAGTATGAGTACAGAGATAATAAGGAAAATAAGAAGGATAGCTTCTAGGATAGAAAATAGCATTATTATTTCACTCCCAACTTCTTGATATCAAACTGAACAAAATTCATCCCTTATATAGAGGGAGAATTGACACAGGAAATACAAAGCTGGACAAACGACAATGTTACAACAGTCCCTAACAGACAGCTAGTACAATAATTAAGCACACCTTTAGACAAAAGGAAAAGCAAGAACAATAATTCAAACAGTAAAAGCAAACCGAACAAAAAACTTTTACACTAAGTCAAAAAGCCAGCAGGATATGGGCCAAAAACCACATTCGATGAATTCTGGGGTGGAGTCTGACTCAGAGGATTATCTAAATTAATAGTTATCCTAGCTTTTTCCAACCACTGACTTTCTAGCTCATAAGGGTCCTGCGAGTCCATCATGATGTCTTCATCAACTTTCTCTTTTCCTTTGTTTGATGGAGAACCAACAACAGGGAACGGAGGAACGACTGGAAACGAACATGGAACAGTAGCAGCAACACCTTGGGAAGACTTATTATGAGATAATGAATTCCAATTTGAATTAAAATAAGTCTTGAAAATTCCCCACATGAACACTGGTGTAGTCCTATTCCGTATGGAACTGCTCAAAGTATGCCCTAGCATCATTCTGAATTTGAACTGCATAGTCAACAGGCATTTGTTCCCATGGTGCGTCGTCTTCAAATCTGGGCCAAATCTGTGGTGGAATTACAGAATTCTGCTCTGTCATTTTTCTCTGAAGTTTTCTGATCTCAACTCCATGATCATAGAAGTCCTTATTAAGAAGATAAGGAAAAATACCATATTCTTGAACTGAGTAAAAATATGGTAGGTTATGGATATGAGGAGAACATTGTCTTGAAAGGATAAAAATAACAGAGACTCCTGGGTCAGATTTACTGGTCTGTTTGATCTGTATTACCTTAAACAATCTCATCAAAGTAGATAAAGGGTAGAACCATTCAAGAAAACCTCTAGCATAGGGATTATCGTCAAAATCGTCAAACCATCCACTGTGTAATTCAGCAATCCACTTGATAGATTGTTTAATTGGGAATTCCACAGCAATCTTCCATTGTTTAAGCATCTACCAAAGCATACAAAGTAGTTCTTTGGAAAACATGAGATGGAAAGGATTAGAAACACTGAACAATGTGAAGAATGGGTAATCTGGATGAAAACCTAAACCTCCAAAAGTGTGAAGCCCAGTCTTTCTGACAGTAAAGGATTGATATTTCAACATTAGCTCCTTAGCTCTGGACTTAAGGGTTTTGGTTTTGATAAGGTCAAAAAGTTCAGGAGGAAGGGTTTCCAAAGGAAAGTTTTGAAATGCAGAGATATTTGTAGAAGGTGCTGGAGATAACATACAGATAATAGGAATTTGGTTTCTGGGGATCTCAGGAAGTTTGGGTCTGGAAAGAAGATCTGCAAGGATATTGTTTTTCCCTTTGATATGATTTACAGTGAAAGAATATTGGGAAAACCATTCTGCCCATCTAAGTAACTGCTGAGGAGTGACAATATGAGGTTTGAAACTTAGCATTTTAGGAAAGGCATTCATATCCATTTCTACAAAGAAATGATGGCCAATAAGATGAAATTGGAACTTTTCAATACCTTTCTTAACAGCCAAAATCTCCTTGTAAGTAGAGTGGTAATGTTGTTCTGAAAGCTTGAAAGAACCACTCTTGAATCCACACACATTTCTTTTTCCATCCTTTTCTTCAATTAGAACTGCAGCCTAGAAAGTTTCACTAGCATCTGTCTGAAGAATCCTTCTTCCATCTGAAGGAATTTGTAAAGGAGGAAGCTTCTGGATAGCGACTTTCATAGCAACAACAGATTTCCTTTGTGCATAAGACCATTGTGGGGGATTCTTTTTTAACATGTCCTGTAGTGGTCTTATGATCGATGCCAGCCTTGGTATAAAATCTGCTGCATAATTGATAACTCCCAGAAACTGCTGAATCTGCTGCTTAGATTCCAAGTCATCAGGAAATTCAAGAAGCTCTGTGGCAATATGTGGCTGTAGAGAATATTGTCCATCCTTAATAAACATTCCCAAGAACTCAATCTCATTTTGTGCAATGGTCATCTTCTTTTCTGAAAGCATAATACCATACTGTCGAACCAACTCCCCAAAACGATGCAGAAGATGTGAATGAGTCTGCATATCTTCAGAAAACAAAAGAATGTCATCAATATAAATTAAGGCATTTGGGAGCAGTGGCTCAAAGATATGGACCATAGCTTTCTGGAACAATGATGGTGCTGTTTTTAGACCAAAAGGGATAACAGTCCACTGGAAATGAGCATTTGGAATGCAGAATGCTGTTTTGTAGCGATCATCAGGATGAATGCCAATTTGCCAAAATCCTGCTTTGAGATCAAACTTGGAGAAGACATGAGCTTTTGTAAGATTGGAGAATAGGCAATTCCTATTCTGAAGAGGAAATTTCTCATCAGCAAGGAAATAGTTTAGTGGCTTATAATTGATCACCAGTCTCATTTTCCCCCTTGCTTGCTCTGACCTTTTATTAACATAAAAGGCTTGACTAGCCCACGAAGAATTTGTAGCTTCAATTAGACCTTCATCTCGTAGCTGGGCTAATTCCTTGGTTGCCAACTCAAGCTGATCAGGAGGCATTCCTGGGTGACTAGCTTTAGTAGGGTTTATATTTACATCTTTCTTAAAGGGTAACTGTACAAAAAACTCTGTGTTTTTCCAAAGGGGATTTGTGTATTTATGAAGAAAATCAGAATGAGATTCTGCACAACAATCTCTTATGAGTTTTTCCCTAATATCCAAAATAGAATCAGTTTGAACAGAGAGATGATATTGTGGCTTGATATAAGGAAGAAAGTAAGACTTAAACCTAAAACCTTCTGGTTTAGGGACTACCTTCTTTTCCCAAAGTTATTTTATGATATCAAACCCAATAACAACTTCCTTCCCAGGTAAAGAAGAACCAAGAAATTTATAGGTGATTGATAGTTCTGGGAAGAATTGTATCTTGACAGGCTTGCTAATTAACTCAATTGTCAAATTTTCACTATTAGCAACCTGGAACACCACATGATGTTTTTTCCAGAATAAGGAAGGTAAAATTCTGGGATTGAGAATAGAACTAGATGCTCCTGTATCAATCAAAGCAACCACATTGATAGGATTATCAAATTTCTGAGGAATTATCTGTACCTGGACAAACAGTACAACAAGAGTAAGACCAATAAATTGAATTCCAAAGATAGGTAGTTGGTCTTCTTTCATTTCATCCTCAGAAGAAGAATCATCTTCTGAAACATCTTCCAAAGCGAAAAACGTCTGCTCCGAATGTTCGTCTTCCTCAGAAAAGAGTGATTCCAAATCCTCATTCTCAATATCACACTGGGTCAGTTGAAGAATTTGCTTAAGAATCTTGTCCCTTCTCTGTTAGGACAGTTCTTAGCCTAGTGTCCCCACTTATGACAAATATGACACCTGTCTCCCTTGTTCTTTGAGAACTTTCTCCTAAAAAATCTCCTTCTCCTTCTTGGTCGCCATTGTTGGTGGTGCTGATGATTATGCCTTTTGAACTTCCTGAAATTCCTATGGGATTTTTCCGGGCAGTGACACTTCTCTGACTTACATTTGATCTGAAGATCCTTCCTGTCACATTCCTTTGAGAACTTTTTCCCTGTTTCCTGGAACTCCTTAAAAAACTTCCAATTGTTACATAATTTTTCCAGAGCTTTGAAGACAAATTGATAAATTTCTCCAAGGGAAACATTATCAAGAGTTCTCCCTCTGAGCTCAATTAGTCTTAAGGCTTCTTGACCAAGGGATTCAGGAATGGAATTAAGATAGGCTTGTTTCAGATTTGGATTGTCCATCCCACCAAGAATGTAGAATTTCTGAGACATCCGTTGGAAATGCATCTCTAAATCTTTTCTCTTGAAGGAACAACATTTCATTTTAAAAAACTCCTCCCTAGCAGAATCCAAATTGTTCTGATGTTGACCCAGAAACTCAATGTAAACATAATTCATGAAAGTATCTATGTTTGGTGAGTTTCTAGCCTGGATCTGCCGATATTCTCCAAGAGCATACCACCATTCTTTTAGCGTACCAGTCATTCTTGCAGTAAAACCATTAATTACCCCTATCAGTGTAGCGCCTGGTTTTTGAAGTTCAGTAACACACCAAGACATCATCTCATGAATTCTATCTTTCCAGATAGAAGGAGGAATATCATCAAAGGTGAATAGATGCCTTGAATTACTGGAAAATGTATCATCAGGCTGATGGACATAGGGATTTCGCTGTTGACCCTGCTGACTGGTCTCTGGTTCATCATCTACAACACACCACCCATCTTATTTAATTTCTCACATATTTAAGTATGAGAATCGACAGATCAATTCTAATAAATTTTAATGAGCATGCCTGTAAAAAAAATAAAGAAAAAAAAAATGAAAAGGCAACACTAACCCTGAAAACTCTCTGTGGTGCCATAGATACTATATCGATCCTTCGTTCGATGATTCATGTTGATATTAATATTTTATTTTGTAGTATTATTATATTTTTATTTAATAATTTATAATTCATTTGAATTTATACATCAAAATTTCCTCATCTATATTAGATATCACAATCATCAATCATAAGGAATCCTTTGATTGTAGAGCATCAATGAGGGATTGCCCCTTTTTTTTAGAGTCCCTCACTTTTAGCAACAATGAATTATATATAATAGCTTGTTGATAAAATGATACCTATTATTATCTAAATTCACATATATTGCTAATAGCATACATACACTAACATCAAATTTACAATCGTGATATACCGATTTGATCGAAACTCTCTCACTGAATTGCTCATTCAATGAGCATTCTCAGTGTTATGTCTTAAAGAAGACTCAAACCTTTACGCTTTTTAACACAAGATTTTGAGTCTCATATGTCTACCATTGCACCACCAAAGTATTTTGAAAGTACATCCCATTCCATGAATATGGTGTATATCTATTGTGATGTATGGAATATATGACAAGGTGGAGTATTTCTATTGATCGGGCCTATACAATATGATATTATTCATTGATCCGAAACATATTCTATGATGACATTCTACAATAATATCATACTATATTATGTCATTCTTTCCTAAGGAAAATAGATTGAAGCCTTGACTGGAAAATTACCCTGCCCTAGGCTCAACAATTAATTAGAATGACACAAGGAAGCTAAATATTCAATATCCCTTAGTATACTTCCTAACTACTCTAATTTCTATATGCTGGATTTACCCTTCTAGTTGGCTGAAAATCAGTTAATGGAGCTTAACACTCTTTTGCGAAGAAAGAACCTTTAATCAAAGAGGAAATGAACGACAATAATTGACTTACAAAAAGATAGTAAGCAATGATTAAAAAATCGGACTGAATTGGCCGGTTCGATTGAGAACCGACCAAGGTTTCGATTCAGTTTGATATATAAAATCAGTTGGTTGAAAAATTGGTGCAAACTGGTTCAATCGGTGAACCGATTTTTCAAGAAAGTCGATTTTTGTTTTTTTTCTTAAATAAAAATTTAAAATTAATTAAATAAATATTTTTTATTTATATTTGAAACTTTTATGTTATTTGAATTGGTGTTTATTGTTTTTGTAAGTTGTAATAGATTCTGTAAGGATAGTTTCTAACAAGTCTTATTTCACCAGTTGATATTTTAAATTGATGTATGGATATTATTATGGAGTAGAGTTTGGAGAAAGTTTTATGATATTAAGCAATTTTTTTTTTCTCTTTACATATATATATTTATATATTTTTTATATTTTTAATATATTTATATAATATTAAATATAATTATGACGTCACATTGGTTGAACTGGTGGTTAAACCAATTGAACCGATCAAACCAGTAACCTAAATCACCAATTCGATCATTGATCCGAATTCTCAAACATTGATAGCAAGTAGAAAAATTACTATAAGATTTTGAAAAATATAGAGAATATTATTTAGAAAAATTTCTCTAAAAAAAGGGGCGAGCTGGTTACACTCATTTAATGGATGCTTATCAAATTTAAACTTTTCTTTGGTTAGAGATGGAAAGTGTACTTATTTTTTGTGGATTATTTTATTTTATTTTATTTTCCTTAGTTTCAACTTTCAAAGAGGAAAAAGTGGTGATTGTATAAATGCAGCGGCAACAAGGTTAAAAGAACTTGTGTGGCAACAAAAAGCAGAAGGAAAAGGAAACAAGAATCACGTGCATGCAACGTGCACAATAACGGTGATCTTTAAGCACTTTCAATAAAATTTGGAAATACGTAGCCTGATAAAGTGATTACCCAATGAAAATGAGACTATAAATTTCTATATATTATTTTTGAATTTTATAATTATTTTAAAAATAAATTTTTAGTTTTAAATAAAATAAAATTTCAGAACTTCTAAAGTGCTAGTAGTGATAATCTTATAATTAATATGATTAAAATTAAAGGAGTTTGTTAAAATTTCAAAAGTAAATTATGAATTTCTTACTTTTTAAAACGAGATTATAAAACCCACATCTTATTTTAAGAATTTATAAAAAAATTTGGGTAGCTTGTAAGAAACTTGAAAAATTGATTCTAAGAAAAATAGGTTGCAATATATATTATGTAACATAACACATGATCATTTGCCTTTAATTAGAAAAAAATCAGAAAAATTCAATCTTACACTTCCACCATCATATGACTTGCCTCACTTGAAAAAATCAGGAAAATTTCAATCTTATATTTCCACATACATCATATGATTTGCCTCACTTTAATTAGGAGAACTCAGGAAAAAAGAAAAGAAAAAAGAAAATCAATAACCAACAATTATGATTTATAAAATTTAAAAAGATTTACTAATAAAAAATCAAAATTATATTTGCTTGATAATTTATTGAGTTTGATCGAACTAATTAAATTTGTACTAGAGCGTATGAAAATTGGTGGGGAAGAAGGAAGAATCGAAATTAGACAGTTGAATTTTTTAAAATAGAGAATTCAAATTGTTAGAAATCATCCGTAATTGTCGAAATATTTTCTTTTATCTAACTTACTTTAAAGAGGTGTGAAGTCAATAAATTTTGACCATAGAGGAGATCGAGAATTTCTAGAAGGGATTAATTGATGGCAATAAATAATAACAATTCCTCAACAAAATTGTGTCCCGCAAGCAAGGACAAGCCGTTCCTTTGTGCAAATGTACATATTCATGCACAGAAACGCACATTTGTACCCAATACATACTTGCACTGGAAGAAAAACCAATGTTCAGAACGAGTGTTTCCCCATGATTTTCTCATAGACATCTCCCTTACTTAATATATACTGACTTCAGAAACAAATTCTTCCCCGAAAAGCAGTTTCAGATTATCTGCGGTAACAAGAAAAGGGGTCCTTTTTTTTCTTTTCTTCCTTTTTCTTTTCCTTTTTCCAACAAGGAAAAGAAAATGGCTGACGATGGAGAGCCGCCATTAAAGAACCCATCAGAGAAGAAAGAAGATCAGAAAGTCCCATTCTATAAACTGTTTTCTTTTGCGGACAGGCTTGATGTAGCCCTCGTCACCATTGGCACTTTTGCAGCCATTGGCGATGGGTTGGCGCAGCCCCTCATGACCCTTGTTTTCGGTCAGTTAATCAATGCTTTCGGTAGAACGGATCCATCACACGTTGTGCATGAGGTTTCAGAGGTGATTATCTTTCTTTTTCTGCATGTTTTTTTATTTGCTTGTTTTTGATCTTTCTTGAAGTTTCTTGTTTTGGGTTATCTGTTTCTTGTCCCATGCAAACCGATTGGGATCCACCGATGATGATATTCTGACTTAAATCAGAAATCTTGCCTTAAAAGTTTTGACAGAAAAATTGAACTGAGGAAGAAGTCTGATTGCCTGTTGATGTAAACTGCATTTGAAGCTCTCTTTTTGTTTCCCATTTTACTTGCCTTTTCTTCTTGCATTTATGGTGTTATGATATGTTGGAAGGTATAAAGTGGACCTTTTTTTCTCAAACTATGGCTTAGAGAAAGAGGCCTCAAGTGGATTATGCCTTTTATGGATTAAGTTTTGACAATTGTTTTGTATAGTTTGTTCATCTTTTCTCTTTGGCCATGGACATATATAATCTTATTTCTGATTTTTTGTTCTTAATTCGTGCTCAAATAATGATATATGGTACAGAAAATTAGTGTTTTTGTTAATTGTCCAGCTCTGCTGATCTTTGCCCCACAATCTTCAGATGTCCATGAAATTAGTGTACTTGGGTATTGGAGCTGGCATTGCTTCACTTCTACGTAAGTATTCTTTTTCTGCTGCACATAGCATACATTTCTTCCATTCAGCACCAAAATCTTGCGTAAAATTTATGTGCCCTGGCTGCATGTTTGCCTAAGAATCATTGAATCATTTGGCATAAGTTCAACGATCTTTCATACGACATTTGTGATATTATTACATGATGTAATCTGTTCATGGACAAGTTTTAAACTGTTTTAACATGTTGGTCCAATATTGTGAACAGAGATGGTGTGTTGGATGGTATCTGGAGAAAGACAAGCAGCTCGAATAAGAGGACTGTACTTGAAAACCATATTAAGGCAAGATATTGAGTTCTTTGACACTCAAACAACCACTGGAGAGGTCATTGGGAGAATGTCTGGGGATACAATTCTTATCCAAGAAGCCATGGGTGAAAAAGTAAGCTCCTAACCGACTGCTTTGAATATGTCTCCCTCTGTTTTCCCCTATTTCAAGGGTCATTTTCTCTGGAAGCCATACGAAGATTCCTAACAAGTGATTATCTTAGGTTGGAAAATTCATTCAATTTATGTCTACATTTGTTGGAGGCTTTGTCATTGCTTTCTGCAAAGGATGGCGCCTAGCACTCGTATTATCTACTAGCCTTCCTGCTCTTGCCATAGCTGGAGGATGTGTAGCTGTGGTTATATCAAAGATGTCAAGCCGTGGACAACTTGCTTATGCAGAAGCTGGAAATGTAGTGGAACAGACAGTTGGAGCAATTAGGACGGTATAACTTCATTTTGTCCATAGTTTCTCTCGAACTCAAATTTTCCTTGACCCCATGGGATTAAAGTCTTCATAATTGTCGAAGGTTGTCTCCTTCACTGGTGAGAAACAAGCAACGGATAAGTATGACAGCAAACTGCAAATTGCTTATGTAACTACTGTAAAACAAGGGCTGGCTTCAGGCTTGGGAATTGGTGTAGTGATGTTAATTATTTTCAGTACCTATGGACTTGCTGTCTGGTATGGTGCCAAACTTATAATAAACGAAGGGTATAAAGGAGGGGATGTTATCAATGTTATTATGTCCATCATGACTGGGGGAGTGTAAGTATACAATTGTGTGACTACCTAGCAAGTTCACTTTCTTGTTTACTCTAACTATCGTTGGAATATGCTTTAACAGATCACTTGGCCAGACATCTCCATGTATAAATGCATTTGCAGCAGGCCAAGCTGCAGCTTACAAGATGTTTGAGACTATCGAACGTGTGCCAAGAATTGATGCAGCAGACACTAGTGGGATTGTGTTGGAAGACATGAAAGGTGAAATCGAACTCAAAGATGTGTACTTCAAATATCCAGCGCGGCCAGAAGTCCAGATTTTTGCAGGATTCTCACTGCATATACCATGTGGGAAAACTGCTGCTTTGGTTGGGCAGAGTGGAAGTGGAAAGTCAACAGTGATCAGCTTAGTGGAGAGATTTTATGATCCTGATGCTGGAGAAGTACTGATCGATGGGGTGAATTTGAAGAAAATGAACCTTAGCTGGATCAGAGGAAAGATTGGACTTGTAAGTCAGGAACCTATCTTGTTTGCAACTACTATGAAGGAGAACATATTATATGGCAAAGAAGATGCTACTGATGAAGAGATAAGGAGGGCCATTGAGCTTGCTAACGCTGCTAAATTCATTGACAAGCTACCACAGGTGAATTAATTTTTCTTCATTTGCTTTCCATATGTGCAGCATGCTTTTTCTACGATGTCAGAGAATTACATTATCATATTTGCTTGCAGGGTCTTGACACCATGGTGGGTGAACATGGGACTCAGTTATCAGGTGGTCAGAAGCAAAGAATTGCAATTGCTCGGGCCATTCTGAAGAATCCAAAAATACTTCTTCTTGATGAAGCAACAAGTGCTCTGGATGCTGAATCTGAACGCATAGTTCAAGAAGCCCTTGACAATGTAATGACAAACCGGACAACTGTGGTCGTTGCTCATCATTTGACAACTATAAGAAATGCAGACATTATAGCAGTGGTGCATGCTGGGAAACTAGTAGAACAGGGCACACATGCTGAATTGATAAAAGATCCAGAAGGAGCATATACACAGCTTGTCCGCATGCAAGAAGGGGCTAAACAATCTGAAAATAGTAAAATGGCTGAATCCCAGAAACCAGACGTCATTCTAGAGTCAGATAGGAGCTTGAGCAAGTCTTCAAGCCATAGAATTTCCATGAGGAGATCTACAAGCAACGGATCAAGGCCGTCTTTCTCGCTTTCCTATGGCGTTCCTGGTTTTATTGACATCCAAAAATCTCAAACTACAGATGATGTAGATGAAACGGATGAAAAAGTGTTGAAGAAACGCAAGAAAGTTTCTATCAGACGGCTCGCCGAATTAAACAAGCCTGAATTGCCATATTTGCTGCTTGGATCCATAGCTGCAGGGGCACATGGTGTGGTGTTCCCAGTTTTTGGACTCTTGTTGTCCACAGCTATTAAGATTTTCTTTGAACCTCCAAATGAGCTGAGGAAAGATTCCAAATTTTGGGCACTCATGTTGCTTTTGCTAGGCGTAGGTACTTTGGTAGCCCTTCCAGTACAGAATTACTTTTTTGGCGTTGCAGGTGGCAAATTGATCCAAAGGATTCGTTCTCTGTCATTTAAGAAAGTAGTGCACCAGGAGATCAGCTGGTTTGATGATCCTGCCAACTCAAGGTTTGTTAATTTTTTCAAGAAGTAAACATCAACTATTGGTTATTATGTTTGGCAGAAAAATCTGAATTGGGAAGTGTTTGTTGGCTGCAGCGGAGCAGTTGGGGCAAGATTGTCTGCTGATGCCTCCACTGTAAGAAGCCTGGTAGGGGATGCATTGGGATTAATAGTCCAAAATATATCTACAGTTATAGCAGGCCTTGTTATAGCCTTCAGTGCAAACTGGTTGCTGGCCATCATAGTCTTAGTTGTCCTGCCCCTTATTGGTCTGCAAGCATTCTTGCAGATGAAGTTCTTCAATGGGTTCAACGATGAAGCCAAGGTTCCTTCAGTACTTCATTTATAAAAGTAGATTGATAAATAGAAGATATTAGTATTTAACAATAGTATGATATTAATGACATATTTTTCATATGCCAAACAGGCCATGTATGAAGAGGCTAGTCAAGTAGCAAATGATGCAGTTAGCAGCATAAGAACTGTGGCATCCTTTAGTGCTGAGGACAAGGTGATGAAAATGTATGAGAAAAAATGTGAAGGTCCTTTGAAGCAAGGAGTCAGGCTAGGAGTAGTTAGCGGAGCAAGCTTTGGGTTCGGCTCTTTGGCACTCTATTGCACACAAGCCTTTTGTTTCTATATTGGAGCTGTTCTTATTCAACATGGTGATGCATCATTCGGAGAAGTATTCAAGGTAATTTGACATTCTTATTGAACAAGTTCTAGTGCAAAAGTGGTTCTACTTTGATCTAACAACAATAAGTGCAGGTTTTCTTTGCCCTAACTATGTCTGCTACTGGAATTTCCAATGCAAGTGCAACGGCTCCGGATATTAACAAAGTCAAGAATTCTGCTGACTCTATATTTGAGATACTAGACAGCAAGCCTAAAATTGATTCAAGTAGTGATGAAGGCATAACTTTGGCTGGTGTTAATGGTGAGATTGAGCTCAAACACATAAGCTTCAAGTATCCAACAAGGCCTGATATTCAGATCTTCAAAGATTTATGCCTAACCATACCTTCTGGGAAGGTAACTCTGCTCTTAAATCTCATAATATGGGTTTTACTGTTTCTACTTTGTGTATTCATTTTGCCATTTTCAGACTGTTGCTCTAGTTGGGGAGAGTGGAAGTGGGAAATCAACTGTCATCAGTCTGATGCAAAGGTTTTACAGTCCTGGCTCGGGCCAAATATTCTTGGATGGAGTTGAACTTTCAAGATTCAAGCTGAGTTGGTTAAGGCAGCAGATGGGACTGGTGAGCCAAGAACCCGTTCTCTTTAATGAGACGATCCGTGCCAACATTGCCTATGGGAAAAAGGGAGATGTGACAGAAGAAGAGATTATTGCGGCAACAAAAGCTGCCAATGCACACAACTTCATTGCTGGATTGCCTCAAGGCTACGATACTAATGTTGGTGAGAGAGGCGTTCAATTATCAGGTGGACAGAAACAAAGAATTGCCATTGCAAGAGCAATACTCAAAGACCCTAAAATCCTTCTGCTTGATGAGGCAACAAGTGCGCTGGATGCTGAGTCGGAACGAATAGTACAAGATGCATTGGACAGGGTGATGGTGAACAGAACCACCATCGTAGTGGCCCATCGCCTGACTACAATTATGGGAGCAGATATCATTGCTGTCGTAAAGAATGGAGTCATCGTTGAAAAGGGAAGGCATGATATGCTGATGAAGATTACAGATGGGGTCTATGCATCCTTAGTTGCTCTTCATTCAAGCTCAAAGTAATTTTGTCATGTTGAAATGTGCTTATTTGAATCACAGATAGGATTATTAATACATCATTAGTTTCTCTTACCCAAGTACAGTATAGACCTTTCATGTACGAGAAACAGTTCATGTTCAGAATGAAAACAGAAAATTTTGCTGCGGGGCATAATTTATTGTTACTGCTGAGTTATAGTTTGTCAAATTCATTTTTATTCCAAGAATTGCCACTGTATTTCCATTCTCACATCCACAAAGTACTTGAAAATGTACATATTTGTTATAGATTCACTCATTTTTCTACACATTGACAGACTTTTTAACTCACTGATGACAATATGTCTTTAAATTCTCATGGCATCAACATATGACTTCCCATTAAGCTCCCGTGAGAAAAGTCCCTTCAAATAATCAGCCACACTGATTCTCTTGAATTTTGCTGGAGCTTCAGGAGTGACTAGGCTTGGTGCCCGGCCGAAATCACCTTCCAGTTTTGGGATGAGCAATGTGGCAATGGAGAGCCTCTGTTTCTTGGAGTTCACAGTTGCTCGATGCTCAATGCTCCGGTCTATGCCATTCGTCACAATCTGTTCAAGTCATTTTAGTTATTACATTAGGAGGAATTAAGGACCCCCTTTGAGAATTTAAATTTACATTACTAAAGTACCTCCAAGATATCTCCAACATTGATAACAAATGCATTAGGGAGTGGCGAAACAGGGACCTAAATTCCATCTTTCTTGATTTGAAGGCCTTCCATTTTATTGACCTGGAGGAGAATTGTGAGCCCAACTGCGTCTGAGTGAGGGCAGAGACCAGTGACAAGCTCCGGCTGCGGACAGGGCGGATAGTGATTCATCCTCATCGACTGCTTCCCTTCTTCGAACAACGTTTTCATGTCTTCAGGATTCATTTTCAAAGCTTTTGCCATTTGGTTTAGAATCTTCAGAGCAAGAACTTCCAGTTCCTCTGCGTATGCACCTATGGCAGCCCTGGAAAAAGTGAAACAGAGAACGAAATTGATCTGTAGAGTTTAACTTTATTCGTGTGTTCATGACTTATGAGCCTGTCAGGGTATTTTCAACTGTTAGGATTTGACTCGAGATCAAGTTTAATTAGAATTATGACTTCTTCTTGTATTTGATTTTCTTGTTCTAGGTAAAGTAGTCAAGTAATTTTCTATTATAAATAGATGTATTTATTTGATTACTTTAAAGATAGAGAGGACACTCATGGAACTCATGATATGATACTCGTAGGGTAGTTATTGTAAATATGAGTGGAGCAATACAAAATGGTGGAGTGAATATTTTTTTGGTAGTTATGTGAGTGGTTGTACAAGGGGTTTTTGTGGCTTGAGTTTGGGCATGTCAAATTCAATGGTTGACTTGTATTGGTCTATCATAATTGAAGAAAGAAAACTCCCGTGGAGGTAGGTAGAATTTGCCGAACTATGTAAATCTGTGTCTGTTTTATTTTTCTATCTGTCGGATATTAATTTTGTCATTAAATTTGTGAGTGTGATTTGTGAATTCTTGATAAATTAAATCTCATGTCTAAATTATTTCTGTTGTGCTCCAACATCTTCGACCTGAATTTAGAGGGTGTTTGGGTAAGTTTATGAGCTCCTCAAAATATTTTATAAGATGTAAAAAAATATTTGATATTTATTTTTTAAAAGTGTTAATGATTATTTTATGTATTTTATTTTTTAATGCAAGGTCGAATTTTTAAATTTTGGCAAAATTGCAATCATTTATAGTCGTAGACCGTGATGTAGGGATTACGTAATGGTCATTTTCAAATCTTGTGAATATGCTTTAAGTGAAAGGGAGTGAAACGTGTTAGTAGGTAAGCTGATTTATATTTTTATGTACGATTAAAATAATTTATTGGTAATTTGAGAAAAAAGATTATGTATCATTATCAAATATATTTTGTAGCTTTAGATTTTTCATAATTGTATTTATTAATACGTGGTGAGTAAATTTCACTATATAAAGAGCTATTAATTATTTCACACATGTTTTTCAACACTCTTGTACTTTTTTACAAAAAGAATTTCTAAATTGTTCTTTGATTATAGCAAAAAAAAAAAAAAAAGACAAAGGCAACATGTCGGTGAATTAAGTGGTTAATTAATTCAGCAACACAATCCTTATATTAGCGTGGGTATCGGTGGTAGAATCCTAATAAATATTTAATGTTCGTACATATAAATAAAATAAAAATAAAAATATATTCGAGTTGTCGGCACTCTCACATCAAACAATTTTGTCCAACAGTACATGTGATTATTTAAGGATAAATAATCTTTAAATTTGAGGCATTTGGCAACCATAATGTTAATATACGGTTTGATTCGATTTATTTACAGTTTGATTCGATTTATTTACAATTTAATTGGAAACATATAAATAAAACTAATTTTCGTAATATATGAGATTGAAAATTGTGTTTTTCTAATTAAAAGAAGTCTCAAATCACACATAAGAACTAAACAACACAAATTTGTTTAGGGGTGCGCATGATTTTGCTTGAAACGTATATTTTGCTATGGGATGGAAGCTGTGAGATGAAAGAATCAAACCAAAAAAAAAATAATTTAATACGGTTTGCAAAATTGAAACCAGAACAATTTTTTTTCTATCATAATTCAAATTGAACAGTAAAATTTTGATTTAATTTAAGGTTTGAGCAAAATTTTGTATACTCTCTAGAAATGTGTCGAGGTGTATTGAATATAGGGTTAATTAGAAAAAAATCCCTCAACCTACTTTTAATTTAGTGTTCAGTCCCCATTTAAATATTTACACACTAAACTCCCCACTTTTTCACAAAAGTTAGGAATCACTCCCCATATCTTTTAGAAAGACTTGTATACCCTTGCAGCTGGAAAAAACAACAAAAATACCTGGGAAATGCGTTATCTCTTAAGAAGAACGCTTTCTTTTTTTTATATTTTTGCCTGAAATCAACTTCTCTAAGCGCCAAAAGAAAAGGGCGCGAAACCGTTCCTCTGCCACTGACGCGAGAAGAAGAAGAAGTGAAAAAAAAAAAAAACAGCAACAAAATTTCTACCATTTTTCTGCGACAATGGAAGGAAAAACGGCGGCAAGAAGAAGCAAAGTACAAAAAGAAGTGACGAAAAGGAACAAAGGTATGTTTTTTGCATTTGAAACTTCAAATGTTCGTGATTTTTCAGTGTTACACTCATTTGTTGTCTATTTTCTCATGTTTAGGGTTTTTATTCATTTTTTAGTTGTTAAACACTTGAACCCATTTGATATATATATGATTTCTATTGTGAGATGGGAAGTTCTGATTTGTACTTGAAGGTCATGAAAGTTGCACTTCACCTTTTAGGGCTTTATACTTCTTTTTAACTGAAATTATATGGTGAAATTATATTATAAAAATATCTAAATGTGGTAGTGTGTTATCTGTAGTACAAAACATCGAAGCATGCAGTACACATCAGCAAAAGTGTAGTATATAATTTGGGTAACGTAGAAACAAATGTAGTATAAAACATTCAACTGACAATAAACTTTAGGCATAAGTGTAGTGTATAATCTGTATTGCTGCAGTGCATTTTAAAAACAAATGTATGTAGTATTTAGCATTCTAGCTTGCAGTATACATTAAGCAAAAGGTAGTATATAATCTGAATAGCTGCAGTACATTTTAGAAACATCTGGAGTACAATTTAGGCAAAAGTATAGTATAAAATCTCTGTTGGTGCAGTACATTTTAGAAACAAATGTAATATAAAATATTCAAACTGACAGTACACTTTAGGTAGAAGTGTAGTATATAATCTGTGTTGATGCAGTACATTTTAGAAGCATCTTAGTACATAAACATTCAAACCTGCATTATACATCAACTGAAAATGTAGTATATAATCTTTGCATCTGCAGTACATTTTAGAAGCAACTGAAGTATAAGACCTTTAAGCATGCAGTATACATTAAATGGAACTCTAGTATATAATCTGTGTTTCTGCATTATATTTTAGAAGCAACTGTAATATAAAAAATTCAAGCATGAAGTATAGAATAACTGAAAGTGTAGTACACTCTATCTAAAAGGGTTAGTTTATTATCTGTTTATATACTTTTTTTTTTTCTCATTGCAGCAAAGCCAAGACATTGTGAGGTCTGTTCTCGTTGCTCCCCCAAATATTTTTAGAGTAAATTGGAGCTTGTGAAGTCCAAGATGGGGTCCAAACATTTTGATGCATGAAGAAGACCCCTTTCTATATATACATGAATATGCCTAAGTTAAGTTCAAGCTTCATTTGGCTTGAAGCTATAGTTAGGAGGTTTGACCCAAAAAAGCTCTCATTTCATTTTGCGGAAGGGGTTGAGGTTCTTTTTTCTGCAACTAAATTTTCAATGGTTTTAGGGTTGCCATACGTGGGGCAATCTGTTGATATAACATTGAAGTTGAAGTCTTCAACCTTTGACCGCCTTTTTTCTGGAAAGCTGCAGAATATAACTAGATCTGAAATAGCAAAAAAACTTGAGGAGTATGTATATAAGGATAGTGTGGAAGACTTGAATAATTTTTGTAGGTTGTACATAGTTTTTGTTTTTAATTGTATTCTGTTTCCAACATCTAATTATTGGACTCCACGATTTCTCCTACCATACATGGACAATTTGTCTGGAGTTGGTCTGTATGCATGGGGCATAGCTGCATACGATTTTCTTGTGCAAGATATGAAGAACCATTTAGGAGTAGGTGGAGAAAGAAGAAAGAAGTACATTGATGGGTGTACAGTCGGCTTGCTGGTAAGTGTTTGCTTCATTTTTCTAATGACATTGATTATATTTATATTCAAGTGAGTATAATTTTTCGATTTATGAATGACATACATGGGTTTATGAACGCATCCCGTCACTGGCTTCATCAGTGAGTTTGTTTGAGTTTCCACCCTTTTACCGGTGGAAGGATAACAAACTCCCACAACATGTGGAGCAGGTAGAGAATAAATTGAAGCAAGTTACAGCAGATATGGTAATAATTGTAATAATTCATTATTTTTTTTTTGTATAATAATTTGAACTTGATAATTATTTCCATTATAATAGGTTGTAACCCTCAACCTTGCTCCAGAGGAGTTAGAATTGGCAGATTTGATCAAGAAATCAGAGGCTTCCAATACTGCCATCAGTGAAGTCCATGTATGTGATCATACAATATATGAAACAATTATTGTAGCGAAAGGAGAAGAAATTAAATCATTGAAAGAAAAAATTGCTTCATTCGAATACATGGCAATGAAGGAGCAGGGTGAGGAGGAGCATCTAACTGATGAAGAGACTGATGGGGTAGAGCTTGAGGAGGAAGCTGGCGAGTATGTGCATGAAGGGGAACTTGATTTGGTACATGATGCACAGAAAGAAGGGGATGATTCTGAAGACATGTTGGATGAAGAAAGTCGAACCAAACAACGTCATGATCATTTAGATTCCCCCATACCTTTGAAGACAGAACATTATATACCAATTCAAGCGGCTGAGTTCGAGGAATCTGAGATTGAAGTGGCAAATGTCATGTCCTCGATTGTGACAAATGTGCGCAATCGAGAAGACAGGAAGCCAAAACATAAATCTCCAGATTTTGTCAGCCCCCCGAGTACCACACCAACTAAACGAGGAAGACAAGTGACAAAGACCTATCGTGCTCGTCCTCGTGCACGAAAAAACAAAGAATAAGAAGAGAAGAAGGTGTTGTACACTACTTAATGTTTTATTTTTTTGCTACTTGCATTTCATTTGTAAACTGTCTGTTTGTAATAAATGTTATGATATTTATACTTGATTGGTTGATATTGGCACTTAATGGATGATGTCTTATACTTCATGTTGGTGATACTTGCACTTATGTGCTGATCTTTTCTACTTAAATAGTTGACACTTTATACCTAATGTGCTTGAGTTTTGTACACCATATTAGTGATGTCTGTACTTCATGTGCTTATCTTTTCTACTTCAATAGTTGACACTTTATACCTATTGTTCTTGAGTTTTGTACTCCATGTTGGTGATATCTGTACTTCTGTGCTTTACACTTTATACCTAATGTGCTGGAGTTTTGTACACCATGTTGGTGATATCTGTACTTCAAGTGCTGATCTTTTCTACCTCAATAGTTGACACTTTATACCTAATGTGCTGGAGTTTTGTACACCATGTTGGTGATATCTGTACTTCAAGTGCTGATCTTTTCTACCTCAATAGTTGACACTTTATACCTAATGTGCTTGAGTTTGTACACCATATTGGTGATGTATGTACTTCATGTGCTTATCTTTTCTACTTCAATAGTTGACACTTTATACCTATTGTGCTTGAGTTTTGTACTCCATGTTGGTGATATCTGTATTTTAAGTGCTGATCTTTTCTCCCTCAATAGTTGACACTTTATACCTAATGTGCTTGAGTTTTGTACACCATATTGGTGATGTCTGTACTTCATGTGCTTATCTTTTCTACTTCAATAGTTGACACTTTATACCTATTATGCTTGAGTTTTGTACTCCATGTTGGTGATATCTGTACTTAATGTGCTTTACACTTTATACCTAATGTGCTGGAGTTTTGTACACTATGTTGGTGATATCTGTACTTCAAGTGTTGATCTTTTCTACCTCAATAGTTGACACTTTATACCTAATGTGCTTGAGTTTTGTACACCATATTGGTGATGTCTGTACTTCATGTGCTTATCTTTTCTACTTCAATAGTTAACACTTTATACCTATTGTGCTTGAGTTTTGTACTCCATGTTGGTGATATCTGTACTTCATGTGCTTTACACTTTATACCTAATGTATTGGAGTTTTGTACACCATGTTGGTGATATCTGTACTTCAAGTGCTGATATTTTCTACCTCAATAGTTGACACTTTATACCTAATGTGCTTGAGTTTTGTACACCATATTGGTGATGTCTGTACTTCATGTGCTTATCTTTTCTACTTCAACAGTTGACAGTTTATATCTATGTGCTTGAGTTTTGTACTCCATGTTGGTGATATATGTACTTCAAGTGCTGATCTTTTCTAATTCAACAATTGACACTTTATACCTAATGTGCTTAAGTTTTGTACACCATATTGGTGATGTATGTACTTCATGTGCTTATCTTTTCTACTTCAACAGTTAACACTTGAGTTTTGTACACCATGTTGGTGATATCTATACTTCATGTGCTTATCTTTTATACTTCAACAGTTGACACTTTATACCTAATGTGCTTGATTTTTGTACTCCATGTTGGTGATATATGTACTTCATGTGCTTATCTTTTCTACTTCAATAGTTGATACTTTGTACCTATGTGTTGTGTTTTGTACCCTAGGTGGCAGATGAACCAACCATCCCAAAGACTAAAGTGGTCGATCCCTATAAAGGAAAGACTGATTATAGAGGTCTTGCTCTTGTTCCAGTAGAAGAGTAAGAAGTCATCGACAACTTTGTCAGAAGAGATAAATTAAGGTAACAAAATTTGCTTATTATTTTTCTGTTGGATAAATTGGTATCGGAACTAACAATTAACAATTGTGTAGGGTGACTGTATGGGAATGAGCAAGACAGTTTCTGGATGGACAACTTTTGTGAGCTCTTATTTGGAGGAGAACTTACCGGTGACATAGTGGACTGTTACATGTCGATATTATGTAGCCCATCTTTCAGCAAGAAGTGTCACCACAAGGTGTGGTTTACGTCCTCAATAGCGCAGGTATGTGGCAGTTTCCTAACTTAATTTAGTTCACGGTGAAAAATGAGTCTAACCATTTGTTTTATACTTCATAGGCTTATATATTAGACCGACTAAAGAAACGCAACATCAAGGATATTACGGATGAAGAATTTGTGGAGTTGAAGCTTAAACTTAACAACTTCACCTTTATAGACTTGGAAGAGCTCATGGTGGATGTTTTAAACGAGTGTCGTTACATAATCCTACCGATTTTCCGGCACCAACACTGGTTCTTGGTTGTCCTCGACACCTCGACTCGTTCTTTCTTATACATGAATTCAATAATGGCCGCCAAATACAAACCGATAGCTATTGCCATTGTAAGTTTGCTTTCTTTCCCTATGATTTCTTCATAAAGTAGGGAGTCAACAACTGATCAATATTTTTGTAGGCTTCATTCTATTCTCGGTACATGAAACTTTCATTGGAGAGTCGTGTGGATGAACAGATAAAGCCGAAAAAAAGCAGACAGCAAGTGGGTATAGTGGATTGTGGTGTCTATGTATGCCTTTGGGCAGAATGTTTTGCTAGAGACACCCCCGAGTTCTGGAGGGATGCTAGAACAATTGAAATTGATAAATATCGTGCGAAAATGACATATACAATATTAAGTCATGAAAATACCAGGATTTGAATCACTTGTATGTAAATACATATGTAAATTGAAGCATAATTTGTTTATAATATTATTTTGTATGTAAGTGTAATTTTTCATTAATTATTTATAACTTAAATTTAATTGAAACAGGGCAGGAAATTTGAATACAATTCAGGGGAAATGAGGTACAAACCCGGAACAAAGAAAGTGTAAAATGTGTTTCGCTGAAGAACACTTAAATTCAATTGAAACAAGGCAGGGATCTTGAGTTCAATTCATGGGAAACAAAGTACAAATTCAGATAAACAGAGTATAAAATGTGCTTCGTTGAAGTACACTTCAATTCAATTGAAACTGGACTGCAGATTTGAGTGCATTTTGAGGGCAATGAGGTACAAACCCGGAACAAAGAAAGTATAAAATGTGTTTCGCTGAAGAACACTTAAATTCAATTGAAACAAGGCGGGGATCTTGAGCACAATTCATGGGAAACAAAGTACAAATTCAGATAAACAGAGTATAAAATGTGCTTTCATAAAAAGTGTTTACTCCTGCCTTGTGGGCGCATATGCAGCTTTCATAAAAATAGAACACCAATGTTTCTTGTTATGTAGAGAGTACTTCCTTAATACCTGAATTTAAAATAATAGAACAGTAATGTATTTAATGTTATGAAGTAGAGTTTATTTCACATAATTGTCTCACAAACAAAGATAAAGTACACTTACTTGTTTCTTAAAGTTATCCACTAAGTGTCTCAAGCAATATGCATGGTGGCTACCGGGAAATATCATGGGGGGAGGGGGGGCTTAAGAAGACCTGGATGTCGATCGGAAAAGAAAGTAAACATTGATAAGCTAGGCAGATATTCAAAATCTAAGATACTTCTCAGCTTAAAGCAGAACCACTATCAATTAATATCATTCTCAGAGTCAACAACTGCATATGCTAACGTGAATAAGTCATCATTAGCATCCTTACTAACAGCGCTGAGTAAGACTCCTTCGTATTTATTTTTAATATGGGTGCCATCCAAGAATATCAATGGCCTGCATCCCCTGAGAAAATCAAGAATGCAGGCATTGAAACATATAAATAGCCGATGAAATTTTTGACTGATTGGGTCAATCTCACAGTCTGCAATACTTCCAGGATTTGTCCTATTCACAGCATCACAATACCACCTCAACTTATCATAAGATCCCTTCTCAGCTCCATGGATGTCATGCATAGCTAATTCCTTACCCATCCATGCTTTATGGTACCTAAGTTCCACACCGTATTCTCTGTGAACATCTTTCAGTATGGTAGAGGGCCGATAACATGGCTCTGATCTCAATTTATCTTTCACAATATTAGAAACCTAAGCGGAATCGGCTTTAGGATGTCCCATTGTCCGAAGATTAGCCTCACCACATGTGTGCTCTAGATTGCTTTTTCAAATGCCAAATAATTTATCAGCTTCATGCGTCGATGCATAGATTATCCATTTGCAATTTTCATCACTACAAACGGCTATGATTTTTTTGCTGTCATTTCTCTTATATTTAAACGACCGCAAAGTAGACACTGCATAATTCTTAAGCATAATTCTGAACTCCTCAACATCCTTGAATGTTTGACCCTCTCCATATATGCAATTCCTCCATGCATCAATTGAGTTGCTAATTAAAGCCAATTTATTGTGCGATGCATTGGTCGAACCAATTTCCTCCTCGACTGCATCCCTTGAGGTTGACAAATGAAGTACAATTTTAGGTAAAATAAAGTGTAATATGTAGAATAATTTAGCACTGTGGTATAATTTCAAATAAACGAAGTACAATTTCATAACAATAGAAGTATAAAACGCAGCAATTGCAGTACAATTTTTTGGATAATTCATTAGTAGAACACTTGAAAATTAATTAAGAGATTCAGAAAATTGAAGTACAAGCTAAAATAAAATGAAGTACAATTTGAGAACACCTGAAGTACATAACTTCAATTAAAAGAGTACAGATTTAGATAAAATGATGTATAAAATGAAGTATAATTTTAAGAAACAGAAGTAAAAGAAGTGAAGTACAATTTCAGAACACCTAAAGTATAGAACTTCAATGAAAAGAATACAGATTTAGGTGAAATTATGTAGGAACTGAAGTATATGTTCAGAAAATCGAAGTACAATTTTAATAATGTGAAGTACAATTTCAAACATTTGAAGTATAAAACCTTAGCAACTACAGTATAATTTTTGGATTAATTCATTAGTAGATGCTTCAAAATTAAATAACATGTTTAGATAATTGAAGTACAAGTTTAGATAAAATGAAGTACAACTTCAAACATTTGAAGTATAGAACTTTAATGAATGGAGTACAAATTTTGATAAAATGATGTATAAAATGAAGTATGATTTCAAAAAATTGAAGTACAATATTAGACAAAGTGAAATACAATTTTAGAATACCTGAAGTATAGAACTTCAATGAAAAGAATATACAGATTTAGGTGAAATTATGTAAGAACTGAAATATAAGTTCAGAAAATTGAAGTACAATTTTAGATAATCTGAAGTACAATTTCGAACTCCTGAAATATAAACTTTAGCTTGCAGTATAATTTTTTGATAATCCATTCGTAATCGCTTCTAAATTAAATAATAGATTCAGAAAATTGAAGTACAAGTTCAGATAAAGTGAAGTACAATTTCGGATACTTGAAGTATAGAACTTCAATGAATGGAGTACAAGTTTAGGTAAAGTGATGTATAAAATGAAATATAATTTAAAGAAATAGAAATATAATTTTAGATAAAGTGAAGTACAATTTGAGAACACCTGAAGTATAGAACTTCATTGAAAAGAATATTGATTTAGGTTAAATTATGTAAAAATTGAAGTATAATTTCAAAAAATCTAAGTTCAATTTTATATAAAGTGAAGTACAATTTCAAACAACTGAAGTATAAAACCTTAGCTATTGTAGTATAATTTTTAGATAATACATTAGTAAACGCTTAAAAATTAAATAATAGGTTAAGATAATTAAAGTACAAGTTCAGATAAAATGAAGTACAACTTCAGACATTTGAAGTATAGAACTTTAATGAATGGAGTACAAGTTTTGGTAAAATGATGTATAAAATGAAGTATGATTTCAAAAAATTGAAGTACAATATTAGACAAAGTGAAATACAATTTCAGAATACCTAAAGTATAGAACTTCAATGAAAAGAATATACAGATTTAGGTGAAATTATTAAGAACTGTAATATAAGTTCAGAAAATTGAAGTACAATTTTAGATAATGTGAAGTACAATTTCAGAACTCCTGAAGTATAAAACTTTAGCTATTGCAGTATAATTTTTTTATAATCCATTTGTAGTCGCTTCTAAATTAAATAATAGATTCAGATAATTGAAGTACAAGTTCAGATAAAATGAAGTACAACTTCGAACACTTGAAGTATAGAACTTCAATGAATGTAGTACATGTTTAGATAAAATGAAGTACATTTTGATAATATCTGAAGTATAGAACTTCAATGACAAGAGTACAGATTTAAATAAAATGACGTATAAAATGAAGTATAAAATGAAGTATAATTTTAAAAAACAGAAGTACAATTTTTGATTAAGTGAAGAACGATTTATGAACACTTGAAGTATAAAACCTTAGCAATTTCAGTACAAATTGGATAATTTATTAGTAGAAAACGTGAAAGTCAAATAATAGATTCAAATAATTGAAGTACAAGTTTATATAAAATGACGTACAATTTAGGACACTTGAAGTATAGAACTTCAATGAAAAGAGTATAGGTTTCTATAAAATGAAGTACAAAAGAAAATATAATTTCAGAAAATAAATGTACAATTTTAGATAAAATGAAGTACAATTTCAAACTCTTGAAGTATAAAGCCCTAGCAACTGCAGTGTATTTTGGATAATCGATAAATATAACCCTTAAAGTATAGACCTTCAATAAATAAGTAAAGATTTTGTAAAATAAAGTATAATCTCAAAAAATTGAAGTACAATTTTGAATAAAAAGAAGTACAGTTTTTGAACACTTCAGGTATAAACCGTTAGCAATAGCAGTATAACTTTAGATAATCAATTAGTAGAACACTTTGAAGTATAAAACTTAAATAATAGAATACAATTTTAGTGAAATGAAGTACAATTTTAGATAACTGGAGTACAAATTTGTGTAAAATAAAGTACAATTTCCGAACAATTGAAGTATAAAACCCTACCAATTCAGTACAGTTTTGGTTAAATGAATAATTTCATAAAACAGAAAGTATAATTTTGTATAGATTACGTACAATTTGGAAACACTTCAAGTATAAACCTCTACAAGTTGTAGTACAATTTTAGATAATCATTTAGTAGAACACTTGAAGTATAAAACTTACATAATAAAGTATAATTTTTGTGAGATGAAGTACAATGTTAACTGCAATGAAGTATAATGTAGAACGCTACAAGTACAGAAAGATTTTCAAATAAACAGAGTGCAATTTCGGAATACTTCAAGTACAAAACTTTACAAACTGCAGTACAGTTTAGATTCTGTAGAAGTATTACATTAAAACATCACTGCTCTTCTTTTCTCTGCTGCTTGATTCATCCTTTTGGTTTACTAGAATGTCAACAATGTTCATCTTCAATGTCAAATGCAGTAAGACCATATTCATGACATCATCGTCATCAATTAAACTCACGTACAATCTTTGATGTGGAGCTATATATTGCAAACTGAAGTGCTCGACGTTGATTTCACTCCATTTTCTTGCGAGATTAATGTACATATCCATTAAAGTCATACTATCCTTAATTGGCATTATATGGAGCTGGTCTTTGTAGCGGCAACTCCCCAACACTTGATTGAGCACACTTCCTTCACTACTGGTTGACATTGTTGGAAAAATATAAGAAACTGAAGCAACTGAGAAGAAGATGAAACCCGAAAATGATGAAAATAAAAAGAGAAGAAGACAATGCAGCTGTCGGGTTGGTGGTTTTTGGCTCTGACGTTATTCTCGTTCCTGCCGTGGAGCTTGTTGCGTTTTTTCTGTTCTTTCTGTTTCTGGTATGATAGAGTTTACTGTTTGATTGTCCGGATGAAGAAGAAGTTAGAAAAAATGAATGAAAAATATTATACTTAAGTGCATTTTTGTCAAATCAAGTTAGTAGGGAGTGATTTCTAAATTTTTAACAAAATTATGGAGTTTTTTCTAACAAAAATCAAGTGGGAACTGATTACAAAAGTGGAAAGTGTGTTTGGTACTTTTAAATAAGTGTCCCTTGAATATATTGGAGACAATATCGTTTCTGTCAATTTTCTTTTTATTTATTTATTTTATAAATATATCAAGTGATGTATTAAATACATATAGAAAACATACTCTATTTGATATGACGAGAATAATTTTTAAGATCTTAGTGAATTATAGCATATAATTACTGACACAAATGGTTAAGCTCGAAGATTAGCCAAGTCATGAGAAAATTTAAATTATGAATTTTACATGTTTTATGAATAATGGAACTAATAAGATGAGTAGTTTTTTGGAAAATTGATTCTGCAAGAATCTGCGTTTATAAAAAAATCATAGAAGGAATTGATTTTATAAAATATTAATTCGTAAAAAAACTCTAATATTTGATTTTTTAAATAATATAAAATTAATTTTGATTTAATAATTAAATGTCTTTATAAATCAAGAAAAATCAAAAAATAAATTTAATTTATGTTGTTAAACTTAGGGTTGTCATGGGTCGGATCATGCTGGATCCAAGTTCAAATCCAAAAGTAATATGTCAGATTCAAATTCGATCCAAGATTCATCGAATCAATCTATAGTTGGTATAACCATATCCGAATCCAAATAAAAGTCAGATATTCGTCGGATATCCAAAAAAATTCAAATTTAAATATTTCAAAAATCATCATATATTTATTAGTTTTCTAAAAATTTATTAGAATCCAAATCAAAACAATCATCCTTAAAAAAAATACATAGCAGATTAATGAATAAATTTTCAAGTCTATTGATCACTTAAAAGCAACAATAGAATTTAACTTAATCATGTTCATTCATCAAATCATTACATTTTAGATTCTGTTGCTAATAATAGTATTTATTTGGCATTATAAATACATAGTTATACTTGATTGTTCAATCAACTAACTATAAAGTCAAAGTTTTATAAAAAAGAAACTCATTTTGATTAAATTGATATTTGCATTGCATTCTTGTCATATTATTGCATTCGGCTCCTACTCATTATTCTTCCCGTATTATTTTTTGTTACAAAAATAGAGAAACAAATTATGTAATTATGATGTAAATAAGTTAAAAATTTATATGAAAAACACCTGATTTGATATATTACATAGGAGTTCATTACTTCATCCAAATATTCACATTGGTATTATTATAAGACCCATGTATATACATATGTATAATACTAAATATATTCGTATTCGAATTATTAATGGATCGAATAGAGTCATATCCATATTCGCTCTATTTATTTGGGATTATGAACTTTTTTAATTGGATCATATCTGTTAAATTTTTTATCGATTAAAGATCTTAAATAATCGAATCGAATTCGGATTAAAATTCGCTCAATTAACAACCCTACTTATTGTTGATTGAAGGCTCAACAAGGATACAAGCACGGCCCAACTAACAGTCCAGGTTTGACCCTTTATTCAATGAACCTTCTTTGAGGTTCATATAAACACAAACTTCTTTGAAATTACATCAATGTCTCCTAACGTGACATAAAACACCAATCTTTTATACTATTGCCATATTATTTTGTGAAGTTAACAAGTTTTACAACCCACAAAATCTTAGGTGGTGATTGGTTTGTAGGAATGAAATTAGATGGAAATTGAATGCCTTTAGGAATGAAATGAAGTTGGGAAAGAAATTATGTTGGTATAATTTATCTTATAATTGGTTTGTACAAGAAATGATAAAGGAATGGAATCGCCATTTTTTTCTTGATTCCATTCTAATGATCGGTAAATAGGAATAACCAATAAGAATGGAATAAATTTTTTATATGACTAAATTATCCTTTTATAAAAAAATATTAAAATAAAAGTATTTATTAGTAAAATAATTTTTATATATTACTGTAGATTTTTTTTTTTTGAGTAAATCTATAACCATGCAGTTTTGACATTACTTTTGATGTTATTTGAATTACATCAGTAAGTATATGCATTTTATATGTTATCAACAAGTTATATATGTTTACACAAAAAGTATGAACATAATTCCTTTAAAATTATTATTTTTGAAATTATAATTAGCAAGCTCTTTTGAATTTTTTGATAAATAAAAAAATTATAAAATAATTTATAACTAGAATGCTTAATTTTTTTGTGATAATGTTAGAATGATTTATTGTTCTTTTTTATAAGTTTAATTTGAAGAATTGTTGATAGAATGGACAACTCTTCATTTATTAGTTTTGTATATATTTTTTAATAATTTGAAAATATACGGATATAAATAATATTTTAAACTATATATGTTTCATCAGCATGGACCAAGTCGATGATACTTTTATTTTTTTATTATACAATTATTCTTATTTTTATTATTTTTATAATAATACTAAAAATTATATGAATAAAATATATAATTAAATGAAAACACGTAGCAATCAAAGAAGATGGAATATAATATCAAATGTTACAAAGTGAAGATTTCTTTTATTAAATATACAATTATTTTGTTAATTTTGGAGTGTAATTTTATTAATATATATATATATATAGGTTCATTCCCGATAAATTGGGAATGGCTAAAACCATGGGGGAGGGAGGGAATGGCTATTTGGTTACTCAATTAAAACGTTGTTTGGTTAATCTTAGCTAAAAAAGACTATAAATTTCTATATATTATTTTTGAATTTTATAAAATATTAAACTATATTTCAAAAATAAATTTTTAGATATTTAAATAAAATTAAATTTTTATAACTTATAAAATGCTAGTAGTGATAATTTTATAATTAATATGGTTAAAATTAAAGGAGTTCGTTAAAATTATTACAAACTTCTTACTTTTTAAAAAAAGCTTGTAAGACCCACATCTTATTTTAAGATATTTAAATAAAATAAAATTTTTATAACTTATAAAATGCTAATAGTGATAATTTTATAATTAATATGGTTAAAATTAAAGGAGTTCGTTAAAATTATTACGAACTTCTTACTTTTTAAAAAAAGCTTGTAAGACCCACATCTTATTTTAAGAATTTATAAATATTTTGAGTAGCTTGTAAACAATTTTAAAAATTGATTTTAAGAAAAGTAGGTTGCAATAGATATTATGTAACATAACAGATGATCATTTACCTTTAATTAGTCCAAATATAATATGCTTGTAGATAATATCCTATATATATATATATATCATTTCTTCGGACAAGAAAATTTTCTCTAGCAAAAAGTGATGAGCCGGTTACACTCATTTAATGGATGCTTATCAAATTTAAACTTTTCTTTGGTTGGAGATAGAAAGTGTACTTATTTTTTGTGTATGGAACTTTTTTGTTTTATTTTCCTCAGTTCCAACTTTCAAAAAGAGGAAAAAGTGGTGATTGTATAAATGCAGCAGCAACAAGGTCAAAAGAACATGTGTGGCAACAAAAAGCAGAATAAAAAGGAAACAAGAATCACGTGCATGCAACGTGCGCAATAACGGTGAGCTTTAAGCACTTTCAATAAAAATTGGAAATTCGTAATTTGATAAAGTGGTTATCAGTGTTTGAAAAATTGGATCGTTCATTGAATTGAAAAATTTATCGATTCGTGGTTTACGGTTTAATCGTTGGTCTGACCATATTTGAACCGTAATGTCAAAATTACAATATATATATATTACTTAAAAATTAATAAAATACCAAAATATAAAACATAAAGAAATTAAATGATATTGTCTAACATCACAATTCAAATTTTACAATTTATATTATAAATGATCACAACAATTTAAATATCTCAAATTTAAAGTTTAAAGTTGAGAGTGTGTGAGTTAATTCTAAAGTCTAAACTCTAAACCAAGTGTTTTTTTTTTAACTTTTAGATAGCTTGTGAAGTGTACCTTAACCTTCAAACTTTGTACTTAGACAAAAAAATTAAAAAAAAAATTAATTTCATTACAAAATTAAATGGAAAAACTGTTCCGGTTCAATTGAAATGTGAGCAGTTCATTGGTTCAACCGGCCGGTCTGAATGATTTTAACAAAATAGGATATTTTTTTAATTCTTTGATTTTATGAGAAAATCGGATAAGTTCGCTAGCCGGTCGACGATCCGATTTTTTAAACCATGGTGGTTACCCAATTAAAGCGTTGTTTGGTTGATCTTAGCTAGAAAAGGCTATAAATTTATATATATTATTTTTGAATTTTATAAAATATTAAATTTTAGTTTAAAAATGAATTTTTAGATTTTTAAATAAAATAAAATTTTAGAACTTATAGAATGTTAGTAGTGATAATTTTATAGTTAATACAGTTAAATTAAATAAGTTTGTTAAATTTTTAAAGAATTTATAAAATATTTTGAGTATCTTGTAAGAAACTTGCAAATTTGATTATAAGAAAAGTAGGTTGCAATATATATGATGTAACATAACATATGATCATTTGCCTTTAATTAGAAAAAAAATCAGAAAAATTCAATCTTATACTTCCACCATCATATGACTTGCCTCACTTTAATTAGAAAAAGATCTAGAAAAAAGTTCAATCTTATATTTCCACATACATCATATGATTTGCCTCACTTTAATTAGGAGAAACCCGGGAAAAAAAAAAAAAAAAAAGAGTTCAATCACCGACAATTATGATTTATAAAATTTAAAAAGATTTACTAATAAAAAAAATTAAAATTAACTTATGAAAATTGGTGGGAAAGAAGAAAGATCGGAATTTTAAATAACAACATTTGAATTTTTTAAAATAGAGAATTCAAATTGCTGAAATTACTGATAATAAATTAAACTAACTTTAAAGACGTGCGAAATCAATAAATTTGGTATAGAGAAGATCAAGAATTTCTAGAAGGGATTAGATGGCAATAAATAATAACAATTCCTCAAAAAATTGTGTCCCACAAAATAGGAGAAGCAATTCCTTTGTGCAAATGTACATATACATGCGCAAAAACGCACACTTGTAACCAATACATACTTGCACTGAAAGAAAAACCAATGTTCAGAAAGAGTCTCTCCCCATGATTTTCTCATGGACAGCTCCCTTAATAAATACTGACTTCAGAAACAAATTCTTCACCGAAAAGCAGCTTCAGATCTTCCGCGGTGACAAGAAAAGGGGTCCCTTTTTTTATCTTTATCTTTTTTCTTTTACCTTTCTCCAATAAGGAAAAGAAAATGGCTAACGATGGAGAGCCGCCATTAAAGAACCCATCAGAGAAGAAAGAAGATCAGAAAGTCCCATTCTATAAACTGTTTTGTTTTGCGGACAGGCTTGATATAGCCCTCGTCACCATTGGCGTTTTTGGAGCCATTGGCAATGGGTTGGCGCAGCCCCTCATGACCCTTGTTTTCGGCCAGTTAATCAATACTTTCGGTAGAACGGATCCATCACAGGTTGTGCATGAAGTTTCAAAGGTGATTATCTTTCTTTTTCTTTTCCTGTTCATTGTTTTTGATCTTTCTTGAAGTTTCTTGTTTTGGGTTTTCTGTTTCTTGTTCCATGCAAACCGATTGGGATCCACAGATGATGATATTCTGACTTAAATCAGAAATATTGCCTTAAAAGTTTTGACACAAAACTTGAACTGAGGAAGAAGTCTGATTGCCTGTTCATGTAAACTGCATTTGAGGCTCTCTTTTTGTTTCCATTTTTACTTGCCTTTTCTTCTTGCATTTGTAGTGTTATGATATGTCGGAAAGTATAAAGTGGACCCTTTTTTCTCAAACTATGGCTTAGAGAAAAAGGCCTCAAGTGGATTATGCCTTTTTTGGATTAAGTTTTGACAATTGTTTTGTATAGTTTGTTCATCTTTTCTCTTTGCCCATGGACATGTGTAATCTTATTTCTGATTTTATGTTCTTAATTCGTGCTCAAATAATGATATATGGTACAAAAAAAATGGTGTTTTTGTTAATTGTCCACCTCTGCTGATCTTTGCCCTACAATCTTCAGATCTCCATGAAATTAGTGTACTTGGGTATTGGCGCTGGCATTGCTTCACTTCTACGTAAGTATTCTTTTCCGCTGCATATAGCATACATTTCTTCCAGTCAGCGCCAAAAGCTTGCGTAAAATTTATGTGCCCTGGCTGCATGTTTGCCTGAGCATCATAAAGTCATTTGGGATAAGTTCAATGATCTTTCATATTGCATTTTTGACATTATTACATTGATGTAATCTGTTCATGGACAATTTTTAAACTGTTTTAACATGTTGGTCCAATATTGTGAACAGAGATGGTGTGTTGGATGGTATCTGGAGAAAGACAAGCAGCTCGAATAAGAGGACTGTACTTGAAAACCATATTAAGGCAAGATATTGAGTTCTTTGACACTCAAACAACCACTGGAGAGGTCATTGGGAGAATGTCTGGGGATACAATTCTTATCCAAGAAGCCATGGGTGAAAAAGTAAGCTCCTAACCAACTGCTCTGAATATGTCTCCCCTGGTTTTCCCCTGTTTCAACCGTCGTTTTCTCTAGAAGCTATATGAAGATTCCTAACAATTGATTATCTCAGGTTGGAAAATTCATTCAATTTATGTCTACATTTGTTGGAGGCTTTGTCATTGCTTTCTGCAAAGGATGGCGCCTAGCACTCGTATTATCTACAAGCCTTCCTGCTCTTGCCATAGCTGGAGGATGTGCAGCTCTGGTTATATCAAAGATGTCAAGCCGTGGACAACTTGCTTATGCAGAAGCTGGAAATGTAGTGGAACAGACAGTTGGAGCAATTAGGACGGTATAACTTCATTTTGTCCATTGTTTCTCTCGAACTCAAATTAATTTCCTTGACCTCATGGGATTAAATTCTTCATAATTGTTGAAGGTTGTCTCCTTCACTGGTGAGAAACAAGCAACGGATAAGTATGACAGCAAACTGCAAATTGCTTATGTAACTACTGTAAAACAAGGGCTGGCTTCAGGCTTGGGAATTGGTGTAGTGATATTAATTATTTTCAGTACCTATGGACTTGCCGTCTGGTATGGAGCCAAACTTATAATAAACGAAGGATATAAGGGAGGGGATGTTATCAATGTTATTATGTCCATCATGACTGGGGGACTGTAAGTATTCAATTGTGTGACTACCTAGCAAGTTTACTTTCTTGTTTACTCTAACTATCGTTCGAATAAATACTTTAACAGATCACTTGGCCAGACATCTCCATGTATAAATGCATTTGCAGCAGGCCAAGCTGCAGCTTACAAGATGTTTGAGACTATCGAACGAGTGCCAAAAATTGATGCAGCAGACACTAGTGGGATTGTGTTGGAAGACATGAAAGGTGAAATCGAACTCAAAGATGTGTACTTCAAATATCCAGCGCGGCCAGAAGTCCAGATTTTTGCAGGATTCTCACTGCATGTACCATGTGGGAAAACTGCTGCTTTGGTTGGGCAGAGTGGAAGTGGGAAGTCAACAGTGATCAGCTTAGTGGAGAGATTTTATGATCCTGATGCTGGAGAAGTACTGATTGATGGGGTGAATTTGAAGAAAATGAACCTTAGGTGGATCAGAGGAAAGATTGGACTTGTAAGTCAGGAACCTATCTTGTTTGCAACTACTATGAAGGAGAACATATTTTATGGGAAAGAAGATGCTACTGATGAAGAGATAAGGAGGGCCATTGAGCTTGCTAATGCTGCTAAATTCATTGACAAGCTACCACAGGTGAATCGATTTTTCTTCATTTGCTTTCCATATGTGCAGCATGCTTTCTCTACGATGTCAGAGAATTACAGTATCATATTTGCTTGCAGGGTCTTGACACCATGGTGGGTGAACATGGGACTCAGTTATCAGGTGGTCAGAAGCAAAGAATTGCAATTGCTCGGGCCATTCTGAAGAATCCAAAAATACTTCTTCTTGATGAAGCAACAAGTGCTCTGGATGCTGAATCTGAACGCATAGTTCAAGAAGCACTTGACAATGTAATGACAAACCGGACAACTGTGGTTGTTGCTCATCGTTTGACAACTATAAGAAATGCAGACATTATAGCCGTTGTGCATGCTGGGAAACTAGTAGAACAAGGCACACATGCTGAATTGATAAAAGATTCCGAAGGAGCATATACACAGCTTGTCCGCATGCAAGAAGGGGCTAAACAATCTGAAAATAGTAAAATGGCTGAATCCCAGAAACGAGACGCCATTCTGGAGTCAGATAGGAGCTTGAGCAAGTCTTCAAGCCATAGAATTTCCATGAGGAGATCTACAAGCAACGGATCAAGGCCGTCTTTCTCACTTTCCTATGGCGTTCCTGGTTTTATTGACATCCAAGAATCTCAAATTACAGATGATGTAGATGAAACGGATGAAAAAGTGTTGAAGAAACGCAAGAAAGTTTCTATCAGACGGCTCGCCGAATTAAACAAGCCTGAATTGCCATATTTGCTGCTTGGATCTGTAGCTGCAGGAGCACATGGTGTGGTGTTCCCAGTTTTTGGACTCTTGTTGTCCACAGCTATTAAGATTTTCTTTGAACCTCCAAATGAGCTGAGGAAAGATTCCAAATTTTGGGCACTCATGTTGCTTTTGCTAGGCGTAGGTACTTTTGTAGCCCTTCCAGTACAGAATTACTTTTTTGGAGTTGCAGGTGGCAAATTGATCCAAAGGATTCGTTCTCTGTCATTTAAGAAAGTAGTACACCAGGAGATAAGCTGGTTTGATGATCCTGCCAACTCAAGGTTTGTTAATTTTGTCAAGAAGTAAACATCAAATATTTTTTACTGTGTTTGACAGAAAAATCTGAATTGGGAAGTGTTTGTTGGCTGCAGCGGAGCAGTTGGGGCAAGATTGTCTTCTGATGCCTCCACTGTAAGAAGCTTGGTGGGGGATGCATTGGGATTAATAGTCCAAAATATATCAACAGTTGTAGCAGGCCTTGTTATAGCCTTCACTGCAAACTGGTTGCTGGCCATCATTGTCTTAGTTGTCCTGCCCCTTATTGGTCTGCAAGCATTCTTGCAGATGAAGTTCTTCAATGGGTTCAACGATGACGCCAAGGTTCCTTCAATAGTCTGTTTATAAAAATAGATTGTTAAATAGAAGATATTACTATTTACTATTTAACAATGGTATGATATTAATGACATATTTTTCATATGCTAAACAGGTCATGTATGAAGAGGCTAGTCAAGTAGCAAATGATGCAGTTAGCAGCATAAGAACTGTGGCATCGTTTAGTGCTGAGGACAAGGTGATGAAAATGTATGAGAAAAAATGTGAGGGTCCTTTGAAGCAAGGAGTCAGGCTAGGAGTAGTTAGCGGAGCAAGCTTTGGGTTCGGCTCTTTGGCACTTTATTGTACACAAGCCTTTTGTTTCTACATTGGAGCTGTTCTTATTCAACATGGTAATGCATCATTCGGAGAAGTATTCAAGGTAATTTGACATTCTTATTGAACAAATTCTAGTTCAAAAGTGGTTCTACTTTGATCTAACAACAATAAGTGCAGGTTTTCTTTGCCCTAACTATGTCTGCTACTGGAATTTCCAATGCTAGTGCAACTGCTCCGGATATTAACAAAGTCAAGAATTCTGCTGCCTCTATATTTGAGATACTTGACAGCAAGCCTAAAATTGATTCAAGTAGTGATGAAGGCATAACTTTGGCTAGTGTTAATGGTGAGATTGAGCTCAAACACATAAGCTTCAAGTATCCAACAAGGCCTGATATTCAGATCTTCAAAGATTTATGCCTAACCATACCTTCTGGGAAGGTAACTCTGCTCTTAAATCTCATAATATTGGTTTTATTGTTTCTACTTTGTGTATTCATTTTGCCTTTTTCAGACTGTTGCTCTAGTTGGAGAGAGTGGAAGTGGGAAATCAACTGTTATCAGTCTGATGCAAAGGTTTTACAATCCTGACTCGGGCCAAATATTCTTGGATGGAGTTGAACTTTCAAGATTCAAGCTGAGTTGGTTAAGGCAGCACATGGGATTGGTGAGCCAAGAGCCCGTTCTCTTCAATGAGACGATTCGTGCCAACATTGCCTATGGGAAAAAGGGAGATGTGACCGAAGAAGAGCTTATTGAGGCAACAAAAGCCGCCAATGCACACAACTTCATTGCCGGATTGCCTCAAGGCTACGATACTAACGTTGGTGAGAGAGGCGTTCAATTATCAGGTGGACAGAAGCAAAGAATTGCCATTGCAAGAGCAATACTCAAAGACCCTAAAATCCTTCTGCTTGATGAGGCAACAAGTGCGCTGGATGCTGAGTCGGAGCGAATAGTACAAGATGCATTGGACCGGGTGATGGTGAACAGAACCACCATTGTAGTGGCCCATCGCCTGACTACAATTATGGGAGCAGATATCATCGCTGTCGTAAAGAATGGAGTCATCGTTGAAAAGGGAAGGCATGATATGCTGATGAAGGTTAAAGATGGGGTCTATGCATCGTTAGTTGCTCTTCATTCAAGTTCAGAGTAATTTTGTCATGTTGAAATGTGTTTATTTGAATCACAGATAGAATTAATAATACATCCTTAGTTTCTCTTACACAAATACATTATAGACCTTTCATGTACCAGAAACAGTTTATGTTCAGAATGATAACGGAAAATTTTGCTCCGCGGCATAATTTATTGTTACTGCTGAGTTCTAGTTTGTCAAATTCATTTTCATTCCAAGAATTGCCACTGTATTTCCATTCTCACATCCACAAAGTACTTTAAAATGTACATATTTGTTATAGATTCACTCATTTTTCTACACATTGAGAGACTTTTTAACTCCTGATGACAATATATCTGACTCTAAATTCTCATGGCATCAACATATGACTTCCCATTAAGCTCCCTTGAAAAGAGTCCCTTCAAATAATCAGCCACACTGATTCTCTTGAATTTTGCTGGAGCTTCAGGAGTGACTAGGCTTGGTGCCGGGCCGAAATCACCTTCCAGCTTTGGGATGAGAAATGTGGCGATTGAGAGCCTCTCTTTCTTGGAGTTTACTGTTGCTCGATGCTCAATGCTCCGATATATACCATTCGTCACAATCTGTTCAAGTCATTTTAGTTATTTGATCAGAAGGAAGGATCTACTTTGAAAATTTAATTACTTTGGTAGAATACCTCCAAGATGTCCCCAATATTGACAACAAATGCATTAGGGAGTGGAGAGACCGGAACCCAAATTCCATATTTCTTGATTTGAAGGCCTTCCATTTCATTGACCTGGAGGAGAATTGTGAGCCCAACTGCGTCTGAGTGAGGGCAGAGACCAGTGACAAGCTCCGGCTGCGGACAGGGCGGATAGTAATTCATCCTCATAGACTGCTTCCCTTCTTCAAATAACGTTTCCATGTCTTTAGGATTCATTTTCAAAGCTTTCGCCATTTGGTTTAGAATCTTCAGAGCAAGAACTTTCAATTCTTCTCCGTATGCATCTATGGCAGCCCTGGAAATGAAACAGAGAGAGAAATAGATCTGTGAAGTTAATTTTATTCGTGTGTTCATTACTTATGAGCCTGTCAGGGTGATTTTCTCCAACCTGAATTTAGCCGGAAGCTTGGGAATCAAGTGGGGCTTTCTCAAATAAGCTGGTAAAGTGAAAACAAAAAACAGGTCTCCCCAGTCAAGCTTTTGCTCTTCTGATACAACGAAAGTTTGTCCATAGCCCTCCACGTCCCCTGGCTCCTGACTGAACTTATTCTTTTCTTCTATTGGGAGATTGAAGAATTCCTGGATTTCCAGCTTCATATTCTCCAACACTTCAGAGTCCAGTCCATGGTTGATCAACTGCAACAGAAATTCCCAGGAAAAGTTCATCATAAGAATCATTAATCTTGGCCTGGAATGAATAAATATCCAGGGCTAGAATTACCTGGAAGAAACCCCATTCTTGGCAGGCATTGTGCAGCCTATCAAGCTCCGTGTCTTCGAGGAGTAACTTCTGCATATCGATGATGGGGATTTCTGGTAAGGAAGAAAGGTTGGAGGAATTGAGATGGTGATGATCAGGGCGCACGTATCGTGGCGGAACAGTGGCCAATTTCTCTTTAGCGAGTTCTTGTACAATGGGCACCTTCAGAGAGCTGCCAAATTTTGTTAAGTTTGAAGCCATGGCTGATCTATGTATGATTCTTTCTCATCCAAACTCTCCCTCTGTATTTGTACAATTGTATTGACTATTGATGGTTGGAAACTTGGAATTGGGTAATGGCCGTTTTCAATTTTCTATATATTTATTATTTAGCTTTGTTCGATGGAGAAAGTTGATTATTTTGTTGTAGAATAATTAAGTTTTCTTTTTTTTTTCCTTTTATACGTATACACATTAAGAGTTTGTTATGTTTGAACCTCCAATATAATGTATTACGTGTCAAATTGATATTATAATTACTTGACTTGTATAATAATTAAGTTGATTCATACTTTTTGAAGTAATTTTTTAAATACATGTATTATTTTATGTAATTTTTTTTAAAAGTAAGGTCCGAATTTTCAAATTTGACATAATTGCACTCATATGTACTCGTAGACGGTGATATAGGGAGTAGGTAATGGTCATTTTCAAATCTTGTGAATATGCTTAAGTGAAAGGAAGTGAAACGTGTTAGTAGATAAGCTGATTTATATTTTTATGTACGATTAAACTTGGTGCTTTGAGAAAAAAGATTATGTATCATTATCAAATATATTTTGCAGCTTTAAATTTTCATAATTGTATTTATTAATACATGGTGAGTAAATTTCACCATATAAAGAGCTATTAATTATTCCACGCATGTTTTTCTACACTCTCATACCTTTTTATAGAATAGGAATTCTAGATTGTTCTTTGATCATGACAAAAAGAAAACAAACACGGCAACATGTTAGTGAATTAAGTGGTTAATTAATTTAACAACACAATCTTTATATTAGCGTGAGTATCAACGGTAGAATCTTAATAAATATTTAATGTTTGTATATATAAATAAAAAAAATAAAAATAAAAAATATTTGTGTTGTCAGCAGTCTCACGTCAAACAATTTTGTCCAGCAATGCATGTAATTTAAGGAAAAATAATCTTTAAATTTGTGGTTGGCATTTGGTAACCATAATCTTAATATATCTCTAGATTTGAAGTTAGGATTTGGTAATCACAACCTAATAGCTTTAAATTTGAGGTTAGCACTTGGTAAGAATAACCCAATTTTGTCTTTATTATTATTGTTTGATTTGAAGTAGGTAACACAGTGGCCCCATAGACAATGAAAATGGTGCCAATAGAATAGTTGTGATTTGTATATACCCATTTTGATGGGCAAATCCATATGTTTTACAGTTGGCGGTCGAAATGAAAAAGTTGTGTGTATTGTCTATTATGCACAAACAATTTTAAAATATTTGGAAAGATTATACGATTTATACAAGACTATGAAATGTGTGTATGGATAATTTTTTTAATTTGATAATTGAATTCTACTTATTATTTATAATGTTCTCTTAAAATATATATATATATATATATAATTTTATATAATTTTGATTTAATTTATGATTTGAACCAAATTTTGTATACCCTCTAAAAATGTGTAGAGGTGTATTGGAAATATTGGAGACAATATCGTTTCTGTTAATTTTCTTTTTATTTATTTATTATATAAGTATTTCAAGTAATGTATAGAACACATAGAAAATATATTCTGTTTGATATAACAAGAATAATTTTAAGATCTTAGTGAATTAAGCATATAATTCAATATAATTACTGACAAATGGTTAAGCTCGAAGATTAGCCAAGTCAATAAAAAATTTAAATTATGAATTTTACATGTTTTATGAATAATGGAACTAATAAGATGAGTAGTTTTTTGGAAAATTGATTCTGCAAGAATCTGAGTTTATAAAAAAATCATTGAAGGAATTGATTTTATAAAATATTAATTCGTAAAAAAAATTCTAATATTTAATTTTTTAAATAATATAAAATTATTTTTGATTTAATTATTAAATATCTTTATAAATCAAGAGAAATCAAAAAATAAATTTAATTTATGTTGTTAAACTGCATATTATAGTAAAGGTCCAAATAATTTTGGGAGCCCAGCAAGGTTTGAAAATGAATTTCCCAGAAAAAACTTATCTATTAAAGGCCCAACAAGGATACGAGAAAGGCCCAACTAATTACAGTCCAGGTTTGAGCTTTTATTACATAAATTATAAACCTTCTTTAAGCTTAAGATTCATATAAATACAAACTTCTTTGAAATTACATCAATATCTCCTAACGGTTATCGTCATGTGACATACAACTAGGGGTGTAAATGACTTGAGTCAAGCCTGAATCTAGTAGGCTCAAGCTCGATTCGTCTATTAATTCTCGAGCTCGAGCCTAGTCGAACCTAAACATCCAAGCTCAAGCTCGGCTCATTGGAATAGACGAAGGTTCGGCGAACCTTATCGAGCTTGACTCGATAAGGCTCATCATAGAGAAGCAGAAAAACTCAATTCGTATAAGTTTGGATGAACTCGGGTTTAGCTCGTATAGGTTGGATTAACTCAAACTCGTTTAAACTCAAAACAAAATCTATAATTATAAATTTTTTAAATAAGTTTGTTATATATTTTTCTAAAAAAAAAATTGAATTATTATTATTATATTGGCTTAGATTATAATTATATATGTGTATATATATAATAAAAAAGTTCGTTTAAGCTCGCGAGCTTTTCGAACTGGATATTATTGAGCTCGGCTCAACTCTTTGGATTGACGAGCTCGAGTTCGGCTCGGCTTAGGCTTGAAAAGATCGAGCTAAATATGAGCTTTCATCGAACTAAGCCCGAACTGTTTGCGAATCATCTCATCTCATTTACACCCTTACATACAACAACAATATTTTATACTTTTGCCATATTATTTTGTGAAATTAACAAGTTTTACAACCCACAAAATCTCTTATTAGGTGGTGATCGGTTTGTAGGAATAGAATTAAGTGGGAATAGAATGACTTTAGGAATGGAATGAGGTTGGGAAAGGAATGATGTTGGTATAGTTTATCCTATGATTAGTATGTACAAGAAATGAGAAAGGAATGGAATCAACTATTCCCTTCTTGATTCTATTCTAATGATTGGTAAATAGAAATGACTAGTGGGAATGGAATGAATTTTTTATATGACCAGATTATCCTTTTATAAAAAATTATTAAAATAAAAGTATTTATTAGTAAAATATTTTTTATATATTACTGTTGAATTTTTTTTTGAGTAAGTCTATAATTATGTAGTTTTAATATTACTTTTGATGTTATTCGAATTACATCAGTAAATATATGCATTTTATATATTATCAACAAGTTATATACGTTTACGCAAAAAAATATAAATATAATTCCTTTAAAATTATTATTTTTGAAGTTATAATTAAGCAAGCTCTTTTGAATTTTTTGAGAAATAAAAAAATTATAAAATAATTTATAATTAGAGTGCTTAACTTTTTTTTTGATAATGTTAGAATGATTTATTGTCCTTTTTTATAAGTTTAATTTGAAGAGTCGTCGATAGAATGGACAACTCTTCATTTATTAGTTTTGTATATATTTTTTAATAATTTGAAGATATGCGGATATAAATAATATTTTAAACTATATATATTTCATTAGCATGGATTAAGTCGATCACCTCTACTTTTTTTTATTATAAAAATTGAGATATGATAATGGAATGGGCATTTCCAAGTCCATTCCCACCTCATTCATGTATACCAATCATACCATTAAAATTACAAAAACATCTTTTGAAGTTCCTTCAAAATTTAGCAAATTTCCTCTTAAAATTTGAATTATAAATCCCACATAAATAAGTGTGAGGACAATGTTGCCCAGCTAATCGATGCAGAGCTAAAATTATAGTTAGATAAGGTCAGATGCACCATATGTGTATCGTTCAATATGATTGAGGTCAATTAAACCCATATGAAATTAATTAATTTATCGGTTAGTTCAAATAATTACTAAGATATTTAAAAAAAAAAGGTATTTTTCTTTTTGCTAAGAGAATAATGTTTCACAATATGTGAATGCCATACCATCAAACTTTTCTTACATACTTGACACTAACAAATCAAACATTTCGACTGCCATGTGACACAACAACATACATAAAGTGTGAGGTTGGAAATTTGAATCTAATAAACTTCCAGCATGCATATATATATATATATATATATGCACTATAAAAATTTAAACAAAAATTTTTGTTCGATGTTGAATTTATGCGTTTCTACCAAACATTAGGTAATAATGAGTAGTAGAATATGTGGTATTTGAGTGACATTAATAATCTCACATTCTTGTTTGATTGTGAAGATTGCATTCAACATTAGCACACACTATAATCTCCATCAATCCACTTTATTGTTTGATATGATAGATTCACGATGAAAATTATGAAATTGCCCTTAAATCTTCCTGGGCTTTCTTTGTCATTTCCAATCAAAAGCAGAGGATGTTTAAGTAATTTTATAGTTAATCTAAGGAGGTAGATTACAATCACATATCAACATACCCAACTTCAAAAACCCTTAATTTTGTAAACAGTATCAGGCCGTCCATTATCATCACCCGATCTGCCACTTCAATTTTTCTTATCAAACAAAAGATTAATTACTGCTATTAAAATGAATAATCTTGAGTAATATTCAGGATCAAGGCGCCGTTAATATATATTTATATATAAATACTTTGAGTCAACTAATTGATTTTTTGATATAATAACTTTGACGACAGAGAAGTATGTTTGAATTATTTCAATTTAGCTTGTTTCCCATATCCTAATGGATTCGCTATGTTACAAATTTGTAATTAGCTTTTAGAATTTCATATCAATAAAGTACCAATAAGCATTCGTCTTCCTCGATATTTGTTGTGCGTTTTTTGAATTATATATTTTATTTTATTTATTTATACAGACATGTTAAAATTTTAATTTCAAACCTCAAAAGTATGGACGTGGTTACGTGGAAATAATATTACTCGACCAATTAATCATTCAACTTTCATAAATTGTATAATTACTTTAATATTATAAACGCTAAAATCTTATCCTATTTTCAGATGATTGGCACATGGATTTTTTTAGTGTAAAATTGTAAGCACAATTATTCCAATATTTTGCACTTCAATTATTTTAAGTATTCATTTCTTTAATCTCCTGATTTAAACATGTCTATAATTTAAACTCATTCACTTTTTTATAATTTGAAAAAAATGTAATCATCACTAATCGAGTAATTTTTTTACTTTTATGAAAAGGGTCCAACTACATCGTCACTTAAGCATATGTCTTGCATTTCCTCATGTGTTTATCATTTATTATATTTTATTTCTAAAGATATTTTTTTTACTGTACGTCGTGTTTGTTGCTTGCCCCCACCTTCTTATTTGACCCCAACTGGATTCTCCCTTTTAAAAAAGCACTACAACCTAAACAATGGTGAGCCGTTGATTTTATTTTGATTTATTTGGTAATATATAAAATAAAATAGTTGTTTTTAGGCACTTAATTTGCATTGGATCATTGCGTTTCGTTTAAGTAACAAAAACTAATCATATAAATATATACATATATATATAAAGAGTAAAAGTCTCCTATTAATTAAATAGTATATTTGTTGTGATTATAAATATTATTTAATTTTTCAATTTTAATTAGGCAATTATTGGTGTCGGATGGTCAATTGATCTAACAGCATCATCCAAACGATTTCATATTTGAGTTTTATAATTTTGAAATCTACCGAACTCTAAATTAAAAAAAATAAAAATTAATTATTAATTAGGGTAAAAAAAATTAAGGACATTTTAATATTTAAATAGGAGGCAACATAAAAACAAAAATGGCAAATATTTGTTAGGGTTAAAAAAAATTAAGGACATTTTAGTATGTAGATAGGAGGCCATAGGACGATGGCATGGTGGATTGCTTTATGACCGGGAAGCACGACATTGTGGAGGCACAAAAATCATCTTAAGGCACGTTTGGTTTTATTTTCATTATTTTTAAAGTTTGAAAAATTAGTTAGTGAAAATAAGTTGAAAATAAGTTTGTATTTGGATGAATTATTAAAAAAGTAATGATTATGTTGATTTTAATAGGCTGTATGTGGCGAGAGATAAAAATAATGAAATAATGAAATAATGAAAATGAAAATGATATTGGGTGAAAATGTATAAAAAATTATATGTTTTATTTCTAAAATAGTAAAAAATGTGAAAATGACCTTTGAAAATGAAACCAAGCGGGCCCTAAGTGAACGCGTTTTCGAGGAATTTCTACCTCAATTCCATCACACGGGAGTTGCACTTTTCTTTTCGTATTTAACAATTTTTTTTTTAAAAATAATTTTGAATTTTAGAATCGTAATATGTATAGCACGAAAATTTAGTTCACATGTACTTTTCTAGTTACAACAATAAAAAGACAAGTAACGTATTATTGTTGCAACTTGCATGTCATATTTAATTTTCAAATTATATTGAGTTAGAATTTTTCATATTTTAACACATGAAATTATTTTCACAATGTTTCTTTTGATATTTGAGATGCACTGTATAAGTATATCAGTCAATATGGTTAAAGTCAAATAAATCCTTGTGAAGCAAGTTAATTCATTGGTTGATTTAAATAACTATTAAGATATAAAAAAAATTATTTATACACACATACATCGGATATTCGTTAAATTTAAACTTTCGACCTCACATTTTATATACGAGATTTACATTGTTAGGGCAAAAACCACTCGACTATTGTTAGGAGAATCATGTTCACTATATGTGATTCGTGAATGCAATAGGATCAAACCCTCTTTTGTACTTCCTATTATGAAATTCAATATATAAGTTTTTATTTGGGAGTTTATAATTTCATATCAATAAAGTACCTTAAGCATTCTTCTTCCTTCAACTCTGCAGAGTCCAAACTTGTAGTTTTTATAAATATTTTTAAAATTATACATGCAAATACATTAAGAATTTGTTAGAATTTAAATTTTAATTTCATACTTATAGATATAAAAATAATGTCATTCGACGAATCTATCACTTAATTTTCATAAATTATAGAATTATAAATTGATATGTATTACAAAGCACTAAAATTGTATCTTATGTTTAGACGATTGGGGAATGGAGTGTTCTTCAGTGTAGATCATAAGCACAAATTTTCCAATATTTTGCACTTCAATTATCAGCTAGGTTTAGGTTTTCATTTTCTTTAAACCCTTGGTTAAATATATACTCATTTAAACTAATTCACTTTTCCAAAATAAAAATAAATAAATAATATGCAATCGTCACTACTCTCGAATACTTTTTAATTTTATCAAAAGGGTTAAGCTACCTCGTCACCCAAACATATCCTCATGTGTTTATCATTTATTCTTTTTTTATTATTAAAGTTAATTTTTTAGCGTACATCATGATGGTTGCTTGCCCCAAATTTTATGCGATCCATTTAGATTCCCTTATTAAAAAAAATATTACAACCTAAATAATTGTGAGTCGTTGGTTTGATTGTGATTTTTTAGTATTATATGATCAAATAAAGTATTTGTTTTTAGGCACCTGATTAGCATTGAACAGTTTTGTGTTGTTTAATTGACAAAAAATTATCATAGAAATAGAAAAGAAGTAAGAAATCTCCTATTAATTAGATCGCATGATTACAAATATTAATTAATTTTTTAATTTTAAATAGATAATTAATAGTATTGAATGGTTAATCAATCTATAAATATTGTGAATTCTTTTTTATATGTTGAATTCAATTTGAAATTTATCACTCTAAATGTGTGTGTGCGCGTATGTGAAAAAAATTAAGAGCCCGTTTGTATATATTTTCACTATCCCTTTTCATTTTCAACACAAAATGCAAATAGAAAACTATTATTTTTTTTATCCATTTTCACTTAAAATATTTCTTATTTTCCTTTTCAACTCTTTTCTAAACATATCTTATCATCCTATTACTACATCAATCAAATTCAGATTTGATTTTACATAAAGTACTCACTATCATTTTAAAATTAACAAAATATTCATATCTTTTAAGAAAATAAATCTTTTTAAATGTAAAAAATATATAAATCAATTAATTTTTCAATTTTATACTTATTCTAATCATTACGTTCCAACAAAACATCCAAATACAATTTTATTTTTTATTTTCAAATTATAATTACTTTTCTCACATTTGAATTTTCACGAAAATGAAAATGAGCTTTCAAAACATAGCACACGGCAGTAAGTAATTATTGGTTAGGATTGAAAAAGATGACTACCATTTTTAGATAATGTGTACTGAAAGGTTGAATATTTTATACTGTCATTGCTTATAAAATGTACTTTAGATAAACAGATTATATATTACCACTTTCAAATAATTTGTACTGAAAGATTAAATATTTTGTACTACAATTACTTGTAAAATGTACTTTAGATAAACAAATTATATACTACCACTTATAGTAATGTGTACTGAAGGGTTAAATGTTTTATACTACAATTGCTTGTAAAATGTACTTTAAATAAACAGATTATATACTACAATTTCTTTTTAAAATGTACTGAAAGGTTGAATGTTTTATACTATGATTTCTTGTAAAATATACTTTACATAAACATATTATCTACTACTACAATTCCAATACAAATGATACAGTTCGAAGTTCTTCAAAATTTGTCTCCTTCTTCATACCCACATCTTCGGCAAACACTCTTTTTGCAAATTAAGAAAAAAAATACAAGATGAAGAGAATGACTTGGTAATAAACTGAGAAGAACAAAAATAAACCGAAAAAATAACCTGAAAATGATGAAAATAAACTAAGAAGGCAGAAATGCGGTGGTCACACTAGTGGTGGTTGCGCCGTCGGGCTCCTCGTTCGCGCCGTCAAGCTCAGTTTGCTTCTTCGACTTTTTTTTTTTTCCTTCCTATTTTGATAATGAAAGATGAAGGTAGGGTTTAGTGTTTGGGAATGGAGATAAAGGGTGTTTGGTTGTGTGCATAAAAAAGAAGTGAAGAAAATAAGTGAAAAATATTATACTTAAGGGTATTTTTGCCAAATGAAGTGGATAGGGAGTGATATCTGAAATTTTAACAAAACTAGGGAGCTCATTCTATAAAAATTTAAGTGGAGACTAAACATGAATTTGAAAAGTGGTTTTGGTACTTTATAATAAGTGCCCCTTGGATCGTTGCGTTTCGTTTAAGTAACAAAAACTAATCATATAAATATATATATATATATATATAAAGTAAAAATAAAAGTCTCTTATTAATTAAATAGTATATTTGTCGTGATTATAAATATTATTTAATTTTTCAATTTTAATTAGATAATTATTGGTGTCTGATAGTCAATTGATCTAACAGCACCATACAAATGATTTTATATTTGAATTTTTAAAATTTTGAAAATTTAATTATTAATTACGGTAAAAAAATATTAAGGACAGTTTAATATTTAGATAGGAGGCAACATAAAAATAAAAATAGCAAATATTTGTTAGGGTGAAAAAAATATAAGGATATTTTAGTAGTTAGATAGGAGGCCACAGGACGATGGCACGGTAGATTGCTTTATGAAGAGGAAGCACGACATTGATGGAGACACAGAAATCATCTTAGTGAACGCGTTTTCGAGGAATTTCTACCTCAACTCCTTCACACAGGAGTTGTACTTTCCTTTTCGTATTTAACAATATTTGTTTTTTTTTTTTAAAAAACAATTTGAATTTTAGAATTGCAATATGTATATCTGGAAAATTTAGTTCACATGTACTTTTCTAGTTACGAGAATAAAAGGACAAGTAACATATTATTGTTGCATGTCATATTTAATTTTCAAATTATATTAAGTTAGAGTTTTTCATATTTTAACACATAAAATTATTTTCATGACGTTTCTTTTGATATTTGAGATGCACTATATAGGTATATCAACCAATATAGCTAAGATCAAATAAATCTTTGTGAAACAAGTTAATTCATTGATTGATTTAAATAACTATTAAGATATAAAAAAAATTACTTATTTTTTATTCATACACACATGCATTGAATTTTAGTTAAATTTAAACTTTCGACTTGACACTTTATATGCGAGACTTATGCTATTAGGGCAAAAGTCACTCGACTATTGTTAGGAGAATCATGTTGCACTATATGTGATTCGTGAATGCAATAGGATCAAACCCTTTTTTGTACTTCCTACTATGAAGTTAAATATATAAGTTTTTATTTGAAAGTGAGTCTGTAGTTTCAGATCAATAAAGTACCTTAAGCATTCTTCTTCCTTCAACTCTGGAGAGGCAAAATTTATAGTTTTTTATAAATATTTTTAAAATTATGCATGCAGATAAATTAAGAATTTGTTAGAATTTAAATCTTAAATTTCATACATATAGATATAAAGATAATGTCATTCGACAAATCTATCACTTAATTTTCATAAATTATACAATTATAAATTGATATTATAAAGTACTAAAATTGTATCTTATCTTCAGACGATTGGGGCATGGAGTGTTTTTCAGTGTAGATCATAAGTACAATTTTTCCAATATTTTGCACTTCAATTATCAGCTAGGTTTAGGTATTCATTTTATTTAAACCCTTGGCTTAATATATATTCATTTAAACTTATTCACTTTTCCAAAATAATAATAATAATAATAATAATAATAATAATAATAATAATAATAATAATAATAATAATAATAATAATAATAATAATAATAATAATAATAATAATAATAATAATAATAATAATAATAATAATAATAATAATAATAATAATAATAATAATAATAATAATAATAATAATAATAATAATAATAATAATAATAATAATAATAATAATAATAATAATAATAATAATAATAATAATAATAATAATAATAATAATAATAATAATAATAATAATAATAATAATAATAATAATATGCAATCGTGACTACTCTCGAATACTTTTTAATTTTATCAAAAGGGTTAAGCTACCTCATCACCCAAACATATGCCTTATTTCCTCATGTGTTTATCATTTATTCTTTTTTTATTATTAAAGTTAATTTTTTAGCGTACATCATGATGGTTGCTTGCCCCAAATTTTATGCGATCCATTTATATTCCCTTATTAAAAAAAATATTACAACCTAAATAATTGTGAGTCGTTGGTTTGATTGTGATTTTTTAGTATTATATGATCAAATAAAGTATTTGTTTTTAGGCACTTGATTAGCATTGAACAATTTTGTGTTGTTTAATTGACAAAAAATTATCACAGATATAGAAAAGAAGTAAGAAATCGCCTATTAATTAGATCGCATGATTACAAATATTAATTAATTTTTTAATTTTAAATAGATAATTAATAGTATTGAATGGTTAATTAATCCGTAGATATTGTTAATTCTTTTTTATTTGTTAAATTCAATTAAAAAAATTTCACTCTAAATGTGTATGTGCGTATGTGAAAAAAATTAAGAGCCCGTTTGTATATGTTTTCACCATCCGTTTTCATTGTCAACACAAAATGCAAATAGAAAACTCTTACTTAAAATATTTTTTATTTTCTTTTTCAACTCTTTGCTAAACATATCCTATCATCTAACTACTATTACTACAATCAAATTTAGAGTTGATTTGACATAAAGCATTCACTATTATTTTAAAATTAACAATATATATAAATATATATTTTAAAACAATAAATACTTTTAAACGTAAAAAAATATAAATCAATTAACTTTTCAACTTTATACATATTCTAATCATTACTTTTCAACAAAACATCCAAATAAAATTTTATCTTTTATTTTCAAATTATAATTACTTTTCTAACATATGAATTTTCATGAAAATGAAAATGAACTTTGAAAACATATCAAACAGGCAGTAAGAGGCCATTTGGTTTCATTTTCAGAGGCCATTTTCATTTTCAGTGAAAATGCATAGTGAAAAATTAGTTAAAATAGTTGAATTTGAAAATGAAGTTTTATTTAGATGTGTTGCAGAATATTATAGATTTAATTATATAAGTGTGAAAATGATATGTATTTGAATGTTGGGTGTTTTTGTATTAAAAGTTGTGTAGTTTTTAAATTTGAATTTAAATTTATAATAATTTTGTTGTGAATGGTGTATGAGAAGTATTGAAAAGATAAAAAATGATTAATGTAATGATAGGGGTTGAAAAGGGGGATAAAAATGAAGAGAGAATATAATAAAAAATATTTTAAAAATAAAAATATTTGAAAAAATTGATATAAATAATGATACTTTTCTACTTTCATTTTAAGGTAAAACAAGCGGCCCCTAAGTAATTACTCGTTAGGATGAAAAAGATGACACGGGAGGCAAAGTTCGTACGATGACATTGTGGATTGGTTTTATGACGTGGAAGCACGAGATCGATGGAGGCACAAAAATTACCTCACAACGCGTTTTTGTGGAACTTCACACGAGAGTCACGCTTTCCTTTTCATTTTTAACAATAATTTTTTTTTTTTAATAAATATTTTGAATTTCAGAACTGCATATTGTTTAATATGAATTTTTTGTTTACACGTACTTTTCTGAATACAATAATAAAAGGACAAATAATTTATTCTTGTCAGGTATTACATAATTATATAGAACCTTCAAATTATGTTTGAGTTAGAATTTTTCATATTTCAACACAATTTTTTATAGTAACCCACGTATACATACTAAGAGCTTATTAGAATTCGCACTTCAATTATCATATTTAATTATATATGTAAGAATAAAGTAATAGGGCCAACTTGCCATCATGTCTACATTAGTGAAATAAGGCCTAGATTGGTTGTGTTTTCATTCTCATTTTCTATTTTCATTATTTTAGAATGTATTTTCATCTTATTATTGTTTTGCGTGTGAAAATAAAAATGTGATTGGTTGTGAATTATGAAAATTTTGAAAAATTAAATATAGGTTGAAAATAATATTTTAATGTAATAGTATTAATTATTATTGTTTAATTGATTGTGAGCCCCATTTTTTTAAAAAAGTAGAAAAAAATAGTTATTTAATAAGTTCGTGGATGATGATATGATAAAAAATTATTATTAAATTTTATGTGGGTCCTATTATCTTGTAATGATAGAAAAAAATTAATATTTAATTAGTTGGTGGGTTTGATTTATTTTTAAATTAATAGGTATCGTAAGTTTTTTATAGATATGAAAATAAAAATAAATTGTGTTTTCATTGAAAATTATACAAACAATAGTGTTTTCTATTTTCAATATAATGTAAAATGAAAAAATGATGCTCTAAAACACAACCAATCCAGCACTAAGTGAATGGTGGTATCTGTACATATGGTTTTTAGCAATCTCACTTCTTGATCTAACTTTTAGGATGAGTTAGATTCAAAGTCCATTTTTTGACACTGTATCAGAGCCACCCATATCCAAAGTTGAGCCATATTTTTTAACACATTGATTATTTTAACACGTAGAGTTATTTTTGTGGAGTTCCTTTCAATATTTTGATGAATAAAAAATTTAGGGGCAAATTACTCTTTTTTTCTTTTTTCAAATTTCTTGTTTTATAATAAAACAAAATTGTGAATAAATTTTTAATTTTATGTCCCAGACAAATGTGCACAAACCTCGTTTAAATCATTTAAAATTTATGGTCCCGGCATATTATGTGTCGTCGTCACACTAACTACATGACGTCTGTTAGGCCACCAATGCACAATTTTGGTCTGACTTGTTCGTATACACCATTCATCACCTGTCACGATTTACACCTACAATCCAGCCCAATTTGAATAATTTAACCTGGCCGGCAATTAGCCTGTCCTTTTCGGAAACGTGATTATTTAGCTTAATTTGTATGCCACAGAATAGTCAAACACGTAAAGCACATTTTTTATTCAAAAAAACATGCACGTTTCTTTAAACTACAAATGCCTCAAATCGACCGGTGCGCAAATTGATGCTGAGGTTGAAAGCGTCAATTCACCGGTGATCATTCAACTACATATATATAACATTTTTATTATAGTAGTTGAGTTAGTTTAACTTGTAATTTTTTTTATAAAAGAGATTACAAATTTAAATAGTAATATATCGCGAAATAATATAATTTTATGGTAGGAGGTCTTTAATTTGATAAATATCTTGATAGAATTGTGACGATTGATCTGTAATTTAAATAACTTTGCTCAAATTAGATATTTTAAAATGATAAAAAACTTACAATATGGTTGCTGCTTAATTTAGTCGTTCATTTCTTATCTTTTTATACAATAAAGAACAAAAGGTTTCAATTTCAATGATGTTGAATAATTATTTCAGTTAAAAGTCTAGTCTATTAAGGAAGAGGTAGCCACATTTTATAAAAACGACATTGCTAATGTGATCCTTTAAGTGGATGATATTTTTCTTTGTAAAACCTAATGTGTGAAAATTCTAAATTTCACATTAAGTGCATTATTAGGAAAAATTCCAAAATTTCAAATAAAAATATATAGTGCACTTTACGACCTCTTCAAATGTTCATAGACTTCTAAGACGATTATTTTTAATATTTTTCCTCTCTAATCTTTATCCTTAATTTGAAATGCTCTAGAAGTGTATACATGCATGCAAGTGTGTGTACATACATAATGAGAAATTTCTAGTCTCATCTCATGTGCTGCAAATTGAAGTCTTGTCGATGATTAGTTTCACATGAAATGAAGAGCCGTCCACTTGTAATAATTACTATATACAGCAATAATATTATAATTTATAATCATAATTATCAATTTATCCCCTCTAAGTTAAAGTCTGATTGATTAATTTGGCTTTGTGGCTGGTATTTCCACTTAGATTTTTCTGGATGTTAATTTGTATTGTGGACATACTCCACTATCCTCGACAACGTTCTCATAAGGTCGTCCCCATGGATGATAATGAACTTGTCAAGGAAGCCACTCGGAAGATACTATGTTTATATGTTATGTGTGATTATGTTTGTGTGTATAGTATTATATGTTTGTTTTTAATTGGTTTAAATCTTCTATTTCATTTTCTATTTCATCTCCTATTTCATTTCATGAAAATATGACATGTATTGAATATTTTTTTATAAAAGTATTTGATTGAGAATCAGATTCACTTGGTATAAATACAGCAAGTTAGAATAGGAGATCGAATAGGGAATAGAATAGAGGATCGAAAGTCGTATGTCATTTAATTTGTCTGTCACATGTAGAGAAAGAAACTAAGAGCCCGTTTGGATTCATTTTCATGGGTCATTTTCATTTTCAAGCGAAACTGAATAGAGAAATGTTAGTTAGAATAGTTGAATTTGAGTTGAGTTTTATTTGGATGTGTTGTAGGAAATTATAGATTTATATAGGTATATATAATTAAGTTTATATAGGTGTGAAAATGAGATGTATTTAGATGTTTGGTGTTTTTGTATTAAAATTTGTGTAGTTTTTGAATTTTAATTGAAAATGTGATGTGTGATTGTTTGAAAAAATAATATTATAATTTGAATTTGAATTTTTAATATTTTTGTGGTGAATGATGTATGAGAAGTATTGGGAAGATAAAAAATGATTAAGATAATGATAAAAAAAATAGAGAGAGAATAGAATAAAAAATATTTTGAAAATGAAAATATTTGAAAAAATAATATTAATAGTGATAATTTTTTATTTTCATTTTTAGGTAAAAATGAAAATTACTTGTGAGAATGAAACGTAACGACACCTAAAGCTTTTTGTTTACGTTCCAACAATCAAGTACAAGTAATTAAGAAACTCTAGAAAGTAGGCTTAAGATCCAATTTTCTTTTTCTCCTTTGCAATATTGCCGGCTACATGAAAATTAAAGATGGAAGGAAACTTAGTTTCGAACATATAGTTTATTTAATTTACATTTTATTCATGTTACATCAGAAACCGGTCTTGACCAATTAATACGAATCTTAAACAATTATGAAATGGATGTTGGCCAATCAAATTTGAATCACAAACAGTAATAAATAGCATAGATCGAGAACAAAATAAAGATAAAAGATTAATATAGTCCCCACTAAAAATCTTTCAGCATGCTAAAGTGAAAAATTAGACTAGGCTTCGTTCTCAAATTAATATTATTAGTAATGAAATTCTACAATATTTATTTGAACATACTCATAGTAAAATTGTGACGTGTACCTATCACATCATATATCGATATATGCATGTAAAATATCAAAAAAATTGTGTGGACAATATTGTTGGACCAAATTTCTCTTCATATTCATCCAAAAGTTGGATTGAGTACAAGTCATGAATCAAAAAAGGGTCCAAGTGTTTGAAAATGAAGATTCATTTCGGGGCCATTTATTTTTATCCTTTTTTCGCCTGTTTTGTCCATATCAATTCCCGTACATCCGCGGCCGTCGTACTTACCTCAAATTTAAAAGAAATTAAATATCTCGTGCATTATGTATATTTTGAAAATATTTCAGAGCATCAAGGGCTAACCTGGTACCTGAAGGATATATATTAATTAGAATTTTCCCAGGCCATTCCACTCGTCAAATATTTTTTTTGTTCAACGCGGCTAAGTTTGAAATATCATTTCTTCGTTCATCTCCTATATATCAAGTTAGCAAATAATTTGGGAAATTTCCAATATATTATTTTCAATTGCCAATTGCCATGGAGTACCTTGCGTTTTCACCCTATAAATACCCACTGGCTTGATACAGGCAAAGTACGTAGTAAGTCACAAAATGGAAGTAGGTAGTCTTCAGGAGATGGCCAAAAAACCCATCCAAGAAATCCCACCGTGCTATCTTGTCGATCAAGAGGAAAATAACTCATCCCCAGCAGCAGATATCCCTGTAATTGACATGAAAAGCTTGATTTCTGAAGAAAGTAAAAATGTTCAACTTGAGAAGTTCCACTCAGTATGCAAAGAATGGGGCATCTTTCAGGTTTTACTACTTAATTTCTAGTCTTTTTTTGTGAAATATAGTGAATAGTGTTAGGTTGACAAATATATACTATGATTCAATAAATTATGCAACACGTACGAAATCTGTAGTTATCTAGACCTTGTCTTCTTGGGTACTGCAGCTGGTGAACCATGGTGTCGACTTATCATTGGTGGAGAAACTCAAGTACGAGATTCAAGAATTTTACAAGCTACCTTTGGAAGAAAGGATGAAATACAAGATAAGGCCTGGAGATGTTGAGGGCTATGGCCAGACAATAATTGTGTCATCAGATCAGAAAGTTGACTGGGCAGACAGGTTTTACATGCTCACCAATCCCATCCACAGGCGGAAACCTCATCTTCTGCCGCAGTTCCATTCATCCCTCAGGTCGTCTTAATATTATAATTCCTTCATTTGTTGTACGTTCTTTCTTTAAAGCGCTGTTTAAGTTAAACGCGTTTATGGTTTTGTTTGCAGAGAAACCCTAGAGGCTTACATCTGTGGGCTGCAAAAGCTGGCGAGGGCTCTGTTTGGTTTGATCTCAGAAGCGCTTGATATTGAGAGGAGCGAAGTGGAGGAGATATTTGAAGATGGGATGCAATCTGTGAGAATGACTTACTATCCACCATGTCCACAGCCAAACAAGGTTCATGGGCTGACCCCCCACTCGGACGCCAGTGGGATCACTATTCTTCTCCAAGTTAATGGAGTGGGAGGCTTCCAAGTCAAAAAAGATGGGGTTTGGATGCCTGTGGAGTTTCTCCCAGATGCATTTATTGTTAATTTAGGAGATGTTACTGAGGTTAGCCTATTTTTAGCACTAATTATAGTTAATATATATTAAATTAAGTAGTGATCTTATATAGTTTAGTAATGAGTTTCGTGCATGCTATTGTTTAAGTGCATATATACGTTAGAATCCTATGTATGCATCTTTAGTTCTTGTTATAGATGATGGATTGCATGATGATTGGATCCTCACTATATATAATTAGTTGAGGCCATTGAGGGTTTAAAAATTCAAAAAGAAGCACTTTCTTTTCGTGTCTAATTGCATCTTCTTGTTGATCATGATATTCATGCATGTTGGTGGTTGGTACGATTGAAGAAGTGTTTGAATAATACTTGTACGTGTCACATATATAAAAATTTGCCAGGTTGGCCAATTAGTCACGTGCGTCGTCCTCAAACTCATAAGTGTAAGATTTGGTGTTTAGCTTTGACGGTCATCTATTTTCATTTATATTGTATCTCCTATTTCATTTCATGGATACATGGTATGTGTATTAATTAATATTTTCTTATAAAAATAATTGGTTGAGAATCAAATGCACTTGATATATACATGTCAAGTTGGAATAGGAGATCATAAAACACATAACGGAATAGAGGACGTAAAGTGTAAATCTGCAGTTTGGATCCTCTATTTCAATTTATGTTGCATCTCTCATTCCATTTCATGAATATATGATACGTGTATTGAATATTTTCATTTCCTATTTTATCTTATATTTCATTTCATGGATGAATGACATGTGTATCAAATATTTCCTCGTAAAAATAATTTATTGAGAATCAAATATCAAATTGGAAAAAAAGATAAAAACATATAACGAAATAGCTAATCCAAAGTACCCAAATATATTAAAGTTTAGTAATTAGTCAATAGAAACGGTTCGACTTTTTCGTTGCATCAAATAGGAACATCAATCTATTTTGGCGACACTAATTATTTTCTAACCCCAAAATACATGCATTTTGCAGATACTAAGCAACGGATTGTACAAGAGCATTGAGCACAGGGCGACGGTGAATTCAGAGAAAGAGAGGATTTCCATTGCTATGTTCTTCAACCCTAAATTCGAAGCTTTCGTCGGACCGTCGCCTTCCATCTTAATCAACCAGACGCCGCTCTTCCGGCGCATGCAAATGGAGCAGTACTTCAAAGATTTCTTCGCCCGAAAGCTCAATGGGAAAACATTCCTCGACTACATGAAAATAGAACGCGATTCTTTATCTAAGTCAAATTAATGTTTCAGTTTTGTACATAAAGTTAGTCACTACAAAAAAATATAATATTAGTGATGGAAAAATAAGTGACAATGTAAAAATTATTATTAATGATGTATATCGTGATGAGTGACAATAATTTTTATTTTGTTTAATAGTAATAAAAAAATTAGTGCTTTAGGTTGTTACTATATATGACAATCATCAGTACATGTATATATAGTACGATCAGAGACAGTGAAAATTATTGTTACGATTTGTGAAAAAGATTTCGTTGTCCATAAATTATCTCTATAATTGTGCTATTAATTATCGACAATGATAATTTAAACATAATTATTATCATTATTAAACTTGTAAAAATTATTATTACAAAATAATTTTTTTTATGCTGTTACATATTATTTTGTCAGTAATTTTTATCTTTCTTATAAATAGTGAATACAGATGTAGCCTGCTTGTGGATTTTGAACCATATTACATTATGCTAGTTGTTGAAGTTATTTTGGTTGTGATCATAATGAATTAAAGTCTCCTTATATTATTATTCTTTTCTTGAGATCAAATAAACACTAGAATTATGAGTTTCAAGATATCAAGTATTCAAATTAGAAATAAATAAAAATAATAGAGATATTTATATTTTATATGGGTAGTAAAATTATTTAATCATTAGTTAGTTTTTATTTAGCTATTCAACTTTGTTGGTTCAATAATATTATCCTCATATTTATATTTGTAAAATTTTAAAATTTAAACTTTAACAAATCTTTATATACGAATGTATAATAAAAAAGTTGCTGAGTAATTAGCTGTTTCTAATTGTATCTTATGGCAAAGATATATATTGCAAGAAATATTTTGATAACTAATTTTAGTTTTATTATAAAAGAGAGTTTTAAAAATATTTGAGTTCCAGGAGAATTATTTATCATTTTTATTATTATTTTGTAAAAACTAATTATTTTTTTGACTAAGATTATTCCTCCAGCTATTTCGCGTGTTTGACAAACCATATACATTTTAAATGAAGAACATGCAAAAGTACCCTTTTCAATTTAAAATTAATTTATAGTACAATCTTTGGCAATTATTGCGACCATTCGCCACCGACCAAAAAAATAAGAAGGGAATAGGGGGGCTAGAAAGAAAGAAAGGAAGGAACAAAGAAAAAGAAGTACGCACGACTTCTTGGGCCCAAATTTATAGCATCGCTAGATAGAGTTGTCAGTGAATTGAATTCGAATCAAATTAATTATATTTAAATTTAAATTTTATTATAAAAATTCAACTCGATGTAATTATAAGAATTTTATTAATGAGTATTATATTCGAATCTGTTGAATATTCGAAATCTGATAAAAAACACACTTTGATTTAGCATTTTTTCTCCCCCCTCCCCTTTCCCGGCGGATAGCATCAAAATATTTGATATACAAAATAAATTTAAGTCATATTTGAATTTTTAACTTCTCTCTATGATATATTAGCCCAAAAATTAAATATTTCAATACTAAACGCTTATTTTATATTACAGTATTACATAAGTAAATTATTATACATTATTATATTTGATATTTTTTTTAGTATTCCTTTTGTTTTTTAGCTAAGATTCAATATTAATAGCATAATATAGACATTAATATAAACATTATGTCAACATTATATATAGCTTGTATTTTAAAATCTTTATTAATATTACATATAAGAGTATTAATTTAATAAAAAAATATCAAAGTTTGGATTCAAATTTTTAATAGATCAAATTGCTTAATTCTATATCCGATTCATTTATTTTGAATTATGGATATTTACAATCAAATTTGATTTAGTGGATATTTCAATCGATTAAAAATAAAAAAATTTGAATAATCGAATTCTAATTAAAATCTGATCTATTGATAGCCCTGAGGGTGTAAGATGAGTCGAACCGGCTCAAGAGTCTAGTGAGCCGACTCAATTATAGCTTGATTCGAGCTCGAGCTCTCATTTAATTGTTCAAAAGCTCATGAGCTGACTCATGAGCTTTTTTATATTTTTAAATATTTTTATATATTAATTAAATAATATATATTAATAATTTATTTCATCTAATTTTAAATATTTTTAATATACTTGATATGGAACGGCCCAGTCAGGTGCCCAGGGCCCACATGCCTCATCGACTTCACTCGACCAGGTCAGCCCAGAGGCGCAGTACCAGGCCCAGTCAGGCGCCCGAGGACCATTGAATTCCTCGACCTTCACTCGACCATAGCGAGGTCGAGTCGGGGGTCGAGAACAGTATAGTACTCTGCTATCGCATTAAATGCACTGACGGGCATCACGCCTCTACATTAATGGCGCATGCCATCCTCCTCACTGCCTGACACAGCAGGCGCCGCTATAGTGTACTATCTTATCCTTGAAACCTGGAAGGGCAGTTAGCTGGAGATGTGCAAGACCGGAAAATGACTAATTACCCCTGGTCCAAAGCTATAAGGCCCCCTGGATGTACCAGGGGCATCCCAGACCTTTCCTCAAAGGGAGAAAGATATAAATATCCTCACCCTAGCCTTTTAGAGGTACGCACTCATATACACTTAGGAGCCCTTACTTCGCTGTTCGATATTTGAGGTCGATTACTACTAACTTGAGCGTCGGAGGGCCTAAGCCGAGGGCTCCTCGGCTAGCCGAATGTTTATTGTGATTGCAGGATTCTTCCCCATCCAAACAGGAATATAGACCCTTCCAGTCGAAGTCCTACTCATATTCATAGTCGGTTCTCTATCCACCGATCGAACCTGCATCATTTGGCGCCGTCTGTGGGAACTCTTGAATCCTCTATTGAAAATGATAAACACTAGGCGAGCTCCATCTGGGAGGGAGGAAAACAGGAGATCCAGCTCCCATCCCCTTTGATAGAACCCAGAGCCAAATGCCTAGGGGTCTAGCGCTCAGCCTGAGCCCGTGGTCACACTAACAATGCCCTAGTTGATGCAGCTCATTAGTGAGCAGATTTTTTTCGCAGATTTCAGCCCAATTCTCGACCGTATTAAACAAACATGCCGTGCAGCCGGAGCCGGCAGTCAGTGCCACACCCCAGCCTGCGGCGCTAGGAGAAGGCGAGGCCAAAAGAGCACTCCCAGCGACTGGGGTCGCTAAGACACCAGTCAATGGGGGGACTGAGCCCGGGACGCTTTCCTAGGGAAGCAGCCCGTCCCCCGACAAGAGAAAAGGTAGTAGACTCCATTAACCATGACGTTCGGCCCCTTCGAGCCCCACAACGCGATAGGGACGAACACTCCAGATTCAGGCCAGGAAGAAATGCATCACAGGTAGATCAACAAGAATGGGAGGAGGTGTCTCATCAGGTGCAACAACTGAACAGGCGCCTGGAGGAGATCTCAAAAAGAAATGCGGACATGGCTCTTCATCCGGACAGGCCGCAGAGGTTCAGGAGGGAGCAGGATTCACCGTTCATCCAGGAGATCATTGATGAGCGCATCACCGTCGATGCCAAGATCCCAATAGGACTCATGAGGTACGAAGGCTCCACAGACCCGAACGAGCACTTGCTGCAGTTTGAACATATGATGCAGCTGCATGGGCACAACGAATATATCCATGCAAAGATGCTGGTGACCACATTTCAAGGAGTGGCCCTTGATTGGTTTGTGAAGTTGGAATCGGCATCCATCTTTTCTTATGATCAATTATGTGATAAGTTTTTGCACCAGTTCGCCAGTAGGAGGAAAGCAAAACTCCCGCACACCCACTTGCATACTGTGAAGCAAGCGGAAGGAGAATCCATTCGGGATTTTTTCACCAAGTTCAACACAGAGGTTCTTAAGATCGACAGCCCGAGGATTGAGTTCTTAATCGACGTACTGTTCTTGGGCTTGAGCACAAAGAATGCGCCAATGCTTTGGTGTGCGAACAGCCTAGGACAATGGAGGAGCTCCTCGACCTCGCAGAAAGGTACATGACCCAGGAGGAGATGGACATGATGAAATATGGCAGCGTAGAGGTCGACAAAAAGAAAGGCAGAGAGAAAGATGATCGACAAATCAGAGAGGGGCGCCGTCCCCCGATAAAGCGCTTCCATGAATACACTCCACTAGACATACCGAGGAGAGAAGTGTTGTTCGCTATCCAGCATGATAACTTGCTTAAGAAGCCCTAGAAAATCATGAAAACCGAGGCCATGAAGAAGTCAAAGAAATACTGCCATTTTCATAAACAGAAAAGGCATGATACTGAGGATTGTTTTAACTTGAAGGACGAAATCGAGAGGCTGATCAGATAAGGCCACTTGAAAAAGTTTATCGAGGAGCAAGCCAGGAGAGAAGAGGGCAAGGCCAACCGGACTCCCCGAAGAGAAAGGTCGGTCAACCCGAGAAGAGAAGACAAGGGAAAGTGACCCGCCCAGGAACCCAACCCGTCCATCAGGGGAGTCATCGACATGATTGCAGGGGGACCCACATGAGGAGATTCCAGAAATGCGAGGAAGCAGACACAGAGGCAACTTGACTCGACCAAACCATCCAAGGTCGAGATGATTTTCCAATTGACAACCAATACTGAACCAATCTCTTTCACCGATGCAAACCTGGACCACATCGAGAATAGAGGAGCCGACCGTAAGATAGATTGCCCAGTGGTGGTCGCCCTTGAAATAACCAACTTCGAGGTCAGAAAGGTGCTGGTCGATAACGGGAGCTCCGTGAACATAATATTCTTGTCGACCCTGAACAGAATGAAATTGGGAAAGTTGAGGTTTGATTCGGTCAGAACGCCCTTGGTTGGATTTGGCGGATCTGAGATCATCCCAGAAGGATCCATCAATCTTTCCACCACATTTAGGCAGGGCCAGCATAGCCGAACTCTGATGCTCAACTACCTGGTGGTCGACGCCTTCTTCGCATACAATGTCATCATAGGTCGACTAGCCCTCAATGACTTCCGAGCCATTGTATCCACTTATCACATGAAGATAAAGTTCCCAACCTCAGCCGGAGTGGGTGAGCTTTTGTGCAACCTTAAGGATGCATGGCGCTGTTACACCATTTCTGTTGACTCCAGCGAGCAGAAGAAAGGGGCCTGAATTGAAGCCCTCGGGGGATGCCCCTGTAGCGAAACCCGAGGAGGGATATTCATCGAAGAAGAGAAAGCTGGAAGACACCAGGGTTGAGCCTGTTGGTGAATTCAAAACAATCGAGCTTGAGCCTGGGAACCCTGATAAAACCACCAAGATAGGAAGCGATCTGGGGGATCGTTTAGAATGCCTTATGGTCGATTTCCTCCGGCGCAACATTGATGTTTTTGCATGGAAGGCTGCAGATCTTCAGGGCATCAACCCCAACATCATTGTCCATCGACTCAATGTGGATCCAGCCCACAAGCTAGTGCGGTAGAAGAAAAGAACTTTCAACGCAGAGAGGACCCAGATCATAGAGGAGGAGATCAGCAAGCTTTTGGAAGCAGGATATATTGTAGAAATCCAGTACCCCTCTTAGCTTTGTAATGTTGTACTTGTCCCCAAGAATGAGGGAAAATGGAGAATGTGTAATGACTTTGCCGATTTAAATAAAGCTTGCCTAAGGATCCTTATCCCTTGCCTCGAATAGATTTATTAGTCGATTCTACTGCTGGTTGTGAGTTGCTCAGCATGATGGATGCATTCTAAGGTTATTACCAAATATTTATGGCACCCGATGACAGGGACAAAACCTTTTTTGTCGTTCCTAACGGGGTATATTGCTTCCTAGTTATGCCCTTTAGGCTTAAAAATGCAGGGGTGACGTATCAAAGGTTAGTGAATTTCAAGTTCAAAAATGAAATCGGGAAGTCGATAGAACTTTATGTAGACGATATGATTGTAAAAACCAAAAAGGCCGAGGACCATCTGGTCGACCTCAGCCACATCTTCGCAATACTGAGAGCTTTCAGATTAAAGCTCAATCCTAGAAAATGCACCTTTGAGGTTCGAGGCGAAAAATTCCTTGGTTATATGGTCAGTCAGAGGGGAATTGAGGCCAACCCACAAAAGATCCAAGCAATTCTGGACATCAGCCCACCTCGCATAGTTCGTGAAGTCCAGTGTTTGGTCGGCAAAGTTATAGCATTGGGCAGATTCATAGCCCGACTAGCTGACAAGAGCCTACCTTTCTTCAAAATACTCAGAAACGCAAAAAAGTCTAGATTCAAGTGGGATCAATAGTGCGATCAAGCCTTGCTATAGCTCAAGTAATACCTGACTTCACCACCTATGCTCGCCAAACCCAAACTAGGAGAAGTGTTACAGCTATACTTGGCAGTCTCCTCAGCCTCGATCAGTTCAGTGTTGACGACTGCAAGAGGAGGAACCCTCCGTCCGGTGTATTATTGCAGCAAGGCCCTCTAGGGGCCCGAGCATAATTATTTGGAGATCGAGAAGTTTGCTCTAGCCCTTGTCACGTCGGCCAGGAAGCTACGACCTTACTTTCAATCCCACACAATCGTGGTATTGACGAACCAGCCGCTACAGCAAGTGTTATCGAAACCAGATACTTCAGGTCGGCTCACCAAATAGGCCATCAAGCTTGGGGAATTCGACATCACATTCCAACCACGGACCGCCATTAAGGCGCAGGTGCTGGCCGACTTCATCGTTGAACAACTCAACCTGCCGATGCAGAATGTGGAAAACATCTCTATGTGGACCTTGTATGTCGACGGATCCGCAACCTCATCCGGAGGCGGGATAGATATATCCCTTCGATCCCCGCTTGTCGAGGAGTATGATTTCGTGGTGAAACTCGATTTCCTAGTCACCAATAATGAAGCGGAATATGAGGCTCTCATCGCAGGAATGCGCATGGCCACAACCCGCGGCGTCGAGCAGCTCGCAGCATTTACTGACTCCCAGCTGGTTGCAGAACAGGTTGAAGGCAACTTTGAGGCGAAGGAACTCAAAATGGCACAATATTTGGCAGAAGTGAACCAATTGAAACACATGTTCAGAACCTTTTCGCTTAGCCAGGTCCCCCGATCAGAGAACGAACGAGCAGACGCGCTCTGAAAACTAGTCAGCTCAGCGAAAGGTACCAGAGAAAGGATGATAACATTTTTGGTGGTCGACAAGCCCTATGTCACCACCTCCTATCAGAGCCTCGTCGGGTATATCGAGGAAACAACCCTCTCTTGGCAGGATCCAATCAAACTTTACCTAGGTCAAGGTACCTTACTCGACAATGAAAAAGAGGCCCGCAAGCTCAAGGGGATAGCAGCCAAATACACGCTGGACGAGCATGGCCAACTGTATCGGAGGTCGATAGTAGGACCTCCACTCAAATGTCTAGAACCCGATGAAACAAACAAGGTGCTCCAAGAGATACATGCCGGCATCTGCAGAAACCACTCGGGAGGCCGATCCCTAGCACACAAGGTCATCCGTTACGGGTATTTTTGGCCGACGTTGCTGAGAGATTCCATCGACTTCGCCAGAAAATGCCCATCATGCAAAATCTACTCGAACATTCAGCACCAGCTGGCCGCAACTACGATCAACGTTAACATCACTTGGCCATTCGACCAGTGGGGGATCAACATAGTGGGGTCGCTCTCGAAGACTTCTGGCCAGCGCAAGTTCATCATAGTAGCCGTCGAGTACTTTACTAAATGGGTGGAAGCTGAGGCAATCCCAAAGATCACCGACGTGGCTATTAAAAGCTTTATTTGGAAGAATATAATATGTTGATTTGGGTTGCCTAAGGTCTTAATCTCAGATAACGGCACCCAATTTCAAAGCAAAAACACAAGGAAATGGTGCGAGACCTTGGGGATCCCTCAACACTTTACTTCGGTCAGAAACCCGCAGGCCAATGGACAAACCGAGGTCACCAACAGAACCGTCCTCAACCACATAAAGAGTCGAATAGCGGGGACTGGATCTAGTTGGGCAGACGACCTCCCTGGTGTGCTTTGGGCATACAGGACGACGCCTCGAACAGCGACGGGCCACAGCCCGTACAATCTAGTCTATGGATCCGATGCGGTAATCCCGTCAGAATTGATCCAACACACAGCGAGGGTGATCCACTATAATCCGATACAAATGCATCAGAAAGGACGCTCGATCTAATCACTGTCGACGAGCAGCGTCAAGCTGTTTTCAGCACAATGCAGCGATATCGCTCTAAGATGGCGAACCGTTATAACAAAACAGTGCGACCCCGGAGTTTCAAAGTTGGCGACCTCGTTCTCAAGAAAGTGGAAGTGTCTAAGAACATAGGAAAGCTCGACCCAAAGTGGGAGGGACTGTATTCAGTAGTTAAGGTGTCAAAAAATAACGCCTACGGACTAGCCGATGCGTCAGGCCGTGAGCTACCCCGACCTTGGAATGCAGTAAACTTGAGAAATTTTTTTGTGTAACAGGCAATTGGCGACTTTTATATCCCCCAAAGAAGTGAAATTATCATACATTCAAACCCATGAAACAGAGTTAATCTTTCTCAACTAGTCGACCCCGCAGTCGACAAAAAGGCTTTATGCTGTCAAGTCGAGGCCTTTGCACTAAGACCAACTAGTTGACCCCGCAGTCGACAAAAAGGCTTTACGCCGCCAAGTCGAGGCACTTGCGCTGAGCCCAACTAGTTGACCCCACAGTAGATAAAAAAGCTTTACGCTGTCAAGTTGAGGCCCTTGCGCTGAGACCAAGAAGTCGACCCCGCAGTCGATAAAAAGGCTTTACGCCTCCAAGTCGAGGCACTTGCTCCGAGACCAAGAAGTCGACTCCACAGTCGACAAAAAGGCTTTATGCCGCTAAGGCAAGGCCCTTGCGCCAAGACCAAATTGTCAACCCCGCAGTCGGCAAACTAGACTTTGCGCTGCCAAGTCGAGACCCTGTACCGAAACCAAGCAACCGATTTCATAGTTCGCAAAATAGCCTTTCACATCGCGAAGTCGAGGCCTATGTGCCGAGATGGCTAAAATTGTTAACTACAATTATAATGCCCATAAACATACTCTCCAATCATTAAGATCACTCTAAACCTAAAGGCTAGCTATTATGCTAGCGGATTCATTACAACTTGCTTGACAAGAATTGCGAATGAAACTCGAAAAACATAGCCTTTATTCGATGAGGAACACGAATGAAAATTGCTTGCCACACTCGTAAGCATTCATCCAAAAATTTCGATATGCAGAACAACAAACACTCTAGTTAATACTTTGCAAAACATGTATACATCAACGAAAGCAGTTTATAACAAAAGCAAGAAAAATTACGATCGGAATTGGAATAAAGGAAAATAGAAGTCATCATTCATCGTTCACAAAAAGCCTCATTGAGGCATGTACACTTTACCAAGCAAAATAAATCAGGCCTAGCTGGAACTGTCGGCCTCTTCTACACCGGGAACAGGGGCAGGAGCAGAAGCTGGAGCAATGCATGGTCTGGGCTCGGGTAGGGCCATTAAAACAGGGACCACGGTAGTTACTGGTCGAGAAGGACCTGCTGAATCTTGTAAAAACTTCCGCTTGGGGATTGGGAAGTAGGAGGCGACATCAGCTCTCTGCTCTGACACCTCGAAGGCGAGGTCGCTGGGAAATTCAAACTCCAGAGCGACTGCTTTCAGTTTCTTGTCAATTTCAGCTCGCCTTCTCTCTTCGACAGTCAATTCGCCTGCCTCGACGACTGACTCCTCCGTGCCGCCCTCCTCGTCGGGGTACGGATGCAGTTGTTCGTCGAGTACAAAGCTCATTCACGATCGGTCCTCGGCCTGAAGCGCATAGCCTAGAAACTGTATTTGCTTAATGGCCTTTTGAAAAGCGTTCCAGGCGTCGTCCAGAGAGAACACAACACTCGCATCTTGGAAAGCTAGACTGACTAGGAACTGTTGCACAGCTTCTCGACACACCTGTGGCAGTATCCGATTGAACTCCGCCTAGGCCTCTGCAAAACATTCATTCTGGCCCGCTGATCGACCGGAGTCATAAGCCACCTGCACATCCAGCTGCAGTTTCTTAACCATGTCATCCATCTTTGTCCTCTGTTTAACAGCAAGGATGACCTGCTCATCCTTTTGCTCCAGCTCCTTAGTGATTCGGTTGACTTGCTTTTCCAGCTCGTCGACCTGCATCTGGGAAAACTCTAGCTGAGCCTTCAAAGTCTTGGCATCCCCGCTGCCCTCCAACTGCTCATGATCAGCCAGGGCTAGCTCTGATTGGTGGTAGAAATTATAGCCCAGTTGCCCAACCTAAAGCATAAAAGTCATTGACATCTGCTCGAGAAAAGTGTAAACACACTAGAAAAAAAGATATGAAACCTTACCATGTTGGCGTGGTAGGCAAACTCTCGAAGGGTCGCAGCATGGCTCAACCCCATAATCCTTTTCTGGTCATCCAAGAGCTGACCCACCATCAACACCTTCAGAGGGGCTATCCCGGTTGGCCCCGCCGTGTCCATACACAAAGAATTGTGTACGATGGGGCTGGGTTCTGCCCCGAACCGTGGAGAGTGGAACTTGGGCAATGTGAACAAGACATCGTCCCCTCGATCACCGAATAGATCATTCCCGGTCGGCGGCCTTGACCTCGCTGCTTTCCCCTTGCCTTTCCCAGCAACAATTTTCTTAGGGAGAGGCTCCCCTACTCGATCATGGGCCTCTTGCCCCGATCAGTGGGGCTCTCGCTCGCGACCACTATAGCTCGACCAGGCGAAGGATGGGGTGACGACGTGGGTGCTGCGGCCACTAGACGTGGCTCTTCAGCTGCAGCGGGCGCTCGACCAGCAGCGGTCCCTTGTCGGTTCTGTTGATTTCTTTTTGCTCGAGCCAGCGCTTCAACTTTTGATCTGTTCATAATATCTGTGCGATCTGCCAAACACCAAAATTAACGAAGATCAGAAACAAAGAATCCCACACGACATCAAAGATAGCAAACAATAAGACACACACTCTCTACCTATTTGATGATCCGCAAGAAAATCTATCGGGGCTGGTGACAGTCCAGCTAACACTAAATGCCCCTCCTCGATGAAGACAGAGGCCTCCATTTGGCCAAACTCGATCAGGTCCGGCACAAATGTGTTAGGCCAGGTTGAAATAAGATTGCCTGGTATATTGACATGCCCCCTCCACCAACCCCGGGGAATATTGAAACCCCCGCCACTCGAACAAATAGATATAATTTTTTTCACTCTTGCCCATATGAAGAAGAGGGAGTTACGAGGAATTTGCGGCGGGGTCGAGCAGTGAGGTAGTAGAACCCCGACTCGTCGGCGCTACCTGGCTTGTGGGACATGGGAAGATCAAAAAGGTTGGAGAAATTTTCAAAGCTAGTAGGTTGATTAAATAAACGCATCAAAACTATAAAACTACAAAGGGTAGAAAAACAGTTAGGCAGAAGTTGTGTGATACATACTTGAAGACCCCTGAGCAGACTAACCATGTTATCACTCAGAGGAAACCTAAGACCACATCTAAACGCGTCCTCAAAAATAGTTATGCAACCCGCAGGAGGGCGATACATTCGACCAGGTGGTCCAGGGGTAAAAAACTGATATTCGGGAGGGATATGGTACAGTTCTTTGAGACGTCTCAAGTCCCCAGGGTTAATGGTATATATTATTTCACTATAGTGACTTGGAGTAAACAGTCGACCTCGCGATGGGGGGTCTGGCTTGGCCCAGCTTCTTCCCCCCCGCGATTGTTGCTCAAGCTACTGGAACTGGAATCGTCGCTCAACGACCAGAGGCATACCTACGCCTCTCGGATTGGGTGGCCTCACTGTCCCCCCCCCTGACTACCCTCAGAGCTATATAATCCTAGCATGATTCTCAAAGAAAAGTAGATGACATGAAGTAGAAGCAGAGGAACACTTACTGAATGCAAAGGTTTAACTCAGGAACTCTTGGAAACGAAGATGTTTAGATAGGCGCTCGACTAGATGCTAATGCGGTAAAAGTAAAAATGGCCAGAGTTATAGTGGGTATTTATCGGGAGAGAAGCGCGGCAAACCAAGCATCTGCAAATGCCTGTAACCGCTACGCCGCCCCACGCGCGCCACGATGTAACCGCTCAATAAATACGCCGAACCCTGATCAATTTTCAAAAACCCTGGTCGATTATCGCTACTTCCTAACGCTTCTCATCGAATCCTCGTTCAGCCTTGCGAAGTGGGGGGACTCATGATATGGAACGGCCTAGGTACCTAGGCCCAAACCAAGTTGGCCCAGTCAGGTGCCCAGGGCCCACAGGCATCATTAACTTCACTCGACCAGGTCAACCCAAAGGCGCAGTGCCAGGCCCAGTCAGGTGCCCGAGGCCCATTGAATTCCTCGACCTTCACTCAACCATAACGAGGTCGAGTCGGGGGTCGAGAACAGTATAGTACTCTGCTACCGCATTAAATGCACTGACGGGCATCACGCCTCCGCATATATGGAGCATGTCATCCCCCTCACCGCTTGACACAGCAAGCGCCACTATAGTGTACTATCTTATCCTTGAAACCTGAAATGGCAGTTAGCTAGAGATATGCAAGACCAGGAAATGACTAATTATCCCTGGTCCAAAGCTATAAGGCCCCCTGGATGTACCAGGGGCATCCCAGACCTTTTCTCGAAGGGAGAAGGATATAAATACCCTCACCTTAGCCTTTTAGAGGTACGCACTCATATACACTCAAGAGCCCTTGCTCCGTTGTTCGATATTTGAGGTCGATTACTACTGACTTGAGCGTCGCAGAGCCTAAGTCGAGGGCTCCTCGGCTAGCCTAACGTTTACTGTGATTGCAGGATTCTTCTCCATCCAAGCAGGAATATAGACCCTTCCAGTCGAAGTCCTACTCATATTCATAGTCGGTTCTCTATCTACCGATCGAACCCGCATCAATACTATATACTATTAAATAATTACAATATATTATAATAATTATTATAATATATATTATATTAATAATTATAATTTAAATTATTTTTAAATAATTATATATATATATTAATAATTTAATACTTACTTTGATTTAGAAATTTTTTTAGTGAGTTGAGCTCGAGCTCAACTGGTATCAAACTTGTAAGCGCTCGAGTTGGAGCTCGAACCTGCAATTTTTGCCAAGCTTGACTCATTTACACCCCTAGATAGTCCTATCCTAGACATTGATTCTTACATTTCAAAAGCCCAAAAACCAAAATTGTGGGCCGTGAAACGTAAGACGAAAAACTCCAAAAAACTCCACATTGGGCCGCTAATGGGCTGGAGGAAGAATGTTTTCTTAATTTTACGAAAGCTTGAGTTTTGGCAAGGGTTGAAAATTGCTCACTTTGAATTGTTGAACCCAACACAAATACACAGTAACTGTAACAGTGTAACTCCCAAAAACGAAGCAAAAGAAAGAACCTAGAATTAGAAACAAAGGGGAAAAAAATGGTTGAAGAAACTGAGAAATTAGCGACCATCGCAATCGAAGAGGAAGCAGAAAATTCGTCATCAATGGAGAAGAATCAGCACAACGTGGGGGAGGAATCGGAGGCGGAGGAAGGAGAGATTGTCGGTGGCGATTCAGACGACGCCGCGAAGGCGATGGCGCCGCCGCCTCCGAGGCATCCGTTGGAGCACTCATGGACATTCTGGTTTGATAATCCTTCCGCAAAGTCGAAACAGGTGGCTTGGGGAAACTCAATTCGCCCTATTTACACTTTCTCCACCGTCGAGGACTTCTGGGGGTATTTTTTGTTTGAATTTAATTCATTCGATTTGTGTTGGTATTGGTGTTTTGTGTCCCCATCTTTTAGGTGTCTATCTTTATATGTTCTTGTTTTGGAATGGTTGGTTTGCGCGTGTTACTCCTTAGCTTATGTAGTTTTCTTTTATTTTTTATGTATTCCCAAAGTTTTCTGTGCTATTATGTGGTTGTGTGCGTGAGATCACGGCATGTGAGGAAGATTAGGTAAATTGGGGTCGAGAATCTTTTGAGAGCTTGTTTATGCGTGTATCACTTTTGCTATTTTTCTTGTCATGGTAATGAATAGCATTCGTGCAATTGGTTCCGCGAAAATCAGGATGCAGAAACGCTGAAGATTGTGCCCAGTATGCAGGCAGCAGGCTTATTATTGTAATGTCCATAATTAGAGGATTGTCTATGTTCCCTATATTATGCTCATACCAAAATGAGGATCCTAATTTAGCTATATCCAAACTGGGCACTGACCCTCAGATTCAGTTGTCTATAAGTACATGTGACTACGTTTGGTTTCATTTTCAAAGCCCATTTTCACATTTTCTACCATTCTAAAAATAAAACACATTTTCCAATAACTTATATACTTCTCCCAATAACCTATATATCTTCTTTCACTATTTCATTTTTTCTATCTCTCTCCATCTACAACCTATTAAAACCAACATAATCATTATTTTTCTAATAATCTATCTAAATACAAATTCATTTTCAACTCATCTCTACTAACTAACTTTTCAAATTTTAGATATGATGGAAATGGAAATTGGAAATGAAAATAAAACCAAACGGGATCATGGTTCAGCACCGGAAAGATGGCTTTCTTTTCTATATTTCAGTACTGGCCGAATTGTATTTCCTGTCTCTTTTGGGTTGATTTTACTAGACATCTCACTGGTTATTGAATGCCTCTTTGTGTTTTTGTGAATTATGTCACCATTATGTTATGTTGGCTTGGCTTGCAGTGTTTACAATAATATACACCATCCAAGCAAGCTGGCAGTGGGAGCAGACTTTAATTGTTTCAAAAATAAAATAGAGCCAAAATGGGAAGATCCTGTTTGTGCCAATGGGGGAAAGTGGACAGTGAGTTTTCAAAGGGGTAAATCTGACACTTGTTGGCTCTATACGGTATGTTTCAGTCTGTTATTTGTTCAAAATGATTATTTATTTCTCAATGTTATCAGTATAAACTTTACAGGATTATGCCTTTCTATTGAAATTTTTATTCACCTTCTTGTCCCTTTTGGATTCCATTTAGTTGCTTGCAATGATTGGAGAACAATTTGATCATGGAGATGAGATTTGTGGGGCAGTTGTCAATGTCAGAACAAGGCAGGAGAAAATTTCCATTTGGACAAAGAATGCTGCGAATGAAGCTGCCCAGGTTTGTTTGGGAAGATTGCATTAACTGTTCCTCTTAGATTAGATTCCCATCAGGATATGATTGATTATTCTGATAATTTTCTGTACTTGTTTTGGGTCAGCCACAGGTGTATTCATGATTATTTGCCACCCGCAAACCATTTTGCTATAGTTTCTTAATGTTTGACGAGACTATAGAACCTTCTCCCTTGAGATTTTGAATAAGTATCTTAAAAACTTGTAGACATGTGGAATTTGCTAAATGACCTGTCACTCTCTATACTTGAATTATTATTGCCATTTTCGTGCTCAAGTGATTTGGTGGCTCAAACGAACAGGCAAAGTTTCCTTATTGAAAATATCTTGTTTAATTCATGCATGCTAGGAAAAATGCTGGCTGCTATATTTGAAAAGATTTAGCCCCTAAAGTTTTTTTGTCCATGCTTGAATTGCACTGAAGGTGACCTTATCAGGAAGAGGATCATCTATATGTTGAGAGATACCATTGACTCAAGAAAGATTCCTGATAAGATTGAAATGAGAGTGGCGGTATCACAGAATCCAGTTCTGAGTGCTTAGTTTTCTGTGAAGAGATTGTGTAAAAGATGATTTCTTTGGCTTTATGCTTGATGCGAGCCGACTATATATACAAGAAGTTGAAATTGATTAGTAATATGTTGAAATCATGCATGCAATGAATTTTTCTGGTATACTTGCATCTTTTGTGCCTTTGCTTTTTTGTATATTTTCCAGAAGTCATGCATTATTACCCTGCATGTCCTCTGACATTTTCCAGCTGAGCATTGGAAGACAATGGAAGGAGCTTCTGGATTACAATGATACAATTGGATTCATATTCCACGTAGGTTTTCCTTTTAGTCATTGTTGATCTTAATTTTGTGGTATCTTATGCATCTTGTCCTCCAAGAGATTAGTTGCCATCTCTTCTAATGCAGGATGATGCTAAGAGGCTCGACAGGGCTGCCAAGAATCGTTATACTGTGTAGTTGTTCAATGGCTCAATCCAAGCATGACCAGTGGCCTGGCTTGGCTTACCTTAACACACACCCGCAGGCCCTCTTTGGCATTAAGATAGTTGTTGTTGCAGTTCAGTATTGTCTTGTATTTTAGACAACCAATTCAATATTTCTGCTTATTATTGTATTCTGAAAGACCCCGCCAAGTTTCTACTGATATAGAATGAATGATGCAATCAAGTGGAATTTTTTGTTCCTCTCCTATGTTTGTGTGCTGGGGATTGATTTGAGCATTTCTTTAGATTAGTTGGGACACTAGCATTGAGCGTAATTGATATATAATGCTTTTGTAAAGATTATGGTGCATTATATGTTTGGGTTTCAACTATCCTGTTTTACGGATCTGATTCCTTATCCAATTATAACATGTAAGTCTAAATCAGCATATAGATGGAGATTATGAAATCCTTTGTTTCTGCATAGTTTTTAAGAAACTTAAATCAGCGATCAAATCTGTTTCAAACTTCTCATGATTAGTTTCAAATCTGACATTCTTTAGAAATAAAAAGCAATTTGATTGCCAACTAACAGATACATCTCTCAAATGGATAATTGTGAATACCAAAAAAGAGAGAAGTTTTACTTGTAGATACATATTCATTATTGATTCTGCAACCACCGCTTACGCTGACTCGAATTTTCGACAAATTTGCTTGCAAGAATAAGAATTTACAACCAATATACCCATTTGCACTCTAGATACAGAGATTAAACAGCTTTCAGCAGTAGCAGAAAAAGAATAAAAATTTACAGCTCATTGCGAGGTTTGGGCAAGATTTCTAGGATAGAATTTCTCCCTCTTCTCCATCCAGAATTGTGTCTTCCTCATCTTCTTCCAAATAATCATCCTTGATATAAAGCCCAAATCGTTCCAGAAGTTTTCTGGAGTAAATGCCTTGGGCCCCATAACATAAAATCTCCAGTTCTTCTAAGATATCTGCATTTTCATCTATCACCACAGTTTTTTCCATCTGCGAAGATGGGAAATTCTAAAATGTCAATATAATAATTCGAAGCTAAGAGGTATCCCAACAGAAACAAAATTATTAGCCCAAAGATGACCGATTAACTATACCTCTTCTAACGCCATCCTTGCAGCCGCTCTCTCTCTCTGCCGCATCTTCAAATTATCTTGCTCCCTCCTCTGTGAGGCTGCTTTGGCAGCTCGGATTTCTGCCTCAATCCTGGCTTTCTCTGCAAACCACAAGACTAGCTTTAACATAAAAGACAAAAAAATACAAAAGGAGAGATAAAGAGATGAAATGTGACTATTGAAGTCATAAACGGCATTGTATCCCTCAAGCAAGGACAAATTTGAATGAACCAACCTGCATATAAATGCAATATATAAGATCAATCATAGATGTTGAGGTCACCTTTTAATTGTTCCCTTTCCAGTCTCTCTCTTTCTTGCTGCATCCTTGAAGGATCAGACTTCTCACCCTAGACAATGATGTCCAGAATACAGCATAAATGATGTAAGCCCAGAAACCAATTAAAATGACAAAAACAACCTGACACGATTAGAAAAAACTTCAGCAAGAAGAGGGTGAATATCATTACCTTGTCCGTACCCACCTGATGTGTAGCTTTGAAAATAGTATCTGCAAAGCGGCTTTTTAGCATTGCAACACGTAAAGCCTTCTTGGGCGACATTTGGCCATTCAATGAAGCCCCACCTATTAAGGAGTAAAACAATTCAAATTCAAACCAACAAGGAAAGTATACTATATACTATTAAAATCATGTTGACCTCTGCAGCAAAGGAAAACAAGGGGGCAGACATGAATACAATTGTGCATGTTTATGTGAGCCGATACCGAAAACAAGAAGGTATACATGGATATAAATCTATGCTTATACGAGCCGACGTTCCATTATTAGTAAAAAGACAAGCATTAGAAAATGAAAAACAAGGTACACTTTAATAAGTCCACCTCTACAAAAATCTTACCTAGTTATACCTAATAAAGTTAATACAAAAAGTGATACCGAGTTAATGCTTATGAAGATGCACATAAACATCATATAGGGGATACATTATGTAAATTAAGCTACCTTCAGAAGAAGAAGTTGTAGCAGGGGTTGCAAGGCGGGAACTGTTTTCTTCATTAAGAACAACTCCAGGCCCTTGAATCATTTGCAAGCATGTCATGCTCAAATAATCAAAAGCATTTGAAGATGAACATAATCTATAACTATAAAATGTTCTCACCATCAGAATCTAGACCAGAATTGCTTGTGCGAAACGCCAAGGAACATTTCACCTCACAATCCTGTAGATCAGACAAAGGCCATATCAAAACCATTTTGCATCATTCATACACTAAATTATTCTAAAATGAACTTGAAGCATCACTAGTTGCTGATGCTTACAAGTTTAGAATCACCACAAAGATCTTGTTCGGATGATCTCTCCGAGGATATATCTGAAAACAACAAATTTGTTGTGAGTTGTATGATGCCAAAAAATCCAAGCATGCAGAACTAACGGAGTAAGAATTTAACTTACCACTTGCAGATGCTTGCGCAGAACATTTAGCTTTGGCAGAATCAATTGATTGTCTTTGATTGGCAGATGCACATGCACTTTGACTACAATGTTCTGTGCCAATAGACACATGGCCAATTAGCTCCTAAAAAGAGCCAAAAAGCAGAAACATTACTCTGCCACTTCATACCTTTGTGGACAGCTTTCCTCAACGAGAAGCACCCATTTTCTGAAATTCTTTCATGCTCAACCTGTTCAAATGAATAAAAAAACTCAAGCATTAGCATGTCACTTGTAACTCAAGACACTACTATGAAAAAGATGAAGACAATAAATGGGCTAGCTGGTAGAAGAAAGTCATAATTGAGCACCAATTCTCCAAAGTAAAATATCTGCCCAAAAGGATATTACACTTACTTTTCCATCTCTTGGATCTGAGAGAACTTTACAAATTTCTCTTCTCAGCTTCCATAAAATTTCATCATTGGTCGAATCAATATATGAATCAAGCCTTTCTTTGTTAAGACCAGTCAAACCGAACTTTTGAAATATAGTCTGCAAATTCCCCATCATCTTTCTGTTAAATGCTTGTGCAAGCTCTACCCTGAACTTCTGTTTTTCCTCGAAAGGCATTGACTTATAGGTGCCAAGTTTAACACGCAAGGGAGCTTTGTCAAGGCTAACTGGCTTCGTGTCTTGTCGATTCTTTTCCACAGTTTTCTTGGTATCTTGGCCATTTTCTTCCATATAATCAACAAACCCAGCCTCCTCAACATTCTTTTTTCCAAGCCTCAATTTTGCCTCCAGTAATGACCAACTCCTACTGAAAATACCATCCAATTTCTTTGCCCAGTTATAAACGGGGTGCCCAGGAGGATTATACAGCAGTGCATTGGAAAAAGTTAGTCTCACATCAGCAGCAAATTCTTCAGCACCTAAGTACATATTGCCCTCTAGTTTACATTTTATCGTTCCCAAATCCATTGGTTCAGCAATTATTGAAAAGTAATCAGGAATTTTCAACTTTACTGGATCAACTGGCTCACTGAAAATCCATCCAGCAGGGTGATTCATCAATTCCTTCAAAATGTTACCACAATGGATTTTGAAATTGCTGTCCATCTTCTGCTTTTTCCTCCTTTGACCATCAAGAGACTTCTCTGGTCGCCGCTTGTTAGAATTTGCCGGCATAGATGGCTTCACCAAAACATTTACCTCAGAATGCTTATTTCCACCTCCGGTAACTCTGTCTCTTTGTCCATTCTTTGCAATAACCTTCACAGTGTTTTTGTGTGACTTATCTTCTAAATCATCACGCATTCCTTTGATAGTTACTTTGAACTTCAACTTCCTCTGCACTGTTTTATCCTCAGCCAACATGGTGAGAAACTGCATCAGAATTTCAGCACAGTTTCAGACATCATAACCATTGGCATCAATGATACACTAACTCATATCTATAATTTGATCACTGAAAAGAAAAAAAAACACCTGGAATCCTGGATTAATCAAAGAAGTAAAAAATCTCTATCACAAATGGCGCAAGTACACAAGAACCTAAATATAACCCTAATAATACAAATTATAAAAAAATAACCATTGCCATCAATAACAGAGTGCAGTATAAATTGGGGAGAAAAAATCATTGATTACAGAGAGATATAAAAATCATATCTATAATTTCAATCTCAAAAAAGAAAACACTGGATTAATCAAAGAAGAAGAATATAGAGTCCCCGTCACAAATAGTGCAACAACACAGGAACCCTAGATCAATATATATATATATATGTGCCTAATCATACAAATTATCAAAAGATAACCATTTGCATCAGTGACACTCTGAAGTATAATTAGAAAATCATCGTTGACTACAGAGAGACATAAAACTCATATCTATAATTTGAATCATGAAAAAGATATTAAAAAAAAAAACTGGATTAATATAAAAAAATGAAGGATTTTAAGTCTCCTTCACAAATACCGCATCAACACAAGAACCCTAAATCGAAATATATATACATGCCCCTAATCATAAAAATTATCAAAAAATAACCATTGGCATCGATGACACACTAGAGTATAATTATGAAAAAAAAAATCAATGACTACAGAGAGACATAAAACTCATATCTATAATTTGAATCACGGGAAAAAAAAAAAAAAAAACCTGGATCAATTAAAAAAAATGAAGAATATAAAGTCTCCGTCACAAATAGCGCCCCAACACAAGAACCCTAAATCAGAATATATATACCCTAATCATACAAATTATCAAAAAAATAAAAAACGGGAGAAAATTAGGGTTCGTCGAGAACGTACTCAGAGAAAGCGAAAGTACGAAACTGCTAGTGTGGAAAGGCAGGATTCCTGAAGGAGATCAAATTACTATTGAGAGAAAAATAATTCTTAGATTGAGAAAGGCGAGAGAGGGTATAGGGTTTTAACGCCACACTCCACACTTTCTATAATCTTTCCCCCGCGTTTTCTCGTGTTCCGAATTTACCCCTGGGGCTTACTCGTGGGCACAGTTTCGCCGTTCGCGAGTCATTGGTTTATAAATTTTAACATTATGGTAAGTTGTATGACAACGGACAGATATTTCCATTCTCACATATTTTTACGAGAAAAAGAAAAGAAAAAGTTAGATGACTTATTACTTATTTTTCATAATTTAAAAACTTATATTAATGTAATAAATAAAAGTAAATTTAAAAAATCAATTTAATCATTTTTGTGAAATAAACTTCTCAACTTTTTTTCTTTTTCTTTTTTTTAACAATTTATCTACTCTTTAATTATTTTATCTTTTACGAACCAAATGTGAGGTTATTTTTGACATTGCATATATAATCGAACATCAAATAAAATTATGTTAGGTATCATGCTAAATCCCAATCACTCCTAACAAATAAAGTAAACTTTTGAGGATAAGGGGGTTTGTTGCTTGAGCCCCAAGCTTAACAACGGATTTAATCACGAGGTTAATTACTCTTAAGGGCTTATCCCAGTTTCATATATATATATATATATATATATTATGGAATAAATTTCATTTTTCAATTGTACGTATAATGCGATTCAAGGGCAATTTGTTCTTTTCAATTTGTCTTTATTCGCTTGATAATATGCTGGTCTGCCCCTAAGAATTTGGCTCCGCTAAACTAGTTATTTACCATCCCATACAAAATATGGGACCATTTCTTTCATGCTATTGCATTTAGGAGTGCTCGTTAGGTGCGAACGAGTGGAGTTCGAACTTGAAATAATTCAAGTTTGAGTCTAGTTAAATTGAGTTCGAACTCTAATTCGAACTGATCTCGAACTATTTGTATTTAGGTTTGAGGTTCACAAGCCAGTATATAATTAAATATTATTTTTTATTTTATTAATAAATATATTATATATATATTTTTTATTTCTAACTCGAGCTTGAATTTGAGCTTGTAATTTTTTACAATTTATTTGTCAATTCGAATCGAGCTCGAGCTTAAAATTTTAGATTCGTCAACGAAAAGTTTGCCCAAACTCGGCTCGATTCGATCGCATCCTTAATTGCATTCCCATTGCGAATTCCTTCATTTTTCACATGTGTACTTAGGGATTTGCTGGATTAGTCTTTGAGTTGTGTTTTAATTGTGAATTTGTTTACCATATGTTTGGACCTAGGATTTTAATGAGAGAAATAGTAATATATATATATATATGTATATATATTATGCTTCAAATGATATATTTTTATATTTTAATGTTTGGGTATTTATGGCTTTGTTTGCTTATGTTTCCCTGGAACAATATTGTTTTGGAGAAGCATAAACAAACATATCCCTATTTTCCCTCCAAAATATACATTCTTTAATATATACATACATATATTATATATACATCATATATATTTTATTATTATTCTAATATTAAAAAGATAACTCAATTCCATTTTTATCCTAAAAACCAAATAAAAAAACATTGATTTGATTGCTACAATAAAAATGTTTTTTCCAAAACATAAACAAACATACCAAAAAATAACTTTCACATGCATTTTTCAATACTTTATTCTCCCAAAACACATAATAAATACATAATAAAATCGCACAAAAAACATTACCAAACATTCCCTATATTTTTCTTTTCTTTTTTCGTCACTGATTTATTTAATCCAAAGATAACATCAGGGGAAGATGAAGAAAGGAATTCATCCTCAAATGCTGAAAGGAAACTTTTGACATCAACTTGTTTCTCAGCAACAGTTTTGCATTACTTAGGCCAATTCAAAGGGAAATCATAGAAAATTCAATGCTACGCTTTTGCTACTGCTCAAGTTGCAGAAAGGCCAGAGATTTGGAGTCCACGTTGTGGCAATTCTGCTACAAAGTATTTCTACCCTGAAAAATGTGAGCTCTCTGACTGGAATAAGTAAGAATGTAAGAGATTTTGACTCAAATTCACTTGTATATCTTAGGGGAAATAATTAAGAAACCCATAAATAATCAATCCAAAAGTGTGTACCTTCCATAAAAATTATTTTTCATTTTCCCACACTCGACAAATATTACATCCCCTATTTATTTTTAAGGGAATGAAATGGCCATTCTTTATAGAGAAAAGCTCTGAATTTTCACTAAATTATGTTTTTCGCATTAAATGCGATTTCCCAGATTAAATGCTAGATCATGATCTATGATTTGTTAAAGGGGGATTATCAAATAAGTACTCATATACTGTATAAAAGATGAAGCATGCATGAAATATTTTTATCAACTAGGACACTATGTACAACAAATCAAACACAGAAATACGCTTTTAGACTCCCATGAAGTTGCCCTATATAGGTTTCGTGCTATCACTAGTTTTGTGATGAATCAGGAATATTTGTAAACCAAAATATTTGTGAATCAAACAGTGCACTTATCAACTTTTTCTTACACTCAAACAAGAATTGCACTGAACACCTCCAAGGTGGAAAATGAATTGAAAAAATGTAAAAGCTGCCTCATGAGTTATCTGCAGATGGTATCTTGCAGTAAAGGTACTGTCCATATCAGGAAGAGGATCATCAATATGTTATAATGATCATTGTCTTGAGAAAGATTCTTGGTAAGTTTGTAATTTACAGTCTGAGATTTTGAATACAGAGATTGTATAGCTCTCCCCAGCAGTTGAAAGAAAGGTCATCTATACATAGCTCATGTATAACATCAGACAATCTTTGGGCAAGAGTTCTATGATAGAATTTCTCCCTCTTCTACATCCAGCGTTGTGTCTTCGTATCTTCTTCTTTTTCTTCCAGAATGATCATCGTGGATATACAATCTGAATTGCTCCAGAGGTTTGTCTTGAGTCCCGCAACATAACATCTCCAGTTCTCTCAACGCATCTACATTTTCATCTATGACAGCAGTTCTCTCCATCTGCAAAAATGAAGTGAGGAAACACTAAATGTCAATATAATAGTTGAACGTCAAAGAAGGTACCCAAACAGCCCAAAGATGACTGGTACACATTACCTCTTCTAATGCCTTCCTTGCAGCCACTCTTTGTCTTTGCCGCTCCATTTGTGAGGCTGCTTGGTTTTCTGCCTCAATCCTGACTTTCTCTGCAAACCATGAAACCAGCTTTAATATAAAAGACGAACGGAGAGAAAATGGGAGATGAATATATAGATGAAATTATGACCATTGAACGAATCAACTTGCATATAAATGCAACATATATAAGATCAATCAAAGATAATTACCTTTTAGTCGTTCTCTTTCCAGTCTCTCTCGTTCTTTCTGCATCTTTATAGGATCAGACTTGTCAACCTAACAATGATGCCCACAATCCAGCTTAAGTATAAAGAGATTAAGCCCAAGAAACCGGTCAAAATGACAAATTAACCAACCTGCCATGCATTAGGAAGAACTTCTGCAAGAAAAAGGGTGAAAATCATTACCTTGTCCAGAAGCATCTGATGTGTAGCTTTTAAGATAGTATCAGCAAAGCGGCGTTTTAGCATTGCAACACGCAAAGCCTTCCTGGGCGATATTTGGCCATTGAAAGAAGCTCGGCCTATTTAAAGAGTAAACAAAAAATTTCAGATTCCAATTACCAACAAGGAAAATATATATACTAGATACTATGAAAATAAGGAGGTACACATAGATATAAATACATATGTTTATACGAGCCGACGCCCCATTAGTTTTGTAAGAAGACAAACATCGGTACACTCCATAAGCCCACCTCTACCACAATCTTATGTGATGAGAAGAGCAGCAGCAATTTGTGTGCGGAAGCTAGCTTATGTTTTTCGGGCTCAAATGTGTGGAAGCGACGGCATAGAGTTTTGAACCAGACATCCTTAACTAAAGATCCAAAGTACTGCACTACGACGTCGGAATGAACACCTAGGTTTTGGACGCCGTACTCCTTGGTTTCTGTATTGATGTTTTTTTTTTTTTTTTTCATTTTTTTTTCAAATAAAAAAAATAATACAAAAAGTAATACCTAGTTAATATTCATATACAGAAGGGTATAACTATCATATAGGAGATAAATTATGTATATTACGCTACCTACCTTCAAGTGAAGCACAAGTTCTGGCCGGAGTTGCAGGGCAGGGGCTGTTTTCCTCACAGGGAACATCTTCAGGCCCTGAATCATTTGCAAGCATGTCATGATCAAATAATCAAAAGGGTTTAAACATGAAAACAATCTTTAACTATATATAAGATTGTCTCACCATCAGAATCTCGGCCGGAAGTTATCGGACGCTTCTGAACAGCTTTCTTTGATGAGGGACGTTCGTATTTCGAAATTCTTCCAAGCTCCATGGAGTGTCCCATATTTTTTTCTTGTTTTCAAAATTCAAAGCTAAATAAAGAGAAAAAAGGAAGAAGATGAAATGAATAGTAATATACAAGCAATTAAGCAAATATGTAGATAAAGATATAATTTTCAACAATTCTAACCCTTATAGAATTTCTAATTTATTAGATCTCCTTATCCATATCACATTCAAAATTCAAATCACTTCTTCTATTATATAATGTACATTCAAACTTTCAAATTTCCAGCAAAATATTTTCCTTCAAAAGTCCTCAACCATTCCCATCCTTCGGAAAAAAAAAAAGAAAAAGAAGAAGAATTCCCAAAGATCACTAGGAAATTTTGACACTCTCGATTCTTGTTCACTCTTCTAGTAAGTATGATTCTATATTTAAATTATAATTAAAACATAAATATTTTTTAAATTATAATTCGTAATGTTTGTATTTTTATGCATATAATATTTGTGCAGCTGAAGTTGTTGTTTAGACAATACCTGTAAAATTTCACTCTTAAATAATTTTTCTTGAATTTTATAAAAATTCTAAAAATTTCTTGCCAGATTGAATAGGGAATCTAAATAGTTTCTTTCTAAAAATTTATTACACATTAAAATGAAAGACTTTTTTAATGAAATTTTTTTTTATGAAACTTTGATGTGTTTAAAATATTGCTGTAAAATTTTAAAGTCTCAGTCCTTGTAGTTATTCTTTTAAAAATCTTCAAGTATAACAACCTCAGTGCTTGCCGAGTTGGATCATTATCTTGAATTTGAGGGATTTGCTATATATGATAATTGAAGTATCTTAATTTATTAATTTTTGTAAAACTAATTTCAAACTTTTCTAGAATAATCCATTAATATTAGAATCCAAAAGTTTTATTTTATTTATGAAATACATTGATGTGCTATGTTAGAAATCTTTCAACAAAAAATGCCCGTTTGTTTTCATGAAACATTTTAATGCATTTTTCTCTTAGTTCCAAATTGAACTTGGAAAAGCTTTCAACAAATAAATTATAGATTTATCTCTTAGGTTCTTATAGGATTTTGAATCACCTTTATCAAGTCCTGTAGTAAAAGTTATACTTTAAATACAACCAAGTGTCACATCAAAAAATTTCCTAAACACTAGAAATCTGTTTTGCACTACTACTGCCTCTTGAAATCGATTTTTCTCCCTAATATTAGCCAATGTAGACTGTATCATAAATTTAAAAGTTTTAATATTCTTTCTTGACTTTGTAATACCTCAAGAATCTAGCCAATCGAATATTTAGAAAGAAAGTTATGGGCGAGTCAACAAAATACATATGAAAGAACAAATTCTTAATAAGTTTTACGAGTATGTACATACTAGGCTAATTACATATAGAAACTTTTTGTTAGTATTAGTTTTAGAGTTCATTGATCATTGTCTTGATTTTCTTTGATGAATTTGAGATTGAAATTCATGGATCAAATTAGAATGTTAATTGACTTGAATACTACTTTATATCAACAGGTGTTTCAGGACTTAAGCTATTAGGGTCGGTCCTTGATCCTATTGATAAGTACAGTAAGTGCCTAAACTTACATATAATATATAATAATACCTTTCAAAATGCAGAAGGTTATATATTGTAATGCATTCCATGAAACTTTTCTTGAGCTTACATTGCACTATAATTATATTTCAGCACATGAATTTCTTTACTTTATTTTGTGATGCAAGAAATGCAATTTCTTTTAAAGCCATTGATATTATTTTAGCATGGTTTTAGGTTAATAGTTAAATACGATGATCAACACTAATTACTGAATTTACTATTACTGCTACTGTTATTGTTAATTGGATCCAATTTGTTTCGGGTGTGCGAAGGACTTCACCGGGCGGCTACGAGCTTGCCAGTTGAACCCCAAGCCCCCATGGCCTAATCCCCCAAGTGCACAATATAAGCTATTTGTGGCTGACGTGGGTTGTAGGATTTTCCAAGGACTTAGGGTCGTGCACCATCTTGTAAGGTTGTACCTTGCCATGAGTGATAAGGGACTGTTACAATGGGAGTAATAAGATTGATTGGCTACAGCAAACACTGATTCAATCCTCGCATTTAATTATTGGCCTATTAAAAATGTTTACCGTTATATTCCACTTTACTATATCACTATCTTCTTGAATGTTAATAACTCTTTTTTTCACTGTTATTCAAGTGTTTATAACTGTTTCTCACTAATTTTCTCAAATGTTTATCACTGAGCATCTTTTGGTCATGATATATTCTTAAACTCACATTGCACACACTTGGTATTCACTGAGTTCTTTAGTCATACTCTATTTTTCTTTAACTTCATTCAGGCAGACCTAGACCCTAACCGCAGTGATAAGGTGGACTTGGTTTCGATGAGAATAAAAAATGAAGTATTTTGGGACTTTTGTAGTAGTCTTAGCATTTGATGATGTTAGCTTGTTAGTTTCCTTATGGATTTTAGTTGAGGTTAGAGTATTGTTATTTGAGTTTTATGTTGCAAGATTTATTAAATTTATTTTGTATCTTTGGTGTTCTGTTGTTTAAGATTATGATTTTGGGTTAGATAACCTCTATTTTTTAGGATTGAATTCCACGCATTGAAACTAGACTACATTGTTTGATTTTGGGGCGTGACACTCCCCCTGTTCGAATGAACAAAAAATCATGCATTGGCACTCACTTGGAACTCAAGAAACTATATATTCCAAGAAAGATTAAGACAAAATAATCTAAACCAGAATAGATTCTTTTTGGTAAAAGTAGAGGCATGATCAAATGACAACCGACCATGATCAAACACCGTTTTCCGCCAATTATCTTCCCAAAATATATATACAAATATATTAATCATTACAAGTCTACACAACACAAAAACACATACAATTTCATTTCGAAACATTTTTCAATAATCTCAAAAAAAAAAAAAAAAAAAAAATACCATTATCGTTTGGCTGACTAATTGCCCAATCTCTATTGTAAACGCTCGTTCTTTGTGAAAAGGCATTGAATGATTCTTCAATCATGCTTCAATTGTTATAACATATATTTGTAATTTGTATTTGAGTTTGAGTAATGGACGGAAAAGTAAATATATATATATATATATATATTTTACTTTATTAAAAAGAATACACCTAAAAATTCAAATCAGAATTTGAGGAAAAATATAGAGAAAAGTCAAAATGTTATATATATATATATATATTAAAAAGTCTTTTTTTTTTCAAAGAATTAATGTTGGATAAAAGATAAATATTTATTTATTTTTATATAAAAAATAGTTTCAAATTCTGACAAATTGGGATTTTTTATTATTGATATTAATTTTTTAATTTAGTCAATGTTAGATAAGAATTAAAATCAACACCAATTAGATCGCAATCCAACTATCAACAGTTGAGATAATATGGAAGGCTTATAATGTTTCACAATAACTATTTGGGTCTGACCATTAAACGAGCTTCAATTATTCAAATTCAATCAAATGACTTTCGCACTTTTGATCAACTGAAGCAAGCCTCGCCATAGTGTCAGGCAAGTCAAACCAAATATTCCCCATTCCTTTCTAAGCATATAAAGGGACTCTATATAGTTTTCTGAAGTACAATTGAAATTTCCAAATGCTTTTGGGATAAAAAGATATGATTAAAAAAAGTTCTCTTTTTAAATTATAAGAATGAATGGGAATAAAATATTATTTAATCTGTCCTCATGACTCTTTTGGCTGACTAATTGCCCAACTCTGTTCTAAGCATTTATTTTTCTTGAAAAGGCACTGAATGATTCTTCAATTATCTCGAAGTGTTATGACTATCAAAACACATTTTTTGTTATAATATATATTTGTAAATTGTATTTGAATTTGAGTAGGAATACGTTTCTCCTACATTGGATTTAAACAAAAATTCACCTAAAAATTCAAATCAGGAATTGAGGGAAAAGATATAATGCATTCAGCAATTTTTTCTTACATACAAATAAGAATTTCTCAAAACACCTCCAAAGTGGAAAAAGAATTGAAAAATGGAAAAAGCTGCCTAATTCCAACCTTACCCCTGGGACTTACTTGGCGGCACAGTACGGCGTGTCATGGTTTATGATTCATAACATTGTGGGAATGTGGCCTATTTACTTTATCAAATTTTTAAAGGATGTTTAAGAAGACGTTTTTGTCTTTCTAACAAATAGAAGTAAGAAGCCAAAAAAAATACAAACATTTGTTTCTCATATCTGACGATTCATTTGGAACAATTCATAATTAAATGAGTAAAATATTTTGAAAAAAAAAAAAAAAGTTATATTACAATGGATAGTTATTTTTCATTCTTACATACTTATGAGAAAAAAATGTTAGATAACTTATTACTTATTTTTCATAATTATTATCTAAATAATTTCTTATACATATCTATATTTGGATTTTGCAGAGTGTCTTATTAGATAGTTAATCCCCGTATTCCGCAAATAAAAATGAAAAAAAAATATATTATTTTTAATTTTGTGAGATAATTTTTATGGCCAAAATATTATTTTTGTAAATAAACTAAAATAGGCTTGTCAATGGATAGGGTTTTATCTTACCCAAATCCATGAAAATAGTATAATACCCATACCCATACCCATACCCAATAAATAGATATGAGACTTGGACCTTACCTAGATCTATTAAAAAAATAGAATGGGTAAAGGTAGGGTCGTCTATACCCATAGAATACCCAATACCCAAAAAATACTCAACATTAAATATCCATGTTCCAATTCCCTCCTTGCCAACTTTAATCTTTTTTACTCACAAAACTTTATTTAGTTACCATTTTTGTCAAACCTAAACCCAAAAATATATTAAAAATAATTAATTTTGAATTATGAATATTTATAATCAGATAAAAATCCTAAAATTTGGATCGAATTCAAATTAAAATGCAATCCATTGACATGCCTACCTCAAAATTACTTGTTATCCAAATACTCAAATTTAACTAGTTAACCCAAATTACTTATTTCAAAATTAAATTTATAATAATAACCATGGCATACTTGAATTAAATTAAATTTTATAACATAAAATTAATTTTTTTTCTACTATTTACATATATTTGAGTGAATATATTACATGAAATAATAATATTTCAAAAAAAATAAAAAGAATATATTTAAAAAAAGAAAAAATAATATGTTAGAGGAAAAATAGAGAGAAAAAAAAAACATAATATGGGGATGAGAGGAAAAATAGAGAGAAAAAAAAACATAATATGGGGATGAGAGAAAAAAAAAGTGATACATACTTTTGTTTCTTATTTGTTTAATATACCAAAAATTAAATATATAAATTAACTTAATTAAATTAAATGCATACTCTTTTTTTAATTTAAAAAAATTGAGTTAACTTTTTTAAAATATGCCAAAAAATTAGCCAATATTGATAATTATTCTAGCATTCAAATATTAGGTAGTTTTAGCATTTTAATTAACACTACGAAAATTTAAAAAAGATGAAAAAATTAATCAAATCAAAACACAATCCAAAACTTGGATCAAATAAACTAGACCCAACCATACACCCGATTGATCTTGGGTTTGATAGTGTAGGGTCTAGTTTAGGATCTATTACTTGGGCATTTTAGGGTATGGATCTAATTGAGTTTATGAGTAAAGTAGGGTAGAGTAAATATATGATCTAATTATTTGGGTATATTAAGGTATGGGTTTGGGGAGGTCAACACCCTACTTATTGACAGGCCTGAACTAAAAAGTTGTTTTAATGTAATGAAAAAGGCAAATTTAAGGGGAATGGGGACATTAAAAACCCATAAATAATCAATCTAAAATGTGTACCTTCCGTGAAAAATAATTTTTTGTTATTCGACAAATATTTCATTCCCTATTTATTTTTAATGGAATGAGGTGGCGATTGTTTATAGAAAAGAACTCCAAACTTTTGGGGTCCATTTGGTTTTATTTTCATTTTTAAATTTGAAAAGTTAGTTAATGAAAATTGATTGACAATGAATTTGTATTTGGATAGATTATTAGAAAAATAATGATTATGTTGGTTTTAATATGTTGGAGAAGGAGAGAGATAAAAATAGTGGAATACGGAAAGAAGATATATATATATATATTATTGGGAGAAGATATATATGTTATTGGAGAATGTGTTTTGAAAATGAAAATAAAAATGATGTTGGATGAAAATGAATAAAAAGTTACGTGTTTCATTTATGGAATAGTAGAAAATGTAAAAATTGGCTTTGAAAATGAAACCAAACAGGCCCCAATTAAATCATGTCTTTTGCATTAAATGCTAGATCATTACCAGTGATTTATTGAAGAGGGATTATCAAATAAGCACGGAAAAGATCCAGCATGCATGAAATATATTCATCAATTAGGACACTATGTACAACAAATTGAACACAAAGATAGGCTTTTAGACTCTCATGAAGTTGCCCTGTGCAGGTTTCATGCTATTCCTTGATTTTTGATAATATTTATAAACCAAAATATTTGTGAACCTAACAATGCACTTAGCAACTTTTTCTTACATACAAACAAGAAATGCACAGAACACCTCCAAGGTGGAAAATGAGTCATGAGTTCTTTGCAGATGGCATCATGCAATAAAGGTTGTATCATATCTTCTTCTTTTTCTTCCAAAATGATCATCGTGGATATACAATCTGAATTGCTCCAGAGGTTTGTCTTGAGTCCCACAACATAACATCTCCAATTCTCTCAACACATCTACATTTTCATCTATGACAACAGTTCTTTCCATCTGCAAAACGAAGTCAGAAAAAACTTTAAATGTCAATACAATCATTCAATATGAAGAGGTATCCAAAGAGCAGCAGAATTGTTAGCCCAAAGACCACTGATTGACATTACCTCTTTTAATGCCTTCCTTGCAGCCGCTCTTTGTCTCTGCCGCTCCATTTTTTAGGCTGCTTGGATTTCTGCCTCAAGCTTCAATTTCTCAGCAAACCATGAAACCTGCTTTAATATAAAAGACAAACAAATAGAAAATGGGATGTGAATGCATGAAATTATGACTATTGAACGAATCTACTTGCATATAAATGCAATATATATAAGATCAGTCGAAGATAAATACCTTTTAGTTGTTCTCTTTCCAGTCTCTCGTTCTTGCTGCATCTGTATAGGATCAGACTTGTCAACCTAACAATGATGCCCACAATCCAGCATAAGTTATAAACAGATTAAGCCCAAGAAACCAGTCAAAATGACAAATTAACCAACCCGCCATGCATTAGGAAGAACTTCTGCAAGAAAAAGGGTAAAAATCATTACCTTGTCCAGAAGCATCTGATGTGTAGCTTTTAAGATAGTATCAGCAAAGCGGCGTTTTAGCATTGCAACACGTAAAGCCTTCCTGGGCGATATTTGGACATTGAAATTTAACGAGTAAACAAAAAATTTCAGATTCCAATTACCAACAAGGAAAATATATATACTAAATAATATCAAAATAAGGAGGCACACATGGATATAAATACATATGTTTATACGAGCCGACGCCCCATTAGTTTTGTAAGAAGACAATCATCAAAAAATGAAACAAACTCGGTACACTCCTTAAGCCCACCTCTACCACAATCTTATGTAATGAGGAGAGCAGCAGCAATTTGTGTGCGGAAGCTAGCTTATGTATTTCGGGCTCAAGTGTGTGGAAGCGACGACATAGAGTTTTGAACCAGACATCCTTAACTAAAGATCCAAAGTACTTCACTACGACGTCTGAATGAACACCTAGGTTTTGGACGCCGTACTCCTTGGTTTCTGCATTGATTTTTTTTTTTTCTTTTTTTTTCAAATAAAATAATAATACAAAAAGTAATACCTAGTTAATATTCATATACAGAAGGGTATAACTATCATATAGGAGATAAATTATGTATATTACGCTACCTACCTTCAAGTGAAGCACAAGTTCTGGCCGGAGTTGCAGGGCAGGGGCTGTTTTCCTCACAGGGAACATCTTCAGGCCCTGAATCATTTGCAAGCATGTCATGATCAAACAATCAAAAGGGTTTAAATATGAAAACAATCTTTAACTATATATAAAATTGTCTCACCATCAGAATCTCGGCCCGAAGTTCTCGGACGCTTCTGAACAGCTTTCTTTGATGAGGGACGTTCGTATTTCGAAATTCTTCCAGGCTCCATGTAGCGTCCTATATTTTTTTCTTGTTGTCAAATCTTAATAAAAAAGGGAAGAAGATGAAATAAATAGTAATATACAAGCAAATATGTTGATAAAAATAGAAATTTCAACAATTCTAATCCTTATAGAATTCCTAATTTAGTAGGTCTCCTTCTCCATATCACATTCAAATCACTTCTTTTACTTTAAAATGTACATTCAAACCTTCAAATTTTCAGCAAACTATTTCCTTAGAAAGTCCTCAACCATTCCCATCCTTTTGGGGAAAAGAAGAAGAAGAATCCTGGCCAAATGGTAAAACAAGGAAGAAGATCGTTAAAAATGTCGATACTCTCGATTCTTGTTCACTCTTTTAGTAAGTATGATTTTATATTTAAATTATAATTAAAATATAAATATTTTTTAAATTATAATTCGTAACGTTTGTATTTTTATGCAAATAATATCTATGCAATTGAAGTTGCTGTTGTCAGGTTTTGATTTTCAGATTGTAGGGTTAAAAGTTTTATATTAGTTTGTGTATCAAATGCGGGTAATTTTATTTCAAAATTTTTATGTACAATATTCAACATGTTTAGAACATACTTGTAAAATTTCACATTTAAATAATTTTTCTTAAATTTTATAAAAATCCTGAAAATTTCTTGCTAGATTGAATGACAAGTCTAAATAGTTTCTTTTTAAAAAATTTATTTATCTGTTGAAACGAAAGAATTTTTTATTGAAAATTTTTATGATGAAACTTTGATGTGCTTAGAATATTACTGTAAAATATTAGGGGTAGTTTGGTTTGATTTTTAAATTATCTCATGATTGTTTATCATTGTGCTTTAATTTGGTTTGTATGATTATTTTGATGTAGATGCTCATGATTGTTGGTTGTTGTGTTTGATTCAACACTAAAACATCTTGATTACACCTATCAAATTACCTTTTTCTCCCTCACTCGAATGAAAAAATTCCCTGATTTGTCTTCATCCTCTATAATAATAATAATAATAATAATAATAATAATAATTGATGCAAAATTTAAAATAGCACCAATGAAGAAAGAAAATACTCACGAAATCAATCTAATCTTTTCTGTAAAAAATATCTCAATCCCCCTTATTCTACAAAAAAGCTTAAATACTCCAGAGACACCCACTTCCCAATTGTAACTACACACCATTCCTCATATCTAGCCCACTAACCATAATGCTCTATACAGTTGCCATGTGGAAACTAATCTCTAACCGATTCTTATAATCTCAAAAAAAACTTGACAGGGAGTCACGTTGAATTTGTAAGACTCAACTCTTCCTAGCTCTTCCTCTGAACTGAGCTAGGCCAGCTTTTCCTTGTTCTTCCTTTGATTTTGCACTACCAACTCTTCCTAACTCTTCCTTTGGATTTAGCTTGGCCAGCTCTTCATAGCTCTTCCCTTGATTTAGCTCAGCCAGCTCTTCCCTTGATTTAGCTCTACCAAATCTTCCTAGCTCTTCCTTCAGATTTAGCTCCACCAGCTCTTCCCTTGATTCAGCTCGACAAGCTCTTCCTAGTTCTTCCCTTGATTTAGACCAGCTCTTCCTCTAGACACAGCTCGGCCAGCTCTTCCTAGCTCTTCCTTTGATTCAGCTCGGCTAGCTCTTCCTCTACACTCAGCTCGGCCAACTCTTCCCAGTTCTTCCCTTGATTTAGCTCGGCCAACTCTTCCTAGTTCTTCCCTGGATTCAGCTCGGCCAGCTCTTCCCTCGATTCAACTCGGCCAGCTCTCCTTAGGAAATAACAAAGAAAACCTCTATTGAATTATCACGGGTATAGGTCAACTCATGAAGATTTTAAGGTGACATCATCACTCCCCCCTATCAGTCTTAAAAATATTTTTTAGACTAACATGAGGTGACCAGTAGTCGAGATAATACTTCCTTAATTGGAAAACTCATTTATGTTGGGGTAATGTGGTTGAGCTTAAAGGCCAAGTTGTTTGGCAAAAAATCTTAGGAAAAAATTGAGCTTCAAGGGATGAGCCGCCAACCCCAAAAATGCATAGCCGCGTTGTTAGACAAAAAACTTGAAAAGAGACCGAGCTTTTTGGTGCCTCTTTTTTCAAATGCATATCAAGAGATACATCCGAGCTCATTGGGAACTTTCTCTCTCTCTCTCTCTTAATCGAGCTCATTGGAGCTCTCCTTACTCATTGGAATTGCTTTTATCGAGCTCAATGAAGCTGTCCTGACTCATTGGAGTCGCCTTTACCGAGCTCAATGGATCTCTTCTGGCTCATTGGAGTTGCTTTTACCGAGCTCAATGGAGCTTTTCTTCTTGCCAAGCTCATTGGAGTCTTCTCAACTCATTGGAGTTTTATCTTCATCGAGCTTATTGGAGCTCTTTTTCTTATTAGGCTCATTGGAGTTTTGTCTTCACTGAGCTCATTGGAACTCTTCTTATTAGGCTCATTGGAGTTTTGTCTTCACCGAGCTCATTAGAGCTCTTCTTCTGTAGATGCGAGAGTTGATAATGAAAAATACACAGCCTTTGTTTGCAAATGTGAAATACATATCATGTCTATAAAGAGCTAAGAGTATGAATGAAAATCAACAAACAATAATGAAACGGTTAATAAGTTAAAAAGACCACATTTACGTGTAGGAACATCTCAAGTTCTGAATGTTCCATGGCTGAGGTCTTATTTCCATCTTTCTTATCCCTACACTTTTCTGCTAACTCTCTCCTTAGCCTCACATGCTTCTTCCTCATGGATGTATTACTCAGCTCGACGTAATAATTCATCATAACTATCAGCTGGCCTTCGGCTCAAAGATCTGAAAAATGAATCGGGTCTCAGTGCCTACATAAGAGTGCTAGCCAGCACTTTTGGAGTGGCAAACGGAGCTTCCAGGGCAGCCATGGTGAATCTCTTCACAAAACCCCTCAGCATTTCATTCTTTCCTTGTTGGAATGAAAGCAAACTTCGGACACTTGGACGGTAGTGCTTATTGCTAGTGAACTGATGCAAGAACCTACGAGAGAAATCCCCAAAAGTGCATATGCATCAAGGAGGCAGTTGCCCAAGCCACCTCTGAGCCGTTTCCCCTAGGATGGTTAAGAAAGTCCGGCATTTCACCCCATCCGAAAACTGATACAGTAGTGCCAAATTTTCAAATTCACATAGGCGGTCAGCAGGATCAGAACCTCTATTATATTTTTGCATGGAGAAGGACTTGTGGTTGTTTGGGAAGGGATCCAACAAGATCGCCTTCATGAAAGGTGACTCCTTAACTCCTCTATTTTCTCCCCCCATCAGCTTCTTTTTCATCTCTCTCAACTCTTTTCTCATGTCCTCCATTGCAACCACCACATCGGCTGGCAATCTTCTTCTTTCCTATTGTTCAAGGGAACATATTGATACTTGGGTTTCAGCTACCTCTTCTTCTCCTTCCGCTCTATTTTCAAGATCCTTAACTCCGTATTTATTATGGAAACCGCATGCTTCTGTCCTCTTTTTCAGCTTATCAACAGGTGGCATAACGTGTGCAACAGTAAGTTCGAGTCGTCCAGGAAAATTCCCTCTTGACTATACAGGGAGTGAAGGCCCTGCTATAACCATTCCCGGGGCCATCATTCCGGGAAGAAGTGCCATGATATAAGAGCCTACTGCTTGACTCCCCCCCACCGGTCTTGGGATTAAGGGAAAGTTCATATCTCTTGCCGACATCGATACTAGTATAGGCGGAGTTTCTGCTATAGATGCATGTGTAGTGACTACTGGAGGTGCTGGGAAAGGCACTGGTATAAGGGAGTAAAATGGTAAACCAGGAGATGGCATTCCTGGTACAAAAGGCATGGCTGTTGGAAACAGCGGTGTGGCCGGCAGTCTAACCCGCCCAATTCTTGGTATCTGGGAAGCCATGAAAAGGTTGATTACCTAGTACAGAAAATTCCACTACTCAGGAGCAAATTGTCCCACACCGGGAGGTACATGGAGAAAAACCCTCCCCTCTGGTGGCACTACCTCCTCAGGCGGACAAGGAGCTCTCTCCCTTAACAAAGTTCCTACCTACTCAGTCTGCAGGGCATTAAACATCTCCCCCTCTACATTCCTTCTGGATTCATTCATCTTTTCACGTCTCAACTCAAAAAGTTCCCATAGACAGCGCCAATTGATGCTAAATTTAAAATAGCACCAATGAAGAAAGAAAATACGCACGAAATCACTCTAATCTTTTTTGTAAAAAATATCTCAATCCCCCTTCTTCTATTTTACAAAAAAGTTTAAATACTCCAAAGACACCCACTTTCCCCTTGTAACTACCCACCATTCTTCATATCTAGCCCACTAACTATAATAATCTATACAGTTGCCACGTGGAAACTAATCTTTAACTGATTCTTGTAATCTTACAAAAAAAAAAAAAAAAAAAACATGCCAGGGAGTCACATTGAATTTGTAGGACTCAGCTCTTCCTAGCTCTTTCTCTAGACTCATCTCGGCCAGCTTTTCCTAGTTCTTCCTTTGATTTTACTCTACCAGCTCTTCCTAGCTCGTCCTTTGGATTTAGCTCGGCTAGCTTTTCCCTTGATTTAGCTCTACCAACTCTTCCTAGCTCTTCCTTCAAATTTAGCTCGACCAGCTCTTCCTATTTCTTCCTTTGATTTAGCTGGGCCAGCTCTTCTTCCGGATCAAGCTCGACCAGCTCTTCCTAGCTCTTCCCTTGATTCAGTTCGGCTAGCTCTTCATAGCTCTTTCTCTGGATTCAACTCGGCTAGCTCTTCCTTTGATTCAGCTTGGCTAGCTCTTCTTAGCTCTTCCTTTGATTCAGCTAGGCTAGCTCTTCCTCTAGACTCAGCTCGGCCAATTCTTCCTAGTTCTTCACTTGATTTGGCTCAGCTAGCTCTTCCTTTGGATTTAGCTCGACTAGCTCTTTCTCTGGATTCATCTCGGACAGCTCTCCTTGGGAAATAACAAAGAAAACCTCTATTGAATTATCACTGGTATAATAATAATTTAAGGGCAAATATATAAGATGTTAGTAATGGAAATTTTAAAGTGTTTGAATAAAATAAGATCTTGAAGTTTATAAAATGTTAGTAATGACAATTTTATAATTAATATGATCAAAATTAAGCTAGCTTGTTAATATCATTCAAAAATATAAGTTAAGAACTCTTTACTTTTTTAAAAAGTTCTTATATACTCCTATCATCTTATTTTAGAAGCTTATAAGCTATTTTTTTTTAAAAAATTACCAAACAATTTTTATCATCTTATGAGTTTTCAAACATCTTATAAGATGTTTTGAGGAGTTTATAAGTTCATCTAAACACCCTCTAAGACAAAATCATATAATTAAACTAGAATAGATTCTTTTCAAAAAAAGTAGAGGCATGATCAAATGGCAACCGGCCATGATCAGATGCCATTTTCTCGACTGCACTACAGAAGATAATAAAGAGATACTACAAGAAACTACCCCAAATGCCTTCGCAAAACATACATACAAATATATTAATCATTTCAAATATATACAATACAAAAACACAAATAATTTCAATCCAAAATGTTTTTCAATAATCTCAAAAATAAATTTACCATTATTTTTGGCCGACTAATTGCCCAAGCTTTGTTCTAAACTTTCGTATATCTTGAGAAGGCATTGATTGATTCATTTATCTCAAAGTGTTATGGCATCGAAGTTTAATATTTTTTTATTATAATATATTTCTTGTGTGTTTAAGTAGGAGTATATTTTTTTCTATATGTATTTGAGTTTGAGCATGAGTATATAGGACTTGATGGAAAACATTTCAGAAAGTCTATATATATTTTCAGAAAGTCTTTTTTTTTTAAAAAAAAAATTAATTTTGACTTTCATGATTTATATTAATTTTTGAGTTTAGTCTTGCTTAGATAAGATCAACACCAATCCAATTCGAGTCCAACTATCGACAGTCAAGATACTATAAAATGCCCAAAATATTTTAACTTTCGCGTCATACTCAATAATTATTTGGGTCCGACTATTAATTGGGCATTGGTTTTACAAACTCAACTGCGCCCAGTGGACTCTATTAGTCTTCCGAAGTCCAAATTGAAATTTACAAATGCTTTTGGGATAAAAAGATATGACTAAAGAAAGTTCTCTTTTTAAATTATAAGAATAAGAATGAAAGGGAATAAAATATTATTTAATCTGTCCTCATGATTTATATTATTATCATTTTATCTCTTTTCAATTTATTGAAAAACTTAAGGTCGTATAAGTCATAAAATGATTCACATAAATTGAAAATAAAAGGATGTTCAACTTAAGTGATCTTACTAACGAATTGTAGTGGGGGATTGGGGCCTTGGTGCGCCATCATAGCTGCAACAATTGCTGCCTTTTTCTCTTGCATTTCTTGTGCCAAACAGGGACGCAACTACTGGACCATGGCTATTAATCGAAAGCACTAAAAGAAACTACCTCAAATACCTTGTCAATATATATAAATATTAATCATTTCAAATATATATAATACCAGAACACAAGAAATTTTATTCTAAAATATTTTTCAATAATCTCAAAAATAAATTTACCATTACCTTTTCATTGACTAATTGAGCTCTATTCTGAATTCTCGTTTTTTCAGAAAAGTTATTGGTTGATTCATCAATCATTTCAAAGTGTTACGGTGCCAAAGTTTAAAACTGGAGTACATCTTTTGTCTTTTCGTCCTTTGACTACCAAGAGACATTTTCGTTATAATATATATCTTGAAGTTTGTATTTAAGTTTGGGTATGATCTTTTTTGTTCTACATTGAAAAAGTAAGAATATCTTCTTTACTTCATAAAAAAGAAAATTACCAAAAAGTTCAAGTTAGAACTTGTAGGGAAATATATATATATAAAGAAAGTGTTATTTTCTTTTGTAGAAAATTAATTTTGAATAGGAAAATAATTTTATTTTCTTTTATCGAAATTAATTTAGAATTATTATGAAGAATCGTGATTTTTCAAATATATACTTAAAAATCGTGTCTTCTTGATGTGTTGTATGATTATAATTGTTATACAAAATTTTCATAATATCTACAAAAAAATTTCACCACAATTAAAATTTATTATTCTGAATAAATTCATTGTATATATATTTCCATTATTATAACACACATCTCTAATTTATACTTAAAATCTAAAACACATACAATACCTATTATATACAGTATTTTTCATATTACAAACAATTAGTCAAACTAGAATGCTCCATGGGCCACGCAGGCTATTTACACCCAACTTACACACCACTTAAGCGTGCACCCCACATCGCCGGTCTGACGACAATTGTTGTTCTCACAGTTATAGAACCTCTTTCTCCGTCAAAAGCCATCTTAACAAAATACTCCTTCTAAGGAAATTACACTTCTTGTTCCCTTATCATGTATATGCTCATCCCCTATTTATTTTTCTCAATATCCTCAACTCATCAAGCTCGAACTAGATCCTGAAATTATGTTGAAGGCGCAACTTGACTTGATTAAATTCATTTACACCCCTAATTTTTACTAATGAATAAAGTAAACAAGTATAGAAAATATATGAAACTAATCAATGTAGCACCAAAAGCTTGATGCTGATGTTACTAGATAAGATGACTCCAACGACTCAGGTTACAAGTTGAGATAGAAAACCTTCTATATATGAATAAGTTTACAATGAAACATTTTACTGTTGAATCCACCAATAAAAAGCTGTCGAACCCTAATTGCTAGATCATGTTTGCATGATCTAGTTGTCAAATAAGTACTTATATAACGCAGAAATAGATGAAGTAGGCGTAAAGTGTATTCATCGACTACAACAATATATGCAGCAAAACACAGAGATTGATCGGCTTTAGACTTTGATGAAGTTACCCTAGGTTTCATAAATCAATCGAATAGTGAGCAAGGAATAAGGAAGCAACTGTCAACGTTAATAAAGGAAGGCCTCTTTATTGATGAATTGGAAAATGTTCGTAAACGAACAATGCATTCAGCAATTTTTGCTTACATACAAACAAGAATTTCACACAACACCTCCAAGGTGGAAAAGAATTTGAAAAAAATGTAAAAAAAGCTGCCTCACGAGTTCTCTGCAGATGGTATTCATGCATATGACTCGAGCAAAGGTCTTCTAGATGCTTCTAGAGAATTCCTGCTGTAACAGAAGTACAGCACCAACTGAAGAATTCCGAGAATTGCTCCAACCCCATTAGGGACCTGATTTTGCACAAACAAAGAATGAGGTGAACTTTAACAAGTTCATTTCTTGTGGAGACAGTTAAAAGTATATTTCATCAGGTAGACAATTTAGGAAGTAGACAAGTGTTTCACAATGAAGTACTAAGAAAGGAAAGTGAGAAACTCACAAAGATAAATGGATCTTGCTTGAGCATTCCATATGCAAAGAAAGAAAGGCTCATCAAGAATGTTGCAAGTGAGAGATAAAATGGCATGTATTCAACACTTTTTGTCCTGATCACCAGGTTCTGCATAATTATATTTTCAAATACAAAATCCGTTAGCACGGAGGGAAAGCAGTGGAGTCAAAGATTGAGCTTAGTTGTGTGTATGCATGTATGTGGTGAACTCACAATAATGAACAATGGAGAAGCAAACATGGATATGAGAGCAAAGACGGACAGATATCCAACAAAAAGTTGCCGGCTAGGTGGTTCAAAAACTCTTAAGCTAACAAAAACAATGATGCCAAACACAGCAAAAACTGCCAGCAGCAACCCCAACATCTTCAGCTGCAAAACAGAGGTTTCAGGTTTAAGTGATTGATGAGGTTGTAGTAATGAGTTTACATACATCCAGACATCAAAAGTTACGTACCTTCTTTTGTTTGTCTGCATATATAATGAACATGGTAATGTAAACCAACTGGAAAATGGCTCCGATTGAGTTGACAGTGGCTATTAAGATTATGCCAGAAGAGACGATGGGCATGCCGTACCACAAACATACTAAGCCGTTCAAGAGGGCATAGATATAAGGCAACCCTGAAAATTGTTCGGTTGATTTGTTTCTGACAATTCTCCTAAATGTCGGTCTGGAATAAAACATACAAAAATATTATTGATCATAAATCAGAAAGCTGTCAATCTGGCTTTCTGAGGATATTAGGGACTTACATGGGTGACACAAACAATCCAAAAGCAAGGATGTTCCCTGAAAAGAAGGGCAAATTTTGGTTATTTTAGCAATCTGAACAATTATCGATATTATCCTCATTTCTGCTGAACAAAGATGAATTTAATGAACAACAAGGACTCTTAAGTTTGTCCATTTTCATGTTCAAGAGCATTACAAGTGGGGTTACGAAGAAAACATTAGAATCCATCCCCCCCCCCCCCCCCCCCCCCCGCCCGGGCAAAAAGACATTGAAAGATTCCTCACGCTCATAAAAGTAACACTACTTTTGATGCAAACAAAAGTTGAGCTTTTCCACAAGGCTAATGATCCATATTAGGAAGCATAATTTCAAGCCTTCCCTTTCCATTTTGGAGTTGTTTCCCGCATTATCTACAGAAATTTTTACATACACAAAAGAAAAAGCCCATCTTTGTTTAGTTTTATCATTTTTCCAAATCTAAAGACCAAAGCCACAAACTCAAAAGGCAGAGTACACAACTGGGAGTAAAATATTCATTCTCGATCACATATTTCTTGGCTGATGATTCTCATTTCCCCCAAAAATTACATGATAATTCTTGACTGACTAAGCAATTAGCATAAGAAGTCAACCCTTTAAGTAAGAAACAAGAACATAGCCAAAATGCAGATCCACCATTGTTAAACCCAATATTTAGAGTAAAAAACCCATATTTCAGTTTAACCAGCACCTCAAACAAGAAAACCCATAAAAAACAAAAAGAAGAGAGAATTGGATTGAGGAGAGTGACCTGCAACTCCAGCTGCATCACTAAGAAATGAATAAGTTGAAAATAAACCACCTTCAGACATGGGCTCAAACCTCTTCAATCTTGATTATCAACGCCGAAAAGATTTCCCCTCTGCTGATTAATATATACTACCTCTCTCTGCTTCTTTACTCCCACCTCTAAAATGTCTATCTTTATACATTCTTTTCAGCCATATTCTTTTCGAGGGAGCATGTATCGGCTCTGGATATTGAGTCTTGAGTCTCTGAGTTGACTCTAGATATTGTGCCGTGACAAATTCAGCCACGTGATTTTTAAGTATCCTGAAGTTTTCAGTTTAAGCAAAAAATATCTATAAATTAATTAAAAAAAAAAAAAAAAGGTTTTAAGAGCAGTGGTATAGTTTATAAATAGAAACGTGGAAAATTTACCAATATTCTCGAAAACTAAAAGTGGAAACAATTCCCATCAATGAAATTGAAATTTGATTGAAAACATTTGCCCTTTCCTTTTCTCATTTAGACAAACAATCACAATAAATGCGACAATATGGTTCTGTCCACATGTTTTGCTTATGCTGACGCAGCAGACGCTAAAAACAATATTAAAGATATTTCACAGTTCATTATTTGTATAAAATAAATTCAAAAAAAAAATATCAGTTATTATATTTATATCTATAGATAAAGTAAGAAAATAAACAAATAAATAAAATACCCAATTAATTATTGTGCTTCGAGGGCGGATTCTAATAATATATTTCTTAGTGGTTGCCAGCTAAATATACAGCAAGTAGACACGCTGGCTGAGGTTTGAAAGGATTGCGTTGTCATGTCAATCAAGCAAACGGGATTAACATATTCCCGGTGATATGCGGATCTGCCTCTACTAACAGCCAAAACGCGAAAGGATGATTAGGCTTAGCCGGAGTATTTTTTAAGATTTATAAGGCTGTCAATAGATCGAATTTGAATTTGAATTTGATTTGAATTCAATCTGAATTTTAAAATTTTTAATTGATTAAAATATTCAAAATTTGAAATGAGTGGATCGGATGTGGAATTAAGCAATCCGATCCGTTAAAGATCCGAATCTGAATCTTAATATTTTTTTATTAAATTAATACTTTTATATGTAATATTAATAAATATTATAAAATGAAATCTATGTATTATATTAACCTAATATCTATATTAACGTCTATATTACACTATTAATATTGAATTTTTAACCTAAAAAGTAAGAGAAATATTGATAAAATGTCAAATATAATAACATATAATAGTTCATATATATATTAATATAATGTGAAAAAGGAGTTTAGTATTCAAATATTTAACTTTTGGACTAATATATAATAAAAAATTATTAAAAATTCAAATATGACATATATTTATTTTATAAATACAATATTTTTATAAAAAAATTTTTTTAAAAAAAAAGAAAGATAAAAAACAAATCGGGTCGGATTTTTTAGTCGGGTTTCGGATATCCATCGGATTCGGATATGATACTAATTAACAAAGATTCTATAGAATTTCGGGTCGAATTCGGATTCGGATATAACAGATCCGATCCAAATCCGATCCGTTGACAGCCCTAGATTTATCACGTTTTTTCCCGGGTTATCTGTTTGTCAAACATACACGGCTAGTTTTTGGGCCGTGTTGAAGAAGCAGGCCGGTCCAGGTTGAGGGCCCAACAGTATCCGAAGGCCCACAAGGCTAGTTTTTGGGCCGCGTTCGAAGCAGGCTGTGGCTGATATCTATTCATGTAATTCCCAAATTCTCCTCGAAAGAAATATTATTACCTATCCTCCCTCCTCCTCAAGAATTAATCAAAGCCTTCCCGCCTATTTCCGAAGTTTTTCCCTCTCTTTCTCTCTCAGTAGTGGGGATTCTAAATCCCCATTTAATTTTCCAAGATTAGGGTTTCTGTTAGCTCAGAATGACCGTTTCAATTTCAGAGTGATCTGCCGTTGCCAAGGAAATATTATTTTTAATTTTCTTGAATATTTGAACAAGATTTGAGGATGGGAATACAAGGGCTGTTGCCTCTTTTGAAATCAATAATGAATCCGATTCACATTAAGGAACTGGAGGGATGTTTCGTTACCGTTGACACATATTCTTGGCTGCACAAGGGAGCTCTTTCTTGCAGCACTGAGCTCTGCAAAGGCCAACCCACATCCAAGTATCCCCCAACTGCTTGTCTCACGATTATTATCTATGCTTATTTGTATTTATCAATGTGCATGTTTGTGCGTATTTTCACGTGCTTCTATCTTTTTGGACTCAAATATTGGTCAAAGTTCTTTATTTTCCGAGGGAAAAAAAATGGGTTTTTGTCGATTATAATTTTTTGATATTAGATCGTTTCAATGTCTCATTATTATAGTATTAGAACACCTTGTACGCGATCTTCCATTGGATTTCTCGTTTCTTGAGGTAGAAAATTTGAATTTTTGGGGTTTTGGTGTCTTGCTGTTTTAGAGATCTGAAATTTGGCTTTGGAATTGTTACGAAAGCAATCTCTACCGAGATGAGGTTGAGAAGACTTGTATATGCACATTTCTACAACTGGCACATTTTACAAAATTTATTTTTGTCATTCGTTTATTTTTCCTTTAATGTAATTTTAGATGAAATTAATTTTCAATCTTTCCTGGTTCTTTGATCACTGTAAATGGCCTTTTCCTAAATTGAGAGGAGAAAAATAATATTTTTATTCCATTTTGATAAAGTAACTCAAAACAATGAATAACTTTAATGGTACATTTATTTTTGGTTTCCAGGCATATTGCCTACTGCATGCATAGAGTGAATATGCTGCGTCACTACGGTGTTAAACCCATTCTTGTATTTGATGGAGGCCCTCTACCAATGAAGAGTGAGCAAGAGATCAAGCGAGCAAGGTAGTCAAATATCATTCTTAGCTTGGTTTAATCTGCTTGGAGGCCTGCAATAGATTTTTCTGAGTCCTCCACTTATTCATCTGTCACATTATCTCTGCAGTCATCAGCTTTAATGCTTAAATGACACAGTTACTTATAAATCAGATTATGGTAAACTAGGGGTTGACGTGTGGTTGTTGGTATTACTCACTTTAGTTCTCCATTGTAAGATGAAGAGGAAGGTTACACTGTACAATCCTGAATTTTTAGAGGAGACCTATCACAAGGCCTTATGGATAGAATATTATCTTAGTTCTTCCTCTCGCTGATGTGTGATGTCACAGGCAGGAAAGTCACATTCTAGATAAATCTCTCAGTCAGCCTCTATTGATAGCACTGCTAGGAATATAGAGTACATTTCCTATAATCTTCTCCTACTGGTTCGTATAGTGAGTCCCATTCTAATGGTTCTTCCGTTCAGTGTCATTGTCATAATAGGGCATATGGCTGCTCGTTGTCCTTTAATCATCAATTTGTGATCCAAGTGTTTGGTGTATGTTTAGCTCCCTACCCTTTTGTATATGTAAGGTTAGCTGGTCTGAAACTGAATTTTATAGAATGCGACCTTTTAAAAATACTTACCTCAGTCTAAGATTATCGTAGGCATGGGCAGACATACTATTTGACACTGGTATTTCACTTTTTGTTTGATTTTATGATTAATTTTACTCAAATGAATGGATGCCATCTCAAGAAAGCACTGTGTTCGCATTGGCCTCTACTTGATTTTCTTTGTTAAAGAAAAACATGGCTGCTCATGAATCTTCACATAGTGCTCCAATTAAAAAGTTATCCCTATTGGTCACAGTTTTTATTTGCAGGTCTAGGAGGGAAAACCTTTCTCGTGCAGCAGAGCATGAGTCAAATGGAAATTTGCGTGCTGCTTACGAATGCTACCAGAAGGCTGTTGATATATCACCTTCAGTTGCCTATGACCTTATCCAGGTAGAATGCCTGTTAATGTTATAAAATTGTTGAAAGGATTTGAAGGATATTGTAATGAGTTTTTATATGCTGTATGAGACTATAAGTACAACAACTTCATATTGATATGTAGATCTTTTTCCTTCCTGGTAATAGTCAAGTATTTGGTATCTGTTTTCTTGTGACAGGTCTTAAAACAGGAAAATGTGTCATATGTTGTGGCTCCATATGAGGCAGATGCACAAATGACATTTCTGGCACTCAGCAAACATGTTGATGCAGTTATAACAGAAGACTCAGACTTAATTGCATTTGGTTGTCCCAGGGTGAGTCCTATAGAGTTTGCCTTGGCCCTTGGGACCTATCGTTTCTCAGTATATGACATGAAGTCATTCCCTAGCTTCCTTCAGATCACTTGCTCTTTCTGTTACTCCCAAGACATATATAGTTACTGCATCAGTGCATCTTGCCTTCTTCTCATATTGCCATACTGACTGAATCTCTATGATACACAGATCATCTACAAAATGGATAAATTTGGCCAAGGTGTTGAGTTTAAGAATACCATGCTACAATACAACAAAGAACTAAATTTAGCAGGATTCACCCAAATGATGCTGCTTGAGACATGCATTTTAAGTGGGTGTGACTATTTGCAGTCTCTGCCAGGAATGGGCCTGAAAAAAGCTCACACTCTGATGAAGAAGTTTAAAAGTCATGAGAATGTAGACATTAGTTTGTTAAGCACACATTAGTGATTCAAATTAGTTGATCTCGCTGAATTTTGACCAAGGTTTGTACCTTGATACAGGTAATCAAGCACTTAAAGTACAATGGTGTTGAGGTAACTCCTCTATATGAAGAATCTTTCAAGAAAGCAATTTTGACTTTCAGGCATCAACGAGTTTATGATCCCATTAGTGAAGATATTGTACATCTCTCTGAGCCAGTGGATATCAATGGTGAAAATTTAGACTTCCTAGGTCCATATCCTTTTGCTATAGATTATTGTAATTCGTAAAGTTAACTCCACAAACACGTCTGCTGTGCTTTATCGGAAAGATACCTTAACATGAATCACATCATTGCCCCAGCATATAGCTAAAGGCATAGCACAAGGGGACCTTGATCCTTTTACTAAAGTGCCAATCCAGGTATATCTTTTATTCTATTGATATGTGTATATTATGAACATATGGAGAATCTTGTAATCGTCTTCATTTGACAAGTAGACAGAATCTGGTGCTACTGAAAAGGTGCTTCATGGAACTTACCAACTCAAGAATTTCAAGCCCGATGGTGAAAGGAAAAAGCTGGATTTGCCTGCGCAGAAAAATCTCCTTACTAACTACTTCTGTATCCAAATATATCAACTTAAGTTTTCTTTATGTTATTTCCTTGTTCCTTCATGTTTACACAGGCCATGGCTTATTTACACTCACACTTACACCAGAGGCCCAGTACCTATGTTGGAGATTTAGAACATAATGTGGACCCTTCCTTTCAAGCACAATTATAGGTTTTGAACAACTTTCTAAGTTAAAATACTTGTATCAAATATCCAAATCCATTCTTGAGTGATGCCACTTCGCATTATGTACTGCTGTTGATCATTGTTCATATTAAGGTGATAATTTTTATATCTTGTTTCTGATGCTTTGTTCTCATCAAATTAAGTTTGCACTTTGTGTGGACCTTTACCACATTTCAATTCATAATATTTGTAACAGTTTATATTCTCATACAAGAGGAACATCAGAGAAGCAGCATGCAAATTACAAGTTTTTATATTGTGTTAACTAGATTAAAAGAATGTCCTGTCTTTCCCTTAACGTGTTAAGGTTTTGCTTCTCTCGAGGCAAAGAGGAATTTCAGGGCCCCTCGAGTTACACCTAAGCATCCAAATGAAAGCAATGAAGCTTCCTGTGCTCGCAAAGATGTACATGAGGTCAGTTCCAATGAGATAAATAACTTAGTGATATGACTACTTGAATCTGCAAAGCCAGTTGCTGGCGCTGCTTCTAATTGCTCTGTGAACTGCAATTGAAGTTGTTTCAGTTATCTCTTGCAATTAACTATGTTTCTAATTCTATTTTGGTATTATCTGTGTTTAGGTAAAACACGGTGCTAAAACTGATGATTTGAAGTTTATGGAGGCAAGAGATCATGGTAAGGATATATTTTATTTGCTATTCAGGAGCTCCTATCAGACTCAGTGCTTGCTAATTTTTTTGCACATGGGGCAATGTGATGACATAGGAGTTGCAGATTATAGAGAAATGAATCCACTTGCCATGGAACAAAATTCAATTTGTAAGCCTTGTATCTCATTGCACAAGGATCTTGACTCAGGTCGAGAAAATGGAAATGCAGCATCAGGAAATAAAAATGGGATAGTGAGAAGTCCATATTTTCTGAAAAAGTCTAGTGAGGAAAACGAAAAGGAAAATAGGAGCCATCTGGATACAAATGGTGATAACAAATTGGAGAAGGTTGTTTCCCATCATGTACATGAACCTCACTCTGCTTTGATTGAGGGAACATGCAGAAAAGAGGAGAAAAGAGTAACTGTACAGAGTACTTATTTTCAGCACAAAATTAAGCAAAATGCTAATTCTTTCCAGACACATAGATTTGATTTAGATGCTGGTGAAGATAACAGAACACATGGACAGAGGAGTTCGTATTTTGAAGACATTTCTGTAGATGAGAATAACGAGGTCCCTGAATCTGAAGACTTGGTCATTAGAGGTGGTGTTGCTACTGACTCTTGCAATTATAGCATTCATGAGAACTTGTCAAGTAATAAGTCATTAGAATGCACAACGAAGAAAAGAAAGATTGCTCAAACCAACTGCCCAATAGTAAGTGGTTCTGCTTAGTCTTTTAATCAGTATTATTTCCCATAACTACCTAATATACTTGTGTTCTCTGTTTGTTAGTTTTATATTATACCCCTAATATGGCTTTATTTCATCACTCAACTCAGGAAGATGCAAATGATAACAACTGGACATCAGGTACACCTTTCCTGTTAAAAGTTTGTGCTTATTTCCAAAAAACACCATAATGTAAGCCCTTTTATAAGATTAATCCACAAAACCGCTTGGTCCCATTTAATTTTCTTGATTTTGTATAACTGCCCAAGTTCTTGTTCGTTGATAATCATCATCCTATAGTTCTTTCAGGTACATGCTCTTCTGACCTAGAGGAAGAGACAAAAGCTGAAGAAGGAAAGTTCGGCTGCAACATTGGTCACCTGGACCGTTATTCTGACATAGCAGAGAAATCTATGGAAAATTTTGTCTCGGTGATATCATCTTTCAGATACAACTCGTCTGGCTCTCGTGCTAGTGGCCTTCGTGCCCCTCTAAAAGATATAAAGAACAATTGCCTGAAAAGGTAAAATTTGTTTAAAGAATGCCTCGCTTTTTCTACAAAGTACTGTATTATTTTCATATCCTTAATCGCATTTATCTTGTTAATGAAGGTCAGCAGAGCCTGCTGTGGATCTGAGGAAATTTGTATACGCACCCACCAAACAGACAACACCCTCAAGAATGTCATAAAACTGAAGTTTAAGCATTGGTTCAAAAAAAATTCCCTCGTCAGTGGAAGTGGGTAAGAATTTGAGGCATTATAGTAATTTTATTGAAAAAAACTTAGATCAATTTTTTATCCGCTGGACTGATTGGTTTAGGTAAGTTTAAGAATCGTACATCAGCCCGTGTTTGAGCTGAATTTTGATTGCATATATCAGAATGTCGTAGTTGTGATCATACATACTCTTCTTATGTGCTCCAATTGTAAGCAATAGCGCAAACGACGGGCAACCACTTCACAATACGCAAATTTCTTGACCATTTGTGTGGATGCATTTTTCAGATGCCTTTTATTGATTTCGACATTCTTAATACCAACAAAAAAGTAGTGATCAAATGAAGTTTATACTTGTGGGACTTTAATAAAACCCATTCAGTTAGTTCACTAAGTTTGACAGAAATTGAAGGGTTATCTTATAGATTTCTGGTAAGAGTTGAATTCTTGGAATACCATCTGTTTGTCTTTTGTTTGTTTTGTATTTTCGTGTGTGTGTCTGTGTGTTTTGGGAAATTTTGTTTTGCACATAATCCTTTACAGCAAATAAAGAAATGCTATTTTTCTCAACAACTTTGATTAATTTAAAATCGTGTTTCGACTTTCGATATGACAAACTCCGATTGCACCCCCAACAACCAGCCACACACACCTATATATGTATTTCCACTTTTGAAGATGCGTCGCGTCATCCGGGTTTTCCGTTTGTATGGACACATTAGACGGGGATTAAGGCATCATCAGATGTATTAAGCAAAGATTAATTTAAATAAGTTGACCTTTTTTTTAAAATTTTTTACTATTATTTCTCTTCTCATTTTCATGATTTTGGCAGTTTATGGAATAGAGATGTCCCACCTCAGGTAGCTTTCTCTTTCGCAGAAAATATTTAAGTGTATTTTACTATTTTTAGGTAGGTACGTAAGTTAATAAAAGATATGCAAAATCCAGAACTCTATTTCTCCAAGAAATTAAATAAATGATGAATTCCACGGCTTTCAACTGAATTTTGTGGTTTTTATGTTGTACACGTACTGTGTGACATTGCGAAATGGCCCAACTATTTTTCAAGTAAATTAGCTTATCATATATATCCTTATGCTGTGCACATGGATTGATCCCCTTGTCTGTCTGTGTATGTGTGAATTTAATGTAAATTACAAATTATAAATCTTTTTATACGAAAGGTGAAAATTTTATAAATTTGATATGAATGCACTAAGGGCCTTTTTTTTTTTTAATAATATATATTAAAATTTAAGTGTGTAGCAAGTTTCCAATCAAATCTACTCTTAAAATTTACAAGTTTAAGGTTGCTGGAAAGTTTGTTGAAAATTCTTTAATGCTCAAATTAGCTATGGGTTCCTTGATATTGATAAACAAGACAAAGATTGAGATCGAAAGTTCTTACTCATATATCTTTATTTGGGCAATTTAATTCTCTTAAAATCTTGTCGCTTCCATTTTGATTCACCTATTAGTTAAACTTTATTTGGAAGTCCGCCCAAATACGTGAAGAAATTGATCTGTCTCATTTATTTTGCATTAAAATTATTTTAAAATTTTAATTGTTTTTAATATAAATAATATCAATAAATAATTGTATCATTTCGTAGGAGATATAGTGAAACAAGTGTGGACGCAATTAATCCTCATTCCGGCCACTATTACCTAATTTTGTTGATTTCTTGAATTAATAGTAAACGCTAGAAATCCAAAGAAACGACAAAATTAATGTAGTTGAAATGCGACGAGTTGCACTATCTAAATGTTTTTCTATTATATATATGTATGAAATAAGGAGGAGGGAAAACGGAAGTTTGTGAAAGGAAGTAATACCCACGTTGTTAATCTTTTTTCACTAACAATTTTAAACCAAGCATGCGATCACACCTGTACAGGTTATGATCTGATTGAACTAACCAAATCCCAACATTTTCTTATAAAATAAAATAAAACAATCAGACTTAAAGATCCAATTGAAATTAAATATTACACACATCATATGGAAATAAACAGCATTTAGATAAGCCAGAATATTCTCTCAGCATAATATATTAATTTTATTTTGTTTGCTCATTAAGTTATTAGTACCTTATAATAGCTGGCTAGGCCAATTATATTATTTGAATTATTTAGATCCAATAATTTGTTTGTTGATCATTATTTCAACCAAAAAAAAAATAAAATGGAAAACATAGATAGATAGATAGATAGATAGATAGAATAAAGGGTAAAATCTACTTTATCCCCTTGTACTCAAATTTCGTCTCATTTTACTCTCTGTACTTTTAATTGCATCACTTTACCTCCATGTACTCTTAATTTTACTTAAATAATTTAATTCCGTTAAATTCTCTTCATCTCATTAACAATGTTAACTTTTTCTTTTTAAAAGACAAAGTTGCCCTTAGTTTTTAGTTGTTCATTTAACAAATAAAACCCATCTTCTCCATAAAAAAGAAAAAATTACATATGAAGATTTAGAAATATAAAATCACCAAAAACATATAAAAAAAACGCATTTCTTAAAAACTAACTTCAAATGCTCATATGAAATCTCACTTACACGTAGTTTTGTTGCTACTTGGTGCTAAATGCAGTGTTTTTTTTAATTTTATATTTTTTATGATCTTATAAAGTGATGTATTAGGTAATAAAATAGAGTTGGTAAAGCAATTTTCTGGAGGAAAATATGGGGTATGTGTATTATTAATTGAGTTTTCTTTAATGAAAATCTTTGTTTCTTCTAGAGACGTTCTATTAGTATATGATGCAAGTTTTTGATATATTTGTAGTGCAGTCAATAGTAATGTCCAGGTTTCACCTCTCAGTATTCAGCTTGGATATTTTAATTTAATTTTAATATTATTTTGTATAAAATTTGTGTATTCATATAAGAGAAGAGTAGTTGGGAGAGATTGACAAAAAATATTGAAGTATAGGCATTTTGGATATATAAATATAAAATATGATGATCTAACTATTTTTGTTTGGTTTTCTAACAGAAATTGACGAGGCTTTAACGGTGTTAAAGCAAATGGAGTAAAATTGAGAGTACAAGGGGGTAAAGTGAATTTTATTCTAAAATAAATAAATATATATATATATATATGTCTCTACAATTGAGGTATATACACAGCATTATTAATTCCTTGCTAGCAAGTTTCACTAAATTATTGATAAATCCATATTTAAAGATTTTATTGTTGGTTTACTTATTTGTCTCACAAAAGTCATAAATACTATTTTAACCGTAACCCCACGTTATATAGTTTTGTTAGAAAACATTATAGTATGACTTCATGTACATATGTCACATGCCCATAACCGTAATCAAAATAAAATTTCTATCATCCCATAAAACCCAGCTGGGGTTGTTTGGGTACTGTCCAAACCAGACAATTTTTTCAGAAAACAATCAATCACTGGCGTAATATTGCCCGCCCAGCAAAGCGTAACGGAAGAAACCTAATCTAAGACACCCTGGAATTAATAATCTGGATCTTTCTAACCTAAATTATACTATATATAAATAATAATAATAATTATTACAAAAATATGATGTTCAAATTCATATAATCAATTCTGATATGGAATGATATTATTTTTATATTAACTCAAAATTCTCGACTCCCCAGTATGGATAAAATCCGATATTACAATTCACAAAATACATGCATGAGGACAAGAAATATTTAGGAATATCTAAAATTATTTTTCTTACATTTCCCTTTTCTTTTAATTTTGAGGGAATGAAATAAATATTGTTTCAATTTCTTTTACAGCCAATGAGCATAAATTCTGGGGAGCTTTTAACAGTTACTGTAACATCTAAAAAAAAAGAAAAAGAAATAATAATAAGAGAGGACTGATCTAATGTATTCTCGATTTCCTTCACATTTTCCCTTAATAATGGATATTCAAAGTTACGTTTCCAGAAATCCAGTCATCCTGAGAATCGAATTCCGGACTTCACTCAAATCCCTTCCCTTGAGAGTCCTCCCATTTCCTGTGCAAACGGAAAACGCCATCACTTTTCCGGCCACGCGCTGCCCTACCATGACGTGTGGCGGCACCATTTCTCCGTCGTCGCCGTCCAAATCGGGGTCCACGTACCGGAGCCACGAGTTCCGATACACATTTTCCGGTATGCTCACCGGAACCGAGTTCTTGTTATTCGCCTTGACTGCCTTTTCCCTCTTCACCTTGCTATTTCTCGATTCCCTGGAATTCGACTGAAAATTGCCGACCTCATTGATTTCTTCATCGGCAACGTTTTCTTGAAATATAACTTCAGATTCTTCAAATTCTTCCGCCATTGAAATGTGCTAAAAAATGGACCTTTTTTTGTTTTTTGTTTTTGTTTTTCTCTCTTTCTTTGGAGAGGGAGCTGAAGAGCTGAGAATGGTGGAAATTTGGGGGAATTTATAGGGAGAGCAGAGCGGAGGAGGAACTGAATGATTGAATGTGAATCGTATTAATTACAATTTGATCGCTGGCGTCACTGTGAAGAGCTTTGAGTGCGGTCCCCGCTTTCTGTAATTTCTGTCTTAATTCTTTTTTTTTTAAAAAAAAAAAGAAAGAAAATTCCCCTTTTCTGAAAGTAAACTGAAATTATAAATCTGGGAGAAAAAAATAAAACCGTGTTACTTGTGGCTTACGGATTTGTTTGTGTGTATGAGTGTGAGCTTTGAGGTATAAATTTAATTTTTGCGTAATTTATTGACTCTTGACTCTAATGCCTCAATTTATTTTTGTCTACATATTCCTTGCGTATTTTGTACTCAAATACAAGTGTTAATACTTTCGTACAAAATTGGAGAAAATAAATATTCACTTATATACGTACATAGATGAAAATATAGCGTATTTGTAATTCATTCCACAATTAAATAATAGATATATACTTTATTTTAATAAATTGCATTATATATCTTTTGATGAGGATTAACAAATAACAAGTGGTAATTAAGTCTATGTGTACGAATTCAAAATACCATAATTGTAGAAATTTGGCATATGGTAGTGGAGGTTTTGTTCAAAGTCAATATTCACCTACTAATTTTCTTTCTTGACAATTTCTTGTTGAGCATGTGCAGTTAAATAAAACCATTTATTTTACTAAGTTTTTCATTGACGAAATTGAGAGAGAACGTTTACTAATGTAGTTGCGCTATATGTAATTCTTATATGCCTAATTATCTCTTACGGTCACAATAAAATTTTACTAATCCAAAGCATCTAGTTATAGTACTTAGGGGGGGGGGGGGGTTCATTTTAGTGAGGTGCTAGTAAATTAAATAGATGCTCCAATCTATTATTATAAATATCTTATTTTGTAATATTTTTTAATGAGTTACTCTGTATTCTTTCTACTTAATTTATATGTTTGTTATATATTCTTAACTATGATCATTTGACTGTTAAAGATTATTGACGGGCAAACATTTGATGTCTTTTAAACAACTTGTTTGGATTATAGGTTGGATACGACAAAAAATTAGAGCAATAGATACGATCAATTCATAATTGAATTTAAAGTAGATGTCCTCATAATTACCCTCACAATACTCAATTCATAGATAATAATTATTCCTTTATATATATGTTTGTATATAAATTTTTCTATGTATATATGGTTAATATGCAACTATAAAAACATTTGCAACGAACATTGCTATAGAAAATTTATAGTTGTATATAGTTGTAGCTATAGCTATGTGTTGAAACTCAGGAGGATTTATTGCGGAAACAATGAAATAATAGTAAAGTAATTTGATGTAAAGTGATAACAATATTTAATGTGATTCGACGATGTGCCTAATCCACTCGACAAAGAAAAAGAATTTTATTGATCTCAAATCAAAATGTAAGTACAAACTTGAATCCCACAAATCTCACGAAAACACCTAACATCCTCGTTCTAAACTCCGTCTTGAGATAATTACTCAAAAGCAGTAAAGAAGCTCTTGTATTATGTTTGTGATCCTTTCCTGGAAGAAAAAACTCTAAATTTATATCCGAAAACGAAGCCCAAGGCCTGTGGGCCTGCGGCGTGCGCTAGGGTGCACAAAACTTGCGCCCCAGTGCACCTTTCTTGCACTAGGGCAGAAACTTTGAGATGGGGTGCAAAGTTACTGTTCACTACGCGTCACGGCGCAAAAATCTTGGCCCGGGGCACACGACGAGTCTTTTCATGCCCTTTTTGCTCATCTACATGCCTTGACGCACCTTACCTCGCGCCCCGGCGCGCGTCGTCCTTCCAAAACGTGCCGGGGTGTGTTCTCGAGCCCATTTCAACCACTTTGTTTCGTTTCGCTCTATTTCATCCGTTCCTTATCAATTTTACCTCAAATTTCAAGGCAAAATCAACACTACGAAATCAATTTTCTAACAATTTTTCATAGCCGATACCCAATTTTTGGATAAAGATATTGTGCCATGAATTGTTAATGGTGACAATATAAAATATTTGTTTAATTTGTCATTATTAAATCATATTGTGACAAAATAAAAGTTTTTGTGCCTTAAAAAATATCATTAATTAGTAGCAAAATAAAATCCATATTTTTTGTTACTAATATTTTATATATATATATATATATATATATCTTTTAATAATAGTGGGAGATCCCATTTACTGTTTATGGCAACATTCAAACTTGTCGTACCCCTTTTCCGGAGTGCCACACTGCCACCAAATCACTTATAGTTAAAAAAATAAAACTGAAGTCAGTCAAAATTAATCATAAATGAGAGAAGTATCAATCGATTGGCAGATGTATATATTGATCAATGCGTACAACGGTAATTAATGAGTCAAATACGTGTGGGACTCTACTAAGTGGAAGTGAATATATATACCATATGATTCTTATTGGTGAGCGTGGGGACCCATGCATGCCTTGGAAATTAGAAATGATATTCATGTGGATATGCTTTCTGGAAACCATGTTAAATGTTTAACATTTGTGGTTATAAATTAGGTGAGAATATATATTTGTATATGTATATGTATATGTATGCATATATATGTAGAGTGTCCAAATTAGTCTAGCTATTCTTGGGTTGGAGAAAATGTTATCTCCTCAGGTAATGGGAAAGAGTACAAGTCGATCTCATGCCTGCACACGTGTGGTGTGCCACTATTTATGTTAGACAGAGCTACAAGTTCTAGTTCCGTTTACTTCCACGGGTTAGTGTTGAAAGTTAGCTAATCTTTTAGGTAATTAATAATGAAAATAACCATATCCAACACTTATATATATATATATCCCTATATTCTAGACAAAAATACTAATAATGCACGGTGTTTTTGTTAATTAATTTGTTTATATATATATATATATATTCTAATTTATGTTTCATCTTTTATTTCATTGTATGAATATATGATACATGTATTAAATATTTTTCTATAGAAATAATTGGTTGAGAATCAGATGCACTTGATATGTATACATTACAATGATATAGGAGATGAAACATGAAATGAAATAGAGGATCCAAAATGGCCTCTATAAGGATAATTAATTATGAGGGAAAGTAGTGGATATATTGTTTCCATTATACTTTTTTTATTCATTTTTAAATTAGTATCATGTTGATCTTGATTCATCTGAACAAAGGGCATACAAGTTCAAAATGCTTAAATATTTATTTTGTAATTAACATTATATTTTTTTGTATTCATTTATAAATTTTTATTGATTCTTAGGTCAGGATGTTGCATCTCGATTCATCCAAATAATAAAATTTATAAGTTCAACATGTTTAGACATTTACTTTTTAACACAAAATTTAGTAAATATGCACAAGTTGAGAAGTTGCGTGTATTTTTGTGTAAAATTAATATTTGTACCAAGTGATATTCTATACGTACTTGACAAAGATTAGCTTGTACACTTTATTTCGTTGAGTGTCTCGAGAAAACCTTAAGTAAAATTAATTAAAAGGAAAAGTATGAATTTGGACATAACTAGTATGTCAAATTGTTGTTTATAAATTGCAATTTCCAAGGTAGGAGAGGTCCTAGGGGTTTTTTTTTTAATTTTTAATTTTTAAGAGTGAGCATTACAAATAATGAATATTTATTCTTTAATAAATTAATATTTTTTTATTTTTAAATTAAATAAATTAAAGTATAAATTACACATGATGCATATAAAATACACAATGTGTCTATTTCGGATCGAATATAAGACCTCCCATATAATAGAGATCTTAGAGTTAAATGTGATGTTTTGGCTTAAAAACAAATTTAGCGGCAAAGTACCCTTTAATATTTAATTGATGTCTATGAAAGTTGACTTCTTGAATTTGTATAAAGTAAGTTGATATCGAGCTTATCTACTTTAAAACTTAATACAAGAAAATAACATTTCTTCCGTTGCTTAATAACTCAACTACCAATGACAAGTGCCACTCGCCCAAAGACAAAGATTAACCGGCCCAAGCAAATAGTTTTCCTCTTTGTTGACTTTTGCGCCTTAGACGTACAATATTAATATACTCTACACATATTATCAAATTCACAAAATAAAAAGAAATTAGTAATTTTATATAAAATTCGATTACACGACAATAGTTCCAATGTAGTCGTAACCAAATATAATACTTAAGCATAATTGTATAATTATGAGAACACATTATATTCACGACCTATTTAATTTGTTGTATGACGGCAGAATAATACAATTTAACTTCTTATTTAGCTATGTATTTGATCATTATTATTAGCATTGTCTATATAAATGTTAATCATGCGTCTCATTCAAATCTTTCATCTAGAGAATTATATGATATATATCTAGTCTCGTCCCATGTTGAAAAAGTTAAAAATTATGAATGAATAATTCATAATTTATTTTTTTAACTGTTTGAGACACTATTTTAGAAAAATGATCTCCAAATAATAATAAATACCTACAAGACAATAACTTGACATATGATTTTTTTTCTAATAAATATTAATTGACCATTTAAATATGGTAGAAATTAAGTGAATTTTCATAAAAGAAGTGAATATACGATAAGATAATAATAATAATAAAAATAAATAAAACTTTTATCTTTTAATAAGTTGTTTAATTCAATAAATTTTTAAGTATTTAGTAATTAATTGATTCAAAAAAATTGTCCTCATACATATAAATATAGTTTATAGTTCAAATTTTATCTAACATGTTCTTGTTATTAGTGTGCTTGCACGATTATTCAAATAATCAATCAGACAAGTTGAGAACGGGGACGAGCCGAGCCAAATCCATCTTTTGAGTGTAGTGCAAGCTTAAAGCTGTAATATGGCTAAAGATTAAAGCGATCAGCGTAGTCGGCGGCTCATGCTGCGCCTTGAAGATGTCCCCGATCCATCTAATTATTTGCGCACACATCCAGCGAATTAAGTGACAGCGACAGGCAACTCCGTATGGACACGTGTATGGTTGTACAACATAAGGCACAGAAATAAGAGGAATCTAGAATATCCCGTGATGTCATGCCACGTGTCCCCATCATTCGTACGGTCGTAATTAATTTTTGGTTTAGTATTCTAGGAAGCAAAAGTACAAAACAGTCTTTCTATTGAAAGATCTTTTTCTTTCTCAGTTGTCTTTATGATCTTAAATTGAAAAATATTTGATTCGTAGTGTGTTTAGCTATTTTCGGTAAAAACCTTTTATTAATTCAATGGGAGGTGGTGGGAGTTAAAGATAATTATATTTAAATTAAAACATCTTCCACAGTAAAAGAGAATTATCCTATTTAATTGAATAGATGGCGGCGTGTTTCAATAAAAATTAAAAGTTTACAGCCCGTTTGTTTTTATTTTCTAGGCTCATTTTTATTTTCAGGTTCTGCTGAAAATAAAAATAGAGAATCATCAACTTCTCTCACATTTTTATAGATATTTTTATTTTCAAAATATTCTTTTAGATAAACTATTACACCCTCTCTCCATTTTCACTTTTTATTTTTTTATATTTATATTTGCATGATTTTTAATACAAAAATACTATATTTTTCAAATACAATTCATTTTCAAATGTTGTTTGGATATTTTGTTTAAAATGTAATGATTATTTAAAAAATATTGAATTTATTTTGAACTAACAGAAATTTTGGATAAAAATAATATATATTAAATGTGATACTTGCAAATAAAAACATTGTTATAATTACGATGGGTGTATATTATCCCATCGTCATATATTGCTAAGAGATTTTGTTTTGAGAAAAAGTTAAGGAAATAATCAGTTTACAATTCTTTTGAAATCCCTGTGTCATTTGATATAAAAAAATTAGATATTATCAATGTGGAATTATATTATTAATGTTTTCAAGAGCAGTGATTTAAGTTATGGTCATATATTAAAAAAAATATAGAGAACCTATATCTTGAAAAGATTAATGTTATTTTATAAAACAATTGGAAATTCAATAATAATGAATTTTCACTTTTTCAGAATAGAAGAAGTGCACTGAAAGAGAATAGGGGGATACCATATAGGAGAAGGGTTTAGCTCTGATTAGGTATGCAGTTTACAACTTGACATAGATATTTGCTTTTGGAAGAAAAAGATAGAGAGAGCATGAAAAGGTCATTTCATGTGCTCTAATTTTGTGATGCATATATGTCCGCATGGACAGCCCATATTTTTGTTTTTAATCCCACTTAATGATATTGACACTACCCTTATCTTTTGTTCATCTATTCACCAATGATTAATTGATTTAGTGATGTTATTTTCGCGAACATGTACATGAGATTTAAAATTTAATTTCTAATAAAATTTTAATATACCTATATATATATATAAATAAAAAAGTTATTTATCCATTTGTACTTACTTGATTATTAGTTAACTTTTATAATAATATGAACTCCAAAATTTGCCTAGTTACGTACAAATATTTCAACTCAAATTATTCAAGTTTGGTTCGTGTTTTATTCAAATTTATTTAAATTCAAATAATTTAGTAATTAATTAGTCAGACTCATACAAAAATAATATTCCACCACTGATCTAGGCATTTGGAGCCTCAAAGTACGTACCATACTAATCCTCATCAAATTAAATTTTATTATACTAGAGTTTAGACTGTATGGAGTCGTTGTTTCTCTTCCCTTTAATTATTAATTTGATGAAAAATTCAAATTAATATTAAATTATATATACTGCTCAATTTAATTTGTTTACACTACTATGCTAACTTATACTACCTTATTGCAGAGAAGATGCACAATAGTACTATTTGAACATAAAGTTACGTACACAACATAAAGACATTTTTGTCAAATAAGCATAAAGATAAGGCATCATGACTTTAGAGGTCTTGTGGTTAATGTATGAAACTGATTAATTCTTGACTTAAAATATCATTATTCTTGCGTTTCAAAAAGACCACTGAAAACTTCCAGAAAAAAAACAAGGCTTTCTTATATCACATTAGTTGTTGGGTAACACACAAATTGTTGATTAAGATTTTCATCTCATCCAGTTACTACAGACGATATATCATTTTCATCAAAGACATATAATATCAAACAATTAGTCATCACTATGAAGACAACTGATATTGATATATAATGCTATCCGAAAAAGATAATGGGACAGAATGTAATTAATATCTTACTGAGTAATGGGCTCAAGTCCGCGGATAGGTTGTTTTAAATGATGGGCTTGGTCATAAGAATAAAGCATATGAAAGAGTGTGGGCTGATGATTGGATTCTTAATGTTTATAATGAGGGCTGTCAATGGGTCGGATTCGGATCGGATCATGCTGGATCCAAGTTCGAATCCAAAAGTAATATGCCAGATTCGAATTCGATTCAAAATTTATCGAATTTGTAATTGGTATAACCATATCCAGATCCAAATAAAAGTCGGATATCCAAAAAAATTCAAATCCAACTACTTTAAAAATCATCATATGTTTATTATTTTTCTAAAAAATTAGTAGAATTGAAATTTAAAACAGTTATCCTTAAAAAAAAAAAAAAACAACAGATTAATGAATAAATTTTCAAGTCTATTGATCACTTAAAAGCAACAATAAAATTTAATTCAATCACATTCATTCACCAGATCATTACATTTTAGGTTCCATTACCGATAATAGTTTTTATTTGATATTATAAATCTATAGTTATACTTGATTCTTAATCAATTAACAATAGACTCAAAGTTCTATAAAAAAAAAATAAATTCATTCTGATAAAAAATCGAGATTTGCAGTGCATTCTTGCCATATCATGGCATTCGGCTCCTACTCATTATTCTTCCCACATCATTTTTTGTTATATAATTAGAGAAACAAGTAATATAATTATGATGTAAATAAGCTCGAAATCTAATAATTTATCATGATTTCATATATTGCATAGGAGTTCATTACTTCCTTCATCCAAATATCTACTTTGGCATTGCTATAAGTCCATGTATATATATATCTATAATACCATATATGTATAATACTAAATATATTCAGATTTTGGTCATTGATGGATCAAATCGAGCCATATCCATATTCGGTTTATTTATTTTGAATTATGAACTTTTTTAATTGGATCATATTTGTTATAAATTATAAATAAGACTATTAATGAAGCAAAATTTAATCCGAATTCGATTCGATTATTTAGGATCTTTAACTGATAAAATAATATTTTATCAGTTAAAGATCCTAAATAATCGAATCGAATTCGTATTAAAATTTGCTTCATTAATAGTCTTATTTATAATTTATAAATTGAATGCATGCGTCCGGTACTCCTTAAATGCGTCCACAAAATTGCCATTACTAATATCTTATAAGCTCCAAAATATTATTTCATACAAACGCTTTAATACCTTATTTTAAAAATAAAATTTATCATCTTATAAGCTCAAAAAATATTTTACTAAATGTAGAAGTTTGTAAGGTCTTTTAAATAAATTTACCCAAATATCCTCTTAATTGGGATTCGGATCCTCAACCTAATATATGAAAACAATCTAATGAAATTTTTTTATATTTAAAAATAGTTTGTAAATTATAAAAGTTATATGATATATATATATGTATATATATTGGGAAATGAGGAAGTGGTAGGGATAATGAAGGATAGGAGAGGGTATTTTGGAAAATTCTATTTTAGTATTTTAGAAGAAAGATGAGTGTATGTTTGGTTATGTTTATGTTAAACATAACTAAACACTCCCTAATTGATTTATTAATTGTCCAAGAACAACTCAAAGGAAAAAAAAGAAAATAAAAGTTGAGAGGGTAATCACGTGAGAAAGGTCAAAAATATCAATTGACAAAACGACAAAGGAGAATTGGCATTATAAATCATTTATAATTGTTAAAAAAAAATTCATTACCAATTTTTCATTAATTTTTTTATTAGTAATGAAAATTAGATTGATAAAAATTATTTTGGAATTTTTAACAAAAAATTTTAATTTGTAATTTTTAGAAAAAATAAAAATTAAATTAACAAAAAGTTTTTTTATCGTTATTTTAACCAATTTGTAATTATTCCATTTAATTTGGATTTTTTTTCAAATTATATAAATAAAAAATATCAAATTTTTTTACAATAATTATACCAAAATTATCATTTATGAATTTTAAATTTATCTATTCAGAAAATCTATTTTTTTAAATCTACAATAATGTATTTGTAATAATCTCGTTAATTCATAAATATTTGTTTTATTCACAAGTTTTTGTTGTAATTTAGACATTGATAAATTAATGATCAAAGTTGTGGTGGTGCAGTGGTTGGTGCTTTGTTTTGGCATGCCAAAGGTCTAAGGTTCAACTCCAAGCTGCAGCATTTTTTGGATATTTTTGCTGATGTGGCTGTTTAATGCTACTAGGATGCTGACTTGATTGGTGATGTGGATAAAATTTCATCATGTGAGCAACACATGCGATTTTCCGGCGACATTTTGTGCACTTTTATGCGATTTATTCTGAAATTGCAATAATTTGTATTAAATGTACGAAATTGGTCACTGGAGTGGACCAAATTGGAAAACGCAGGATAATAGTGTCCTTTTTTCAGAGATGGTCTTAGTTAGAGGACCAAAAATTCATTTTTCGCGCAAGAATTATTCGACATTTAAATGATTTGGCTAAGGCCATTTGCTTTCATAATAAAACCTAAGTGACACAATCTTGCAAGCTGCTATATATGCAGTGGCAGACTAGACTGGAGAGATTTTTCAGAGAACATTATGCAGCCGACAAAGCAATGGGGCTTCTTACTTGGTGAATCCCATCACTCCAAGTATACGATCCAAATGCAAATACTCCTCTCCTAGCATTACGTTGACGTTGAACTCTAATACTGAAGCTCTGCTTTTGCCCTATGAAACTGAAAGACAATCTTGTTGGTGAGATTCGGACTGAGTAACCTGCGGGCGGATTAACTGTTATTGTGTATGATGAACTTCCGTTGCCTACATTTGTGACCGTCCTGTTGACCCTCGCAGTTCCTCTCAGGTTAGCAATTGCAAGTGATGGATAGTTCAGATTACTCGGAGGAGGTGGATTTCTGGGACAGGTGAAAGATGGATCTAGTGTATTACCACTGCTTCTGCAGAGGAAGAGAAGATAATCAGTGTAAGTAGCTTCGTAAACAAGTCCAGGGTCAGCAGCTTTTGATGGCTGAACGTGGCCTGCTCCATTTTCAAATGGAGTTGCAGGGTCTCCAATTGAGTTTGTTATTGGGTTGCCTAAGTTGTCGGTTTGCTTTGCTGCAGGGAAAGAGGAAGAATTAATATTAGAGTTTATCAAAATTTTCATCAATTGTTGCTAAAGAATTAATATATACCAGTGGTGATAATAGCAGATCTTATAGCAGCGCTACTCCAAGTAGGATGCATGGCTTTGAGAAGTGCGGCTATTGCTGAAACATGAGGGCAAGACATAGATGTTCCGGACAGAAAATTGTACTTAACATGTCGAGGGTCGGCAGGAACTTGTAGAGGAGAAGATGCCTCACTCCATGCTGCGAGTATATTGAATCCCGGAGCGGTAATATCAGGCTGCAAATTATACAATCTGACGAAGTTATAGTTATGCATTTATTTAGTGCACAATATTTAATACTGATCAATTTTTATTTTGTTTTTAAGTTAATGTCAAAGGTATATATATCACCTTTAGAATATTGGGTTCAATGTAACTGGGGCCTGCAGAGGTGAAAGGAGCCATGAATGGAGCTGGCTTGGTGCTTAATAAAGTTGTTGCTGGATTCAAGGTAGCGGTGGGTGCTCCATTAGATCCAATGTAATTGTAAATCCTGTTCGTTTCGTTATTAAGGACAACTGTTGCTGGAATCAGATAAGGGCTTTCCTGTAATCCAATTCCATCATAGAAGTTCCCAAGTACAACTGCTGCACCGCCTGCTCTTTGCACTTCTAATGATGCAGTAATAGTTCCAAAGTAACAGAAAACTGCTTTATCTCTCACAAGTGAAGGCGAAAGAGTACCATTATTGCATAGTCTGAACGATATTCATCGAAAGATGATAAAATAAATTAATTTTCTAGCTAGTATGTATGCATGAAATATGACATTTTTACGTCTGATGATCATGATCATGATCGAGAACGAACCTGTAAGTTGTACTATTCGTGGTGCCGGGGATTTCTACGTCTCCCGCATCAACAAGATCATATTTCTGCCTTTGAAACGGAGTAGTTGATTGTCCCTGGTGTATAAAAAAGAATTACTCATGTATTAACTTATTAGTAGGCTGTGAGAATATAGCTAGACATACGTACCTCTATTGTCGCGCCATTTCCAAGCATGAGTGGGGACGAAAAGACCCGGTCGATACTGCTCGCTCCGACAGTGATGATCCACGGAGCAACATTGGTCACCGTTGATGGAGTGGGACCATCGTTTCCAGCACTGCAAGATACCACGATGTTTTGTTTAACCGCGTGCAATGCTCCAATGGCAGTGCCATCTTGAGCGTATGGTATGCTTGTGTTCAACCCAATCGATTCGCTAATCACATGAACTCCATCTTTGATAGCATCATCAAAAGCAGCCATTATGTCGGCGTCCAAGCAGGTGCTCCCTTCCCCTTCGGACGGTGGCACTTGCCAGCAGACTTTGTAGATGGCTATACGCACGAGTGGTGCGCCGCCGGTAGCGGTACCGTTGCCATAGCCGCCGAATGCGGCCGCATTGGGAACTCTTCGGCCCCCAACGATTGATGAAGCGTGAGTGCCGTGGCCGTTGATATCTCTCGCTGACCGGTAGTCCAGTCCCGGTTGGAGCCGTTGGTTGTAGTAGGTCTCATAACCCTCCAAATAGTAGCGGGCCCCTATTAATTTCCTGCCAAATTACCAAATCAACTTCTTAAATTTCATCTTCATATATAGAAGGCTGGTGCCTCTTTTTTATTTTAATTGAATATTAAATAATTGATAATCTATAGAGTAATTAAAGAATTATTATTGAAACAAGCAGTGATATATCGATATATATAATAATATATTATTACCCATTACCTATTACAATGAGAAGAATTAAACTGTTCACCACTCTGACAAGTCCCATTCCAAGATGTCGGAATAGGTTCCATCCCAGCATCATTGAAACTCTGAGACTCCGGCCATACACCTAATGAAAGAATAAGGATTATAAATAATTTAGCAATTCACCATAAATTGTCATAGGTCTAATTGAAGATTTTGCATAATATTAATTAATAAATTTCCAAATATATTATATATCAGTTCAAATCTCTATTTTAATATGCTTATAATTTTTTAAAATAAATATTTGAACGCCCAAAACATGCATTTAATTTGTTTAAATCAAAATATCATTTGAAATAAAGATTCAAAATTCATATACCATGGGCCATTATTGTGTTATGCATTAAGATGTAAACAACAATATTACCGGTGTCCAATATCCCCACAATAACATCCTTCCCATAGTTAGCTCTACTCAATAGTGCTTCTAAGTTGGCTTGTGCGGGATTCCAATTAGCTTCAAGTAAGCTAATGAAATCCCATGATCTGGTTGTGTGCAATTCTCTGGGTTGACTTTCGAATACTGATATCACCCCATCCATATCTGCATGCCCAAAGAATTAAAACCAACCTTGTCAACTTAATAAACTTATAGCTAATTGTAGCAAATACCATATGGATTCAATTATGAATATTCCATGCATACATATAGCTGATCATTTGATTAAGGCACCTAATATTGCAGAGGCTTCTTCAGGGGTGAGTAAGGCGGAGAAGCCATTAATAACATTCTTGTAGCTGTAAATAATGCTAATTTTAGCCTCCTCTTTCGAACCCTTAACAGAGTGCAGATAAGAGTGATGAGCGTCTTCGACTTCTTGGGATGTTTTCTTTCCACTATGCTCGCCAAGGTACACTATGTAGACCTGGAGATAATTATAATTGATGAAAATTCAAACTTTGCAACGATTGAAATTTTTAGATCATTGAATGAAAAAAATAGTTTAACATTAAAGATGAGATGTAAAACCTGTTGTCCAGTAGATGAAGCTAAGGCGACATTAAATTAGAACTAGAACTTGAAGAAAGGAGAGAATGGGTAAGTGATTATTCATTTTCGAGTTATAATTGATTGAATGATTGATTTCAGTTGCTTCTGCTGATTATTTTCAGCTCATGTGCTACAGTTTATATAGAAGTAGCAATAGTTGAATCTGTCTCAAATAAGTCCTCTTCAGTGTGTGTACTATATATGGTTAAATAGGGGCATTCATGCATTGTTAGCTACGCTAACTCTGTTATTCCAAATTGAGTACAAAAGCTACCAATTAATTAGACCTTTTCTTCTACAATAGGTTTAAGATTATATATTTTTGGTTAATTATTCTTAGTCAACAGTTACTTGGTACCATTTCATAAAATAATATAGAGTGTTAGGCAAGTTAATTATTAAAGTTTTGAATGACTGACAAAAATATATAGTGTAAGTACTTTTATTGAACTAAATGTTTTGACGAGGATAACAACTGGGAAGTTACTCTTTTGTACAATTAATTGTTTATCCAGACAAATATATAATGGTGAAATTAAAAAAAAAAAAATTAGTAAGTTATTCTATGATGGTTAATTGCTTAATGACATATTTACACTTGATTTGTGCGTTTGTGTTATCTTATAATTGAGCTCTTTAAAATATCTTATAAAATATTTAAGAACTTATAAGATACTAGAAAGTTTTTTCATAAACGAGCTTATAAGATCCTAAAATAAGATGTTAGAATCTTATACGGAAATTCTAACTTATTTTCTATATTTTCAAGATTTCAACAAACTCTTTTAATTTTAATCTTTCTAATTACAAACTTAACATTATTAACATCTTATAAACTCCAAAATTTTATTTTATCCAAACATTTTACTAACTTATTTTGAAAATAAGATTTTAACATCCATACATTCTAAAAATATTTTATAAAATGTAGGAGTTTAACACCCTATTAATGTATAGCTTAACTATGTCAAATAAGCATTAATGAGAGAAGTTGCCAGTTATATTAATGACTATATACGTGTGCTGATGATGCAAATTTTGGATGTAATGGATTTTGGGATTTCGACCTGTAGGGAATTGGATGGGCAGATCAATCAGAAAGATATAATCTGAAGATGTGGGTTGGATCCTGCACCCACAGAACAAATATCAGGCTAGTCGAGAAGGTCCTCGGTTAAGACTCTCCGATACTTAAGTCAATAAATCGATGTGAGAGTATTTGGACAGACCAATAGTTTAAAGAGAATATGTATGCTTACCATTGCTTTTGAAGGATGGAGCATTTTTAGTGTTTGCTTGGGGATAAAAAGACTAGTTTCTCACCAACAAATTTCATACATTGTTCCCGCGAGTAGGGGCAAATTAGGTTTTTCCGACCTAGGTTAAAGCTATACAAATGGCAGGTTGGTCGGAAACGAGATCCATACCATCATTAATGTGGAGGTGATGCACCGTTAATCCATTTAATATGGACAATCTGGTGGTTGAGATGCAATTAATGCGGACAAGATGGATGGCAGGTTCCCATTAATGCTCTTGCTTCATTTATTCAACCTAGAGGTCAGACAACTCGACCTCTAAGGTCGAATATTGGGCATTGGGTCTCATAAGTTTGAGCAGTTTTGGGCTCTGATCTTTATAATTTCGGTAGGTAATAGGCCCATTGGGCATGTTGGGCTTACCCATATCATGAATCTCCCCTATTCTGTAGTTCGACCATAATACGATCGAAGTAAGGAGTAACAAAAATTATGGTAAATACATTGACGAAAACCATGAGAGCAGGAAAAAGTATTTTGAATTTGGACCAGGGTAATAAAGGCGGGAGCTGTTACAGGCGGTTTGTTGGAATAGTGCTTGGTAAGTCAACTAGATTGGACTTGTAAAACTATTTCATTGTAAAACAATTTAGATTGAATGATATTTTATATATGACCATTTTTATTTTATGCTTTTTATTACTTCACTGGCATTTCAAAGTTACGTTTCCAGAAATCCAATCATCTTGAGAATCGAATTCCAGACTTCACTCAAATCACTACTAAAAAAACGCAAATTTGTGACGAAAAAAATTCGTTGCAATTTGTGATGGATTTTGGGACGAAAAATCCGTCACAAAAAATAAAAAAATAAAAAAAGAAAAAAAATTGGCGATAGATTTTTCCATCACAAATGTCAAGTTTTCGATGGATTTGATTCCGTCGCAAAATTTTTCTGTCGCAAAAAATAAAAAAATAAAAAAAGAAAAAAAATTGGCGATAGATTTTTCCATCACAAATGTCAAGTTTTCGATGGATTTGATTCCGTCGCAAAATTAATGAAAAAATAGCAATTTTGCGACGGATTAAAATCCGTCACAAAAGTAGAAAAATGAAAAAAAAAAAAGAAGTTATAAATGCCTACCTTCCCTATTTCCCCCATCCATACGCATTTTGGAAGAAAAAAATACTCTTTCTTCTTCCCCCTCCTCCTCCTCCTCCTTCTTCTTTTTTTTTTTTTTTTTCATATCTTATAAATGCCGGCTGGTGTTGACTGAGCACCGCTGGTGCACTTGGCCGCGCACTAGCAGGCCAGTTGGTGTGCGTTAGCGGGCCACACCAGCAGTACTAGCTTGCTGCTAGTGCAAACTGGTGCGGTCAACAAGCTATTGGTCACACCAGCTTCTGACTGCCGGCCAGCGGCCGGTCAAATCTGGTCGAAATATTAATTTAATTATTATTTTTCTTGAAAAAATATTTTTAAAAATACTAATTGTTGTTGTTTGTTTAATGTTTCAGGTTTGGAGAATTTATATTTTGCTCTATCTCCATTAATTAAGGTAATTCTCACAACTATGTTAAAATTTGATTATGTTTGATTATGTTTTAGTTAATTATCCCAGTTAGTTAAAATTTGATTTACGTGTTAGTTAAACTCAAATAATGATTTATTTATTAGCAACATAATTTTTTTAATTATGTTTTAGTTATTTCCATTATGTTTTAGTTAATTATCTTCATTAGTTAAAATTTGATTATGCTTTAGTTAAAATTTGATTTATGTTTTAGTTATCTCCATTATGTTTTAATTAATTGTCTCCATTAGTTAAAATTTGATTATGTTTTAGTTAAAATTTGATTTATGTGTTAGTTAAAGTCAAATAATAATTTTTTATTTTTGGTATAATAATTTGATTTAACAAAAATAATGATTTATGTATTAGTTGAAATTTGAGTTACATTTTATATTCGTTTTAAATGTTGTTATATTTGTTAGAGTTATGTTTTTATTTGAATTAAAAATTTTATTAGAATTTTGATTAAGTTAAATTTTCTGGTACTATATATTGAATTGTATTAAAATTTTAAGTTTTCATTTAGTTTATGAAATTATGATTTATGAATAAATATATGTGGTTGTAACATGTGCATAATGATGTAGGCTATCTCGACTGTGGTGGAAATCTTTTGTGATTGTTGATTTTACTGGAGCATTTAGGGGTAAGTTTGGATATCTTGTTTTAATTTTATATATTTTTATAGTATAATAAATTAGAAATGTTTAGAATTGATAGAATTAGGAAGGAGGATGGGACATTGGGAGAAAGGGCGGAGCCTTCTAATTTGTTGCTGGTTGGTTTTTAATTACTTGGATGATGATGATGGACATAAGCGGGGAGTGTTTATGTGTCATTATGTGTTTACTAATAGTATTAGTTGTTTTCAATTAAAATGATGCTACTCATTATGTTTAGTCTTAATTTTTGGGCAATCTGGATATCTTATTTTAGGGAGGTGTTTGATATACATTATTATCTTTGTGATGACAAAATAGTCTTTGGTGAAAAATTCTTGCTAGAGGGATTATGAAATGCATAAATGGAATCAAAGAGGGTTGGGATTACATAATCTCACCCCCAAATCCACTAATTCAATTGCAATTAATCTCATCTATAGTACGAGCTTTGGATAAATTACAGGGCAGCCCGCAAATATCATCTTCCATATCAGACAAGAGGTTACCCTATATTAAAAGCCATAGTAAATGTTAATATCCCAAATCAAACATTCCCAAAATAATTTGTTTACCCACTTCATTTGCTAGGTTATCCTTTCATCCTTTTGTCAATTACTCTTCGTTTTTTTATTATTTGCCAAATATATTCATCTCTATAATAATAATAATAATAATAATAATAATAATAATAATAATATAAGCAATTACTTTCCAACAACAAACATACATTAATAAAGTAAATAATCAAATAGTTTTATTAAAATCAAAATATTTATAATAAAATTACTTTTGCATCGTTCAAATTGAGATCGCTTTTAATGAATTTACTCTTTTACAGCATATGGATATTCATGCTGAACGTAGTTTGATGTATAATTGGCTCTTGCCAAATCGAAAAGATTATACAAGAGAGTTTGTTGTTGGGTTGAAATTTTTTATTGATTATGCATCCGTCCAACCTCAATGTTTGAAAGATGGAGGAATAAGATGTCCTTGTTCAAAATGTAAGAATCTGAAAATTTTGATACTTGATAAAGCACATGTACATTTATTAAAATATGGGTTTCATCCTAATTATTGGTATTGGACTGCACATGAGGAGACTGAACATCTAGATTTCAATGTATATAGGGGAGCTCCTAGTAATGCTCATTTTTGTGGTGATGCCATGAGCAATAAGCATGAAAGCATGATTTATGATGCTATGGGAACTAGTTTTTATACTGAAATTAATCATGAGGAAGGTATTAATTCGAACAGAGAGGAACCTTCAAACATAGATGCCCAAACCTTTTATGATATGTTGGCTGCTGGCCAACGACCGTTGTGGTTAGGTTGTGAAACTCATTGTGAGTTGTCTATGACTTTACAAATGATGTGCTTAAAATCTGACTACAATATGTCTCAAGGGTGTTTTGATCGAATGGTAAAACTTATTAAATCCTCAAATCCTTCAGAAAACTATGTCTCGAATAACTTTTACCAAGCAAAGAAATTGGTTTCAAAATTGGGGTTAAGTTTTATGAAGATCGATTGTTGTATCAATGGTTGTATGTTGTTTTATGCAATTGATGCCAGTCTGAATGAATGTAAGTTTTGTAATCATCCCCGTTTTAAACCAACCATAAGAGGTCATCAAATGGAAAAGCGAATTCCTTACAAAAGGATGCATTACTTACCCCTAATTTCTCGGCTCAAAAGATTATATGCATCTTTGAAATCAGCCGAGCATATGAGGTGGCACTTTGAAAACAAAAGAAGTTCTGGTATTTTATGTCATCCTTCTGATGGATTTGCTTGGAAGCATTTCAATGAAACTCATCCGAATTTTGCATCTGAGCCAAGAAATGTTAGGCTTGGATAATGTGCAGATGGATTTAACCCCTTTAGTCAATCTGCTATACCATATTCATGTTGGCTGATTATTGTAACTCCATATAACTTCCCTCCAGAATTGTGCATGACAACTTCTTACATGTTCTTGACTTATATAATATCTAGTCCACATAATCCTAAGAGCAGAATTGACGTCTATTTACAACCTTTAATTGAGGAGTTGAAGTTGTTATGGGAAGATGGCGTAGAAACTTATGACATTTCTAAAAAACAAAACTTTCAATTGAGGGTAGCTCTCATGTGGACAATCAATGATTTTCCTGCTTATGGCATGCTATCAGGTTGGATGACTGTAGGAAAATTAGCATGTCCAATTTGTATGGAGCGAACTAAGGCATTTAGATTGAAAAATGGTGGAAAAGTGTCTTGGTTTGATTGTCATCGTCAATTCTTGCCTACAGATCATATGTTTAGGAGGAATAGAGATGCATTTTATAAGGGAAGGATTGAACAATCGGAGGCATCTCCTAGATTAATCGGTCAAAAAATACGGGAGAGGATTTGTAATGTTCCTAAAATCACTGACTTGTCAGTAACTTCTGGTAAATTACCGGGATATGGTGTATCACATAATTAGATAAAACAAAGTATATTTTGGGAGTTGCCTTACTGGAAAGATAACTTGGTTTGCCATAATTTGGATGTTATATATATCGAGAAGAATATCTTTGAAAGTGTGCTTAACACCTTGATAGATGTCAAAGGTAAGATTAAGGATAATGAGAAGACAAGACTAAGGAGACCGGGGTTACATTTGAGACTTTTACAGAATGGGAAATACAGAATGGGAAATACATCAAACCGAAAGCCTATTTCTCTTTCACTATAGATCAAAGGTGGGAGTTGTGTAATTGACTAGAGGATCTTAAAATGCCGAATGGGTATACTTCAAATTTGGCAAGATATGGTGATAAAACAAAGTTGAAATTACGTGGGTTGAAGAGTCATGAATGCCATGTGTTTATGCAACGGTTGCTACCAAGTGCCTTTAGTTTGCTAACACAAAATGTGTGGATGCCCTTAACTAAATTCAGTCGATTTTTTTTGGGAATTGTGAGCAACAAAATTATGTGAAGATAGTTTATTGCAATTGGAAAAAAAATATCCCGGTTATCTTGTGTAAGTTGGAATGCATATTCCTACTAGATTTTTTTGATTCAATGGAGCACTTGATGGTACACCTACTGCATGAGGCACTTGTTTGTGGGCTTGTACAATATCGATGGATGTATCATTTTGAGAGGTAAATGATCAATCTAATGTGTAAATACTATAAATATTCCATACATATTAAATATTTATAATTATATGTTTTCATTTTTCAGATTCTTACATGATTTGAAAGGCATGGTCAAAAATAGAGCTAAAGTTGAGGGATCTATATGTGAGGCATATCTAGCTCAAGAATTAACATATTTTTCATCGTATTACTTCGAGTCTCACATTCAATCAAGGAGTACGAGAAGTAAATGAAATGAAAAAGAGGGATATAATGATCAACAACCATGTACTCTATCAGTTTTTAATCAAATTGGATAGCCCGCTGGTAAGTGTACTAGTAGATGGTTGAATGACATTGAGTTGAAAGCTGCCTCATTGCAACTTCTTTTAAATTGTGATGAAGTCGTGCCTTTTCTCGAGTAAGTTTTCCAATTCAATATAAATTCATTTTTAATTAATAAGTTTCAATGGAAAAAAAGAAAAGTAATGTTCAAACTCAATATATTTTAGGATGTATAAAGCAACCCTTCGACATTGTTGGCCCTTCATCAGCAAACTTCAAGTGGAGCAATCTATTGAGGATCATTTTGTAAATTGGTTCCAAAACTATGTAAGTATAAAAAAATTTAAAATAAATAATTGTCTTTGTTAACCAATTAAAACTATATTAATTATTCAATTCCTTGCTATTATTTATAGGTGCACACTCCAGAAAATATGGTACAAAATCAATATTTGAAAGATATAGCATGGGGTCCTATGAGACAAGTCAAGACATGGCGTCATTTTTTTGTTGACGGATATGTATTTCATACAGATTCATTGGAAAAGTATAAAAAGACATGCAATTCTGGAGTGTGTCTCAAAGGTGAAGGATCATTAGAATTTTATGAAAAATTACAGGAAATAATCCTATTAGACTATCCAGGTGTACCTAAAAAGAAAGTTTTCCTCTTTAATTGTCATTGGTTTGATTCACTGTTTAACCGTGGTATCAAGATAAACAAGGAGTATGATATCATTGAAATCAAAGAAAATAAAAAATATCCAAAGTTTGATCCTTTTATCATTGTTCAACATGCATCTCAAGTGTATTATATTCCTTATCCTAGTGCTAAAAGAGATAAAGTCCATTGGCGGCTTGTGATCAAAATAAGACCAAGAAGTAGGGTGGATAAATGTCATACTGTGGAGGTAGCTTTACAAGAACGACCTACCACAGTCAATGTAGTTGTTGATACCGATCCAACTAGTGACTTACTTGATATTGAGGGACCTTGTGAAGAAATAAATTTAGAAAACAATCAAGTGATAGGTGATGACGAAGAGTTAGAGGATGAGGATGAGGATGAGGATGACGATGACATTGCACATGATGATGATGATGATGGTTATTTATTTGAATTTATTGCCATGTAATGTGAATTTATGTAAAAACTCATTGTTGATGTACTATATTGATTGCAATCTTTATGATTATTTCTACATTTATGATGGTGATTTATTTAATGTCATTTATCTATTATAATTTACATATTAGTATTTGGTATAGATGTCAAGTAATAGATAGGGAAAAAATAAGGCTGTTCCATCTAACACTGGATTGGAGTCATATGTCCCTCCACACACTCATCCAGATGTTGTGCTGGATAGTTCTCCATTATACACCTACTTTCTCATCTATTCCATCTACACCAGCATCTAAAGATATTGGGAGTGCAGATGTTGCTTAGACGACATTTATTCGGCCTCGAGGGAGAGAGTAATACATTTTAATCTTTTTAATTACAGTAATTTATAATATTATGTGTACTACTAAATTATATTTTATCTTTATAATATATGTTGTAAAAATATCTTTGTGAAATAGGTTCTCGGAGGAGTTGATAATTATGTGCCTAGGAGACAAGTACTACTATTAAAGGACACTTACGACAAACTTGGAGATCATGGAAAAAAATTCCAGATGGAGTTAGAACGATGTGGTTTGGGGAGTTTGAGGTAAGAATTATTTTAAGTATATTTTTTTTTCTTCTTAATTAGATTTCAAAATGGAAGAGTTCTCTAAATGTTTTAAATTCTTTTATGTGCCTTAGAAAAAATTTACTTGGTATGAACGTGAGAGTGCATTGATTCACAAAATATTTGAGCATTGTGGCTCATAGATATTGAAAAATAAGTTACACCGAGAGCACGTCAATCCAAAAAGAAGCCTATTTGGATGGGAGATGAAGTTTGGGGTGCATTGCTTCAAGAATGAGGCAATGATGGATTCCAAAAAATAAGTGCTCAAAATAAAGTGAATCGAGCATCAGACTGCGGTGGTGTTGGATTTCCACTTCATTAGGGTGGTTATATCTCACACCTATCACACAAAGATAAATTGATAAATTTTATAAAAGTATCAATATTTAATTTTAATTATAATTGATTCCTGATAAACGTATTTGGATGTAAGAGAAAGAACTTGGACACCCACTTGGACTTGCAGAATCATTTATGCGTACACATTTTGCATTAAATGAAAAAGGTGAACATATAGGTCAATGGATGTGCACAGAATACTTATGTAATTAGTATGTTATATAAAAACAAAGAAAGTTTAAATGCTATAAATTTTATGTTAGAAAGTTTAAATGTTATATATATGTTAATTTTTAAGGTAGAAAGTTTAAATTTTTATATATGTTGATCATTTTATGTACTTCATGTATATAATACGTTCAACAGTCGACTAGAAGAGTTCTCTAGTCAAAGTTCAAGTGATGGTGTTAACAGTTCTTCAGTGCCCATATCATTTCAACTTCAGGTGAAAGTTCTAAGTTATTAATTTATATTTTATCTTATTTTCAAATTGAATTATTTGATTTTTATTAATTTATGGTAATATTATTTATGCAGGTATGGAAAGATACAGTAGGCAGATCGAAGTAGGGGCGGACCTATGGACTTGGAAGTGAGGCTTTCTTTGTCTTGGGTCACTCATCTAGAAGACTTCCAAATAATCCGTCCCATGAAAGTGAAGAAGTGAAGATATTGAAAGAAGTGACAATGTTGAAAGAACAAATGACAGTGTATAAAGAAGAAAATATGATGTTAAAACAAATATTCATGGATATGGAGGTAATGATACAACAGATGTTCATGCAGCAGCAAAAGAATATGCTTACCCCATCATCATTCGTTCATCCTCATACATCACTGTTTTATCCGCCTATAAATCTCTCCTTCATGGCACCGAGCTCACATTTACCTCGGCCAAAGGTATCTCCCGCACCATCCTTATCTAGATCTCCTAATGAATAGCCACGGAAAAACATAGATGATGAGGATGATGATTGATTGACTTATGTATGAATATTTAGGTATATACTGTGTTAAGATGATTACACTTTGATAATTACATTTTAATATTTTTATATTATTGAATTTATAAATATTTTGTTTATTTAATGTTATATTTAGATTTTATGGAAGATTTGTTGTTTTATCATTTGATGGTTATAAACATCGTTAAGTATGGTGTTGGATTTATGAATATACTATTATTGATTACAAGTTTTTAATATTGGAAAAATGTTGCAAAATAAAAAACTTAAAAATATTTTGCGATGGAAAATTTCTTTAAAAACTGCGTTTTGCGATGGATTTAAGTCACCAAAAAATGAACATTTGCGATGGACAAAAATCCATTATGTCGCAGAAACTCCAAATTTGGGACGAAAATTTCCATCACAAAAAAATCCGTTGCAAATTATTGCGATTAAGAATTTTCCAATGGTCTTTTGGCAAAATCCGTCGCTAAAAGGCATTTTTTTAGTAGTGACTACGTACCATATTGCAAAGAAGATGCACAAAAGTACTCTTTGAACATAAAGTTACGTACACAGCAGAAAGACATTTTTGTCAAATAAGCATAAAGAGAAGGCATGACTTTAGAGGCAATGTTCTCAAAACCGGACCGGACAAAGAACCGGCAACGCTACCGGTTACTGGTTCAACCGGTTGGACCGGTTGAACCACCGGTTGAACCGGTGTGACGTCATAATGACGTAATAATTATTTTTAATTTTATAAATATATATAATATAATTAATATATTGTAAAAAATAGAAAACAATATATAATTAATATTTAACAAAATAAAACATATTTTTTTATATTAAATGTCCAATATATTCTAATAGAAATTAATAAAACAACAACTAATTCAACCATCAATTATCCAAAATATAATCACATCATTGGACTTCAAATAAATAAACTTAAGTTTCAAAAACTACATTATTGCCCAAAGTCTTTAGTCATCATCTTCATCAACGACGTAATTCCTTTGTTGTCTTAAAATACGATTTACTTCACCATCATTCGAGCTTGAGCTGCCACCAAATTTTGACAAATCAACTTGATCATTGGTCATATTTGTGTCGTCTTCATCACCTAGACAAATGACTACATAATATGAGCAAAATTACAAGAAAGTTATATATCAACACAATTTGTGAACAAATATTAAATAATCAAGTGTATAATTAACCTCTAGATGGATGCAAATTTTCATTACACATCTCGTCCTCAATCATTTCTTCCAACTCATCACAATCAAGCTCTCCACTTGGGCCGGTTATGAGCTTCTTACCCATTAGTCAATTAGGTTTAAATGGTCAAAATTGGTAGGCCATAAAAAATTAAAAAAAAAAAAAAATTTTTTTGAACCGGTCGAACCGGGACCGGTTCCTAAGCGGTCCGACTGTGACCGGTTTTGAGAATCAATTTGGACCGGACCAGTGGCCGGTTACCGGTCGAACCGGTCGAACCGGCCGGTCCGATCCGATTTTGAGAACCTTGTTTAGAGGTCTTGTGGTTAATGGATGAAACTGACTAATTCTTGACTTAAAATATCATTATTCTTGAGTTTCAAAAAGACCACTGAAAACTTCCAGAAAAAAACAAGGCTTTCTTATATGGCAAAATTACAATTTTCGTCGCGTAACTTTACCCAATTTGATTTTTGATCCTATAAATTGCAGAATTTCAATTTTAGTTCTGTAAATATTAAAAAATTATCACTTTTAGTCCTTTGTTCGTCGGAAACGGTGGAAGTCGCTGGAAAAGTTGACGTGGCTTGCCGGGCATGTGGCAACTTGGAATTTTTGCCTTGTTGGACTGCTGACGTGGCTTTATTAATTGACAAAAAAAATAAAAATGCCAAATAGATATATATAATAATAATATATATGATATATCATATATATGATATATATTTATATATACACATATATCTAAATATATACATTTATCAAAATATATGTATTTATATATACACACATATATATACATTATATATATGCCCCCATCGCCCTCTCCCCACCCCACCCCAATGCCCGCACCCGCACCCCCACCCCCCCACCCCACCGGGCTGCCATAGCCATGAACCAGGCGACCTCGTCGGCCGCCTGGATTTGGCCAGGCGGCGGCCATGGTGGGTGCCTGGGGGTGGGGGTGGGGAGTGGCAGCCAGGATGGTGGGTTCCCGGGGGCGGGCGGTAGGGGGGAATGGCGGCCATGGCTATGCCACTTTTTTTTTTTTTTTAATTTAATTTAAATATTTTAACCATGTGTTTTTGTTTTTTATTTAGTAAATAATTATAAATTATATATAAATATATGTGCATATATATATGTATATTTTTAAATTCAAAGTTGTGCCAACTAAGCAAGTTAAAAGAATATTGTTAATATGGTAGATTAATTTTTTTATTTTTTAATTAGTAAATAATTATAGATTATATATAAACATATGTGTATGTTTGTTTATATTTTGGGAGAGATATTTTTTACTGTAGAAGTCAAATCAATACCTTTTTGTTAGATTTTTGGGATGAAAATAAAATTGAGTGATTATAATAAAATATATATGATGTATATATATAACATATATATGTATATATTGAAAAATGAAAAAGTTTTGGAAATAATGAAGGATAGTAGAGGGTATTTTGGGAAAAAAATTATGTTTTGAAGGAAAAATAACGATATGTAATATATAAATTTATATCATATATATCTATTTGGCATTTTTTTTTTGTCAATTAATAAAGCTACGTCAGCAGTCCAACAAGGCAAAAATTTCAAGTTGCCACATGCTTGGCGAGCCACGTCATCTTTTCCGGTGACTTCCACCGGTTCCGACGAACAAAGGACTAAAAGTGACAATTTTTTGATACTTATAGGACAAAAATTGAAATTCTGTAATTTATAGGACTAAAAACTAAATAGGGTAAAGTTACAGGCCGAAAATTACAATTTTGCCTTTCTTATATCACTATCACATTAATTGTTGGTTAACACACAAATTGTTGATTAAGACTTCCATCTCATCCAGTTACTACAGACGATATATCATTTTCATCAAAGATTTAATATCAAACAATTAGTCATCACTATGAAGACAACTGACATTGATATATAATACTATCCAAAAAAGATAATTAATATCTTACTGAGTAATGGGCTTAAGGCCCTAAATAGGTTGTATTAATTGATGGGATTGATCATAAGAATAAAGCATGTGAAAGAGTATGGGCTGATGATAGGATTGTCAAATTTTTTTTTGGCAATTATAATTTATAAATTGAATATGTACACCTTTAATGCACCAATTACCATGCAAATGTATGACCATTTTAAAGATCTAATTTTCTTCCTCTATTTTATTTTATATTTCATTTTTTATTCTAATTTGATAAATATATGTCAAGCGTATTTGATTTTCGATCCATTATTTTTATAAGTACATATTTAATATATTTGCATGCAATTTTTAAAATAAAATATGAAGTGAAATAAAAGATCCAAACTGCATTTTAAAATGTATCCTTTGACCAAAAAGCTGCTAAAGTACTTCATTTGTCACCGAGGCAACGAAATTGTTCTTTCGTGAGGGACGCTCAGCGGACGAATCTAGAAATGTTTTGTGATAACGTATAAAGAAAAAAATTAACCATTTTTTATTGAGCATATCTTTCAAGCCGAATGGAGAGCGACACCTACTGATATGAATGAGAAGGGTATCAATATAATTAAGTCTTTTAACAACGTGACGTTTCCAATGACAACATTCTTCGACAATTATATGAGATCCACTTCTACCAAAATCTTAATGAGTGTGGCTGCAGCTGCCACGTGCGGACAAGACATGCAGGAGCTGGAGAGAACATTGTACTTATTTATAATGTCGTGGAACAGTTTCGTGGGAGAGGTTGCTGCCAACACGTTTAGTCCAGGGCAATCAAGCTGCAGGAGATGAAATTTGTTAGATTTTAGAATTAATAATACTTTCTGATGCTTTGACAATTTATCTTTTAATTACAATAGAAATTAAAATAGCAAAATTTGTATACGTTGAGAATGTTGGCAGGGGAAGAGGGCCGTGAATGTCGATAGTTTATTGCCAATAACAATCCTGACATCAACAAATTCGTGGTGTTGTATTTTTATTACTTTTGGACTTTGTTTGTTTGGCTTGATTGGATGTGATACAGACCTAATTAAACATCTTTTAATATTTGTTTTAATTGAAAAAAATTCTTGATAAATTCTAGGCCCAATATTATTTATTGTTGCTTTTGGAAAATAAATCAAAGTGGGGAATGATTGATTTGGGGTGATAAGAATTACAAAGATCAAATAGAGTCTATTTTTTATTTTATTTCCAATTAAATCTTGTTCCTAAGAATGGGGAAGAATGAGAAAATTGTGAAAAACTTATTAAAAAATATAAAGGATATAATAGTAAATATATATATTTTAATTTATTTATATATTAATCTTAGGAACAAATATAAAATTAAAATATTCTATCATAATGGGCTTAAAATATATTCATTTGCTTATATATAACTTCTAATCACATCATTCAAAGCAAATGAGCCCTTAATGTAATTGAGGATAGTGCATGGTTGAATTGTACATAAGCATTACCGGATCCAGCTTACCTTTCTAAGAATAATAGGTAAATGTATATTTGTTCATGTTCGATTCATGTAATAATCATTTAATTATCCGCATTTTTTTTATATTTGTTGTGCCATATATATGGATATTACCAGTATAAACTATAGCTATGTATCATGCTTAAAGTATGTAGGTTTACAGTTTCATTTGGCCCTGTTTACAAAGATGATAGTACCTAATTAGTTTATAGCACAGACATTAAAAAAGCCATAAAAGAATTACTTGAAGAAAATAAGGATAAAAATGATTTATGAGCATTTTGCCTCAACCTTCATTCCATTTCCAAGCAAGAAAGGCGTCACATTTCTCACTGTATGGGACAATTCTGGGGAATTTCATTGATAACAAATTTGTTTTGTAATTGATAATAAGCCTACTGAATGAGAAGAGACTTCCCTGCACAAGACTGCTTAATTTGATAACTATATAATATGTCACAATTTATATAATTGAAGGATGTGCCGTAGTAATAAATACTATAGCCTCGATGAAATATGCTCCCCCTTAAGCAAACCAAAATCCTTACATCAATCACGGAATATTTCTTCAATCTTCTGCATTAATTTGTTGCCTCAGATCCTAACCTGATATTGCAGGAATTACACGCATGTGTGATATGAATTTCATAAATTAATTATTGTAATTATTTCATCATCATTCAATAATTACCGATGTATATAATATATCTTGGCCAATTATATTTAAGAAGTTAATAAATCAAATATCATGAGTTTAATTATTTAATGATAGATAATTACTATGCACATGAATCCTCATTTAAGGGGCTGTAATGTGCTTCGTAACCTTTGTGTCTGTATGTTCATATATTATGTGGTCATCTTGATAATTCAGTCACTAATAACATGTTTGAAAGTTTGATGAAGTTAGTTAAGTATTTCTTTTTAGCTTTAGGCTAAAGCAATTCGGTCATTAGGATCGTGAATACTCTGCCAATGGTTTCTTGTCAACTTTAAAGCAAATGGAAGAAGTAACAGACGAAGAAGCTGTAATGCCTTTATTATAATTATATAGTGCCATTATTACACCATATATTCAGAATTATTCAACATTCTACATATAATTGGACCTGACCCATTTGCATTTATAAAGAAACTAAGTGGTATAATTTGCGTGTTGCTACAATTTAAAGTGGCAGACGGAAAGATTTTCCGGAGGGAGTTATGCCGCCGACACTGCAATAGGGCTTCTTACTTGGCGAATCCCATCACTCCAAGTATACCAACCAAATGCAAATACATTTCTCCTAGCACTACTTTGAGGTTGAACTGTAATACTGAAGCTCTGTTTTTGCCCTATTGCACTGAAAGACAAACTTGTTGGTGAGATTTGGACTGAGTAACCTGGGGGCGGATTAACTGTTACTGTATATGATGAACTTCCCGTGCACACATTTGTGACAGTTCTGTTGACCGTCGAAGTTCCTCTCAGGTTAGCAATTGCAAGTGATGGATAGTTTAGATTACTTGGTGGAGGTGGATTTGCGGGACAGGTGAAAGATGGATCTAGTTTGTTACCACTGCTTCTGCAGAGGAAGAGAAGATAATCATTGTAAGAAGCATCATAGACAAGTCCAGGGTCAGCAGCCTTTGATGGCTGAACGTGGCCTGCTCCATATTCAAACGGAGTTGCAGGGTTTCCAATTGGGTTTGTTATTGGGTTGCCTAAGTTGTTTGTTTGCTTTGCTGCAGGGAAAGAGGAAGAATTAATATTAGAATTTATCAAAAATTTCATTAAATTAATACTCAAATTAATTATCTATATATAATTCATTAATACCAGTGGTGATAATAGCAGATCTTATAGCAGCGCTGCTCCAAGTAGGATGTATGGCCTTGAGAAGTGCGGCTATTGCTGAAATATGAGGGCAAGACATAGATGTTCCAGACAGGAAATTGTACTTAACACGTCGACGGTCGGCAGGAACTTGTAGAGGAGAAGATGCCTCACTCCATGCTGCCAGTATATTGAATCCCGGAGCGGTAATATCAGGCTGCAAATTATACAATCCGGCAAAGTAATAATTATGCATTTATTCAGTGCACAAATTAAAAACTTAATCTTTATTTTGTTTTTAATTAAATGTCAAAGCTATCACCTTTAGAATATTGGGTTCGATGGAATTGGGGCCCACAGAGGTGAAAGGAGCCATGAAAGGAGCTGGCTTGGTGCCTAATAAAGTTGTTGCTGGATTCAAGGTAGCGGTGGGTGCTCCATTAGATCGAATGTAATTGTAAATCCTGTTTGTTTCATTATTAAGGACAAGTGTTGCTGGAATCAAATAAGGGCTTTCCTGTACTCCAATTCCGTTATAGAAGTTCCCAAGTATAGCTGCTGCGCCGCCTGCTCTCTGCACTTCTAATGATTCATAAACAGCTCCCCTCCAGCAAAGAACTGCTTTTCCTCTCACAAGCGATGGTGGAAGATTACCACTATTGCAATAGCTGAACAACATTTGTCCAGAAACCATAAGGCATTAAAATTGTATTACATGAAAAAATAACAGTTTACGTCTGATCAAAAAGAAGAGCAGAGCGAGAACAAACCCGCCATAAACAAGAGAATACGTCCCCCTCTGAAATGGAGTAATTGATTGTCCCTGCAGGTTTATAAGTCTAATTTAATTAGCAAGCTGTACTATTGGACATGGACTTTAGCAAGCTGAAAGAAAACAGCTAGACCTGTACTGTCACGCCATTTCCGAGCCCAACTGGGGATGAAAAGACCCGGTCGATGCTGCTGGCTCCGACGGTGATGATCCACGGAGCAATATTCGTTACCGATGATGGAGTAGGACCCGCGTTTCCAGCACTGCAAGAAACCACGATGTTTCGTTTAACCGCCTGCAACGCTCCAATGGCAATGGGGTCTTGAGTGTACGGCTCTCCAGTATCCGACCCAATCGATGCGCTGATCACATGAACTCCATCGGCGATGGCATCATCGAAAGCAGCCATAATGTCGGCATCAAAGCAGCCTCCCCCTCCCCCAGCGGCCGGTGGGTTTTGCCAGCAGACTTTGTATATGGCCAGACGCACAAGTGGGGCGCCGCCGGTGGCCGTGCCGTTGCCAAAGCCGCCAAGTCCGGCGGCGTTGGGGACTCTTCGGCCTCCAACGGTTGATGACGTGTGAGTACCGTGACCGTCGATATCCCTTGGTGATCTGTAATCGACTCCCTGTTGGAGTCGCCCGTAATACCTCTCGTAAGCATTCAAATAGTAGCGAGCCCCTATCAATTTCCTGCCAAATTGCCAAATCAACTTTATATCATTCTTTTCTAATTTTATATTCATGTTTATAATAAAACTGTGATACTATTGGTTATATATGTGGGCTGCTAAATCTTTAACAATCGAGAGAGCAATTGAGGAACATATAGAAAACGTATTAAAAATTAATAATTGATTACCTATTACAATTAGAAGAGCTAAAAGCTTCACCACTCTGGCAAATCCCCCGCCATGATGTTGGAATAGGTTCCATTCCAGCATCATTAAAACTTTGAGATTCCGGCCATACACCTAATGAAAGAATAAGGATTATATATAAATTAGTATTTCACCACGAATTGTCATGGGTCTAATTGATGATTTTGCATATAATATGTTGATAAATTTTGGTCTCTATATTGATGAATTAACGTTAGCTATATAAAATACTCTTTTTCAAATAAGTATTTGGATAAAATAAAATAAAAAATAAAACATAAATTAAAATAGAGTTTGGCTATCATTTTTGTTATTACCAGTGTCCAATAACCCCACAATAACATCCTTCGCATAGTTAGCTCTACGCAATAGTGCTTCTCTATTGGCTTGTGTGGGATTCCAATTAGCTTCAAGTAAGCTAATGAAATCCCATGATCTGGTTGTGTGAAGTTTTCTGAATTGGCTTTTGAACACTGATACCACTCCATCCATCTCTGCATGCGATGTCATCGACTTAATAAGTTTATAGCTAATTGTAGCAAATCAGTTTTGAATCTTTATTCTAATTTATATTTTATTCTTCCATTTCATTATATGAATATATAACAAGTGTATTAAATATTTACTTATAAATATAATTAATTGGGAGTTAAATACACTTGTCATATATTTATCAAGTTGGATTGAGAGATGAAATGTGTATTGGAATAAAAAGTCCAAATTATTTTAATAAATTAAGGCACCTGATATTGCGGTGGCTTCTTCAGGGGTGAGCAATGCGGAGAAGCCATTGATGACGTTCTTGTAACTGTAAATAATGTTAGCTTCAGCTTCCTCTTTCGAACCCTTGACAGAATGCAAATAAGAGCGATGGATGTCTTCCACTTGTTGGAAAGTTTTCTCCGGGCTATGATCTCCCAAGTACACTATGTAGACCTGGAGATGATCATAATTAACACCCAAAATTTGTAAAAAAATAATATATATATAAATAGTATAAAGTTAATGATCGGAAGTAAATTTAACCTGTTGTCCAGTAGATGAAACTAAGACAACAATATTGATTAGAAGTAGAGCTAGAAGAAAGGAAACAATGGGTAAGTGATTATTCATTCTCGAATTGTAATTAATTGAATGATTAACTACAGCTCTTTCTGCTAATTATTTTCAGCTAATCTGTTTCAGGTTATATAGAAGTTGCTACGAAGGATCTTTCCCAAATAAGTCCTGTGATCAGTTTGTGTACCATATATGTTAGAACTTGTTAGACTATAACTGTTATTCCTAATTGAGTACAAAAACTATTAATTAGACAATTTTTTATCCAACGAGAGGGTAATATTTCTAAATTAGCTAAAATTCGGATTATATATTTTAATCGACATTTACGTCATAGTACCATTTTTGTTTTATCACATGGATCACTCAGAGTAGTGTACGTAATATGCAATTAAGTATTTTTTTTTTTTTTAAATTTAATATACTTGTCATGTATTTATAAAAAATAAAATACCAATTGAAATGAAAATCTAAACTGATTTTTCATGAATAAATATTTAACCAAAAGTCCGAATTCAGTAATTTCTTCATTTTTCCTTAATTTAAGTGTTTTCTTCGTTCACCATAGGAATGGTACATGTACAACATAGACTGTTAGGCAAACTATTAAAATTATTCAGTTACTTTTCTTTCAGCATTAAAATAATTCATTTTATTTGACTTCGAACTTTTGACGAGGACAACAAGTGGGAAGTTACTCTTTGTACAATTAATTTTTAATTATCCAGAAAAATATAGTGGTGAAATGAAAACATTAATATGTTTTTTCCATATTTTATAAAATTTAGGAATTATGGAATTTTACAAAAAAATTAAAAATTAAAAATTAAAAATAAAAAATAATTAAAAATGATATTACGTTATGTAAGTTCACTTTCCCTTTCTTTTTAAATTTTTGTAAGGCTTATTTTCTTTTTTATTTTTTTTCTTCCTTCGATATTATAATTTATATATATGTATATATATATATATTTATTAGATGCATTGCTCAGTTCTATTATCAATATAAACGTCTTTCTTAATTACTATACCACTACCAAATGATCTTATTCACGTTGACTTCTGATAATTGCAGTTCCAGACCTGTTTGGTTTTATTTTTAAACCCAATTTTCACATTTTTTTACTATTTAAAAATTAAAACACATTACATTTTATATATTTTCATCCGACATCATTTTTATTTTTATTTTCAAAATATATTCCACACTAACTTATACATCTTCTCTCTATTGCATTATTACTATGTCTCTACTTACAACCTACTAAATTAAACATAATCATTACTTTTTCAAAAACCTATTCAAATACAAACTCATTTTCACTATTTTTTTTTTTTAAATTTTGAAAATGATAAAAATAAAAAATGAGAATAAAAATAAAACCAAATGGGCTGTAAAGAAACATTTGTACTAAACTGGAACTGGGGACAAAATAGTATATTACTAACGGAGTACTTCGAAGTACTTCCCAAACATAAAGTTTGACTAATTAAGTAGCTAGATAGAATATTATGTACACATCAATAAACAGATTTGCCAAATTTCCATAAACATAAAGCCAAACTTTGGTGTTCTTTTAAACCACCAAACTAATTCTTGATTTCAAGCGTTCAACTTTCTTAAGATTTAGAGGTTGGATATTGATCGTTTCTAAGATTTAGAGCTTTAAAATCCACATTTCCTTAAGTACTATTAAATTAAAGATTACAAACAACTATATATTAAAAGGCCATAAAACTCGCAACCTAATATATATTATTAATTATACATACGTACACTTAGAGTTGGATGGTGTTTGGGGTGAGTTTATAAGCTTTTAAATATCTAATAAAATGTTTTGAAGAGTTTTTATAAGATGTTAAAAAATGTTTGGTGATTTTTTTTCAAAAAAGAACTTATAAAATTTTAAAATCAGATATTAGAATTTTATAAGTTCTCAAGTAAGGAGATATTCATAACTAATTTTTAATATTTCAATAAGCTCCTTTAATTTATCCATTTAAATTATAAAATTATATTACTAATATTTTATTAGTTCCAAGATTTTATTTTATTCAACACCGTAATATCTTATTTTAAAAATAAGATTTAGTATCTTATAAGTTCAAAAAATATTTTATAAGATGTATGAGTTTGTAAGATCTTTTAATAAATATAGCCAAACATCTTCTTAGTTAGGGTTCGAATCCTCAACCTAATATATACAAAAATAATATATTAATTTTAAAAAGTTAATTGAGAATTGATTTTATTAGAGAGTCAATTTTTAAAGTTAAATGTCACTTCTCTTTAAGTTTAAAAAAAAAAAAAAATCTAATCCTGTCAACAATCTAACTCATTGATTTAATCGATTACTAATTAGTAAAAATAGATGGGAGACATTTCCGGTCGTGATCTAACTTTAAAAAGAATTTATAAGAAAATAATTTTTTCTTTATCTTGGAGGCCTGAAAGAAATATATTTCTTTATTTCTGATGAAAATTTTATATTTAAATATATATCAACTAGTTCAAATCTCGCAACCACATATTATTAAAAATATTAATGTATTAGAATTTAGAGAAAAAAAAAATGGTACATTTGAAGCGCGTGCTAAATATATTTATGTTATTGATAAAATATCAGCACCATCTTGATATGCTTTTGAGTGATGTTATTTAAAGATTTTCATTTTTATCTCTTAATCTTTAGAACTATAACCAATGTAGACTGTATTAACAATCCATCCACTATATGTATATATATACATATACACATATATATCCTATTATTAGTATTTTATCATAATTTTCTATTTTATTTATATAAAAATTTAAATAAATATATTGTAATTATTAAAAAACATTAGGATAATATAAAAAAATAATTAAACATTTTTATTTATTTCATATTAAAAAGATTTTAATACACATAGAAAATATGCCAAAACTGCTAAATAAATATTAAATGTGAAGGGGTGTGTTAAAGATGTTAGATATAAATATCTCAATATTTAATATAAATATAATAACATTCTATCTAATAATCTAAGAGCCCATTTGGATGGCTTTCCGAGAAGTATCTTTTTAATTTTCATATTCACCACTGGAAATATATATTTATTTTGACTTTTTCACTAAAAATACAACTCATTTTTATTCTCAAACCTGTCCTACTATCCTATATCACATTCATCAAAATTAATTAGATTTAACATAAAGTACTCATAAATTACTATAAAAATATCAAAATATACATATCTTTTCAAAAGAATGGGCCTTTTTCAGGCATAAAAATTATAAATTTAATAAATTTTCAGTCCTATGCCTACTCTAACCTATATTTTATACAATTCACACAAGCATATTTTTATTTCTACACAAAAACCAATTAATATATTTTTTTTAAATGTTAAAAATGTTGGAAACTGAAAATATGGCATGAAACAGTATATAAACTTAGAAAAAATTGAGAAGCGACCGCAAAATGTATTTCTTAATTAAAATTATTTATAAAATTCAGCCAATTACGAATTCCTGTCTACTTATAAAACAAATGAAAGACGTTAAAGATGGAAAAAAAGTTTTAATGTCTTTACTATAAATATTTTGTCATTTATTATAACATAGCAAGAATTATTGGACATTTACATATGATTTGGCTAAGGCCATTTAATTTGCTTTCATAATAAAACCTAAGTGACACAATCTTGCAAGTTGCTACATTTGCAGTGGCAGACTGGAGAGATTTTTCAGACAACGTTATGCAGCCGACAAAGCAATGGGGCTTCTTACTTGGTGAATGCCATCACTCCAAGTATATGATCCGAATGCAAATACTCCTCTCCTAGCATTACTTTGAGGTTGAACTCTAATACTGAAGCTCTGCTTTTGCCCTATGGAACTGAAAGACAATCTCGTTGGTGAGATTTGGACTGAGTAACCTGCGAGCGGAGTAACTGTTACTGTGTATGATGAACTTCCGTTGCCTACATTTGTGACGGTCCTGTTGACCGTCGCAGTTCCTCTCAGGTTAGCAATTGCAAGTGATGGATAGTTTAGGTTACTCGGTGGAGGTGGATTTCTGGGACAAGTGAAAGATGGATCTAGTGTGTTACCACTACTTCTGCAGAGGAGGAGAAGATAATCATTGTAAGAAGCATCATAAACTAGTCCAGGGTCTGCAGCTTTTGATGGCTGAACGTGGCCTGCTCCATATTCAAATGGAGTTGCAGGGTCTCCAATTGAGTTTGTTATTGGGTTGCCTAAGTTGTCGGTTTGCTTTGCTGCAGGGAAAGAGGAGGAATTAATATTACAATTTATCAAAGTTTTCATCAATTGTTACTAGAGAATTAATTAATAGTACTCATCCAAAGTATATATCTAGATATAATTAATATATATATATATATATATATATATATACCAGTGGTGATAATAGCAGATCTTATAGCAGCGCTGCTCCAAGTAGGATGTATGGCTTTGAGAAGTGCAGCTATTGCTGAAATATGAGGGCAAGACATAGATGTTCCAGACAGGAAATTGTACTTAACAGTTCGAGGGTCGGCAGGAATTTGTAGAGGAGAAGACGCCCCACTCCATGCTGCGAGTATATTGAATCCCGGAGCGGTAACATCAGGCTGCAAATTATACAATCCGGCCAAGTTATAGTTATGCATTTATTTAGTGCACAATATTTAATACTGATCAATCTTTATTTTTGTTTTTAAGTTAATGTCAAAGGTATACATATCACCTTCAGAATATTGGGTTCAATGTAATTGGGGCCTACAGAGGTGAAAGGAGCCATGAAAGGAGCTGGCTTGGTGCCTAATAAAGTTGTTGCTGGAATCAATGTTGCAGTTGGTGCTTCATCATCTTGAATATAATCGTATATCACGATTGTTTCATTATAAGGGACAACAGTTGCTGGAATCAAGTAAGATTTTTCGTATACTCCTATTCCATTATAGACGTTCCCAAGTACAACTGCTGCACCACCTGCTCTTTGCACTTCTAACGATGCAGTAACAGTTCCAAAGTAACAGAAAACTGCTTTACCTCTCACGAGTGAAGGCGAAAGAGTACCATTATGGCATAGTCTGAACGATATTGATCGAAAGATGATAAGAAATTAATTTCCTAGCTAGTAGGTATACAAGAAAAATAACATTTTTACGTCTGATCATGATCATGATATCGAGAACCAACCTGTAAGTTGTACTATTCGTGGTGCCTGGGATTTCTACGTCTCCTGCATCAACAAGATCATACGTCTGCCTTTGAAATGGAGTAGTTGATTGTCCCTGCAGGTTTATAAAAAAGAATTACTCATACATTAACTTAATTAGCTAGCAAGCTGTAAGAATATATATAGCTAGACATACGTACCTCTATTGTCCCGCCATTTCCCAGCGTGAGTGGGGACGAAAAGACCCGGTCGATGCTGCTCGCTCCGACAGTGATGATCCACGGAGCGACGTTGGTCACCGTTGATGGAGTGGGGCCAGAGTTTCCAGCACTGCAAGATACCAAGATGTTTCGTTTAACAGCGTGCAATGCTCCAATGGCAGTCATATCTTCAGTGTACGGCCTGCTAGTATTCGTCCCGATCGATTCGCTAATCACATGAACTCCATCTTTGATAGCATCATCAAAAGCGGCCATAATGTCGGCATCAAAGCAGATGCCCCCTCCCCCAGCGCTCTGTGGCTTCTGCCAGCAGACTTTGTAGATGGCTATACGCACGAGTGGTGCGCCGCCAGTAGCGGTGCCGTTGCCATAGCCGCCGAATGCGGCAGCACCGGGAACTCTTCGGCCCCCAACGATTGATGAAGTGTGAGTGCCGTGGCCATCGATATCTCTCGCTGACCGGTAGTCCAGTCCTTGTTGGAGCTGTCCGTAATAGCTCTCGTAACCCTTCAAATAGTAGCGAGCCCCTATCAGTTTCCTGCCAAATTACCGAATCCACTTTTTGTTATTTTCTTCTTTTCTGATCTTATATTCATGTCTATAAAGTTCAGATACTGTTAATTGGTTATATATTTGCACTTTGGATCCTATATTCTATTTTGTGTATTTAGTTATCGATTAATTATTTTTATAAGAAAATATTTAATACATGTGTCATACATCCATGCAATGGAATAGAATATGAAACATATGTTGGAATAGAGGATTTAAACTGATATATTTGAGCAGCATAAATAAATAATCGAGCCTGTAATTAAATAAACATTATTAAAAAAGTAAAAATATACAATTACCTATTACAATTAGAAGAGCTAAAAGATTCACCACTCTGACAAGTCCCATTCCAAGATGTCGGAATAGGTTCCATCCCAGCATCATTGAAACTCTGAGACTCCGGCCATACACCTAATGAAGAATAAGGATTATCAATGATTTGGCAATTCACCATAAATTGTCATAGGTCTAATTGAAGATTTTGCATGGTATTAATTAATAAATTTCCAAATACATGATATATCAGTTCAAATTTCTATCTTAATTAATGTATCGTCTTCAATTCCATGTAATTAAAATAAATGTATGCTAAATATATAAAATAATTTTTTAAAATAAATATTTGAATGCGCAACACATGGATTTAATTTGTCCTTTTAAACTAAAATATCATTTGAAATAAAGATCCAAAATTCATATATCATGTGCCATTATTGTGGTATGCACTAAGATGTAAATAGGTAAAATGAGCAATATTACCAGTGTCCAATAACCCCACAATAACATCCTTCCCATAGTTAGCTCTACGCAATAGTGCTTCTCCATTGGCTTGTGCAGGATTCCAATTAGCTTCAAGTAAGCTAATGAAATCCCATGATCTAGTTGTGTGAAGTTCTCTGGGTTGACTTTCGAATACTGATATCACCCCATCCATCCCTACATGTCCAAATATTAAGACCAATCTCATCAACTTAATAAACTTATAGCTAATTGTAGCAAACATAATACCATATTGATTCAATAATGAATATTCCATGCATACATATAGTTGATTTGATTAACGCACCTGATATTATAGAGGCTTCTTCAGGGGTAAGTAATGCAGAGAAGCCATTAATAACGTTCTTGTAGCTGTAAATAATGCTAGCTTTAGCTTCCTCTTTCGAACCCTTAACAGAGTGCAAATAAGAGTGATGAGCTTCTTCGACTTCTTGGGAAGTTTTCTCTCCAGTATGCTCCCCAAGGTACACTATGTAGACCTGGAGATAATTATAATGAACGAACATTCAAACTTTGCACAGATTGAAATTTTAGATAATTGAATGAAAAAAATAAATTAAAGATGAGAAGTAAAACCTGTTGTCCAGTAGATGAAGCTAAGGCGACATTAATTAGAACTAGAACTTGAAGAAAGGAGCTGACAATGGGTAAGTGATTATTCATTTCCGAGTTATAATTAATTGAATGATTAATTTCAGTTGCTATCTGCTGATTATTTTCAGCTCATTTGCTGCCGTTTATATAGAAGTAACAATAGATGAATCTGTCCGAAATAAGTCCTCTTCAGTGTGTGTACTATATAAGGTTAAATAGGGGCATTCATGCATTTTTACCTAGACTAACTCTGTTATTCCAAATTGAGTACAAAAGCTACCAATTAATTAGACCATTTCTTCTGCAATAGGATTAATATTATGTATTTTTGGTTAATAATTCTTAGTCAACATTTAGTTGGTACCATTTCATAAATAATATATAGTGTTAGGCAAGTTATTAAAGTTTTGAATGGCTGACAAAAATATATAGCGTAAGCACTTTTTTTCTTTTCAATAATTTAATTTATTTAACTAAATTTTTTGATGAGGATAACAGGTGGGAAATTACTCTTTGTATAATTAATTTATTTATCCACAAATATGTATAATGGTGAAATGAAAAAAAAAAAAAACCCATTAATTTTTAGTATGTTTTTCTAAAGATGAGTTTGATGGTAAACTGCTTCATAATGTAGTTACACTTGATTTATGTATTTGGATGAGGTTATAAGCTCTTTAAAATATTTTATAAAATATTTAAGAATTTGTAAGATATTAGAAAATATTTGGCAAATTTTTAAGAAAAAGGAGCTTATAAGAGATCCTAAAACAATCTTATAATCTCTTTCAAAAAAAATAAGGTGACTCTTAACTTATTTTTTATTTTCAACATCTCAATAAGCTCCTTTACCTTTGGTCATTTTAATTACAAAATTACTATTACTAATATCTTATAAGTTCCAAAATCGTATTTTGTGCAAACACTGTAATAATTTATTTTGAAAATAAAATTTAACATCTTATAAGCTCTAAAACATCTTATAACACATAAGAGCTTAACACACTCTTAATGTATAGCTAAACTTATTAAGTCAAAATAAACATTAATGAGAGAAATTGCCAGTTATATAATATATATATATATCTATATTAATGACCATGTACTTATGGGAATGAACTAATTGAAAATCAATATACCGTGTGAGTTTAATGGGTGCGCATATATTCTTGTGGATATGGTTTCTAAACTCCGATTTTATTATGGAGTGTGCAAATTAACCTCTGGTTAGGGACTTAGGGTTGGGAAAAATTATGTTGTCTCCTTTAATGGAAGTACGAGTCTCATGCATGCAAACCATGTGCTATATATTATTTTAATGAATTTAAATTTCATTAAATTATTTTATATATAGTGTTAGATATGTATATGATACAAATACAATATTGGATATGCCAAATGATTTCTCAGAAAATTAAACAAAAAAAGAAAATTTTCGATACGAGATGAATACGAGTCCCACAAGTATATATAGGAAGGAAAGGATCATGTATCAAAAGGATTTTTGTTTTATTTTTTAATAATTTATAAAATTTACAAATTATAGAATTCAACAAAATATTAAAAAACTAAATTAAAAATAATATTGCATTAAATCAAACCTTATGTTTAATCTTATCAAATATCAAAACAAAATTACAAAAAATATATATATAGTATAACTGACCTAAAATTTTGTCAATATCAAGATCGTAACATTGCTTTAATTGTTCAATAATTATACTATGAATTACACGTTTATAAAACGTAACTAACCTTAAAAAAAAAACCTGTAACAAGCGGCCCATGGAAAGTTTTCCTCGTTGTTGACTTTTATGACAGGAGTAAAGATAATTGCAGTTCTGAAAAATTAAAGAAAGGCTTATACTCGAAAAGGATTGGTAACAAAATAATAAATTATAAATGAATGCTTAGAAGTACACATAATTATTAATTTTATCTTAAAATTTGTACTAAATTGATGAGATATGGAAGAAATGAATCAAAACGGAACGAAGCGGTCGAAATGGGCTCGAGAGTATGCCCCAGCATTTGTTGGCAAGACGTTGCGCATCGAGGCGCGAAGTGAGGTGGAATTGGGCAGCAGGATGCGCAACGCGCACCTGGGCACGCAGGCTATTGGAATCACATGCCTGGGCACAAGGTTCTGGCGCCTAGGCGCGCGGCGCAAGTCCTCTTCTCCTAGGACTCTATTTTGGGGGGTATATATGTGTTTTCTTCCAAAACAATTATGTAATCCATTAGAAGACAGACAACATGAGGGTTTTTAGACTGCTTTTGAAATAGTTTCTTGAAACGGAGTTAGAATGAAGGTGTTAGGTGTTTATGTGAGATTTGTGGGATAAAAATTTGTACTTGCTAACTTAATTGAAATCAATAAATTATTTTTCTTTGTCGGATGGGTTAGACACATCACCGACCACGTTAAATCTTGTTGTTAGTTTTCATTGAATTACTTTACTATTATTTCATAGTTTTCGTAATAGATTCTCATGGGTTTCAACAATAATTAATATGCACATGGATAAATAGATTTGTCAAAATTTCCATAAAGATCTCCAAAGTCCAAACTCTAGTGGTCCAGTGGTTAAACTGCAATATCAAACTTGAGTTTCGATATAAGTTGTCGAGTAATTTTTAATTTAATAATTTAAATTTTATACATAAAATATGAGATTAGGAGTTTGAATTTAATAAATTCTTAACGTGCGTTTATATAAATAAAAAAAGTTACTATTAAGTTAAATGGCTTTTCTTTCTAATAAATTAAATTTTCCAACAAAAACTTTTCATATATTATGAATTTTGGATTTATTTCATATATTTTAAGTTGGAGAAAATAAAACATTTTCTATACAATCCAAGAGATATCGGTAATGTTTACTGAATATAATTTATAATTAAAATTTGGTTCATAGATTGGATTTTGGGGGTCAAATTTCTTGTAATGGGCTTTGCCTAATTGAGCTTCAATTCAAGCCAAGACTCGTCTAGCTCGAATTTATTTTTGATCTCACAGGAATTATTTAGATAATTCTAACCTACATCATAATATATACAAAACTATAATCATAAAAATAAAATTCTTTTTTCTGATGATGTTTGTTGAGTGAAATATTTATCTTATGAGAAATTGCCTTGTTGTCTGTAATTGAAAAAAGGAGAAAAAAAAAAAAGAGCTTATAATTTACTCAAAATTTCCAAGTCCTCATAAAATTTAATATATTTAATTATAATTCACAAGAAACGTGGACAAGAATAATATAAGAATTAAGAACCTAGATAACTTTTTTTCTTGCATTTCCTTCTCTGGTAATCTTAAGGGAATATTAATGAAATAAATATTATTTTTATTTCTTTTACAACCAATGGGCATAAGTTTTGGGATGCGTTTAGCAATTACTATAACGTCTAAATAAAGAAATAATAAGAAGAAACGACCGATCTTAGGTAGTTTTTGGATTCGACTACAAGAAAAAAGATAAATTGATGACAAAAGAGTAAGTGACGATACAAAAATTATCATTAATTATGTATATTAGGTGACAAAAGATTTAATTTTGTCACTTTAATGATTTTTACAAATTAAATAGTGACAAGAATAATGTTTAAGTTGTTACCGTAGATAATTAATGACAGACCTATGTGACAATGAAAATCTTATCACAAATTATAGTGACAATTTTTATTATCACTAGGTTCTTACCATAGGGGTGTCACTAATTGTTAATGGTGATAACTTAAAACATTAATTTTTGTTACTATATATTGAGTCATATTGTGATAAGATAAAAATTATTATCACTTAAAAATCATCATTAATGACAAAATAAAAACTATTGTTACTTAATACATGATATTAGTGATAATATTTACTTTGTCACTTATTATTTTTTTACTAATATTATATTTTTTTGTAAGGACTTATTCCCTCAGGCTTCGTTTATTTTAATTTGTTAGGTGGGGTGGAATTATCAATTAAAATTAAGATGAAATGAGCGATAATCAGTCAAATAAATATAATATATAATTTCTAAGATTATTTAAATGACATGCTACGTGTGTACTTTGATGGATTATTACATTTATTAAAAACATTATATCAATATGCCATAAAACCCAAAAATGTAATATTATGAATATACTATTACTTTAATACGTGTCACTAATAAATTTAATTTTTTTTATAGTTGATCAAATTTTAAAAATTTATCAACTAAATTGATGATACAAATAAAAAAGAATATTGAATATATTCAAGTAAATGTCGCTTGTTCATATATTTAAATAGTTTTGATTGAACTTTATTTTGCCATCTAATATAGTAGTGAATTCTATTTCTTTTCGTATTTACGTAAAATATATTTTCATATCTATATAATTTTTTCAATTGATAATTATCCATCAAATCTAATTTTTATTTAATTACTATAAACAACTAGTTGCATAATTTTTTATCCATCTATTAATTTTTTTCAATTATTAAAATTGTACAATAATGTTTATTTTCACACTTAAATTTAATAAATCAAAACGATGTTGTGTTGACAAGATAAGTTCTTATTATTTGAAATTTTCATAAAAAATTAAGGAAAATATTTAGAATTGTATGAACAATTATTTGAACATTTTATTTTTTCTAGTAATGTGTGTGTGTATATATATATATATAGTTGTAATAGGAAGAAAAAATTTCACATAAAATGTGAGATTTCTTATCCTAAAATAAAGGGTTTTCGTAATGAGCCATGAATGATTACGACTTTCATCCTTCCAAGAGGGGGGGGGGGGGGGGGGGGGGGGCGGGAAGTCAATATATCCAGCTCCTTCTCTTTTTTGACAAGTTCGCGTTGAGCATATGTAGTTAGATCATTTATTTTGCAGAGTGAGCGGAATGCTCATTAATGTAATTACACTATGTTTAAATGTAACTGGTAAATAAAAAATAAAAAATGTAACTGGTATGTGCCTACTAATTAATATTTGTTGCTGTCACAATAAAATTTCACTAATTTAAAATGTCTAATTGTAGGGGAATTTCATCCTAATAAGGTGCTAGCAGGAAAATAGTTCCTTATGATTCATTCTTATAAATATCTTATTCTTTAACATATTTTTATAAATTAAATTTATATTCTTTTTACTTTACGTGCTTGTTCTATATTTAATTATTCATTCAATCATTAAGGATTATCGGTGAGCAAATATTCGATGCCTTTTAGCAATGTGTTCAAGTCATAAATTGAAGATCCATAATTTCCAGCTCAGGTAGCATTCAAATTTTCTGGATTAAATTATTATTTTATAATTCATCACCATATCAGATATGCAACTAGGGCTGTAAATGGGTAGGGTAAAACCCTACCCAGGCCCATACCCAAAAATAATACCAATCCTTTACCCTACCCAATTAGACCCATTACCCATTGGGTCTGTTTATTGGGCCTGCTATCTAGGCCCAACATTTTTGGGTTGGGTCCAGGCCCGAACACCTCCCGCCCCCTTTTTTTCGCCTCCTCCTGCTGCTGGCGGGTGATGCTGCTTGCCTAAACAGTAAAATTGCAACTGTTTGTTGGAGTAAAAACCTTTTTCATTCGACTTTTTGACATACAAAAATAAATAAGTAAATAAAATAACTACATACAATTAAGGCAGGAAGACTTGGTTCTCAAAATTCTTCACGGCATCATCCAAATCCAAGTGAGGTGTACTTCCTTTATTTCCGCAAATCTATTCTCGGTTTCCCCCAGTAAAATATTCGCATCTCTCTTTCACATAATTATTCCTCCAATTTCCATCATTCACCTTTTCAATTCAAGAACACAAAGAGAACAATGCAAATAAATTTACACATATAAAGTTAATGATTACATCATGATTTTACAAGAATTTGGTTCGAAACCATAAAAATCCTTCATCAATCAGTTTTGAATTTTGACAAACTAACTTGTTATCATCTCAATTTGTATTACACAGTGAGTGAGAGAGAGATCCCAGTACATACCTCAAATCAGGACCAAATGACTGCAAGAAGATTATTCCCAGTAGGGAAAAAACTTATGGGATCTCACGAAAAAATGGGATTGTTATCAACAAGAACCCATCTTTTCAATCCACAAATGCCCATAAAACGACAAAGAACAAAAGTCAGATTCTCGGTTATTGGATTGAAGAAGATAGAAATTTTTATTTTTAGATTAATTTAGACCATTGGATTTTATCAAAATCGATAAAATCCAACGGTCTAAAATGCTTAGGATAAATGGGTATATAATGGGTAGGAATTCTACCCATACCCTGGGTCTGGGCCTGAGCCTAATACAAAATTATTGGGTCTGGGCCTGGGTATTTGTTGTAGCTGTGAGCCTGGGTAGGGTTTTTACCCTACCCATTAACAGCCCTATATGCAATCGTGTTAGTTATACTTAACATGAATATATATATAATTTAACTCAATAAAATAATTCGATCAATTGAGAGGGTGTTTGGCTAAACTTTTTTAAAACATCTTATAAGTGTCTACATCTTATAAGGTATTTTTATAGCTTATAAGATGTTAGATCTTATTTTCAAAATAAGTTGTTGAAGTATTTGGATAAAATAAGATTTTGGAGCTTATAAGATGTTAATAATGACAATTTTGTAATTAAAATGGTTAAAAATGAAGGAGCTTCTTAAGATCTTAAAAATAAGTTAGGGTCTTCTTACTTTTTTAGAAATAGCTTATAAGCTCATAACATTTTATTTTAGAATCTTATAAGCTCTTTTTTAAAAAAATTTACCAAATACTTTTTATCAACTTATAAGCTTTTAAATATTTTATAAAATATTTTAAAGAGCTTATAAACTCATCCAAACACCCTCCAAATCTTGTATATGCTGTCAGTGGTTTTTTTTTTGTTTGAACGCTGTCAGTGAATTCATGTCGACTTATAAAGCAAATGGAAGAAGTTATAAATCTTCCGATTGGTCAAAAAAATTCTCATTATTAATTTGTGTCAGTCACTAATTAGTGAATGATTTTTAGCGGTCACTAATTTTATCTAAAAATATTTATGTTGGACTCTGTCTCATGATGTTGTTCGAACTCAAGACCTTTGTTTTGTTCAAATGAATAACTAATCACTACACCGCATGTATTTTCATGCACTTGTCTCAATAATATAATATATATAATATTTACAAATCAAAAAGTAATTATAATATTCTTATGTAAAAGTTGTACTATTCTTTTGTATTTTAAAATTTAACAAAAATAGCAATTATTCATTTAATATTTGTGTAATATTTCTTCAACATAATAACATATAGTATTTATTATTTATAACTATTACTTTTAAATTTTAGGTATATTTTATCGTAATATATTATAAACACATTAAAAAAAATAGTATATACATACTAATATGTATACTAATAAGTAATATGTATATATGCTAAGACATACAAATTAATATATAATATTATTAATTATATTATAAGAATTTATTTACTCATAATACATGTATATAATATATATTTTTGACATCTATATATTAATTAATTCTCATTTTTTTTCATTGTATAAGAATATTATTCTTGTTTATTTCTTTGTGCATCTATATATACATTAATAAATTAATGTTCAATTATATGGATATTATATAGAAATATTTAGTGGTTATATATTTATATATGTATGTATATTTTTATATTTTTCATATATACATATATTATTATAAAAAACTAATATATATATATAACTTATATATTTATAACAAACACAATATTTTATTACTTATATAGATATTACATAAATTCTATGCTTTCATATTACAAGAATATACAAAAAAAAAAAAAAAAATTATATTTGTGACAGTTTATTGATTGAAAAACGCGGTCTCAATTACCATTGACTGTATCAATAATTGAAAGAAAATTTGATCATAAATTAATGACTGAAAAAAAAATCGGTCATTAATTAGTGATCGAATATATATGGTCACTAATATTAGTGACAAAAAAGAGTTCGATTAGTGATCGTTTTGTGTGATAATTAATATTAGTGACTGAAAAAAGAGTTCGGGCCACTAATTAGTGACCGCTTTTCAGTGGTCATTAATCGGTCACTAATCGATTACTAATTTTTAAAATATTATATTTAAGTTGGTCACTAATCGATAATTAAGAGGTCACTAATTAGTGACCAATTAGTGACCGCTCAATCAGTCACCAAAATTCGATAACTACAGCTCATTTTTTTGTAGTGATATATATATGCATAAAATTTTCATTTGGCCATTGCCCATTTGCTTTCATAATAAAAACTAAGTGATACAATTTGTAATTTCTTTTTTCCAATATATAAGGCGGAAAAGAGGGGAGATTAATTTCCAGAAGCTGGCCATTATGCCGCCGACACTGCAACGGGGCTCCGTACTTGGTGAATGCCATCACTCCAAGTATATGATCCGAATTCAAATACTCCTCTCCTAGCATTACTTTGAGGTTGAACTCTAATACTGAAGCTCTGCTTTTGCCCTACTGCGCTGAAAGACAATCTCGTTGGTGAGACTTGAACTGAGTAACCTGGAGGCGGATTAACTGTTACTGTATATGATGAACTTCCTGTGCCTACATTTGTGACGGTCCTGTTGACCGTCGCAGTTCCTCCCAGGTTAGCAATTGCAAGTGATGGATAGTTTAGGTTACTCGGTGGAGGCGGATTTCCGGGATAGGTGAAAGATGTATCAAGTGAATTACCAATGCTTCTCAAGAGGAAGAGAAGATAATCAGTGTAAGAAGCATCATAAACAAGTCCAGGGTCTGCAGCTTTTGATGGCTGAACGTGGCCTGCTCCATATTCAAATGGAGTTGCAGGGTTTCCATCTGGGTTTGTAATTGGGTTGCCTAAGTTGTTCGTTTGCTTTGCTGTAGGGAAAGAGGAAGAATTAATATTAGAATTTATCAAAATTTTCATCAACCGTTACTAGAGAATTAATAGTACCCAAAAATATTTATGTATAATTAATACCGGTGGTGATAATAGCAGATCTTATAGCAGCGCTGCTCCAAGTAGGATGTATGGCTTTGAGAAGTGCAGCTACTGCTGAAACGTGAGGGCAAGACATAGATGTTCCAGACAGGAAATTGTACTCAACACGTCGAAGGTCGGCAGGAACTTGTAGAGGAGAAGATTCCCCACTCCATGCTGCCAGTATATTGAATCCCGGAGCAGTAATATCAGGCTGCAAATTATACAATTAATCCGGCAAAGTAATGGTTATGCATTTATTTAGTGCACAAATTAAAAACTGAATCTTTATTTGTTTTTCAATTAATGTCAAAGACTCAAAGCTATCACGTACCTTTAGAATATTGGGTTCGATGAAATTGGGGCCTACAGAGGTGAAAGGAGCCATGAATGGAGCTGGCTTGGTGCCTAATAGAGTTGGTGCTGGGTTCAAGGTAGCGGTGGGTGCTCCATTAGAGCGAATGTAATTGTAAATACTGTTTGTTTCATTATTTAGGACAACTGTTGCTGGAATCAAATAAGGGCTTTCCTGTACTCCAATTCCGTTATAGAAGTTCCCAAGTATAGCTGCTGCGCCACCTGCTCTCTGCACTTCTAATGATTCGTAAATATCTCCCCTCCGGCACAGAACTGCTTTTCCTATCACAAGCGATGGTGAAAGAGTGCCACCATCGCAATTGCTGAACAATATTTGTCGACAGATCATAAGATATTAAATTTGTATTATATATTATATGAAAAAATAACAGTTAATTATTATGTCTGATCAAAGATAAGAATAGAGCCAGGACGAACCCGCCATAAACAAGAGAATATGTCCTCCTCTGAAATGGAGTAGTTGATTGTCCCTGAAGGTGTATAATTCATAATCACCCAAAATGAATTAATTTTTGTGTTATATGAGCAAGCTGAATTCAATGTACATGGACTTTAGTAAGCTCATCAATAATACATACTTCTATTCTCAAGCCATTTCCGAACACTACTGGGGATGGAAAACCTCTGTCTATGCTGCTCGCTCCGACAGTGATGATCCACGGAGCAACATTGGTCACCGTTGATGGAATAGGACCATCGTTTCCAGCACTGCAAGATACCACGATGTTTTGTTTAACCGCGTGCAATGCTCCAATTGCAGTGGCATCTTCAGCGTATGGTATGCTAGTGTTGAACCCAATCGATTGGCTAATCACATGAACTCCATCGGCGATGGCATCATCAAAAGCGGCCATAATGTCGGCATCAAGGCAGGTGTCCCCACCCCCAGCGCTCTGTGGCTTCTGCCAGCAGACTTTGTATATGGCCAGACGCACGAGTGGTGCGCCGCCAGTAGCGGTGCCGCTGCCATAGCCGCCGAATGCGGCAGCATTAGGAACTCTTCGGCCCCCAACGGTTGATGATGTGTGAGTACCGTGGCCGGTGACGTCCCTCGGTGATCGGTAGTCCAGTCCTTGTTGGAGCGGTCCGTAATGCCACTCGTAACCCGTCAAATAGTAGCGAGCCCCTATCAGTTTCCTGCCAAATTACCAAATCAACTTTTTGTTACTTTCTTCTTTTCTGATCTTATATTCAGGTCTATAAAGTTTTGATACTATTAATTAGTTATATATTTGGGCAGCATAAATTAATAATCGAGCCTGTAATTAAAGAAACATTATTAAAAATGTAATGTAATGTAATGTTGATGTAAAATCCCATAGTTACCTATTACAATTAGAAGAGCTAAAAGCTTCACCACTCTGGCAAATTCCCTGCCACGATGGCGGAATAGGTTCCATCCCAGCATCATTGAAACTTTGGGACTCCGGCCATACACCTAATGAAAGAAAAAGGATTATATATAAATTAGTATTTCACCACAAATTGTCGTAGGTCTCAATTGAAGATTTTGCATAATATTCATTAATAAATTTCTTAATATGTTATGAATCAATTCAAATGATCTTCATTCTAATTAGTATTATTAAAATAAATGAACACCAAATATATAAAATAACTTTTGAAAATAAAAAATATTTGAATGCACAACACATGCATTTAATTTGAATTTTTAAAATAAATTATCAATCCAAAGTACATATATCGTGGACCATTATTGTGGTGTGTGTGTGTGTGTGTGTATCGGACAAATGAACACTATTACCAGAGTCCAATAACCCCACAATAATATCCTTCCCGTAGTTAGCTCTGCGCAATAGTGCTTCTAAATTGGCTTGTGCGGGATCCCAATTAGCTTCAAGTAAGCTAATAAAATCCCATGATCTAGTTGTATGAAGTTCTCTAAATTGGCTTTCGAATATTGATATCACCCCATCCATCTCTGCACGTCCAAATATTAAGACCAACCTCATCAACTTAATAAACTTATAGCTAATTATAGCAAATATCATGTTGATTTCATTATGAATTCATGCATGTATATAGTACACGTGATATTTTCATTAAGGTACCTGAAATTGCAGTGGCTTCTTCAAGGGTAAGTAAGGCGGAGAAGCCATTGATAACATTCTTATAGCTGTAAATAATGCTAGCGTTAGCTTCTTCTTTCGAACCCTTCACAGAGCGCACATAAGAGTGATGTGCGTTTTCGACTTGTTGGGAAGTTTTTTGACCACTATGCTCACCAAGATACACTATGTAGATCTGGAAATTATTATAATGAACATTTAGACTGTAATTCAAAAGCTTGCATTCAAATGAAAATAATACACACACACACACACACACACACACACACACATATATATATATAGGTTAATGATTAGAAGTAAAACCTTTTGTTGGGCAGATGAATAAGCTAAAACGACATTGATTAGAACTAGAACTAGAAGAAGGGAACCAATGGATAAGTGATTATTCATTTTCCTGGTGTTATAATTGAAAGACTATAGCTGCCTCTTGTGATTATTTCAAGCTTACTTGTTATGGTTTATATAGTAGTGACAGAACGACCTTTCTAAAATAAGTCCTGTATGTGTGTATTCTAATATATGGTGGAATAGGGGCCCTCAGGCCTTGTTTAGATTGTTCCACATTGAGTACGAAAGCTCTTAATTAGACTATTTCGTCTCTAGGACAGGGGATAATTCTAAGAGACGAATTCAATCAGAAGAAAATCAGGAAAAATTCATTATAAGAAGGCACCGATATGTAGAAAATTATTTCTCTGTTCATTTACAAATATGAATAATTTGCTGTGTTGCTTTGTTCCTAGAGAACAGGAGTCCCAGTTTTGACCGTCTTTAACTAGTCACTTGGGCTAAAAGGACCCGCGAAAATCTCATATGTTGTCAAAACTATATCATTTATGAATATTATTAGGAGGATTGTGTATTCTATTATTCTGAGGGCTGAGTTCGCTATGACTTTTATTTTATAAGAATCAAAGTAAAATTAATAAATATTTTCGTTTTGTTAAAAGAACATCTATGTTTTCATTGAGACAAAAGTTTTCTACTTTTGATTGTTACTTGTTAGATATTAATTAGGCTGTGGACAGAGAGGACATTTTAAACTGACCGGCGAGGTTCTCATTACAGCCTCAAGAAAGATGACTATGTGTGTGGTTGCGGTATCTAATTGTGTCTTAATTTAGGAAACCATCTCTGTTCTTTCTGAAGCAGACTTGCTGATTGTATGTATCCTCCAGCAGTAATAATAACTAAACTCATTGTTTCTTTTTGTACGACACATCTAGATTTCATTACGTAAATAAAGAAAAAAAGAGAAGGCGGTAGCTGAGAAGTCACGTACTTGGTCTTGTAGTCTGCCTTCACATCAATTACATTATGCCTCTCATCTTAGTTTCCATGAATAGATTGCAAAGACAAGTACATGTAATTCGACCAATGTTTAAGTAATCACGAATTATATTTTCTTTCTGGAGGAGTTGGTGGTGGTTGTCGCCCCAGAAATGCGTTGTATATATAGTTGGCAAGAAATGCTGTATCCTTGAGAAATTTAGATTGAGTGGTGGATGAAGTAAGCTATCGGATATGTGATGGCTTGAAACTTGAGGAACATAATTAGCACATGAGGTATCATACCTACTCTGGAAACATAGGCCGCAAAAGACCCCACCAAAATCAATTGGATAAAGAAATGTGTTTCCTCCTTCACCTAAAAAATTCACGAGTCTATTTGTCTTTCGATGTCACTACAAAGATTTTACAGCAATCATATGAAGCATTGGTGGGATTGAAACATTGTTCTTACCTATTCTGGAAACATAGCCCACAAACGACCACACCAAAATCTATTGGATAAAGAAATGTGTTTCCTCCTCCACCTAAAATATTCACGAATCTATTTGTCTTTCAATTCCATATTGTTCCTACCTACCCTGGAAACATAGCCCACAAAAGATCCCACCAAAATCAATTGGATAAAGAAATGTGCTTCCTCCTCCACCTAAAATATTCGCAAGTCTATTTGATTTCCTCTGATCTTCCCACTTCAGATCAACAGTAGAGATTAAATTTGCATAAACATGATTGGCTTCCAATGTCAACCCACTAAACTCTATCACGTGGTTCAGGAATAAAATGATTGGCCTGGTCGAATATGTTGACTACAATTTTATGTCCATAATAAAGTTTGTATTTGTATTTTGCTTTCAAATATCAGTTTACAATTAGTCAAACAATAAGGTCCACATAGATGTGTTTTAACAGAGACAAGGATGAAGGGGCTGAAAAAATCAGCACCTCATGTGATTATGCAATGGAAAAAATTGCTGCTGAGGTTGTAATTAATGTTTCCTGATACTGTTTAAAGCGGGAATTGTTTTAGCTGAGGAAGTGAGTGAGTATTAGGTTTGAACTACGTAGGCCAGGTTCGTTTGTCAATACTCGGTGTCCTTTACTCGACTTGTGAAGTGCATGGAATTTGTATATTTGAGCCAATGCGTGCTCAAATCTCTCATTTTAAACGAAGTTACTCATACTTGTGAATAGGGCTGTAAACAGATATTAAACGGATCAAATATGCAGTATTCGTATCCGTATCCGTTTAACTTTTACCATATCATTATCCGTATCCGTATCCGTCGGATATTTTTTTATAATATCCGAATTCGTATCCGCCGGATATTATCCGAATTCGGATATATTCGTATCCGATTATAATTATTCCGAATATCCGTTTATAAATATCCGAATATCCGTTTATAAATATCCGAATATCCGAATCCATTAATTTATAATAAAATGCATATTTTTTCCTAATAAATTTCATTAAAAAAAAATCATATAAATAACATAATAAAATCTAAAACAAACAACAAACAAACAATAAAATTAGCATACTCCAAAATTAAACAAGCATACAAATCTCCTCAAGAATCAAAAGAAATAATAATTTTCAATACATAATACAACATTCCAAAATAAACAAAATAAAATTCATTTCAATATAAGAAAAATATTCACATAGTCCAACAACATGAACATGCTTGAACTTCTCATCTGTTTAACACTACAAAAACTCTTATCTTAAGAGCTTATAAGTTATTTTTTAAAAAAAATTTATCAAATACTTTTTGATACCTTATAAACTTTTAACATCTTACCTTAAGAGCTTATAAGATGTTTTAAGAAGCTTATAAGCTCACTCAAACACCCTTTTAAATCTTAATTTCCCCTTAGCTGGTTAATAATTTTAGTATTTTACTATTTGATTTTAGAATTAAAAAGTTATTTATTCTTAATTTAGTCAATTTTTTTATAATTATTGATTCACTTTATGATTAATTAATATTAATAAAATGACCCCAATATAAATTAATTATAAAGTAAAGCAACAATAATTTTATATTGATCAATTTTATCACTAATATATTAACCTTTCAAATTTTTTTGATTTAATATTATTTAATTATCATCATTACCATCTAATTTTTTTATTAATTCTTTAATTACTAATTTATAGATATATTCATTTACATATAGATTATGAAATTTAATAATCTATAAATAAAAATAAATTATTATGTATAATAATATATTATATATGGTAATTTTTTAAAATATTATATATATATATTAAAATACATAAAAATAGAATATATTATATATAATATTTTTTCTAAATATTATTTATTGGATACGGATAGCAGATTTGATTAAATTACGGATAATCGAATATATAAACGGATATATCCAACGGATATATATTCGGAGCGGATATTAAACGGATCGGATAGGCATTTACCATATTCGTATCTGTTTATAGTCAGATGTCTACTAATCGAATACGGATAATATCCGCTTTAAACGGATACGGATAATAGCCCTATAAGCGAATTCGGATGCGAACGGTAAACGGATTTTCAAATATCCATTTACAGCCCTACTTGTGAACAATCGGGACTGTAGTAATCATGGAATAAAATTGAAAATTGACCATAAAAAAGCACAACATTAATGTGTGATGTAATCACTTTCCGGCCCATAATATTAATTTCGTAAACTATATATTACATCATGTATATGACGTGATCAAAAATATGAGCAGAGAATTTATCTAATGTCAGTCGGATCAGAAAATTGTATATCACTTATATCAAGCCTTTTTAAATTAAATATAGAAGATTATGCAAAGTTATACTTATATTAACATGCATGCATGATCGATATGATTTTTAGTACTTAGTGCAAATAATTGAAAGCTGATTAATGTTTTTCCCTATAAATACATCTAAAATGTCAAGTGTCTTTACACTGGGGAGAAATAAGGTTCAGGTTGTTATATGTTCCACATTGGTTGAGTAGATGCATTTTGGACTAAATATATGGATTTGAACAACTCTCACTTCACGAGTTAGCTTAAGCTAGCTTTTGGGGTTGAGTTAGACTCAATGTCCATTTATCATGGTATTGAAGTTAGGACTATTCCCGATGTCTCCCATTTATTCCACGCTCTAGCTCATGGATGTGTGGGTGGTGTGTTACATGTCCCACATCGATTGAATAAATGTGTTCTGGACTAGATATATGAGTTTGGACAACCCTCACTTTTTGAAATAGCTTTTGGGATTGAGTTATGCCCTACGTCCATTCTTTAACAGAAGCCACAACCATTAATAATTGGAGATGAGCTCGAACAATATCATAATTAGTGAAACTAAGTATGTCATTGTAATTATGTGCCATGAGCTAGTGTGTGTACTTTACCTTGTTACTTTGGTGGAAGAAAGCAAATCTTGGTCTATAGTCTATAGTCTATAGTCTAGAGTCTGTAGTCCATATACAATACACTTTCTACTTAAATGTCTCTCAAATGGGCACATGGTTTTGTTTTCCTTTTAAATTTTACATTTCATTAATATCTCCGACTACCTCGTGTTCCAATTTTATTACTTGGTAATCATTTCCTCTGCCATCCATTCTATTTTGTTTTTCAGTTCTTTTTCCTTCATTTCTTTTAAGTTTTTGAATTCACAGTTTACTTTTCTTTAACTACTTTATTTATTAACTTTATCAAATATGTTAATTTTTTTTATTAACAAAGTTGCTGATTGTTTTTTGAGGACTGTAGAACTTTTCTGCAACTGCTTCAAGCTGCTGAAAAATTAACCAAAAGAAGAAGAAAATTTAACCTAGTGTCCTTCCTCCCATTCAATGAATGACATATCATATATGATCAATTAAAAATAATTAAGTAAAAGATACCTAATTTTCTGTTAACTAGGATGGTGCACGTGCGTTGCACGTGATATAATAGTTTTTGAAGTACTTTTGTTCTATAGATTGTTTTATATCAGATTTAAATGCTTATAAAAATGACAAACAAAAAATAAAAGATAAATTGTCATTTGGAGTTGTAACAATAGCAGGAACAATATGGACTTCATCAAATAGAACTAAACAATTCATATCTCAAAAGTTGATATGGAACCAATGCATATGTACATCGAACAATTCTTTAGTAGAAAACATATAAATAAAAAAAGTCTGATGAAAGCATATAAGTAAATATTTTATATATTGCAGTGTTCCATGATTATTATATGAATTGACAATTTAGAGATAATTTAGGAAAACAAGCATTCAATCAAATGTTATCCTAGCTACCATTTATTAAACCAAATAATTAATACATAACCACTATGTACAAATATTGAAGTAGAAAAGGTGCGAAATTCTGTAGTAATTAGAAGTAAAACTTTTGTGTTAACTTTACCTAGACATTTGAGTCTTGTGTATGGCTGTTCCGACTTTCATATTGTCTTGTTTATTTGATTATTTTCTCTTATAAGACATATAACATTAATCTTTTTTAAGAATACATAAAATATAACCTAAAAAAAAATAGTATTAGTACCTGCATTTAAAACTTCTCTATAAACATCAATTTTTATGCAAATTTTTCCTCTAATTTTGGTAGTATTTGGGTTGATATATACTTTTGTAGTAGACAACGAAATTTCTTTGGAGAGAGCTGCATATATATATATATATATATATACTATTAGTACCTGCATTTACCCTTAATTTTGACTTGTGAAAGTGGTATTATAGATATAAGTAATTGCTTATTGGTATTGAGCAAATATAATCTTTCCACTAATTGTATTTTTCTTGAAATTCTTCCATACCATTCTTTACCGCTGTATAGTCCATTTGATGGGATCCAAATTTCTTATAATAGTTATTTGGCAATTTTTCTTCAGTATCACTACTTGTGAGAAGGCAAATCATTTGAAGTTAAAGAGTCAAAGAATTCCACTTCATAATAATTATTTCCATCACTATCAGTTTCTTGATATTAGAATTACCAAATGTCATTTGCGTCTCTAGGAATATAGGGTTTAGCGCTTAGTTTTTCATAGTTTTTCATTTAGTTATAAAAATCCTCATTTTTTAATTCTCAGTATTGCTCGACATGTAATGTAATGAGCTAAATCGACATTCTTACTTAGAGTTATGAAAATTTCAATAATAAGTCGTTTAGTGGAGGCTTTTCATTATCACACTTGGTAATCATTTCTTTAATAATATTAGTGTTACCTTTATAAGCATCAGTTAGCTCTTATTTATTTCAATTTGAAGTAGAAAATCACTAAATTTGCAGTTGTTTTTGGTGCTCATATATCTTGACAAAGTAACTTTTCTTATTTTACTTCATATGATTGATCCAATCAAGTTTGCTAAAATTGTTTGTTCAATTGTAGCCCTTATAACAACTGGTAACAATTTGCTTAAAGTCTCCACAAAAAATAATCATTTTGCCGCCAAAGCATTCATTATTTTTCATTATCTTTAAGGAAATCATTTTGCCACAAAATATTCATTGTTTTTGGTTATGTCTTCAAGAAAATAATAAATATTCTAATTGTTCACCTTTTTGCTAATAGGACTTCATCCTATATCAATAACTATGCTTTATATAATAGTTTCAAAACTTCACTTTGCTTGAATACGGTGTATTTACTTTACTAATGATTTACATTTATTGGTAATTTGAAATATGAATTTTTTGTTCTTCCCATCGCATTGCTATAGCTGCAACTTTAAATGTTGTTATTGCAATTGCTTTTAATTTTTTAGATCTAAGATGATCCACAATATATGATCCAATAATGTTTTCCTAATTCCCCCAGTTCATCTATAAAATCATAACACGTTTGCATTTTTTTATACACTCCAAGGTTATTGTAAAAACATTATATTATTAAGGATCCAACTTTAATTGAACTTCATAATCTCCCAAAGGTATTTCTTCTAACATCTCATCTTGAATCTCTCTTGGCAAATCACCACACACATTATTCTTATCAATTGGAATGCTTAGAAGTTCATATAAACTTATACTTTTTCCCATGCTTCCTAATAAAAGTTCAAACTTTAATTGCTAAGTTTTGGCAACTAACAGGTTAATTGAGATTAATGATTCTTTTCTTGAATATTTAAACATTGCTTCAACATATGTATCCCAAATATTTCTCACATTTGTCAGAGCACAATAAACCCATACAACTGCAAATAATTGTCGAGTTCATATACCATCTGAAAACTAATGGCTTCATTAGATATTTAAAAACACTCTGATAAGATTCTACTAATCTCTCTTTTTAATTCGTTTTGCTTTTTGAAACTTGAGAATCATGTCCGATTTACTTTGAGCGACTCTAGAAAAGACATTGGACCTCTAAGATGGTTTAAGAAAAAATTATGGTAATATCTTTCTCTTTTTATGGGATTTGGCCCATGTATACGGCCTATCACAAGTCTTTTCTTTGTTTTAGTCCAATATCCATGTTATTTATCCTAAACATAGTGTTTTAAAAATTCATTATTCAGAAATTTTCTTGCTTTTCCCTTTTAGCACGTAGAGAAATGTTCCATCAGTATTGTTTTGGATATATAGTCCCATATGAGAATGTTCTAAAGACTTTTATCCACATAATGAGTCACTGCTTGTTGATTTGAGAGATTAATAACTGCCTATATATAAACTAGAAAGGGAGCACCGCGCAAAGCGCTGTGCTATGCTTGTGGTGATACATGACAAATTTACTTACAAGCAAAAGTAATTTTTTTAAATAATAGTAGTTTTATGTAAAGACTAAACAAATAGGTTTATTATAGTGATATATCAAAGTAAAATAAATAATTCATGCATTTCAAGAAATAACATGGACAATAACAACGTAATAATGAAGAGAAAAAGCAAAGCATAAAGCATTTAAAATAGTTCAATTATAAATGAAACAGTATTTCAATGCAAACAAATATTCTGTTTGCTAAAAGTAATGACATTAAATTATAGAAAAAACTACAAAGATAATAAATTGTTTCCAGAGTAGCACCCAAGAAATAGCCAGATATCTAATACGCAAAGATTGCAAAACAGCCAGGCAGTAGGTCAAAAAGCAGAATGTATTTGCGACGATCTATCATGGACCAATGACATATTCCATTCTGAAAGAGGGATTGAATCATGGATATATTCAGTTCCTCCATGTGCAAAAATATGCACATTAAATGTGTCAGCATCAGTTTGAACCCAAAGCACTCTTTTGACTTTTTTTGTAAGCTTCTACAAAAAGACTGCCAAATTTTTGTTGCCATATACTGTCATCATACAAAGAAGCAGTGGGCAGATTGTGCTCTCTGAGTCCAAAGCAAATCTTTAAGTTCTTGTCGTGGTCATTTTGGAACATCTTTATAACTTCAATGGGAACCTGAAACAATCTTTAATTTTAGTAAATTAAGTACATAATACAATGATTATATTCATAAAGTGTAGTTTAGAATTATGTGTCCCTTGTACCAATTTTTGATAGTGTAGTTTGACCAATATAATTTCATCCCATAGAAGTTCGTAGCGTTTCTATGTTTTGAGCTCTATAAACATCCAATAGTGTTCTTTGGACACATACAATCAAAGAAGAAAATGTTTAGATGTAATAAAACATAAATCTTAATCTTCTAAGGCTTTATATGATATTAGAGAAAGAAATATTTAAATATAAAGAAACAAAAATTGTATGTTTGAGTTTGAATTGGTTTGTTGCACTTACCATTCTTTTGATAGGATATATCACTACAAAAAAAGGGGGGTTTTAGTGATCGAATTTTCGGTCACTAATTAGCGACTGATCAGTGACCGATTAATAACCGATCTAAAAATATTTTTTTTTAATAAAATTGTGACCACTTAGTGACCGATTAATGACCACATCAGTGACCCCCTTGCGTCAGTCACTAATTCGGTCACTAATTATCGACCGAAATTAAATTCGGTCACTAAGTTGGTCACTTTAAATTTTCATCGGTCACTAATTTTAGTGACCGATAATTGGGGTCAGTAATTCGGTCATTAAAATATAATATATAAAAATATTAAGTACATAAATATGAATTTCAAAATCATACATTAAACTATTGAATAATGAAGTATTGAATTTAAAGTTTTTAAAAATTTTACCATTTAAAGTATAAATTATTATGATTAAGTAAAAGTTTAAAATTTAAATATAAAACAAATATATAAAAACAAAATATTAAAAGAAAAGAAAAAGAAAGTAATTAAATTGCCCAAACCTTCCCCCCCACACCCGTGGCCAGCCCCCCCAAAACATTTCCCCAAACCTGCTGCCTCTCTCCCGCTACTGTAGCAATCCCTCATAGGTAAGAGTTGTTGTTGTTGTTGTTGTTTTTTTTTTTTTTTTTTTGTTAAAATGTTGGCAGCTGGTCGTCAGAGGCAGCTGCAGCTGCTGGCCTCGCGAGAGCCAGCAGCGGCAACTGTTGGTGTAGCACCAGAGGCCAACTGCTGCTGACCTCTGGTCTGAACCGGAGGTCAGCAGCAGCTGGCCTTCGTCGGTGGCTCCCACTTTTTAGTAGGAGCCACCAACATTTTCTATTTTTTTTATTTGAATTTTTAATTTTTTTTGAATTTTGTTATGATTATATAATATTTTTATTTAATTGTGCAGGTGTAGAGGCTGGAATTTGGTATATTTTTGGCATTGAAAAAGGTAATTATTTTATTGTGAATTTATAATTATATAAAATGTGTTTTTGAATAACTTATTAGTCAACACTCTAGGTTAAATTGTATGAATTGTGTTTTTTAATTATGTATTGATCAATATTTTTATATGTTGATTTTTTCTTATTGTTCAATTTTTGAAAAACAAAGTGTGGAATTATGTATATGTTTAAGTTTTTTCCCCGGCAAGAGATATGTTTTTTTTATTTTTGTTTATTTGGAATTGTTGTATATATTAATGATTGTTATCTTTACTTTATTTTTTAGGAGAATTGTTTGTCTATTGTAGCATGTCTATTAGTAAAAATATGTATTTTATTGTAGGTTAATTAGTTGCTAGGAGAGTCTAATGATATGTCACAGACATAATTGATAAGTGAAAAGGCTTTGATGTAGCTTATCAATTGTATATTTGGATTTTGGACTATATCCATTTGGAATATTACGAGGATTAGTGTACATTATAGTTAATATTTTTATGTTATTATTTGTTGGCTTTCATTTGATCGTAATGATTTTGTGACTGTCATTGGGAAGCCCCAAGGATTTAGTTTGTAATTTGTTTTTTCTTCAAACACCGGCAAGGAGTTCATATCAGAAGATAATTACTTCATTGAAACTACTCATAGATTGCTATTTTAGTTGTTGAAAATGTATTGTATAACAATTTATGAAACATTGAAATATGACTTAATTCCTTAACTCTATTAATGATATTTTTAAAGCCTATTTCATTCTTACACTATAGTGAAAGAAAGAATTAATTAATGTTGTTTAAGGAGGACATATAGAAGTTTACATGTGGACTTGTCAATGTTCTCCTCTATTATATTGGATATTGGTGTTCTAGATGAGTTTTCATGATCCCATTGTAAGAAGTTTACATGTGGACTTGAGATGGGCAAGTACTCATCATCCAATTGACTTATTGAGAAACCAAGGAGGTAGAAACTTTCCATGGAATGACATTGTAATTTTTTTATTTTTTTTTTACCTTAACTCAAATATTTAATAAGTTCATTATTTAAAAATCAAATGTTTCTGGAACTAGTCCAGAAAATGGTTCTAGAAACTGGAACCTGTCCAGAAACTGGAACCTGGAACCAGTCCAGAAACTGGTTCCAGTTTCTGGAACCAGTCCAGAAACTGGACTGGGGATAACACTTTCCTGGATTCCAGTTTATGGATTCCAGTTTATTGACACTTACAATTATATATAGGTTTTTTAGCTTTGTTATGGGGATAACACTTTCCTCAACATAAATAATCTTTCTAATTCATAATCTTTTCCATTTCTTTCATAAGATTTGTTCTTTTTTACAACTGTTTTCTTTGGTTGTTCTTTGTTTGTAGCCGGCACAATTGGCTTTTGTGGCACTCTTTGCACCCCACGCAATAGTACATTTGGCTTTTACTAATCAAGGTGACTAATGTTTCTTCCTTCTCATAACTTATTATCTTTAGTTGTCGTATTTAATTTTTTAATAACTGGAGGACTTTCATTTGGCTTTTCTTTATTATCCCTAGTTATGCTATTAATATTGTGGTGCTTTTTTGTGTATGTATTCCGCTTTTGAAGATATTATTTTTGTATTGATATGTTACGAGGATTAGTGTACATTATAGTTAATATTTTTATGTTATTATTTGTTGGCTTTCATTTGATTGTAATGATTTTGTGACCGTCATTGGGAAGCCCCAAGGATTTAGTTTGTAATTTATTTTTTCTTCAAACACCGGCAAGGAGTTCATATCAGAAGATAATTACTTCATTGAAACTACTCATAGATTGCTATTTTAGTAGTTGAAAATGTATTGTATAACAATTTATGAAACATTGAAATATGACTTAATTCCTTAACTCTATTAATGATATTTTTAAAGCCTATTTCATTCTTACACTATAGTGAAAGAAAGAATTAATTAATGTTGATTAAGGAGGACATATAAAAGTTTACATGTGGATTTGTCAATGTTCCCCTCTATTATATTGGATATTGGTGTTCTAGATGAGTTTTCATGATCCCATTGTAAGAAGTTTACATGTGGACTTGAGATGGGCAAGTACTCATCATCCAATTGACTTATTGAGAAACCAAGGAGGTAGAAACTTTCCATGGAATGACATTGTAATTTTTTTTTTTTTTTTTTTACCTTAACTCAAATATTTAATAAGTTCATTATTTAAAAATCAAATGTTTCTGGAACCAGTCCAGAAAATGGTTCCAGAAACTGGTTCCAATTTCAAATTCCAGTTTCTGGAACCAGTCCAGAAACTGGACTGGGGATAACACTTTCTTGGATTACAGTTTATGGATTCCAGTTTATTGACACTTACAATTATATATAGGTTTTTTAGCTTTCTTCCTTCTCTTAACTTATTATCTTTAGTTTTCGTATTTAATTTTTTAATAACTGGAGGACTTTCATTTGGCTTTTCTTTATTATCCATGGAATGACATTATAATTTTTTTATTTTTTTTTTACCTTAACTCAAATATTTAATAAGTTCATTATTTAAAAATCAAGTGTTTCCAGAAACCGGTTCCAGAAACTGGAACCTGTCCAGAACTGGTTCCAGTTTCTGGAGCTAGTCCAGAAACTAGACTGAGGATAACACTTTTGTAACTGGCACAATTGGCTTTTGTGGCACTCTTTTTTGTGGTGCTTTTTTGTGTGTGTATTCCGCTTTTGAAGATATTATTTTTGTATTGATATGTTTGAGCATGGCTAATAATCGAGTTGTTGGACTTCCTTATAAGGAGAAAAAAGGTGTTAAGCTTTTCGAATGATAGTTTAATGTTTTAAAATTGCAGAAAGCATGTCTAATGAGCGAAATTGGATGTGGCATCGATTAGATAATGGATTTTTATCTGATGAGTTTGATAAAGGCGTTAGGGATTTTCTAGACTTTGCTTACTCTCATCCTGAGGTTGTTGACCGTGGTAATATAAGATGTCCTTGTTCAAAGTGTCGCAACATGAAGTTTGATAACCGTGATAGTGTGCATTATCACATCAAGAAATATGGATTTTTGCATGGTTATACTAGATGGGATGCACATGGGGAATCTAGGGGAGGAATATCTGTTGGAGAATCTTCAAGGTCTAGCAATAATGAAAATGTTGGAATGAGAACCATGGTTATGGATGTTGCAGGCCCCAACTTTGATTGGGGATTTGACAAGGACGAGCATCCAATTGATATCGAACCACCCAATTCCTCTGCCCAAAAGTTTTTTGATTTATTAAAAGATGTAGAGGAACCTTTGTGGCAAGGGTGCAAGAAACATACTAGACTTTCAGCCGTTTCTCAATTGTTGAATATTAAATCTGACTTCAACTTGCCACAAGCATGTGTCGATCGCATTATATCATTAATGAAAAGTATGATGCCAGAAGATGAGAAGTTCCCGGGTAATTTATACCATGCAAAGAAAATGGTGGCAGCACTTGGTCTCGGTTATGAGAAAATTCATGTTTGTGTCAATAATTGCATGCTATACTACAAAAAAGACACTGAAATGAATGAGTGCAAGATTTGTGGTCACTCTAGGTACAAGCCTAGAAATCCCAGTTCTACAAAGAATGTGCCTTATAAAGTGTTGCGATACTTGCCTCTAATTCCTAGACTGCAGCGACTTTATATGTCCAAACGCACATCAAAGGATATGACATGGCATTTTACTAATCAGTGTGCAGAAGGTAGTATGGCACATCCTGCACATAGTGAAGCCTGAAAACATTTTGATCGCACTCATTCTTCATTTTCAGTAGAACCACGCAATGTTCGTCTGGGATTATGCACAGATGGTTTCACTCCTTTCAACAACAATGCTCTTCCTTATTCTTGTTGGCCAGTAATGTTAACTGTATATAATCTTCCTCCCGGTATATGCATGGAAGAACAATACATATTTTTGAATATGGTCATTCCAGGCCCTAAATCCCCGGGAAAAAAATTAGATGTGTTTTTTCGTCCTCTTATTGATGAGTTGAAGCAGTTATGGAGTGAAGGGGTTGAGACTTATGATGCATATAGACAACAAAACTTTTTGATGAAAGCGGCTCTTTTGTGGACGATCAATGATTTTCCTACTTATGGCATGGTCTCTTGTTGGAGTACTCATGGTTTGTTAGCATGCCCTTACTGTATGGAACATACAAAATCTTTTCGTCTACAAATGGATGGAAGCAATCATGGTTTGATTGTCATCGTCAATTTTTGCCTTTCCGTCACACATATCGAGGTCAACAAGATATGTTCATGAAAGGTAGATATGAAAAAGACCCTCCTCCTCCGCATTTGTCCGGTGAGGAAGTGAGGAGACGTGTATCCCAACTTCCTCCCCATACATATGATCAATATGGCAACCTTAAAGATTTGCCTGGGTTCGGCAATACACATAATTGGGTTAGAAAAACCATATTTTGGGAGTTGCCTTATTGGTGCACAAATCTTATTCGCCACAATCTTGATTTGATGCATATAGAGAGAAATGTATTTGACAATATTTTCAACATAGTATTGGATGTGAAGGGAAAATCAAAGGACAATGGAAATGCACGGAGAGATTTAGCACTTTATTGTAATCGGCCCCAGCTCCATTTGTTTCATGACCATAGAGGAAAACCTTATAAGCCTAAAGCATCTTATACTCTAAGTGCACAACAAGTAAAAGAAGTATGCAATTGGGCTAAAAACTTAAAATTTCCTAATGGGTATGCTTCAAATATAGCCAGATGTGTGAATGAGAAGGAATCAAAGTTTTATCATATGAAAAGTCACGATTGTCATGTGTTTATGCAAAGATTACTTCCAATTGCTTTTCGTGATCTTTTGCCTAAACCGGTGTGGGAAACAATATCAGAGTTGAGTGTTTTCTTTAGGGACATTTGCTCAACTGTCTTGAATGTAGAGCATATGGAACAACTAGAGAGAAACATTGTTGAGATTCTTTGCAAACTTGAAAAGATATTCCCACCAGCGTTCTTTGATGTAATGGAGCACTTTCCGATTCACTTGGCCTATGAAGCTAAAGTTGGTGGCCCTGTGCAATATCGATGGATGTATCTATTTGAGAGGTGATATTTTGTTAGATATATGTAAGGATCACTTTATAAATCCATACATCCTTTTATACTTACATTTTAATATACTTTATAATGAATTCCACGATTTAGATATTTGCGCCGCTTGAAGCAAAAAGTGAAAAATCGAGCCTGTGTTGAAGCATTTATAGTAGAAGCATACATCATTGAGGAAGTTTCAACATTTTGCTCTTTCTATTTTGACACTGAAGTAGAAATGAGAATAAATCAACTTCCAAGAAATGATGATGGAGGAGAGGTAGATTCAATTGGGCGGCTCTCAATTTTTAGTCATCCAGGAAGGCCTCTTGGGACTCAAAGAAATGGTAGATTTTTTAAGGATGATGATGAATATTATGCAGCGCATAGTATTCTTCTGTTGAATTGCAATGAGGTCGTTCCTCTACTAGCGTAAGTGTTTTCTTATAATGCTGAAATTCCAAATTAAAAGCTCACATATTTTCATAATTTGGTTATTGATCATTCCTTGTTCTTATAGCATATTTGATGAAGAGATGACATCACAATATCCCAATCTTGCTACTGAGGAATTAGGAAGATTACGGGATGCAAAATTTCCACAATGGTTGAAATATTATGTAAGTAAAGACCATATAGAACTTACCTAATTACCTAATTGTTTTATACAACCCACCTAATGTGGACTATAAATTTATGAATAGGTTATGGATGCTTCTAGTGGAGTTGAAGAGAACATTAAACGCTTGGCACAGGGTCCTAGTCGATGGGTTAAATCATATAATGGTTATTTTGTAAATGGATTTAAATTTCATACTCACAATTATGGACAATATAAGTCAATTATAAATAGTGGTGTGAGCGTCTGGGGGAGCTCATGGAATGAAAATGAGGTTGATTATTATGGCTTGTTGGAAGAAGTGTTGGAGTTAGAATATTTTGGACAAGGAAATAAAGTTGTGTTATTCAAATGCCATTGGTATGATATTTCTAGCAGAGGGATTAGAGTGTACCCACAATTTGGACTTGTTGAGATCAATAGTCAAAGAAAACTTAACACGAATGATCCTTTTATATTGGCTCAACAAGCACAACAAGTGTACTACACGAGTTTTCCATCCTTGAGTAGGGATAGACGTGATTGGGATGCGGTGTGCAAAGTAAAGGCAAGGAGTAGAGTGAATATCCCTTATGTGTCGATGCAGAGCCAGAGTAATGTTCCAGTTATTCAAGCTCCTTTTCAAGAAGATAATGTGCTAACACCGTTTGAGGCTCCCATAACAGTTGATCTTGATCAATCAAGTATCTTAGTTGATGAGGATGTAGATCCAATAGAAGTTCATCCTGAAGAAATTCGGCCTGATAAAGTGATTTCAATGAGAAGAAGTGCAATGGAAGGAGATGAAGATAAAGAGAAAGAGGAATGGGAAGAAGAGAACGAGGAAGGGGAGTTTGAAGATTTTGATGAAACTAGTAGTGCGAATGACATGGATTGTGATAATTGAATATTGTATTCCATGGTAACTTAACTTTTACTAATTAGTGAATTGCTATATCTTAAATTCATGTGTTTTAGAGTTATTTAAATTGTAATTTTTGTTTGCATGATTTACATTTTATTTTAAGTATGATTTCGCCTATTTCGTTTGTCGTTTATTTTCATTAGCTATATATGGATTTATAATAAATCTAAAAGTTTTTTTAATGGCTTTTTGTGCAGTATGTCGACTAGAGGAAGGGGATTTGGTGGGAGAAATAGAGGTAGACGAGGTCGAGGTCAAGCTACACTACAAAGGCCTACTCCTTCATTAGGTCCAAGTTCATTGGGCAATTTTGCCCAAATTCCTCCTCCAGAGATTGAGGAGGAACTAATGACCCCAGAAAGAGAGACACAAGTACCTGATCCACAACAACAACATGAGGAGGGACAATCGAGTTATGATCAAAATTCATCTCATGCGAGGACAAGAGGAGACACACAAGGGAGCCATGCACCAAATAATCGTTCTAACCGTATCTTGATACAACCATTTTATGATGGGTATATTTCTTTAATCACTTTAAATGAAAATTGATCTCTAAGCTATTATGTCTAACTACTTAACTATTTAAATTATGTATTTTTTATTGCACAATTGCATAGCTTTATTCCAGAGTCAGCCACACGTAAAATATGTGAAATTTTGAGAGCCTATATGGGTCCATGGCCTACTTGGGAGAAGGTTCCTCGAGAATCACAAGATTTTCTCTATGAAAAATTCACAGTAAGTCATTAATTATTTTTGTATTGAAAATTAACTTTGTATGTTTTATAAGTTCATGAAATTCATCATGGTCTATGTTGTGATAGGAACACTTTTGTTGGTTGCCTGAACATGAGGCGGGTATTATACACTCATGGGAGCAGACTCATAAGAGGAACTTCAAAAACACCATCTACAGATACAAAAAGAGAGCATTAAAGGAAACTGGTGGTGCTGACCCGAGAGATCTTGCAAAAATTGTGCCTCAGAATATGGTTTCAAGTGATTGGGAAGCCATTTGTAACACATATATGAGTGCACCTAACTATCAAGAGAAGTGTAAAAAAGCAAGGCAAAACAGAATGACAGAGAAGGATGGGTCAATCACCAAGCATACTGGCGGTTCCATTTCCTTTGCTGAGCATATGCATAGAATGGTTTTTTTCCATTTCTAAATTCAATTTCATTTAATATTTAGAGCAAGTGTTAATGTTATTATTTTAATGTAGTCACGAGGTGGCATGGTGGTTAGCCAAGTGGAGGTTCATGACCGAACTCACCGAAAAGCACAAGGGAAAGGTGAATATGTCGACAACAAATCCAAGAGGGTCCAAGTAAGTGTTTCTTTTATGTTGAACATTTTTGGGTTGGAAATACTATTACCAAATTATAGAAAGTGTGTTGTACATACTTAATATTGAAAAGTTGAATATGGTTGTAAGTGTGTTGGAGTGCTAGGGTGATAATATTTTTAGTTTCTTTATTTGGATTTATTTCTTGGATTAAGTTGAGTGTTTTTTGGTAATCATGTGGCAATTGTTTGGATTTATAGGAACTTTTATTTTAATGGTGAAGATACTATATTGGTGTAGTTATAGGATATAGAAGAAGTGAATTAGTTATTTTTATAACTTATAATTAGAGCATGCTTGGTTGCAAGTAATGGTGATAATTTGTGTAGGAGGAGTATAGAACACATGCAAGTAATCTTGACAGTAACTCAACTCCAGAAAGCTCCTTTGATGCACAAAAATGGGTTGAGATTAGTGGCGGTGCTATGAAGGGTAGGGTGTACAGTTGTGGGAATACATTTCATTGCCGTGACATTGTTGCTACTGAGACCTCTTCAAGATCAATCAACAATCATGTTACACATGACTACTTGCAAGAAACAATTACAAAAGTTGTTGATGAGCATTTGGCTAGGGAGAGGGAAGCAGTTGCGAAGGAGAGGGAAGCGGCTGCAAATAGGGAAGCAATTTTCATGAAAATAATTGAAGATGCAAAGGCGAGGGAGCAAGCTTTAATGGCGACATTGACAACATGCATGGAAAAGTTGAATGCAGTGCATGGTGGTGGTTTGAATGACAATAACGGAGGTGACAATGAGAGTTCGTTTAATGGTTATTTGCCTATTTTTGTACTACATATTGTTGTTGATATTTAAACTTATATTTGGATGGGTTGGTTTAAACATATGATTTTGGATTATGGTTGTATGAATTGTTATTTTTATGCTTATGCATTGGTGGTATGGATTATATTTTTAGAGTTATAAATTGATGATGGGCTATGATTGTGAAATATTCATTATACATTATTTTGAAATGGTGTTTAAAATTTTTAAATAAATTATTTTTGGTGCAAACAAATTTTTGTGACCGATTTGTGACCGAAACGCGGTCGGTCACTAATTAGTGACCGAAATTCGGTCATTGATTTGTGACATATTGTGGCCGAAAAGGTCACTAATTAGTGACCGATTATTTTGTGACCGAAATTTGGTCACTAATTAGTGACCGATTCTTGATATTTTGTGACGGAATTTCGGTAACAAACTAGTGACTGATTGTTTGTGACCGATTAGCAATCAGTCACTAATTAGTGACTGAATATTGATATTTTGTGACGGAATTTCGGTCACAAACTAGTGACCGATTGTTTGTGACCAAACGTCGGTCACTAATTAGTGACCGATTAGAAATCAGTCACTAATTAGTGACCGAATATTGATATTTTGTTACCGAATTTCGGTCACTAATTAGTGACCGATTAGTAGTCAGTCACTAATTCGTCACTAATTAGTGACCCAATTGTGACCGATTAATGTATGGCCTTGAAAAAATTTAGTGACCGATACTTTAAAATTAGTGACCGATGGGCGGTCACTAATTAGTGACCGATGATGGTTTCGGTCACTAATTTGAATTAGTGACGAGGGTTTTAGTGACCGCGCATTTCGGTCACTAAATCGGTCACTAATTACATCAGTGACCGATTTTTGCTGAATTAGTGACCGATTTTTCGGTCACTAAAAGTCTGTTTTTTAGTAGTGTATTGTTAATGAGTTCAGTTAGCTTTCTTCTACTAAGTGCTTCAAACCAATGAAAATGCACTTCCTTTCCCTTTTGATAAAAAATTCTTGCATCTATGATGTTTAAATTAGATAACATAATGAATCAAGCACAATGGTAATTCCTGTTTAAATTAGATAACATAATGAATCAAACAACGTTATAGTAGTTATAAAAAATATAAATTTAAATTTAAACAACTTAAGTATACTTACCCACAGAATCTATCTTTTACAAGCAATAAATATAGACTGACTTCTAAAAAATAGCACAGAAAAAGAGTTAATATAATATTATTGTAAGAAATGCGAGATTAAAAGGAATATACGAAATATATATTCAAAACCACTGATTTATAAATGTACCTGAAAATCCAATAAATGCATCACTCATGTCTATGTAAGAAAGTAATCAAATAAATTCATGCTTGTTAGTGTAAGAATAAAAAATAACCATATATTTATATTAGAAAGAAATAGATACAATAATCAAATGCATTTACCTAGTAGTAAACCGGTTGAGATGGCGGGGCCATTCAAGCCGATGGTAACAACTCCCGAATTAGTAGCCTAGAATTTGCAAATGTCTTTATTTTGGTGTAGCACCCCTCCTCAGGATGACACCTCAGTCAAGGCACCACACAGATTTAATCTTAAATATCAGAGTCGCAACCTAACAAAAGGCTCATAAGTTTATTTCACTCATATTCTAAAATGACATTCAATCTCATCAATCAGTTCTAAACCAAAATTTTCAAGATAAACACCTACTAACTTCATAATATTAATACCTTACTGCATAACACATTAAAGCCTTATAATTACAATCATACATATCATAACATCTCTAAGGTTTCATTCTGAATACAATATATCATAACTTATATTCTATACAATCTTCAAAAAAAAATTGAATACATTTCTTCCCAGTTCAATCTCGCACCATCTCTTCCCTGTTTGATATCATAAAATACAGGGAGGTAAGTCCAACGACTTAGTGAGAAATACAGAAGGGATTTATCGAGGATGATTCGACTCGACAAATCATAATATAAACGAACAGATCAAACAAATACAGAAATAGATAATTCCGATAAGCAAACAGGAAACTCTCCTGCCTTATTGCTCCAAGATCAGATGTCAGACAAACAGAAACAATTAGACAGATCAAACCTAAAGCATATGCACTCAAATGATAGTCTAAGACATGCATTGCCGATTCACCTTATACCAGACAAACATATCACCTAAGCGTAACAACTTGGTATATGGCAGATGCCCATACGAGCTATATAACGCACCGCCGATGCTTAGGGGAAAGTCCCTAGCACACCATCGATACCCAGGGGAAGTCCCTAGCGTACCGCCGATGCCTAGGGGAAAGTCCATAGCACACCATCGATACCCAGGGAAAGTCCCTAGCGTACCGTCGACACCCAGGGGAAAGTCCCTAGCATATCGTTGACACCAAGGGGAAAGTCCCTTGCATGCCTCACATAACCAAACAGATCACCCGGATCGGCCCTTGGCCTCATAATCACTATACAAACAACAAAAATAACTGCGTATGCAGATGCCCAGGGGAAAGTCCCTAGCACATTGCTGGTTTCAGACAGAACAGATCACAACAGACAGAAACAATGCCTATCAGGCAACAGATAACAGTAACAGATACAGATATGCCACCATGGCCAAAATACAGATCAGATAACAGAAATGCTGATAAGGCAACAGATACAAAGCAGAGCAGAACAGATAACAGATAAAATTCAGGGCGCCAGAATAGATATAACCCTCACAGGGGTATTCAGAACAGAATCAAATAACAAACAGAAACCAAACACGATTCTGAGTACAGTACAGAAACAGTAAACCCACACAGGGATTAATTTCAATAACAAATAGCTCAATAGGGTGCCAAATTGGCAGAACCTCATAGGTATAACAAGTACCAAGAGGGATAGATCCTCACCTCTTGCAGTTTCAGCAGAATAACCACTGGCCGTGATCTACTGATCAACAGGATCCACTCCTTCAACACATAATCAACAAAGTACTTCCAAAGTCACTTTCCTATTCAATTCTAGTAATCTTCTAGAAATATATCACGACATTATCCTAATCAAACTATGCCAAATAGTTCAATAAGACCAATTATTTCCCAAAATTATCAAAGAAATCTTATTTAAGTCCAAATTTATATAAATCAATCAAACTAACTTAATCTTATCAACTATTAACAATTTAAGATTTAAAATCTTAAAATCCTATTTTATGACAATCTATAATTAGCTCAAACCCACAAAATGTCACTAATTAAATCTTACAAAATCTTATATAACTCAATTCAACTTCCAACTACATAATATTTTGTGCTTAATCTAACAATTATCTAAAGTCCTAAAAATTCTTACATTAACCAAATCTAGTCCTAAGTCCAAAATTCCAAGTACAAGTTCTTGTCAATATTCATAATTTCCAATTACGGTCACTTTTCATAATGTCCAAATCCATCATTTACATCCATATCCAAAGCATGGGAGGGTTCATTACAATATACATATGTGGCATATCAATCCTCAAATATTAACCTTAACAACATACAATATTAAAGATACATATCCATATGCATGTATATATAATATATATACACACATATACATATAAGACACCCAAATAAATCAAAGTTGGCTATCGGAGTTCCAAAACCACCAGCCGATGACACCGGTGCGCTCGTTGCGTCGAGGAGGTGAAACTGCCTCTACACCGGCCGCCGGTCGCCGCCGTTCTTCGCCGCCGGAAAATCGAGATAGCACCACTGATAGAATCCTCTCGCCGAGAGCTTTCCAATGGTACCCTAGGTTTTTAATTTGGATGCCGGAAACCCCATCAAAACGCAGCCCGAAGTGGTCACGGTCAATAGCTCCGCCGCCTGTTTTTGTCGTCTCCGCCGCGTATCTCCATCATGCAACTATACCACTGTGTTGACCTTGTCGAGGGATAGCTGAAACACTCTTCTTTTGCTCAGTTTGACGCTCGAAATTTAGAGACCCACTTGCTCCTACTTTCGGTCTCTCTGTCCGCCGCGCCTCCGGTGAGCTGCCGCCGCTGCTAATGGTGGAGATGAGGTCGTGGTGGTGTGTGGGGTGAGTTGGTGTGGTGGTTACTGGAAGAAAACTCACCGGTGGTGGTGTGTCGAGTTGGCCGCGGTTGATGGAGGAAGAAGGAAGAAAACGGGAAAGAAAATGAAGGAGAAATGAAGGAAAAATGAAGAAAAAGGGAAGAAAGAAAATTGGAGTCAAAATGCATTAATTCTGACTTGATAGGAGCATGGAGCAAGCATGGCCGGCTGATTTTTTCATCATTTCATATATATATATATATATATATATATATTAATAATAATTTAGAATTCTCTCAATTTCGTTCCCAAAATAAATAAAATGTATTTTCGATCTCAAAAATCTTGTAAAATATCAATTGAATCTTATATAAATTTTTATCACGATTAAATAATTCAAAATTCTAATCGAATAATTAAAATTAACTTGATAAAATAAATAATAATAATTTAAAAAATATATAAAATTTCGGGATCGTTACAATCTCCCCCTTTTAAAAGAATTTGTCCCCAGATTCTTACCTTAAATTTGAAAAAGTTCAGGGTATTGTTGACGCATGAGATCCTCTCTCTCCCATGTTGCTTCCTCAACATGATGATTGCACCATAATACCTTGACTTGAGGAATATCCCGATTTCTGAGCTTTCGACTCTGATGATCCAAAATATGTACGGGTCTTTCCTCATATGACAGATCTCTTTCTAATTGCATGCTCTCTGGTGATGTAATATGAGAAGGATCGGGATAGTACTTTCGAAGTTGCGATACGTGAAAAACATCGTGTATTCCCTTTAAAGATTGGGGTAACAGAAGACGATACGCAACTAGTCCTATCCTTTCACATATCTCATATGGCCCCACATATCTCGGATTAAGTTTTCCCCCTTTTTCTATTCTTCTTACTTCTTTTCTTGGGAAAACTTTAAGGAACACTTGGTCTCCAACATCGAATTCCAAATCCTTTCTCCGAGTATTTGCATGGCTCTTTTGTCTATCTTGGGTTGCTTTCATTCTTTGCTTAATCATTTGCACCTTTTCGATAGTTTCTTGTATCAGTTCAGGTTTGATAGTATTTGGAGACTGATCAAGTTTGTCTCGGTGCTCATCCAAATCCCAATGTATTGGAGATCGACATTTTCGACCATACAGGGCTTCATATGGTGCCATCTGTATAGTTGAATGAAAGCTATTATTATAGGCGAATTCAATCAATGGTAAATGTCGAATCCAATTTTCCCCAAAATCTAACACACAGGACCGTAGCAAATCTTCCAAGATCCTTATAACTCGCTCTGACTGTCCGTCTATTTGAGGGTGAGCAGTGGAACTAAACTTCAATTTCGTTCCTAAATGCTCTTGCAGACTTTTCCACAATCTTGATGTAAATTTCGGATCTCGATCGGATACTATGCTAGTCAGAACTTCGTGCAATCGAATAATTTCTTTAACATATACCTCTGCTAGTTTTTCGACTTTATAGTGTGTTCCGACTAATAGAAAATGTGCAGACTTGGTCAGTCGGTCTATCACAACCCATATACTATCATATCCACCTCGAGCTGTAGGTAGACCAGTTACAAAGTCCATAGTGACTTGTTCCCATTTCCAATCAGGGATTGGAAGTGGTTGCAACAACCCTAATGGTCTCTGATGTTCTGTCTTTACCAGTTGACAGGTCAGACATCGCTGCACATATTCTGCTATATCACGCTTCATCCCATTCCACTAGAAGTGTTTCTTAAGATCTTGATACATCTTCGCTCCTCAGGGATGTATCGTATACCTCGTCTTATGTGCCTCTGCTAACAGTTTCTCCTTAATTACTTCAGGCACACACATTCTCTTTCGGAATAGGAGAGCGTCTTGATTATCAGTGGTAAACTCTAATTCCTTGGCACTTCTGAAATTTTCTTTCTTTTTCTAAGTCCATTCATCATCAGCTTGTGCTCTTCGTATCTCATTATACAATTCTGGTTGAACTTTTATGTCTGCAACCTACGCACGTCGTTTTATTCTAATAACAGAATCTCTTTTACGACTTTCTTGTGTTTCTGTTGTGCACAAATGAAATAATCCTAATTTTCGACTCAAGGCATCAACCACTACATTAGCTTTTCCAGGATTATAGGAGATTGAGTAATCATAATCTCCTAGAAACTCTATCCATCTGTGTTGCCTCATATTTAAGTCTTTCTGTGATCGTAAATACTTAAGGCTTTTGTGGTCTGTATATACCTCAAATGTAGCTCCATAGAGGTATTGTCGCCACTTAGATAATGCAAAAATGATAGCAGCAAGCTGTAGGTCATGAGTTGGGTAATTTTCTTCATGTGGCTTTAGCTTCCTAGATGCGTATGCAATTACACGCCCCTGTTACATCAGCACGCATCCCAATCCTTTCTTGGAAGCATCTGTATATACCACAAATCCTTCTAACCCATCAAGGAGAGCTAAAACTGGAGCCGTAGTTAGCCGATGTTTTAATTCTTGAAAACCTTTCTCGCAGTCTTCATTCCAAGAAAAGGGTTGATCCTTCTGAGTCAACTTGGTCAACGGACCAGCTATCTTGGAAAAATTTTCAATAAATCTTCGATAGTAACCGGCTAATCCCAAAAAGCTCCTAACTTCAGTAACATTTTCTGGTCTCTTCTAGTTGACTATCACCTCAACTTTAGAGGGATCAACTTCTATGCCATCTTTTGTAATTACATGGCCCTGAAAAGCTATTCTCTCTATCCAGAACTCGCACTTACTGAACTTAGCATACATTTGATGCTCTTTCAACGTTCTTAAAACTGCATGTAACTGCCTTTTATGCTCCTCTTCAGACTTAGAGAAGACTAAAATATCATCAATGAATATGACCACAAATTGGTCTAAGTAAGGTCGAAACATTCGGTGCATTAAATCCATGAATGCCGTCGGAGCGTTTGTCAAACCAAATGGCATCACTACAAATTCATAATGGCCATATCGGGAATTGAAAGCTGTCTTCAGGATATCTTCTGCTTGAATCTTCAGCTGGTAATACCCTTGCCTCAAATCTAGCTTTGAGAAAATTCTTGATCCTTGCAGCAAGTCAAACAACTCTTCCACATGAGGCAGTGGGTACTTATTCTTGATGGTAACCTTGTTCAATTCTCGATAGTCAATGCACATTCTCAACGACCCATCTTTTTTCTTGACGAATAGCACTGGAGCTGAGAATGTGCATTGACTATCGAGATAGCACCACCCAGCTTTCAATTCCCGATATGGCCGGAAAATTGAGATAGCACCACCGATAGAATCCTCTCGCCAAGAGTTTTCCAATGGTACCCTCGGTTTTTGATTTGGACGTTGGAAACCCCATCAAAACGCAGCCCGAAGTGGTCACGGTCAATAGCTCCGCCACCTGTTTTTGCCATCTACGCCGCGTATCTCCGCCATGCAACTATACCATTGTGTTCACCTCGTCAAGGGCTAGCTGAAACACTCCTCTTTTGCTCAGTTTGACGCACGAAATTTAGAGACCCACTTGCTCCTACTTTCGGTCTCTCTCTCCGCCGCGCCTCCGGTGAGCTGCCGCCGCCGCCGCTAATGGTGGAGATGAGGCCGTGGTGGGGTGTGGGGTGAGTTGGTGTGGTGGTTAGTGGAAGAAAACTCACCAGTGGTGGTGTGTCGAGTTGGCTGCGGTTGATGGAGGAAGAAGGAAGAAAACGGGAAAGAAAATGAAGGAGAAATGAAGGGAAAATGAAGAAAAAGGGAAGAAAGAAAATTGGAGTCAAAATGCATTAATTCTGACTTGATAGGAGCATGGAGCAAGCATGGCCGGCTGATTTTTTCATCATTTCATATATATATATATATATATATTAATAATAATTTAGAATTCTCTCAATTTCGTTCCCAAAATAAATAAAATGTATTTTCGATCTCAAAAATCTTGTAAAATATCAATTGAATCTTATATAAATTTTTATCACGATTAAATAATTCAAAATTCTAATCGAATAATTAAAATTAACTTGATAAAATAAATAATAATAATTTAAAAAATATATAAAATTTCGGGATCGTTACAATCTCCCCCTTTTAAAAGAATTTGTCCCCAGATTCTTACCTTAAATTTGAAAAAGTTCAGGGTATTGTTGACGCATGAGATCCTCTCTCTCCCATGTTGCTTCCTCAACATGATGATTGCACCATAATACCTTGACTTGAGGAATATCCCGATTTCTGAGCTTTCGACTCTGATGATCCAAAATATGTACGGGTCTTTCCTCATATGACAGATCTCTTTCTAATTGCATGCTCTCTGGTGATGTAATATGAGAAGGATCGGGATAGTACTTTCGAAGTTGCGATACGTGAAAAACATCGTGTATTCCCTTTAAAGATTGGGGTAACAGAAGACGATACGCAACTAGTCCTATCCTTTCACATATCTCATATGGCCCCACATATCTCGGATTAAGTTTTCCCCCTTTTTCTATTCTTCTTACTTCTTTTCTTGGGAAAACTTTAAGGAACACTTGGTCTCCAACATCGAATTCCAAATCCTTTCTCCGAGTATTTGCATGGCTCTTTTGTCTATCTTGGGTTGCTTTCATTCTTTGCTTAATCATTTGCACCTTTTCGATAGTTTCTTGTATCAGTTCAGGTTTGATAGTATTTGGAGACTGATCAAGTTTGTCTCGGTGCTCATCCAAATCCCAATGTATTGGAGATCGACATTTTCGACCATACAGGGCTTCATATGGTGCCATCTGTATAGTTGAATGAAAGCTATTATTATAGGCGAATTCAATCAATGGTAAATGTCGAATCCAATTTTCCCCAAAATCTAACACACAGGACCGTAGCAAATCTTCCAAGATCCTTATAACTCGCTCTGACTGTCCGTCTATTTGAGGGTGAGCAGTGGAACTAAACTTCAATTTCGTTCCTAAATGCTCTTGCAGACTTTTCCACAATCTTGATGTAAATTTCGGATCTCGATCGGATACTATGCTAGTCAGAACTTCGTGCAATCGAATAATTTCTTTAACATATACCTCTGCTAGTTTTTCGACTTTATAGTGTGTTCCGACTAATAGAAAATGTGCAGACTTGGTCAGTCGGTCTATCACAACCCATATACTATCATATCCACCTCGAGCTGTAGGTAGACCAGTTACAAAGTCCATAGTGACTTGTTCCCATTTCCAATCAGGGATTGGAAGTGGTTGCAACAACCCTAATGGTCTCTGATGTTCTGTCTTTACCAGTTGACAGGTCAGACATCGCTGCACATATTCTGCTATATCACGCTTCATCCCATTCCACTAGAAGTGTTTCTTAAGATCTTGATACATCTTCGCTCCTCAGGGATGTATCGTATACCTCGTCTTATGTGCCTCTGCTAACAGTTTCTCCTTAATTACTTCAGGCACACACATTCTCTTTCGGAATAGGAGAGCGTCTTGATTATCAGTGGTAAACTCTAATTCCTTGGCACTTCTGAAATTTTCTTTCTTTTTCTAAGTCCATTCATCATCAGCTTGTGCTCTTCGTATCTCATTATACAATTCTGGTTGAACTTTTATGTCTGCAACCTACGCACGTCGTTTTATTCTAATAACAGAATCTCTTTTACGACTTTCTTGTGTTTCTGTTGTGCACAAATGAAATAATCCTAATTTTCGACTCAAGGCATCAACCACTACATTAGCTTTTCCAGGATTATAGGAGATTGAGTAATCATAATCTCCTAGAAACTCTATCCATCTGTGTTGCCTCATATTTAAGTCTTTCTGTGATCGTAAATACTTAAGGCTTTTGTGGTCTGTATATACCTCAAATGTAGCTCCATAGAGGTATTGTCGCCACTTAGATAATGCAAAAATGATAGCAGCAAGCTGTAGGTCATGAGTTGGGTAATTTTCTTCATGTGGCTTTAGCTTCCTAGATGCGTATGCAATTACACGCCCCTGTTACATCAGCACGCATCCCAATCCTTTCTTGGAAGCATCTGTATATACCACAAATCCTTCTAACCCATCAAGGAGAGCTAAAACTGGAGCCGTAGTTAGCCGATGTTTTAATTCTTGAAAACCTTTCTCGCAGTCTTCATTCCAAGAAAAGGGTTGATCCTTCTGAGTCAACTTGGTCAACGGACCAGCTATCTTGGAAAAATTTTCAATAAATCTTCGATAGTAACCGGCTAATCCCAAAAAGCTCCTAACTTCAGTAACATTTTCTGGTCTCTTCTAGTTGACTATCACCTCAACTTTAGAGGGATCAACTTCTATGCCATCTTTTGTAATTACATGGCCCTGAAAAGCTATTCTCTCTATCCAGAACTCGCACTTACTGAACTTAGCATACATTTGATGCTCTTTCAACGTTCTTAAAACTGCATGTAACTGCCTTTTATGCTCCTCTTCAGACTTAGAGAAGACTAAAATATCATCAATGAATATGACCACAAATTGGTCTAAGTAAGGTCGAAACATTCGGTGCATTAAATCCATGAATGCCGTCGGAGCGTTTGTCAAACCAAATGGCATCACTACAAATTCATAATGGCCATATCGGGAATTGAAAGCTGTCTTCAGGATATCTTCTGCTTGAATCTTCAGCTGGTAATACCCTTGCCTCAAATCTAGCTTTGAGAAAATTCTTGATCCTTGCAGCAAGTCAAACAACTCTTCCACATGAGGCAGTGGGTACTTATTCTTGATGGTAACCTTGTTCAATTCTCGATAGTCAATGCACATTCTCAACGACCCATCTTTTTTCTTGACGAATAGCACTGGAGCTGAGAATGTGCATTGACTATCGAGATAGCACCACCCAGCTTTCAATTCCCGATATGGCCGGAAAATTGAGATAGCACCACCGATAGAATCCTCTCGCCAAGAGTTTTCCAATGGTACCCTCGGTTTTTGATTTGGACGTTGGAAACCCCATCAAAACGCAGCCCGAAGTGGTCACGGTCAATAGCTCCGCCACCTGTTTTTGCCATCTACGCCGCGTATCTCCGCCATGCAACTATACCATTGTGTTCACCTCGTCAAGGGCTAGCTGAAACACTCCTCTTTTGCTCAGTTTGACGCACGAAATTTAGAGACCCACTTGCTCCTACTTTCGGTCTCTCTCTCCGCCGCGCCTCCGGTGAGCTGCCGCCGCCGCCGCTAATGGTGGAGATGAGGCCGTGGTGGGGTGTGGGGTGAGTTGGTGTGGTGGTTAGTGGAAGAAAACTCACCAGTGGTGGTGTGTCGAGTTGGCTGCGGTTGATGGAGGAAGAAGGAAGAAAACGGGAAAGAAAATGAAGGAGAAATGAAGGGAAAATGAAGAAAAAGGGGAGAAAGAAAATTGGAGTCAAAATGCATTAGTTTTGACTAGATAGGAGCAGTGAGCAAGCATGGCCGGCTGATTTTTTCATCATTTCATATATATATATATATTTAATAATAATTTAGAATTCTCTCAATTTCGTTCCCAAAATAAATAAAATGCATTTTCGATCTCAAAAATCTTGTAAAATATCAATTGAATCTTATATAATTTTTTATCACGATTAAATAATTCAAAATTTTAATTGAATAATTAAAATTAACTTGATAAAATAAATTATAATAATTTAACAAATATATAAAATTTCGGGGTCGTTACATCTGGCATATTCGTGTTTTCTTTGCAACAGCATTGCCTGTTTATATTTTGTTGAACTACCGATCTATTACAAATCCATTTGGTTGCTCGTTGCACTTCCCTCACTAAGTCCTTTGGACTTACCCTTTCATGTTATTCTTGATTTTTCCCATACAGGAATAAATGGAGGACAAGAAATTATGAGTTGGACAAGAGAATCTATTTTGTAATAGATTAGTTGATTTTATGGGATTTTAGGTTTAGCTGATCATTATGCTTCGACTTAGAGATGTGATATATATTAAGAGGGAAATTTTAGATAAGTGATATGTATATAATGTGTTGAATAATATTTGAAGACTTGTGGCATGTATATAGTATCTTGTGGCAATTTGATTAAGCTAGAGCATGTTGTTGTCTTTAATGATTTTGAAAGTTTTTCATGGGCCTATCAACTATCTTATGAGTAATGAGTTAATATTGAATTGGTGACATCTCAGCTTAGGGGTTATTGTGAGTGGGGTCAGCAAGACTCGTCTAACTCAAATTTATTTTTGATTTCATAGGAATTATTTAGATAATTCTAACCTACATCATCTTATATAGAAAACTATAATCATAAAAATAAAATTGTTTTTTTCTGACGATGTTTGTTGAGTGAAATATTTGTCTTATGAGAAATTGCCTTGTTGTGTGTAATTGAAAACGGAGGAAAAAAAAGAGCTTATAATTTACTCAAAGTTTCCGACTCCTCACAAAACTTAATATGTTTTATTATAGTTCAGTAGAAATGTGGATAGGAATAATATAAGAATTAAGAACCGAGATAAGTTTTTTTTTTTTCTTGCATTTCCTTCTCTGGTAATCTTGAGGGAATATTAATGAAATAAATATTATTTTTATTTCTTTTACAACCAATAAGCATAAGTTTTGTGATGCGTTTAGCAATTACTATAACGTCTAAATAAAGAAATAATAAAAAGAAACGATCGGTCTTAGGTATTTTTGTGGATTCCTCACTTATTCCCTCAGACTTCGTTTATTTTAATTTGTTAGGTGGGATGGAATTACTAATTAAAATTAAGATGAAATGAGTGATGAGATAATCAAATAAATATAATATATACTTTCTAAGATTATTTACATAATGTGCTACATGTGTAGTTTGATGGATTATTACATTTATTAAATACATTATATCAATATGCCATAAAACCCAAAAATGTAATATTATGAATATACTATTCCTTCAATACGAGTCACTAATAAATTTAATTTTTTTTATAATTGATCAAATTTTAAAAGTTTATCAACTAAATTGATGATACAAATAAAAAAGAATGTTGAATTTATTCAAGTAATTGTTGTTTGTTCATATATTTAAATAGTTTTGATTGAACCTTATTTTGCCATCTAAGATAATAGTAAATTCTATTTCTTTTCGTATTTAAATAAAATATATTTTCATATCTATATAATTTTTTCAATTGATAATTATCCATCAAATTTAATTTTTATTTAATTACTATAAATAAATATTTACATAATTTTTTCTGTTGATAATTATATATCTATCAATTAATTTTTTTTCAATTATTAAAATTATACAATATTGTTTATTTTCATACTTAAATTTAATAAATCAAAATGATGTGTTGACAAGATAAGAGTAAATTGCATTTTTGGTCTCACAACTTAGGCTGTTTTCGATTGTTGTCCCATTCTTTTGCACTTTCTCACATTGCATCCTATAAGTCCATTTTTTTCTCAATTTAAGTCCTGAAGGGGGGTTCCGTCCAATAATTAATGGAGAAGTCACGTGTCACTCACGTGGCCATTAAAATTGTTTCTTTTTTGGTCTCATAAGTTAGGCTCGTTTGCATTTTTGGTCCCAACAATAGCTCCAATAATTTTTTTTTGAAGTTTTAACAACTTTTCTTCATTACATTCAACATCCTATAACCCAAGTATCACTTGTTTTGTTCTTTCACACATTTGAGGGTCTTTCCAAACAAAAAAACCACATCTATTATTCATAGAAGCACAACTATGAAACCTCCTATTTGGATATTCATTTGTCCAAGAGGTTTTCAATGAAGACGGTGTGCCACAAAAATAAATGGCACCTTCACTTGCGGCTATTTTTCTTTCTTCTTCTGCAAAAATTTATTGAAGCTATCGTTGGGACAAAAAATGCAAACGAGCCTAACTTATGGGACCAAGAAAGCAACAATTTTAACGGTCACGTGAGTGGCACGTGACTTCTTTGTTAATTATTGGACGGAACTCCCTTTCAGGACTTAAATTGAGAAAAAAATGGATTTATGTGATGCAATGTGGGAAAGTGCAAAGAATGGGGCCAAAATCGAAAACGGCCTAAATTGTGGGACCAAAAATACAATTTACCCACAAGATAAATTCTTATTATTTGGAAGTTTCATAAAAAAGTTAAGAAAAAAATTTAGAGTTGTATGAACAATTTGAATATTTTATTTTTTCTAGTAATGTATATATAGTAGTAATAGGATGAAAAAATTTATAAAATGTGAGATTTCTCGTCCTAAAATAAAGGGTTTGTGTAATGAACCATGAATGATTATGATTTTCATCCTTCCAGGGGGAAAAAAAAGGTCAATATCCTTTTATTTATTGACAAGTTCGCGTTCATGAGCACATGTAGTTAGACCATTTATTTTACAGACCGCGTGGAATGCTCATTAATGTAATTACAGTATACTTAAATGCAACTGATATAGGCCTAATTAATAGTTGTTGCTGTCACAATAAAATTTCACTAATTTAAAATATCTTATTGTATGGGAATTTCATCCTAATAAGTTGGTAGCAGGTAAATAGTTCCTTATAATTATTCTTATAAATACCTTATTCTTTAACATAATCTTATAAATTAAATTCATATTCTTTTTACTTTATGTGCTTGTTCTATATTTAATTATTCATTCGATCGTTAACGATTATCGGTGAGCAAATATTCAAAGCCTTTTAGCAGCGTGTTCAAGTCATAAATTAAAGATCCATTTCCAGCTCACGATAGCATTCAAAATTTCTGGATTGAATTATTATTTTATAATTCATCACAACATCAAATATGCAACCGCGTTATTTATAATTAACATGAATATATATAATTTAACTAATCAGTCAAATAATTCCGTCAATTGAATCTTGTATATGCTGTCAGTGAATTCATGTCGACTTATAAAGCAAACGGAAGAAGTTATAAATCCTTATTTTTACAAAATTGTGTCATTATTTTATTATCATATATAAATATTATTCAATTGGCCGTAGCCCATTTGCTTTCATAATGAAAACTATTAAGTGACACAATTTGCAAGTTCTTTTTTTCAATATATAACGCAGCAAAGAGGAGAGAATAATTTCCAGAAGCTAGCCATTATGCTGCCGACACTGCAACGGGGCTCCTTACTTGGTGAATGCCATCACTCCAGGTATATGATCCGAATTCAAATACTCCTCTCCTAGCATTACTTTGAGGTTGAACTGTAATATTGAAGTTCTGCTTTTGCCCTATGGAACTGAAAGACAATATTGTTGGTGAGATTTGTACCGAGTAACCTGGGGGCGGATTAACCGTTACTGTATATGATGAACATCCTGTGCCTACATTTGTGACAGTCCTGTTGACCGTCGCAGTTCCTCTCAGGTTAGCAATTGCAAGTGATGGGTAGTTTAGGTTACTCGGTGGAGGTGGATTTCCGGGACAGGTGAAAGATGTATCAAGTGAATAACCAGTGCTTCCGCAGAGGAAGAGAAGATAATCAGTGTAAGAAGCATCATAAACAAGTCCAGGGTCTGCAGCTTTTGATGGTTGAACGTGGCCTGCTCCATATTCAAATGGAGTTGCAGGGTTTCCAATTGAGTTTGTTATTGGGTTGCCTAAGTTGTCGGTTTGCTTTGCTGCAGGGAAAGAGGAGGAATTATTATGAGAATTTATCAAAATTTTCATCAATTGTTGCTAAAGAATTAATATATACCAGTGGTGATAATAGCAGATCTTATAGCAGCGCTACTCCAAGTAGGATGTACGGCTTTGAGAAGTGCGGCTATTGCTGAAACATGAGGGCAAGACATAGATGTTCCGGACAGAAAATTGTACTTAACATGTCGAGGGTCGGCAGGAACTTGTAGAGGAGAAGATGCCTCACTCCATGCTGCGAGTATATTGAATCCCGGAGCGGTAATATCAGGCTGCAAATTATACAATCTGACGAAGTTATAGTTATGCATTTATTTAGTGCACAATATTTAATACTGATCAATTTTTATTTTGTTTTTAAGTTAATATCAAAGGTATATGTATCACCTTTAGAATATTGGGTTCAATGTAATTGGGGCCTGTGGAGGTGAAAGGAGCCATGAATGGAGCTGGCTTAGTGCCTAATAAAGTTGTTGCTGGATTCAATGTGGCGGTGGGTGCTCCATTAGATCCAATGTAATTGTAAATCCTGTTTGTTTCATTATTAAGGACAACTGTTGCTGGAATCAAATAAGGCCTTTCCTGTACTCCAATTCCATCATAGACGTTCCCAAGTACAACTGCTGCACCACCTGCTCTTTGCACTTCTAATGATGCAGTAACAGTTCCAAAGTAACAGAAAACTGCTTTACCTCTCACAAGTGAATGCGAAAGAGTACCATTATTGCACAGTCTGAACGATATTCATCGAAAGATGATAAGAAATTAATTTTCTAGCTAGTAGGTATATATGAAAAATAACATTTTTGTGTCTGATCACGATCGAGAACGAACCCGTAAGTTGTACTATTCGTGGTGCCTGGGATTTCTACGTCTCCCGCATCGACAAGATCATATGTCTGCCTTTGAAACGGAGTAGTAGATTGGCCCTGCGGGTGTATAAAAAAGAATTACTCATATATTAACTTAATTAGCAAGTTGTAAGAATATAGCTAGACATACGAACCTCTATTGTCGCACCATTTCCAAGCATGAGTGGGGACGAAAAGACCCGGTCGATGCTGCTCGCTCCGACAGTGATGATCCACGGAGCAACATTGGTCACCGTTGATGTAGTAGGACCATCGTTTCCAGCACTGCAAGATACCACGATGTTTTGTTTAACCGCGTGCAATGCTCCAATGGCAGTGCCATCTTGAGCGTATGGTATGCTAGTGTTCGACCCAATCGATTCGCTAATCACATGAACTCCATCTTTGATAGCATCATCAAAAGCGGCCATTATGTCGGCGTCCAAGCAGGTGCTATCTTCCCCTACGGACAGTGGCAGTTGCCAGCAGACTTTGTATATGGCCAAACGCACGAGTGGTGCGCCGCCTGTAGCGGTGCCTCTGCCATAGCCACCGAATGCGGCAGCATTGGGAACTCTTCGGCCCCCAACGGTTGATGAAGTGTGAGTACCGTGGCCGTTGACGTCCCTTGGTGATCGGTAGTCCAGTCCTTGTTGGAGCTGTCCGTAATAGCGCTCGTAACCCTTCAAATAGTAGCGAGCCCCTATCAGTTTCCTGCCAAATTGCCAAATCAACTTTTTGTTATTTTCTTCTTTTCTGATCTTATAATCAGGTCTATAAAGTTTTGATGCTATTAATTAGTTATATATTTGGGCAGCTTAAATTAATAATGGAGCCTGTAATTAAAGAAACATTATTAAAAATGTATTGGTGATGTAAAAACATACAGTTACCTATTACAATTAGAAGGGCTAAAAGCTTCACCACTCTGGCAAATTCCCCGCCACGATGTCGGAATAGGTTCCATCCCAGCATCATTGAAACTTTGAGACTCCGGCCATACACCTATTGAAAGAAAAAGGATTATGCATAAATTAGTATTCTACTATAATCTACCATAGCTCTAATTGAAGATTTTGCATAATATTCATTAATAAATTTCTTAATATGCTATATATCAGTTCAAATGATCTTCATTTTAATTAATCTATACTCTATATCTTTGTCTATCTATATTTATATTTATACTATCTATAAAAGTATGAATGGGTATGGTGGTTTCCTTCCTTTTAAGTGAAGACAAAAATATCCTTCTCTAATAAAATTATCACATTTAATACACATGGTTTAATGGTAATCTCAACCAAATAAAATCTATTTTTAATTAAATTTATAGAAATTAATAGCTGTAATTAGTTAAATCAAGTTTTTTCAACTTAAGTAATGTATGCACATCAAATGTATATGCATTATATTTAGACTTACAAAAAATAATTATTATAATTAATTAAATTAAGTCTTTCATGTTAAATAGTGTATATACATCGACTGTATAACATTGTATTTAATACATTTATTATAAATTAAAAATATTTTAAATTAAAATTATACAAAATTATATGACCAATAACGCGATATATGCTAAGTATCCTTTTAGTCCACTAGATCTATAGCAGCCAATTTTTTAGGAGTAACAAGAGAGAGGTAGAGGAAAATTAAAACCTGACAAACAAGCTACTACTTCAATTCGTAAAGAAGAGGGAACGGAACGAAGGCAAATCAAAATCTTGCTGGTGGTACTCCTTGCTCAATGTTCCTTCCCCTTCACATTCGATACATATAGTTGTATGGTAAACTATGATTAAATTAAATTTATTTTAATTATACTCATAAAAAATAATAATTGAATTCAAATTAATTAAGAAAAAATCAGTTAATGAGAAAAAAATTATACTTTATAAATACATTTATATAGATATTCCTTATGCGCTCTCCCTTAAAAATAAGAAAAGAAATATCTTTTATATATCAAATATGTATTCAATTCAAATGTAGCAATAAATTTAATATGACAATAAAAAAGAATAGATGAAGTCTTATAGTCACATGTTTAAGATATGGAAAAAGAATGATATTTCATAAATCATTTGTACAAATATGGATTATTCTTCAAAAATAAAAAGAGAAAAATATTTATTGTGTATCAGCATAATTGTCAAAATCACATGCAATATTATATTTAATATAATAATGAAAAAGAATAAACAAAGTTTATTCAAACTTTTTATCTTTTCATTTATTTGTGTATTTATATATATTTCTGAAACATACTTTGGTTAATTCTTACATATAATGATGAACACATTTTTTTTCTCTTGAAAATTAGATACTTTCATGTTGTATAAAAAATACAAGGAAGTTTCTTAACCTTATTTAAGTTAGAAGGCAAAAAGTGCGTCAACAGGGGAAAAAAAAAAAGAATATATAGTTGATAACTCTATTCGAATCCGCAAAAAGAATCAACTAAAATTTTATTTCTTTAAATAATATTTTTAAATAAATTATTTTTGAATTAAAATAATAATGTAGCATTACTAACATTCAATGATTATCTTTAAAAGGCAATCGGGTAGAAATATATTTAAAATTTATTTTTATCAAATAAACTTTTGAAGGATCAAATTAAATTATTTTATTTGGGGTGTGTCGAAGGATGAGGAAGACTTTGTCAAAACCAAGTTTTGCATCACTTAACTAATCATATGATAAATATTGTTAAAGTATATATCAAAGACATAACAAATATAATTCCCTCATTATACAAATGACTTGAACTTGGTCATATTTAATTAAGGTTTTAGTTTTTCTAAAAAATTATGTATTATTGGATTGATAGTTATGTAATTGAAACTATTAAGCTTAAAAAAAATATTTATTCGAGTTTAATAATAACATTAATCTGGCATAGCGAGTTATTTTCTAGATATATAAAATAGAATATTGATAAGTACATTTCACTATATAAAATATCATATTAGCCTATATGTCTCCATCCGTGCCTATATAGAACATATACCCCTAGATGCAAAGTATATGCCCCATTAAATTCGTAGTATTCAACAATCAAAAGTCCTTATCTTTTATATTGCTAAACATTAAAAATTAATAACACACAAAATATTTATTTCGAACAATGAATTTCATTTAACACTTCAGGTACTTATGATATTAATAGCCAGGTTAATTCATAATCTAACTCTTACAAATTTATAGACTAGCAAACTTGAAGAGAAATAATTTTCACACTTTTTTAAACAAAAAAAAGTTCTAAAATAATATAATATTTTTATTTTTCACAATGATATTAAAGGTTTAAAATTGACCAAACTTAAGCTTTCTCTATTTCTAGCTTAACTAAGAAGAGATGAAAGTGACATCAAAATCATTATAGATAAATCGAATGCATGAGAAAGTTCTTTTTTCTTTTCCTTTCTTATTTTAGATTAAAAACAAGTGTTCCATTAAAAATATAGATTAAATAAGTAATATAAGTTTTATTATTGAACTAAGTTTAAGGACACCAACTTATAAATCACTCTGTATCATTTGAATCATATTTTTAGTTTTCTTTCATAAAATAACAACTAAAATTTAATTTTTAAAAAATCAAAAAGAAACTTTCAATTAACAAAAAATAAAAGTAGGAATTAGATTAAAATTATGGAATAATATCTGACACAAATTTAATTCATTGCAATGATTGAAAACAAATTAAAAAATAAAAGTTTCTTCGAATATCACCCAAAAACAAAAGAATTCAATAGTCGGCTACTATCATTATATTGTAAAAAATATAGATCAATTATGTTTTTTTTAAAAGTTAAGGTTTTTAAGATATATTTTATTTTAATCATTATTGAATTCACATGTTTTCATTGTTCCATTTTTCAGTAAATAGTTTTTAAAATGGTAATGAATTGATAAACTTTTCTCTTGAATCAATTTCATATTTAGTTGATTTAGTATTAGGTATTCGAATATATATTTAAAACATCATCATATATGGCTATTTAGAAAAATGTCACCTATATTTTAGATATATGGGCATAATTTTCTAGTAATATTATTATAATATATTTAGTTTGAGGTAAAGACGAGATAACATGAAGAGGGAACATGCTACACTAAGTACTATAAAGAGATAAGGATATATCAAAAAAATTAATTAAAGAGTCCAAGAAAATGAGAAAGTCAATTAAATCATGGAAGGAGAAAAAATATAAAAATTAATAAGTTAGTACCTCTCTTTCAATGTAGCTTTGAATGAAAAAGAGTTATTTCATAAAGAATTTAATTGTCTATATTCATTAATTTATATCTTCTAAGAGTATAGATGATTTCATATCAATCAAAATATTAGTAATTCTTTAACAAATATGTACTCTATGATTTTTCAATAAATATTATATATGCAAGCAAATATTACCGTATGCTAAAATTTTAAATCTTAATCTTAATTTTTGATTAGGTTTGAGAATTTATGATCCTGTGTGCTCAAAGACTCATGAATTGAATAAGGTACTTGATTACATCCATTGTGATACTGTAAGACTTAAAAAAGCCTCACATATTTTATTGTGGTAATGGAAAAAATTAGACTTGCTTCGATTAAATCTCAAATGAATTGCATAAGTTGTTTATTTCTCTACCAAAAGAGGTTGTGAACTTTTGAAAAAGTATTTGAGTCTTGAACTACACATTCTATTTTACTTCATTTGATATGAAATTAGATACAGAACTTGCATTTATAGGGATTGAATTATACTTTTCGAACACAAGGCATGGTATATCATGATCTCTCAATGTTAATTTCCAAAAGAAAATAGAAATGGTAACTTTTAGTTGTATTTTTCTAAAATAGAAAATGAGCCTGAGAATAAAAAAAGACTAAAGGAATCAAATTTATCAGAAGCAATTATGAGAAAACTTATAAAATTTGTGAAGATAAATTCATATGCAAAAACACTTGGGAGGTTAAATAACTACCTTTCAATGAACGATATTCAACCCCATATCTTAAAAAACATGAAATTAGACTAATTTAATTTATAATTCTTCAAATGCTTATCAAGAGGTGGCAGTTCTGATTGCAAAGAAATAATCATAATATATCAGTGGGACAAGATATTATTATCCATACACGTTGAGGTCATAAATATAAAAGAATACATTATTATGAATTTACAGCTTACTGCAATGTTCACTTCTTTTCCCAAGAAGTGATATAGGATGACACCTAAACATTAAAAAGAAAAAACAGGTACTAAAATATCCAACGATACAATTCAGAAAAATGAATCTATCCAAGTGACTCTTACAAGTAGTGCAACCATTGTTGGAGAACAATAAACAGGTTTATATCTTATTTTATAGTTTATTCCATTGTTTATTACTCTTATGTTGGAAAGAGATACTTGTTTTTTTTACACTATTAACATGCAAGTTTAACCAATGCAAAAGATAATCCATGAAGCACTTATACAATTAAACATTCAAGTTTTAAACTAATATGAATATATATTTGTGTATTCCTTTTTATCAAAATTTTAAACATTTTTCATATGATATTTTTCATATTTGCAAATTTATGATTTATTCATATAGAAATCAAGCATCTGCTATCAATCCTGTAGCAATTCCTATGGGAAAAAAATTCTATTGTTCGTTCTTCAACTTAACATAAAACTAGAAACTATAAGATCGATTACTATCTCAAATTTGAAATCTAAACTACAATAAAGAATGATGGATGTCACCCTAAAAGGAGAGACAAGGGGTAGCAAAATTGGAAAAGGAATTGTTCTTCAATATCTTTTATTGGAAGTTCAAATAATGTAAATATTGGTAAAATACTATATTTGAGACACAATGTAGACATTGGAATGCAATGAAGCAAAAATACGATAGGTTGCATACACGGTTTAAATCCTGTACAAGAAGAAGCATATTATCTTAGATTATTCTTTAATTATGTTAGAGGCCCAACTTATTTTACTTCAAATCATAATTATTTTTTTTATTTGTTTATTTGATAAGCATTTGAATCAGAGAACAATTTATAGAAAAACAAACATAAATAAAAATAATAATAAGTCATGTGCATCCACGTGTCACCTTTCTAGTGTTATTAAAATAAATGAATGCCAAATATATAAAATAACTTTTTTAAATAAAAAATATTTGAACGTGCAATACATGAATTTAATTTGAATTTTTAAAATAAATTATCAATTCAAAATACATATATCGTGGACCATTATTGGGGGTGTCTGTGTGTGTGTATTAAGATGTATGGGACAAATGAGCAGTATTACCAGAGTCCAATAACCCCACAATAATATCCTTCCCATAGTTAGCTCTGCGCAATAGTGCTTCTAAATTGGCTTGTGCGGGATCCCAATTAGCTTCAAGTAAGCTAATGAAATTCCACGATCTAGTTGTATGGAGTACTCTGAATTGACTTTCGAATATTGATATCACTCCATCCATCTCTGCAGGTCCAAATATTAAGACCAACCTCATCAACTTAATAAACTTATAGCTAATTATAGCAAATATCATATTGATTTCATTATGAATCCATGCATGCATATAATACACGTGATATTTTCATTAAGGTACCTGAAATTGCGGTGGCTTCTTTAGGGGTAAGTAAGGCGGAGAAGCCATTGATAACGTTCTTGTAGCTGTAAATAATGCTAGCCTTAGCTTCCTCTTTCGAACCCTTTACAGAGCGCAGATAAGAGAGATGGGCGTTTTCGATTTGTTGGGAAGTTTTGTGACCACTATGCTCGCCAAGATACACTATGTAGATCTGGAGATTATTATAATGAACATTTAGACTTTGCAATTCAAAAGCTTACATTCAAATGAAAATAATATATATATATATATATAGGTTAATGATTAGAAGTAAAACCTTGTGTTGGGTACATGAATAAGCTAAAACGACATTGATTAGAACTAGAACTAGAAGAAGGGAACCAATGGATAAGTGATTACTCATTTTCCTTGTATTATAATTGAAAGACTATGGCTGCCTCTTGTGATTATTTCAAGCTTATTTGTTATGGTTTATATAGAAGTAGTGACAGAAGGATCTTTCTCAAATAAGTTCTGTATGTGTGTATTATTTATGGTGGAATAGGGGCCCTCAGGCATTGTTTAGACTAACTCTGTTACTCCACATTGAGTACATTGAGTTTTGACCATCTTTAACTAGTCACTTAGGCTAAAAGGACCCATGAAAATCTCATATGTTGTCAAAAATATGTCATTTATGAATATTATTAGGAGGATTGCGTATTCTATTCTAAGGGCTGAGTTCGCTATGACTTTTATTTTATAAGAACCAAAGTAAAATTAATAAATATTTTCGTTTTGTTAAAAGGACATCTATTTTTTCATTGAGACAAAAGTTTTCTCTACTTTTGATTGTTAGATATTAATTAGGCTATGGACTGAGAGGACGTTTTAAACTGACCCGTGAGGTTCTCATTACAGCCTCAAGAAAGATGACTACGTGCATGGTTGTGGTATCTAATTGTTTCTTAATTTAGGGACCCATCACTTTTCTTTCTGAAGCAGACTTGCTGATTGTAAGAATCCTCCAGCTGTAATAATAACTAAACTCATTGTTTCTTTTCGTACAACACATCCAGATTTCCGGTGGCTGATAGCCCTATAAGTGAATTTCATTACGTAAATAAATAAAAAGAGAGAAGGTGGTAGCTGAGAAGTCACATGGTCTTGTAGAGTCTGCCTTCGCATCAATTACATTATGCCTCTCATCTTAATTTCCATGAGTAGATTGCAAAGACAAGTACATGTAATTCGACCAATGTTTAAGTAACCATGAATTATATTTTCTTTTTGGAGTTGTTGTTGGTTGTAGCCCCAGAAATGTGTTGTATATATAGTTGGCAAGAAATGCTGTATCCTTGGGAAAATTCGAGTGGTGGATGAAGTAAGTGGATATGTGGTGGCCTTTGAAACTTGAGGAGCATAAGCACATGAGGAATCGCATGGGTTTGTCTTTCAACCACTACAAAGATTTTAGAGCAATAATATGAAGCATTAGTGGGATTAAGCATTGTTCCTACCTAGGCTGGAAACATAGCCCACAAAAGACCCCACCAAAATCAATTCAATAAAGATATATGTTTCCTCCTTCACCTAAAATATTGACAAGTCTACTTGGCTTTCAATCACTATAAAGATTTTAGAGCAATAACATGAAGCATTAGTGGGATTGAAACATTGTTCCTAACTACTCTGGAAACATAGCGCGCACCAAAGTCAATTGGATAAAAAAATGTGTTTTCTCCGTCACCTAAAATATTCACGAGTCGATCTGTCTTTCGATGTCACTATAAAGATTTTAGGGCAATCATATGAAGCATTGGTGGGATCTTGAAACATTGTTCCTACCTACTCTGGAAACGTAGCCCAAAAAAGACCCCACCAAAATCAATTGGATAAAGAAATATTGTATTTCCTCCTCCACCTAAAATATTCACAAGTCTATTTGATTTCCTCTGATCTTCCTACTCCAGGCCAACAGTAGAGATTAAATTTGTATAAACATGATTGGCTTCCAATGTCAACCCACCAAACTCTATCTAGTGGTCTGCTAATCCCATATTGTCATGTGGTTCAGGAACAAAACGATTAGCCTCGTCAAATATGTTGACTAGAATTTTAAGTCCACTATAAAATTTGTATTTTTTCTTTCAAATATCAGTTTACAATTAATCAAACAGTAAGGTCCACATAGATGTGTTTTAACAGAGACAAGGATGAAGGGGCTGAAAAAGTCAGCAGCTCATGTGATTATGCGATAGAAAAAATTGCTGTTGAGGTTATAATGTTTCCAGCTGATAGGCTGATGCTGTTTAAAGCAGGAATTGTTTTGGCTGTATTAGGCTTGAACTACGTAGCGCAGGTTCATTTGTGTCTTCTTCATGCTTTAGACCAATGCTTCTCAGGTGCCAGTTATCTGAAACTTTATGATATATCTTAATAAATAACATTAATGTTATAAATATAAAATATATTTTCGTTTCCCACAGACAGCTGGCGAGGGGGGTTTGGAGGTACTTTTATAGATGGAACATTTAAGACCCGTTTGGTTTCATTTTCAAACCATATTTTTATATTTTCTATTATTTGAAAATTGAAACAATATTATTTTTTACACATTTTCACCTAACATTATTTTGATTTTCATTACCAAAATACATTCCCTAATAACTTGTATATATTTTCTCTTTATTTCATTATTACTATCTCTTCCCACCTACAACTTACTAAATCCAACATAATTATTACTTTTCTCATCCAAATCGCCAAGTTCAATTGCGTGGGCAACGTGGAGGCCGAAAAAACCTAAGTTCTACCAATCCTAGCCCTAAATTGGAGGTAGGTTCGAGGTCGTGGGTAGGTACTCAAATTATATTGGGAATGATCACCTACAACAAAAAAAGAATAATAATAATAATAATAATAATAATAATAATAATAATAATATAAATTCATTTTCAACTCATTTTTCACTTTAAATTTTAAAAATAATAAAAAATAAAAAATGAGAATACAAGCTGTTGGTTGAACACAGCATCTGCCAGGCATGGTTTGGCCCAGGTATTATTGACTCATAAGCGGTTGGTTGAATACAAGCGTCGATGCAAGTACTAGAACGAATCACATGGCCTCTAATTTGTCGAGTAGGGTCACTTACTATTATGAAGAGCATCATAACAACCTTTCATATAGATCTTCTAATATGATCAATGACACGAGCTGCAATGCCGAAATTTGTTGGGTACTATGACAGAATTCTTGCTCGAAATGAGAGTGGGAAGAACGATAATGATATGATTTTGGATGGCCAACAGCAGTATCGTCAAGTTGATCCGAAAAAAAAAAAAAAAACAACAACAGCAACAACAACAACAACATTCGACCATGCATGGCGGATGCAACGAAACCTATTCAATACCATTTTAGAGGCAAACATGGATCTTGATTATAGAGGTGAACCTATTCAACCATTCAAACAAACTGGCAAAACGAAGGAAAAACTGAAGACATCTAAAAGCCTCGCAGTGGAAATGGAGACTGAGCAATATGTAAAGAAACAATTGGAAGGGACAAAAAAGAACAACGAGAGTCAACAAGGATGGATATCATGAAGGAAACCATTAAGTTCAAAAAATATGAGATGAGTACCGGAAAAAAAGGAGAGATGATGCTCAAACAAATGGAAAAGGCGGAGCAAATCTTGAACACCACCTCACTATCCGAAGAAGATCATGACTGCTATGATTAGAACTCTCCAAACTACTTAATAAGAAGTTGATACATAGCAAATTTGATTAATGTTATATATTTCTTTTCCAACGTATTTAAGCTTTGATATATATACCTTTGATGTATACATTACTTAAGATGAAAGACTTGATGTAATATTTAATTATAATAGTTATTTTCTATGAGTTTAAACACAATGTATATACATGAGAATAATTAAAAATAAATTCTATTTAATTATAATTACCATTAAACTATGTACATTAAATGTGGTAATATTATTAGACAGGAATATTTTTGTTCTCGTATAAAAGGAAGAAACCACTACACTCATTCATACTTTTATATGTAGTATAGATATAGAATACATATAGATATAGATTAATCTCTCCAACTTTTACCCATTTAGTCCTTATACTAATTAGATCATCGAAAATTTCTTTCAGTCAACCACAATTATTCGAATTCATATTTAATTTTAGAGCACAAGATCAATCGAATTAAACTCAAAGCCTAGACTTAAACCTACCCAACAATTTGACTAGAGAAATACTTACTCAAACTTACATGTAACGTATGGTTTCATTATGAAAGTTATATAATTTTGAACACATTTTCACAACTTTTGTGTACGCAAAAGTGTAACCTATGTACTAATTTTTACTCTTTGCTTTAGTTTATTACCGAAACCCCTCTAGCTTATAAGTTTAAAATACATTCTATTCCCAATAAACATCGAATCTAAATGTTTTTGACAATGCACTGCCAAAAAAATTACAGGAAAGTTTGCCAAATTTGTGTCTGAATTCCCAACATCAATAACTACAACCCATGCGATGAACATCATCAGCCATCATATACTTGACTTGTGAAGTGCATGGAATTTGCATGTTTGAGCCAATGCGTGCTAAAATCTCTCATTTTAAACAAAGGTACTGATACTTGTGAACAATCAAGACTGTAGTATTCATGGAATAAAATTGAAATTTGACCATAAAAAAGCATAACATTGTGTGATGTAATCACTTTCCAATAATATGAATTTCGCAAACTATTTATTACATCATGTATATGACATGTGGTCAAGAATACGAGTAGAAAATTTATCTGATGTCAGTCGGATCAAAAAATTGTATGTAACTTATATCAAGCCTTTTTTAAAATTAAATATTGAAAATTATGCCACGTTATACTTATATTAACATGCATGCATGATCGATATGATTTCTAGTATATATCTAGTGCAAATAATTGAAAGCTGATTAGTGTTTTTCCCTACAAATACATCTGAAATGTCAAGTGTCCTTAATTAAACTAGGGAGAAATAAGCTCAGGCCACAACCATTAGTAATTGGAGATCATGAGATCGAACAATATCATAATTATTGAAATTAAGTATATGTGTCATTGTAATTATGTGCCATGAGCTAGTGTACATGTGTACTTTAGCTTGTTACTTTAGTGGAAGAATGTAAATCTTGGTCTATAGTCTATAGTCTATAGTCTATACTCTTACGATTGCTATACAGCAGCTTCTCCGGATTCCATTTCAAATTGAGTGTCTTTCAAATGGGCACATGATTTTGTGTTTTCATTTTAAATTTTACATTTCATTAATATCTACAACTACTTCTTGTTCCAATTTTATTACTTTGTAATCATTTCCTCTGCCATCCATTCTATTTTATTTTTCAGTTCTTTTTCCTTTAAGTTTTTGAATATATTCACAGTTTACTTTTCTTTAACTACTTTATTTATTAACTTTATCAAATATGTTAATATTTTTTACTAACAAAGTTTCTGATTGTTTTTGGAGGACTGTAGAACTTTTCTGCAGCTGCTTCAAGTTGCTGAAAAATTAGTCAAAAGAAAAGAAGAAAAATTAACCTACTGGCCTTCCTCCCATGCAATGAATGTCGTATCATATATGATCAATTAAAAATAATCAAGTAAAAGACACCTAAGTTTCTGTCAATAAAATATAGATGTTCCCACAAATTAAGACACTGCTTTCCCCTTCCAACAATCAATGCATGAAAAAGAGCTTTCCCAAGAAGGACATATATCTTCTTTGAATCTAGACACATGCAACTAGCTAAAAACAAAGAAAAAGAAAGAAAGAAAGAAAAGATATATATATATATATATCTATATATCTAAAGCCAAAATTAAGCCAATCAATAAGAGAAATTTAAATTAAAATGTTGCAATCATATAGAACATATTGAATAATAACAAATTATGAACTGTCACTAACAATACAGCAAGTTAAATATCGGGATTGAATACATATTTTACTTGTACAACCAAGATACATTGAAATAATGGATAGTTTCTCCCCTATATCGAATAATCATAGTAAATATTAATTAAAGGCAACCAATATATATTACGCATAAAATGGGAAAAGGATAATTTATATGGTTCAAACTTCCAACTTTTGTCTTGAAGCTGTTAGGAAATTAATGGCATCATTGAGGAGTCCTAGCACAGCAACTTTCTGATGGACACTAGAAGACTCCATAAACTAATGCCCTTTAATTATTGGAAATTAGGTAACTTTTTTTTTTTTAATCTGTTGGAAATCATTTAATTTAAATAAAAAATTTCACTATTTTAATTACAATTAAGTAAGAGACAGTTAACGTTGTTGGCATTAATTAATCTAAATATGTCTTATCTTACATATTTTTATAAATATATAATATCTGGAAGAGAATATTTTTTATATGTATTACAAATTTATAATCATTTACTAGTTATTTTGTAAACGAAAATTGAATATACGAATTAGATGGTCATTCTACAATCAATACATAATGCAGTTTCAAAATGTGGAACATAGCAGAAATAAGCCGCACTACCATCAAACAAGAGCATTGGCAGATAGCGACATCCATAAGAAGATTTGAGTTTTCCTAAAAGATAGATGCAGTAGTTTTTAGTATCAATATTTTCTGTTTGAAAAGCCCACACAGATCTCCACATTATCTCCTCTAAAAAGTCTAAGTTAAGCTCATCATCAACTACACTATCAAGACAAGAAGATCAGAACGCAAGTTTTTTCCTTCAGCAGAGGAAACAAATAGAATACATCTTTTGCAGCATCCAAGAATTTAAAGATGTACCCTTTACTACAAGTTAAGTTTTCTAAGATGACAATCTAATTCTTAATTTTCCCTAGCCCACTCAAGAACATGGGAATGAAATTTCCATGATTTAGTAAGAAAACAAATTCAAATCCTATCATCTATCAAGGTTAGTTCTGAGTTCTTGGCAATTAAAATGAACAGAATATACACTTGGGTTGCCTAAATTGTTGAAACCGAACAGGCTCTTAATTTTTATTTTTTTTAACCAAACTAAAAAAATTAAAAATTGAGATTTTAACTTTTTGTAAGTTTTCCATTTATCATTCCATTATGAAACTTTACTTATTCTTTTTATTTTTCAAGAATCAAGATCAACGAATCGAATAATGTTTCTGCTCCAATCTTTGACTTTTTTTTTTTTTCTCTCTGAATCAAACTTTTCCTTGACAGCTAACATAACAACAAGTTTGAATTTAGATTAAAATTTATTTCAACATTTTGAAACTTCATATGTTTTCAAGAGTCAAGACGAGTACGAGGAGAAAAAGCTTAAAACATAACATGATAACACCACCACTTTTATTAGTACAAATTCAACCAAGGTTAAGGACCTAAGGGCTAAGGTAGATGACTAAATTGTATGTTTCTTTGACATATATCATGCTCAAGCTGAACCCCACATCTCCATCAATCCTTAAATACTTCTACTTCAATTCTTCAAATAAACTTCCCAAATCCTATGTAGGTACCTTGTACCGCAAGACGAAGACAATTAAGGGCTAAATTTGAAATAGGAAAATGCTAAAATCATATGAAAATGATGAATGATCACAATTCACAAAATCATTAATCACATCCACACAAAATGATACAAGTTTGAAATAGTAAATTATTCAAACTTTTAATTACATTCAATTCTACGTAAATAATTTGCTTGAAAGTTGAAAACTTGAGAGTTGGAGAGCTGGAAGCTTTTTCAATCCCACCGGATCCACCCACATCCTTCATTCCTAATTCCTTAAAAAAGAACATAATAATATAAGAAATAACATTATAAAAGATTTATTATTAAAAAAAAAACTAGAGAAATAATTTGCATAAATAAGTGACTTATGTACCTAATGATATTCATCCATCATAATCAAAAACCGATTACCACAGAATCTGCACCAATACTGGAAACCACATCTAGAAATAAAAATTAAACAATTGAAAACATAAAAACTCATAAGTACAAAAAACATGAATATATTAACAATCATAAAAATAATAATTAAATAATAATATTTAGAAACATAATATATGAATTTAATGCATACCTTCTTCAAGTCTTTCAATCTGAGCATAATCTTCCTCAACAGGTGGCTTTGAAGGTCCATTGTGAATCCAATCTTGAGTACAAATGAGGGCTTGAGTCATTCTTGGAGTTAAAGAGGCTCTAAAATCATCAATCACCCGACCTGAGGTACTAAAGGTAGATTCAGAAGCAATAGTAGTAACAGGCATAGCAAACAAATCAGGAGCCAACCTCACTAAGATGGGAAATTGGTTGGCATTCATCTTCCACCATCCAAGAACATCAAAGTCGGGCACATCTTTCACTTTTTTCTCACTCAAAAATGTATCAAGCTCTGATTGATTTTATGAATCTCCCTCTTCATCCATACATAATTTACTGTACTCCGCTAATCTAAAATTCCTTACCATCACCCCCTTATCGCCATCAACACTGGAATCAAATGGACTACTACCACTTTGGGGAGACTGTGACCCTGTTTCTGAAGATGTTTTTGTAGCACCATATATTCTTTTATACTCTTCAAAAGTTTCTTGAAGAGCTTTGTTAACCCGATCACACATGTCCTTTCCCAATTGACCCGCACACATTTGAGTAAGAATGAAGAAAACATATTTCAACTTATGTCGAGGATCAAAAACCACAACCACAAACAACAACATGTTCATTTCAGTAGGATCTCCCCAATACTTATCAAACTTTGCTTTCATTTTTTTTGCTACTTCTGACAACTCATAATCATCACCCGACTCCCATTGTTTTATCAAAACATCAATATCACTAATCTCATCCATAAATACATTGGAAGTCACAAACTTTGAGCCAGAGATTCTTACAGTCATTTCATAAAAGTGTTTCAACACTTTCACCAGTCTATCAATCACATACCAATCATCATTCGTGGGAAGCCCTACCTTACCATAAGGTCCTAGAGGACCGACCAAAGTCATCACGAAATTCTTTTTCACATATTTCATATCTATCAAACACACCTTGGAAAAGCAAAGCAGTCGCAAGCATAAAGTAAGAAGAATTCCATCTAGTTGGACAATCAAGGCTCAACAATTTCTTACTTTCTACTTTTTCCTCAACAGCATAATCTTTGAACTTTTTCCACCTAGCAGGTGATTGTCTCAAATACCTCACCACAGTGCGAACACGCTCAAGTGACGTACCAGCACTCGTCAGTCCATCTTTCACAACAAGATTAATAATATGAGCAATGCACCTCATATGTAAATATTTACCATCACAAATTGACTTCTTCCATGCTAAAAATCTTTTTCTCAAGTATGATACGGCAGTATCATTAGAAGAAGCATTATCAACAGTAATGGTAAATAGATTATCAATACCCCAATCAAGCAAGCATTTTACAATCAAAAGGCCAATATCTTCCCCAATCAAAAGGCCAATATCTTCCCCTTTATGACTAGAGCACGGAATAAAATTTAAAATCAACTTATGCAACTTCCAACTTTCATCAATGAAGTGAGCAGTCAAGCACAAATAATTGATTTTTTGATTAGAAGTCCAAGTATCTGTTGTGAGAGACACCCTTGCTCTAGATTTTTTGAAGTACTCCTTTAGATCCTTTTTCTCATTATAATACAATTTCAAGCAATCTCTAGCAACTGTAACTCTAGATGGCACATCAAATTGGGGAGATGAAATAGAAGCATACAATCTAAAGCCTTCACCCTCAACAAACCTAAAAGGCAATTCATCCATAATGATCATTCTAGCAAGAGCCTCCCTAGTTGCTTCTTGGTCAAATTTACTAGGGGCATTGGTGTGAGATGACATATCTCTCAAATCCACACTTTGAGTGAAACTATTGATAGTGTAGTTATCACTCTGTTTATTAGGATTTTTCTTGCAAATTTTTAAATGATTTTTCAATTCAAAAGCACCATTTATCGAAGGATTAGCAGCATAATCTTCTCCACAATAGTTGCATTTACCCCTCATTTTACCATTCTTATCAAAAATTGTGGTAAAATGTTTCCATACCTCAGACCTTTTTTTTGAATCTTCAAAGGGCTCCTCCATTGTGTTCTTTCTCCTTTTCTTTTTTTGAGAACTAGTAGGAGGATTACCACCTCTAACTCCAACTCCAACTCCAGATGATGAACCACCACTATTCTCAGGTTGTTCCGTGTTGGCAATCGCTAGGAATTCCATCTCCTCTTTTTCCAGAATAGTATCCATAGTAGTGACTGTGATATAATGAATCTGTAACAACAAAAAGGAATCAAAATTTATTAACACATTAATGAAAAAACAACTAAAATTTTGCAGAAAAACACAAGACATAATCCATAGTGTGGCACTGTGGTGATATAATGAATATATAACAACAAAAAAGAATCAAAATTTAATAGCACATTAATGAAAAAACAACTAAAATTTTGTAGAAAAACATGAATCTATAAGACTGTAACAACTAACAACTAAAATTTTGCAAAAAAACAGAATAGATAAATATAATAGATCTGTTTAGAAATCATTCACATATTCATATTTGGAATGAAAAAAAAGAAAAAAAAGGATAAAAACCTGAGAGAGGCTGAAACTGTGCAGAGGGCTGGGGGGGGTGCTGGGCTGCTGCCTGCTAGCTTGCGGACGGACTGACCGACTGATGGAGTGAAGGAGAGGGTCTGGAAGTGGGGGTGCAGAGGACTGGGGGGGGTGCTGGACGCCGTCGCCCGTCTGCAGTCTGGTCTGGGCCGTCTGCCCGTCTGCCCGTTTGGGTCTGGAAGTGGCGACTGGCGTGCCGCGTGGGGGTGGGATTGTGGCTGTGGGTCTATCGGTCTGGAAGAACACTGAGGAGTGACCGAGTGAGGAGAGGCCGAGGCCGAGACCGAAGGGCAGAGGGGAGAAAGGGTTTGGCGGGCTGCTGCTGCTGTGATTTCTATTCTCTGTGGAGTGTGGACTGTGTGTGTTAGTGATTTTTAAGGGCTTTAGAATGGTCAAAATTAGTCAAAACTCAAAACTTAAATAATGTCCTCCCTCATTTGAATAGAATATTAGCATTTGGAATTATTTATATTATGTCTACACTCTACACATTTAGAATTTAAAAAATAATTTAATAATATAGTTAGAACTTAGAAATTAGGATGTAATTTTTATAATTATAAATTATAATTCATCTATTATAAAAAATATATATATTTAAAATATTATAAATTTAAGAAGATAAATAAATATTTTAATTATTTTATGTTATAAAAATTTTACTACACACATAACACATTGAATGTACTAAAATTGCTAATGTATAACTGTCAAGGCAGATGCACTCATGCACATGCACATGCACATGCACATGCACACAATTTATAACTAATTAAATCTTAAACTTAATCTACTCTACTAAAGTTAAATAGCAAATTAGTCCAATGACATCGTAATATAGATTATGAATTTGTAAATTTTGTGAAAAATATAATTATAATCTTATTAAATCATAATTTGTAAAGGATAATTTTGGCACTTTCCACTTTATCTTTCAACCTATATTAGCTTTTGAGTTTTAATTATATTTTAGACTCAAACAATCTTTGTTTTCATAATAATGTAGAATCATAGATAATCTTTATTGATTAGCATATGCAATATACAGTACATTATGTACTACTAAAACAATGAACACTCTTTATTTTCATAATAATATAGAATCATAGATAATCTTTATGACTTTATAAATTGGTCAGATGCAATGTACAAATTACAATATATTATGTACTACTAGTTTACTACTACAAGTCTACATCACATGAATACATGTTCATAAATAGGATCCAATCTTATAGTTTGCAATTAAAATTGAAAATTTTCAATTTTACTCATTAGTATACCCTATTATATATATAAGTTAATTAATTAATTAAAAAGAAAACTTTTAATTTTCTTTTCATATCACATTTATTGTTCTTTGAATCAAAATCATCTATTTTTTATATGTAACAGTAATATGTATTACTTCGTTTAATAAAAAAATCATAATTATCTATTTTTTTCTCTTTGTATCATAATTGTATGTCAATATATCATATATTAATATCTACACTATTTATAAAACGTAAGGTTTTTATTTTTTAATAACTATTTTGCAGCTATGGCCTATGTTTAGTAATAAGATGATAAAATTAATTAAATTTTATAAAATAAAGATAATATAGTTTGTTTTCTCATCTCCAATTTTACTTTTTTTTTTTCTCAATTATTTCACGTTATAAAAAATTTCATTTTTATCTATCCCAAAAACTTAAAAGTACATTATCGTTTTGAAAAATTACACTTAAAAAAAAAAAAAATGGATTCAGTTTAACCGAGAAAAAAAACCAAACTGAACCGAAAATCAAAAATTTTAAAAACAGAGAACTGAACCTCAGTTTTTTCGATTTTCGATCGGTTCGGTCGATTTCGATTTTTTCTGAACATCACTATGCAGGTGTATAATTTTAATTTAATTAGCACGATGTACTGTTGAATATGGAGTACTTTAGCAAGCTGAAAGAAAACAACTAGACCTGTACTGTCACGCCATTTCCAAGCCCAACTGGGGATGAAAAGACCCGGTCGATGCTGCTCGCTCTGATGGTGATGATCCACGGGGGAATATTCGTCACTGATGATGGAGTAGGACCCACGTTTCCAGCATTGCAAGAAACCACGATGTTTCGTTTAACCGCCTGCAACGCACCAATGACAGACTGGCAGTGGCATCTTGAGTGTACGGCTCTAGTATTCGACCCAATCGATTCGCTAATCACATGAACTCCATCGGCGATGGCATCATCAAAAGCGGCCATAATGTCGGCATCAAAGCAGGCGTCCCCTCCCCCAGCGGTCGGTGGCTGTTGCCAGCAGACTTTGTATATCGCTAGACGCAAAAGTGGGGCGCCGCCGGTGGCCGTCCCGTTGCCAAAGCCGCCAAGTCTGGCGACGTTGGGGACTTTTCGCCCCCCAACTGTTGATGACGTGTGAGAACCGTGACCGTTGATATCCCTTGGTGATCTGTAACCCAGTGCCCGTTGCTAGGAGTGTAAACGAGTCGAGCTCGAGCTCGAGCTTGCCAAAAATTGCAGGCTCGAGCTCTAGCTCGAGCCCAGCTTTTTGAGCTCGAGCTCGAGCTCATCGAGCTTGCTCTTAAGGGCTCGAGCCGGCTCATCAGAAAATTTTAAATTAAATAAAAATATTAAATTATTAATATATCATAATTATTTAATAATAATTAATAAAATAATTAAAATTATTATTATAAATTAAATATATATGAAATTATAATAATTACTATAATGATTTAAATTATAACATATTATAGTTATTGATAAATTATTAAATTATTAATATATTATAAGTATTTAATCATATATATAAATATTTAAAATTAGAAGAAAAAAAAGTAAATTATTAATACATATTAATTAATATATAATAAATATTTAAAATTAGAAAAAGAAAGTAAATTATTATATATGTTAATTATTTAATTAATATATAAAAAATATTTAAAAATAGGAAAAAGCTCATGAGCCGGCTCTTGAGCTTTTGAACAACTAGAGATGAGCTCGAACTCGACTCATGTTAAAGCTCGAACTCGAAAAACTCGAGCTTGAGTCGAGCTATAATCGAGCCGACTCATGAGGCTCATGAGCCGGCTCGACTCATCTTACACCCCTACCCGTTGGAGTCGCCCACAATACCTCTGGTAACCATTCAGATAGTAGCACTTTAGATCATCTATTTTATTCCGTATTTCATTTCATATTCTAATATACTGTATACATATTAAGTGTATTTAATTTTTAATTAATTAGATAGTAGCACTTTTGATCATCTATTTTATTCCGTATTTCATTTCATATTCTAATATACTGTATATATATATTAAGTGTATTTAATTTTTAATTAATTATTTTTATAAGAAAATATTTAATACACATATCATATATTCATGCAGTGAATAAAGAATGAAATATAAATTGGAGTAAAAGATATAAACCGATTTATCAAAGTCTAATACTATTGGTTATATATGTGGGCTACTGCGCTGCTTAAACTTAATAATTGAGAAGCAATTAGGGAAACGTAATAAAAAATATTTGATTACCCAATACAATTAGAAGAGCTAAAAGCTTCACCACTCAACAAATCCCCTTCCATGATATCGGAATAGGTTCCATCCCAGCATCATTGAAACTCTGAGATTCCGGCCATAGACCTAATAAAAGAAAAAGGATTATATATAAATTAGTACTTCACCACAAATTGTCATAGGTCTAAATTGAAAATTTTGCTTGATATGTATTAATAAATTTTGATCTCTATTGTAATTAATGTCTCGTTTTCAATTTCATGTTATGTAAAACTAATTAACATTAGCTGTATAAAAGGCATTTTTAAATGAGCATTTGAATAAAATAAAATAAAAAATAAAACATCAATTAAAATAGAGCATGGTAATTATTTTTATTATTACAAGTGTCCAATAATCCCACAATAACATCCTTTCCATAGTTAGCTCTCCACAACAATGCTTCTCCATTGGCTTGTGCGAGATTCCAATTAGCTTCAAGTAAGCTAAGCTAATGAAATGCCATGATCTAGTTGTGTGTAGTTCTCTGAATTGACTTCCATACATTGATATCACTCCATCCATCTCTGCAAGCAACCTCATCAACTTAATAAGTTTATAGCTAATTGTAGCAAATCAGTTTGGATTCTCAATTTTAATTTATATTTTATTATCTTATTTTATTATATAAATATATTATATGTGTATTAAATATTTATTTATAAACATAATTGATTGAAAATCATATATATTTATCATATACTTATCAAGTTGGAAAGGGAGATAAAACGTGTATTGAAATAAAAAGCCTAAATTATTATAATAAATTAAGGCACCTGATATTGCGGTAGCTTCTTCAGGTAACTGTAAATAATATTAGCTTCAGCTTCCTCTTTCGAACCCTTCACCGTGTGCAGATAAGAGCGATGGATGTCTTCCACTTGTTGGGAAGTTTTCTCCGAGCTATGATCTCCCAAGTACACTATGTAGACCTGGAGATGATCATAATGAACACCCAAACTTTGTGAAAAAAATATATATATATATAGTATAAAGTTAATGTTCAGAAGTAAAATTAACCTGCTGTTCATGAAACTAAGCCAACAATATTGATTAGAAGTAGAGCTAGGATAAAGGAAACAATGGGTAAGTGATTATTCATTCTCCAATTGTAATTAATTGAATGATTAACTACAGCTCTCTCTGCTAATTATTTTCAGCTAATCTGTTTCAGCTCATATAGAAGTAGCTACAGAAGGATCTTTCCCAAATAAGTTGTGTCAGTTTGTGTACTATATATATATATATATATATATATTAGAACCTGTTAGACGATAACAGTTATTCCTAATTGAGTACAAAAGCTATTAATTAGACAATTTCTAATCCAACGGGAGGGTAATATTTCTAAATTAGCTAAAATTCGGATTATATATTTTAATCAACATTTACATCATAGTACCATTTTTGTTTTATCACATATTGGATCACTCAGAGTGCAAGTAATATGCAATTAAATATTTTTTTTTTAAAATTTAATATACTTGTCTTGTATTCATAAAAAATAAAATAACAATTGAAATGTAAATCTAAACTGATGTTTCATGAATAAATTATCCACAAGTCCGAGTTCAGTAATTTCTTCATTTTTCCTTAATAAAGTGTGTTGTTCATCCACCATAGGAATGGTTAGGGCTGTAAATGGATATTCGAAAATTTATTTACCATTTGCATTTATATTCGTTTATACAAAAAAAATTCGCATCCGTTCAAAGCGGATATTATCCGTATTCGATTAGTAAATCTTCGATTGTAAATAGACACGAAGATGGTAAATGTGTATCCAATCCGTTCAATATCCGATTCGAATATATATTTATTAAATAATATATTATTTATATTTTTCAATAAAAATCTCATAATCCATATATATATATATGTGTGTGTGTGTGTGTGTGTGTGTGTGTGCAAATTATAATTGAAGAATTGGGAAGAAAAAATAATAAATTTAAAAAATTATTATAATATAGAGAAAAAATTGAAGAATAAAGTTAATCAACGTAATTATTGTTGGTTGACTTTATAATTAATATACTTAATTAATTTGTTATTATTAATAAGTACTAATAATCAATTATAAAGTCAATTATTAATTAGAAATTGTGATGTTTGTTTGATTGCTTTCGTTTTAATGGATATCTAAATAATTATTATTGAATATGAGTATAAAATAATAATTCGAATACGAATAAATTTAATAAAATATGAATGTATCTGAATAATTATAATCGAATACGAATATATCCGAATCCGACCAATATTCGATGGATACGAATTTGGATATCATTTTTAAATATCCGTCAAATCTGTATCCGTATCCGAATATTCGAAAAGTTAAACGAATACGAATATGAAAACAGTGTATCCAATCCATTTAATATCTGTTTACACCCTTAGGAATGATACATGTATAACACAGACTATTAGGCAATGTTTTCAAAACCGGATCGAACAAAGAATTGGTGATGTTACTGGTTACTGGTTCAACCGGTTGGACCGATATGACGCCATAATAACGTAATAATTATATTTAATTTTATAAATATAGAATATTTTAATATTAACAAAAAATAAAACTTCCAATTGATATAGAAATAATATTATTTGAAAAAATTTCAACTTACTTATTTTTAAGTACATTTTTTAGAAAATAATACTATTTCACAATTAGTCAATTACAAATAAATAAAAAATAATATTTCACATTAATTTAATTAATCATTCGTTTCATATTTCAACTCCAAGTAAAAATAAATTCTTCTATGCTAAATATTCAATATAACCTATGAGAAATCTAACAAAATAAAATAATAAATTAAACATAAGCATTCATATATAACTAACATCTAATTAAATTTCAAAAAAAATAAATTCATGTCCAAAATCTTTAATCATCATCTTTAACTCATAATTTTTTTTTCTTTTTTAAAAAATACTTTTTAAATTTTCAAAAAAAAAAAAGTCAACCGATTAAACCAGTACTGATTTTGACCATAAATCGATTTTTATGCTTCAACTGGTCTGGTCCAATTTTCAAACCTTGTTGTTAGGCAAACTATTAAAATTATTCAATTATGTTTCTTTCAGCATTAAAATAATTCATTTTATTTGACTTCAAACTTTTGACGAGGATAACATTTACAATTAATTTTTAATTATCCAGACAAATATGTTAGTGAAATGAAAACATTAAAAACGATGGAGTTATGGAATTTTACAAAAAAATTAAAAATGATATTACGTTATCTGAATTTACTTTCTCTTTCTTTTTAAATTTTTGTAAGGCTTAGTTTCCTTTTTTTTTTTTTTGCCTTCCTTCGATATTTTAATTTATAAATTACATTATTAGATTCATTGATTGCCCAATTCTATCATCAATATAAACGTCTTTCTTACTATACCCGTACCAAATGATCTTATTCATGTTGACTTCCGATAATTGCAGTTCCAAAAAATTATGGGCCTATTTGGTTTTATTTTTAAGCCTAATTTTCACATTTTTTACTATTTAAAAATTGAAATGCATTACTTTTTAGACATTTTCAACTGACATTATTTTTATTTTTATTTTTAAAATATATTCCCCAATAGTTTATATATCTTCTATCTATGTATTTCATTATTGCTATCTCTCTCTACTTACAATATACTAAACTATACATAATCATCACTTTTCCAATAATCTATCCAAATACAAACTTGTTTTCACTAATTATTTTTTAAATTTTGAAAATAATGAAACTGAAAAATAAGAATAAAAATGAAACCAAATGGGCTGTAAACAGACATTTGTAGTAAGCTGGAACTGGAGACAAAATAGTAAATTACAAATGGAATGCTTAGAAGTACTTCTCAAACATAAAGTTTGACAAATTAAGTAGCTAGATAGAATATTACGTACACATCAATAAACAGATTGTTGGAAATTGGTCTTCATTGACTAAATTTTTAAGTGTGCTCAAGATATTAATTTTTGAGAAATTGAAGATCATCGTAAACTACATTGCCAGTAGATCACGATAGTGTGATTAATTGGCCAAAACAAATTTCGTGTGAATGAAAAATTAATGGTCAAAGTGAGCTACTTGAAAGTTGACTAAAAAAACTAGACTGGGCCAAAGGAATGGAAAGAGTGAAACTCCATCCCACATTGTAAAAATAGTAAAAGGTGAACTTGAATATATATCTCAATTGTGGAGTTAAGGGATGGACTCCTTGGGGATACATAAATATTTGGAGGGAAGAGGACCTACATGGTAGTAAAAAAAAAAAAACCTTCAAACTTTTGAAATTAATTTCAACTTATCCAGAAAAAGAGTGACATTAATGGTTAGCTTATCTTTCTGAAAATTGGATAACAACAGAATAAATCCCACAACGGATGTATTTGGATTGCACGAGTTTTCCTTATCTCCAGCAGATGTATTTGGACTGCGTCCTTCCAACTTCCTATATTAATGATAGCTGCTTTGGAAATTTGCAGCAACATTAATGCTAATAATGACCATCCTTGCAACTGGCACTTTTGGTACTATATAAGGATCAATCACATTGCATCTGAGAAGGAATAAGACAAGTCATACACAATATCTTTTATACAACATTATGAGCATAGTCCTGAGAGTTCAGTACGCCTAAAGTTCGAGAGATCAGATTGTGTGTAGTGCTGCTACCATCTAAATTAATGATTGTATCTTGGGAGACGATAGCCAATTACTATTAGCACCAGTGCGGGGCTAATTCGTCTTAAAGACAGAGAGCTCCGCTGTTGCCTCAACTACTTGATTCTTGCCTATCACAGAAATTTCACACACTGCACCAACAATTTTAAGACAAATTAGTGTTCGGTGATCATGGCATCAAATCAAGTTGTTGTTCCGTCTATTGCTACCGCTGCTCCAACCACTGCTCTGATTCCTGCACTTGTTCCTGCTCATGGAGAAAGACCAGGAAAGGTTACTGGATCAAACTTTAAGAGGTAAATGTTATTTTACCTAAGAATATTATGCCTTGTCAGATGTCTGAAAAAAAAATGCACCTACCGTACCTAAAGACGTCACAAATGTCCAAAAACGGGCAGCTTTGGTTGCCTGAAACCAAAGAAATTTCCTGTGATGGAATTACATCGTGAATGAATTGGGTGATACGTTGTATAACAGCCCGATCAAGACAACTAAAGAGCTGTGGGTATCACTTGATAAGAAATACCAGGCAGATGATGCTAGTTTGAAGAAATGTGTGGTGTCCAAATTTCTAGACTATAAGATGGTGGATTTCAAATCCGTCATGAGTCAAGTCCAAGAGTTGCAGATTATTCTGCATGACATTCATGTTGAAAACATGATTCTGAGTGGATCCTTCTAGGTAGTTGCCATTGTATAAAAGCTACCGCCATCGTGGAAGGATTTCAAGAACTATCTCAAACATAAACGAAAGGAGATTACTCTTGAAACTTTGATTGTCAAATTGAGAATTGAGAAGGACAATTGGATATCTGATGCCTAAATCTAAATTGAGGAGGACAATCAAACGTCTGATGCCAAAAAAAGCAAGAACAAAATGGAGGCCTTTTCTAGGAAGAGGTTATGTGCATAATAGGCTGTTTAAATTTAATGTAATGCCTATACTGAAAAATATTCAAGAGGATGAAAAAAAAGCCTCTGATTTTGCTTACTTGATTGAGTGTTGTAATCTATGGCATGTTAAATTAGGACATGTTAATTTCAACACTTTACGCATATTAGTAAATTTGGAATTGTTGCCTCCATTTCAAATTGATACAACATATAAGTGTGAAATATGTGTTGAAGTCAAAATGGACTAAGTTCCTTTTCACTTGGTTGAAAAGAGCATGGCAGCTCTAGGATTAATCCACATTGATATCTGTGTTTTGAAGTTTGTACAAACTAGAGGTGAGAAAAAATATTTCATTACTTTCATTAATGATTGCACATGATTTTGCTATGTATTTCAGTTACAAAGCAAAGATGAAGTACTAGAAGCATTTAAGTGCTATAAAATTGAGGCTATAAATCAACTTAGCAAAAAAATTAAAGTTATCTGAAGTGATAGAGGTGGTAAATATGGAGTACCGTCTACAAAATTCTGGCAACGATGGCCCTCTTTACTCACTTAAATCAAACGAATTTGCTGAATGAAAAAATTTGAACTCTTAAGGATATGATGAATGCTATGTTGATTAATTCTGGGTTACCTCAAAATTTGTGAGGAGAAGATATTCTTTCAGTTAACCACATCGTGAACAAAAGGAAAAAAAAAATGAAACCCCTTATGACTTATGGAAAGGTTACAACCCTTCCTACAAATATGTGAAAGTATGAGGGTAACTAGCTCAGGTGGAGGTCCCTAAGCTAAATCAATTAAGAATAGCATGGTAAATCTCATCACATTAGACAACGATAAAATGCCATAAGGTAATTGATCTCAAATGGGGTAATTTCACTTGACAATGTGAAATCCAAGAAAAAATTAGCAGATCTATTAACAACAAAAGGCCTACCCAGAGATCAAGTGAAACATCTGTCGAGAGGAATGGAATTAAAACCCACATGTCTAAGAACCAACATAGCAGACACCCAACCATGATGACTGGAGATCCCAAGAACTTGGTTCAATGGAACAACTAAGTTATGAAGGTTCATGTGAGCACTTCAACCCATTCCTATAACATGAAAGTGCTACCTGCTCAGTGGGTACCAGGTTGAGTCTAAACTCTTAATGATTCCCAGAGTTAGAACAGTAGAGTATGGCAGGATACTCTTTGTGGGAGATCACTTATATAAATGTGAAGATGGGCCGCTTCATGGTAAACGCTTATGAATCCAAGATCGGTGTCCATGGCCAAAACGAACACAATCGAAAAGAACTAATAAGCATAAGGACAGCTATTGTGTGAGTACTATTATCTAAGTGTACATCAATGGTTGAACAGTTCAAGACATCACTTTCACTGATTGGCCAAGTAAAGCCTAATAGTACTTCACTAAGGAAGGTTCAAAGCCACAAGCTACCTATGTTGGTGCAATAGTTGTTCGCTTGAACTCTCTCATGTCTGCATAAGCATATGCATCATCAGTCGCATTAATTTTCATTTATGTGGGGGATTGTCGGAAATTAGTCTTCATTGACCAAATTTTTAAGTGTGCTCAAAATATTAATTTTTGAGAAATTAGGGATTATCGTAAACTACATTGCGAGTAGATGATGATAATGTGATTAATTGGCCAAAACCAATTTCATGTGAATGAGAATTAATAGTCAAAGTAAGCTACTTGAAAGTTAAATAAGAAGACTAGAATGAGCCAAAGGAATAGGAGGAGCGAAACTTCATCCCACATTGTAAAAATAGCAAAAGGTGGACTTGAATATATATCTCAATTGTGGAGATAAGGGATGGGCCCCTTGAGGGTACCATAAGTGTTTGGAAGGGAGAGGACCTACATAGTAGTAGGTTCAATTCAACTCACACGTGCGCCGCTGCCGCCTACCCGTCCGGTTGGGCTGGGCTGGGCTTGGGTTAAATTGGGCCTTCAATCCAATGTTAACTTTTGGACTAAATCTGGCCCAACAAGAAAAAAAAAAACCTTCAAACTTTTGAAATTAATTTCAGCTTATCCAAAAAATGAGAGACATTAATGGTCAGCTTATCTTTCTGAAAATTGGATGACAACAAAATAAATCCTACAGTAAATGTATTTGAACTGCACGAGTTTTTCTTATCTCCAGTGGATGTATTTAGACTACGTCCTTCCAACTTCCCATATTAATGATAGCTGCTCTGGAAATTTGCAGCAACATTAATGCTATTAATGACCATCCTTTCGACTGCCACTTTTGGCACTACATAAAGATCAATCCCATATTGCATTTGAGAAGGAATAAGACAAGTCATACACAACATCTTTCATACAACATTATGAGCATAGTCCTGAGAGTTCAGTACAGTTAAAGTTCGAGAGATCAGATGGTTTGTAGTGTTACTACCGTCTGAATTAGTCGTTGTATCTTGAAAAATGATAGCCAATTGCCGTTAGCACCAGTGTGGGGCTAATTCATCTTAAAGACAGAGAGCTCCGCTCTTACCTTGACTACTTGATTCTTGCCGATCACAGAAATTTCACACACCGCACCAACATAGATTTGCCAAATTTCCATGAACATAAAGCCAAACTTTAGTGTTCTTAATTAGTGGTTAAACTACCAAACAAATTCTTGATTTTAAGCATTCAACTTTCTTAAGATTTAGAGGTTTGATATTGATCTTTTCTAAGATTTAGAATTTTAAAATCCACATTTCCTTAAGTACTATTAAATTAAAGATTACAAACAACTATATATTAAAAGGCCATAAAACTCACAACCTAATATATATATATATTAATTAAGCACGCGCACACTAAGAGTTAGAGGGTGTTTGGGGTGAGTTTGTAAGCTTTTAATTATCTAATAAAATGTTTTGATGAAGAGCTTATAAGGTTTTAAAATAAGAGGTTAAGCTTTCCCTAAAAAAGATAAGGAGATCGTCACTTATTTCAATATTTCAGTAAGCTTCTTTAGTTTATCCATTTTAATTATAAAATTACCATTACTAATATCTTATTAGTTCCAAAATTTTATTTTATTCAAACACTGTAATAATTTATTTTTAAAATAAAATTTAGTATCTTATAAGTTCAAAAAATATTTTATAAGATGTAAGAATTTATAAGATTTTTTAAATAAATTTAACCAAACATCCGATCTTAGTTAGGATTCAAATCCTCAACCTAATATATATGAAAACAATCTATTAATTTTAAAAAGTTAATTGAGAATTAATTTTTAAATTACTACTAGAGAGTCAATTTTAAAGTTAAATGTCGCCCCTCTTTAAGTTTAAAAAAGAAAAAAATCTAATCCTATCAACAATCTAACCCATTGATGTAATCGATTAGTAATTAGTAAAAATAGATGGGAGACATTTCCAAACGTGATCTACCTTTAAAAAGAATTTGTAAGGAAATAATTTTTTTCTTTATCTTGGAGGTCTGAAAGAAAGATATTTCTTTATTTTGAGGAAAATTTTAAATTTAAATATATATCAACTAGTTCAAATCTCGCCACTACATATTATTAAAAAATATTAATGTATTAGAATCTAGAAAAAAAAGAATACCCACAGATACATTTGAGATGCGTGCTAAATATATTTATAGTATTAATAAAATATTAGCACCATTTTGATATGTTTTTAAGTGATGTGATTTAAATATTCTCATTTCTATCTCTTAATCTTCAAAACTATAACTTATGTAGTAATTGTATTAACAATCCATCCACTATTTGTATCTGTGTATCCTGTTATTAGTACTTTATCATAATTTTTATTTTATTTATATAAAAAATTAAATAAATATATCGTAATTATTAAAAAATTAATGTTGTATAAAAACATAAATAAATGTTTTTATTTATTTTATATTATAAAAATTTTAATACACGTGCAAAATATGCCAAAACTGCTAATTAAATATTAAATGTGAAGGGGTGTGTTAAAGATGTTAGATATAAATATCTCAATATTTAATATAAATATAATATCACTCTTTCTAATAAACTAAGAGCCCATTTGGATGGCTTTCCGAGTAGTATCTTTTCAATTTTTATATTTTTACCACTAGAAATATATTCGTTTTAGCTCATTTTCACTAGAAATACTACTAATTTTTATTTTCAGATTTTCCCTACTATCCTATATATATCATATCCATTTAAAATTAATTAGATTTAACATAAAATATTCATAAATTAATGACAATATCAAAATATACATATCTTTTCAAAAGAACGCGGCTTTTTCACACATAAAAATTTATAAATTTAATAAATTTTCAGCCCTATGGGTATTCAACTCTATATTTTTACTAGTTTTTGGCGCACCACGCTGAAATGTTTAGTAATTGTGCTATGTTCATCAACTTGGTGATAAATTTGAAATTAACTATCATTAGATTTTTTTTAACATATATATATATATATATATATATATATACATAGAGACACCAAAAAAAGTTTCTTTTCCAGATGTTTGCTATTATGGCTACTGTTGAAGCACTTTGCATGTCATGTTTTTCTTCCCTCCCCCTTTTTACTTTTGGTTCAACTTCTTCGGTCACAAATGATTTGTGTTGAATCTCAATGCTACAAGCAAAATTTTTCCAGGTATGCGAAATTCCTTTCTTAATCAATTGTTGCTTCTTCATAATTTGGTATTGCAAAGAAGAATTACTTCATAAGTATCAGGAATAGGAAACTAAAGAAGAGAAGCATAATGAATTGAATCTCTGAAATAATATGAGAGAAACATTATTAGAGAAAAGAAAAATATCTTGTTGCTTTATTATGGAATAGAGCTTCAGATTATGTCTCAATAATTGTAATTCAATTATCTAGAGCCTAGTCAAATGGTATAATTTTGAGGTGGTCATGCAAGCACTGCTGGAGCTTCCCAGCATAGTGAAAAGGAGGTGGTTCGATTTAGATGAGTTGCCAGAAGGGATAGGGGTCTCACAGAAAATAGGAGTGGGAAGAAAGGTGGAATTGGAGGAAAATTAGAACTGCGGACAGTATTACTTTCAGAGTATATATCATTAGTTTTCTATTTTTTGACCTCTTTTTTGCCTCCAGTTTGCTTATAATTAGTATAAAGAATATGATTATATGCTAATATTTATGATATTCCCTACTATCATTAGCCACTCCACCTATCAATAATTACCCACAAAAATAGGAAGTCCCTATTTTCATATTTTTTTATTTATTTATAAAAGCCAAACCCAAAGCAAATAAAAATATTTAATTAACACAAATTGCAACCTCCCCCTCCAAACATCCCTTTCATTGATAGATTAAAGATTTTGTACATGAGTTGCAACTCAATTGCAAATCCAGAACCCCATAATTGTTCCAAAAACCCAAAACCAAGGTCCATATCACAACTAAAATAAAATAAGTATGATGAAGACAAATAAACCAAATCAAATGCATATTATTTAACTAATACACTATTCAACTAATCACATAAAATACATATAATACTTATTTAGTGGAGAAGGCCCATTGACAATCCAATTCTTAATTTGTTTATCATTCAATCAAACATATCCAATAACCAGAAAATCAGAGAGTAAACAGCAATGGACATGGTTCAAGACACTCTTGACTATTATGTACCATACAATTCAAACATTCTTAATAGTTTCAGGTGTGCTCCCTCTCAGAATTTTTTTATTTATTAAATTTGCATTCTTTGGAATGTACTAAGAAAAAGGCAAAAATAACATGCCAATGTCTAAGATCATTAGAACTCATGGAACACCACATTTATTCATTATATACAAATTGCATAAAAAGCTTGGGAGAAAACTATAAATACATATAAAAATAAGATAAAAATGCAACCTGATTACAATTTTGCTGGAGAGAACTATAAATTTGCTTAACAAAAGATGAGATAAAGCACAGTACTTGTTTCTTTCAATTTAAATGGCAACATATAATCAACTCCTCGAACTCCAAATACTCTCACAAGAAAATTAATGATTGTAGATAATAGAAATCTCACATAGCAAAGATAATACGAGGTTTCTCTTTTTTGCAGCTTTCTGAAGCACGAAACCTTAAGCCTAATTAAAAAAAGATTATCTCACATTCTTGAATTATCTTGTGGAGTGAATCAACACCTATTGTTTTCCCTCGAATCACCCCATGTTTTTAGTAAGATAAATCATCTAAGATACCAACAACAACTCTAAGTCCTTGTTCTAAGGTTAGCAATTAGATATTGAAAACACATGGGAAACATAAAATGCAACAACCCAGCACAAATTCTTAGCAAACAAGTTTGCCCATTTTGCAGACTAAACAAATGGTAGCAAAATTCAAAAACACTTTGCTCACCTATCATCATAAATTCAACCAAGGTTTACCCCAACTACTCCTGGTCTAAAACTAAGAACAACTTATCCAATTTCTAACAAAAGTTTCTGCAGATCTCAAAGAAATAACGAATTGTTGAGTTTCATACCTTGAGCACCTCCAAGTTGCTGTAGCGCATTGACAAAATGGCGATGCATATCTGGTGACTAGCATCGCCTTTGCTTCCTAGTAGTCTACTGCTGTCCAATCTTAAAATTTGACTGAATATTAGTTGCGGAAGAGGTTCCTGATTTGCTATAGCTAGATTTCAGGCTAAAACCAACAGGATTAATCTCCTCCCTTGAACTCTTGATTTGAGCCGCACAAAGTGAACGCCCTAGAACTGGCAATTCATCCATCCTCTTTTGCTAGCATCATCACCAAAAAATTAGCACACCTCTTAAAAGGAACAAATGTCTTTCCCACTATCCTATTTTTACCACTTTCAAATAAATTATCCATCACTAGCCAACTTATTTCTTCTTCCGTTCTCTATTCACCAAACCAAAAACACAAGAAAACCATAAATACACACCCAACCAAGCTTACCATTGGCGAAACATGCTTGCAAAATAACAAACATTTATCATTTCTGTTATACCTTTCTGTTATCTAGTTCTGAGGTCAATTTATTGTTGCTTGATTCAAATCATTTTATCTATGCAACTAGTGTCTTTTTCTTTAGTAGCATAATCAATGTCATTTGTATAGCTTTTCTTTAATGGTATGAATTCTTCCAACATTGGTTCCACATTTGATTTCTTACATTGAGTTAATTCCTCTTTCATTGTTATTATAGTTGTAATAAAATCGGTCACAACCTAATTTATCAGTAAATAAAGTTAATTAAAAAACAAACACATTAATAGAAATTAACTAAAACCAATCAAAACAAGAAGGAAAAATGAGACCATCTGAAAACTTATTTCTGTTTAAGAAAACAATGGAATAATTTAGAGGAGCACAAATTGATATTGTATCCCACAAAAGTAGTCAAAATTTCCTGTCAAGAAATGATCAATTCAGAATGCCAAACTCACTGAAAACAATGGAATAATTTAGAGAAGCACAAGTAGTAATTGTATCCAACAATAGCAGTCAAAATTTTATATTCAAAAGTGATCTATTCAATTTTTCCATCGCAAATATTCAATTTTGCAATGGATTTTATGTCCATCGCAAAATTTTTATTTGTTTTAAAATAAATTTCCATTGCAATTTCTTTAAAAAAATTTTTTTTTAAAAAAAGTATGCATCTTATACCAAATAGTAACTATAATCAACTGAAAATTTATGCATTGTCATTCTAAATTGCAATACCCAAATAAAATAATTCAAATCAAATAAATATATTGAACTCAACAATTACAACAAACTCTTGAAAAAAATAATAAACCAAGTCCTAACTAAAATATAAATTTACAAAATAATGCCAAAAAAATTATCTTACTCAGTAAAAAGACTTATACTAAATTTCAATGGCTTGGATATCAAAGTTTGCAATATCATAACAAAAACAAAATTAGAATAATGAAAAACAAAAACATAAACTAAGAGATACATAAAAAAAATTCAAAATACTTACAGAAATATTGTAACGCCCCCACTCGGGATAGCACCTAAGTTAAGACGCCACTCAGTTCAATCTTAAATTGAACCCATAAATACAAGTGAATAGGCCCATATCAAACTTATCAAAAATAGCAGCGGATTCCAATTTAAGCAAACCTTCACAAAACATTAAATTCAAGCCTTAGACAATCCCATAACATACAAAATATGTACTAAATATATATCATCAGTGGTTCCACAATATTCAAAGTACCATATACACACCACAAAATCTCAAATTCAACTTATCAGAAGCATCAAAATTTCAAACTTAACAAACTCAACAACCATTAAGTGCGTGCCAAAATTCACTTTACATCTAACAAAACATTTACATGCCTTAAGTCATCAACGTCAATATGACATGTCACAACGTCTCAAGTCCAGGCTTAGCATTAAGATGATTCCATATATACATTCAAGCACCTGATCTATCACAAAATATGTTCATGTCCAGTCCTAGAGTCCAAGTTCTTCACTTAATCCCTGTCTGAGAGAATCAAGATAAAATGGAAGGGTAAGTGCAACGGACTTAGTGAAGGATAATTGTAATCATAAGAAAAGGTGATCTATCGAGGGAAAATCGACTCAACAAATCATAAATCAACAGTCAAGCTAAAACATATTAGGATACATCAAGCAGTTTGAAAACAATCAAAAAATTAAGAAACAATCAAACGATCAGGAATCAACCAGGTAAAACATATCAGATCAACTGATGCAATTCAACAGGTCGTAACAGATACTAGTCATAACAGCCTGGTACAAAGCTAAACTTAACCTTATACTAATCGAACTAAACTTATCCAAGCATGACAGCTTGGTACTTAACTTACCCAAGTGTGACAACCTGGTACAAAACTTATCCAAGCATGACAACCTAGTAAAAACTTACCCAAGCATGCCAACTTGGAACATAACTTACCCAGGCATAAGGGCTTGGTACATAACATATTGTTTGCAAAACGAACCAATAACATACCAATCAAACTCATATAGATTAATAAGACCAATCATATGGTGAACAGTATGAATCAAACGGATTAATACCAACAGAAAATGAGAGTTCTGAGTGTCAGAACAGACATCCTAAGATCGTATAAAAAACAAGTCAAGCGAGCAAACTAATCAGTTAACATATAACAAGCAAAACTGTGAACAAATTATAGATTTCAATAAAGAAGAGCAGGTACAGAACACAATCATATTGAACCCTCACAAGGTCAATCCACAAGAACATATAGGTATAAACAATGCCAGGTTGGCAGACCCTCACCTCCGTAGTCTTAGAAATCTACAATCACCGACTACTGGTTTGTGGGACCCACTTCTTTGTAACCTAACCAAGAGAATAGATCCACGATCAAAATCCTTATTTGAGCTTAATAACTATAATCTTACTATGAGCAGTCTAAAAGCAATAGCTATTTGCTAAATATGGTAGTTTTACGGTTTTCTCTATCAAATAACTCAATTAATCCCAAATTTATCATAAAATGTTACAAATTCAAGTTCACTAAGCTTATAGGGCACATGGATGTTCCAAGTCTTGATTCCATATCATCTTAAATAACCCGATTATTATAACTTAGGTTCCAAATCCATAAAATCCACAAGTTAGAGTTTACATCCTTCAATTAACTTAATCACCCAAAAATCACCTTTTAATTCGAATCTGAGTCCACTAAACTATACTATAATCCATGCATGGGAAGTATCTACACCAAATCATATGTTAAATCCCTGTTCTTGGAAATATGCAAGATTTATAAAATAATGGTACAACATATGTGTATATATATACATATATATATATATAAATCCCCAATCCATCTCTTTACCCAAGATCTAACTATAGAAGCACCGGAATCACAAATTGAATATATCATCATGATCCTCGCGATGAGCTGAAGATTTTGTCCCAGCTCCCGCCACATCGCCACCGCCACCAGAGATGAGCAACACCACTACCAATTAAAGCCTCGTAGCTCTAGAAATCCAGTGCCCACTTCAATTTTAAGTTTCGCAGTCAGGAAGGCCTCCAATTGATCGAAAAATGTCGCTAATTTTCTCAATGCCGTCACGATTCGACTTCGCCAGTCATCATTCACACAATTGAACCCACCAACTTTGTCACCGAGTTGAGCCCATCAAGAAACACCCTTGGTCTACTCCAAAAATCGCCAAAAAGTAGGAACCCACCAACTCCGCCATAAGCTCTCGTCGGACCTCAATTTTCGGCCATTTCTCTAGTCAAATGGGTTATTCTTGGCGTCAGCATGCTTTCCATGAGGAGAGGAAGAGAATGGCTGGATAAGTTTGGAGCTTTGGCCGTCGGAGGAGGAAGTTCACCAGAAAGGGGTTCACAGTGGTTTTGAGGGAGAAGAAAGGAAGAATGGGGGGTGAAATTGAAAATTATTATATTTATAGGGAAGTTTTCTGGAATTCTAAATTAACCGCTAAAACTTTTTGTCCAACTTACGATTGAGTCCTTCGAAGTTTGTTGATTCTTCAATTGAGGCCCACAAATGTTGAGTGCCTAAAATTGACCCGTTGACCCAAACTATTAGCCATGCAACCCCAAAACTTTCAAAATGTGATCAATCAAATCTTTCTTATTTGCACTTTGACCCCAAAACTTCTAAAATTTTTGCAAATGAGTCCTTTTGTTAATTTTTTAAGCCCTAAAATCCAATCAACCAATTTCTTAATTTCTAAATCCTTATTTTTCAAAAATACCAAATTTCAGAGGTGTTAGAAATATATATTGTTGAAATCTAATTAAGAAAAAGCATAAGATATGCAACATTTACCTCAAAATGCTCCAAAAAACTCGACGCCCAAAAAAAATATTCACCATTGTCGAGATATTCTATGTCATTAAGCACATGTTAAAATATCAGCATTTCACTTTAAATGAATTATAAAATTCAACACAAATCAAAATTTTAAGTATTTGGTCACATTATTGCATACAATTACACATATTGAATAAAAAAATTGGATATTATGTTCCTAACTACAACAAAACAACATATATCATAATTTACAAAGTGATTATCAATCTAAAATTTCTTACAAGTCACATTTTTATCTATAAATCATAATTTCATAAACTAAATTAAAATTTATAAACTTAATATAATTCAACATATACTAACATAAAGTTTAACTCAATAAAAATTCTAATAGAATTTTTAATTCACATAAAAACATAAATCTAACATAATATAACTGTATTAAATACATAAATCAAATTTAAACTAACATAATTTAATCTAATAAATAAATTAAATTTAAACTAACATAATGAATCATAATTTAAACTAACATGTTTTAATTAATGATATTCGTAAACACATAATGTCACAAAATAATAATCCTCCTTATACTCATCATCATCGTACAAGCAATTAAAAACCAATCAGCAACAAATGAGAAGACTCCATTTCTTCTCACAACATCCCATCCTCCTTCCTAATTCCACCAACTCTAAACACTTCTGATGTATCCACCACATTTGAGATAGCCTACATTGTTAGGCACTTGTTACAAGTGCATATATTTATTCATAAATCATAATCCTATAAACTAGATTAAAACTTATAAATTTAATGTAATTCAATATAAACTAACATAAAGTTTAACTCAATCAAAATTCTAATAAAATTTTTAATTCACATAAAAACATAACTATAACAAAATATTACAACATTTAACATGAATATAAAATTTAACTCAAATTTTAACTAATACATAAATCATTATTTGTGTTAAGTCAAAATATATTACAAATAAATAATTAATTATTTGAGTTTAACAAATACATAAATCATATGTGTTAACTAAAAACATGAATCAAATGTTAACTAATACATAAATCAAATTTTAACTAAATAAATCATAATTAAAAAAATTACCTTAATTAGAGAGGATAATGCAAAGTATAAGCTCTCCAAAACTGAAGCAATAAATAAACAAAAACATTAGATGACTTGAAGCAAAATGGCTTCAAGTTTGTGGGTGGGGAGTTAGGGTTTCAAAATGGGTTTTAAGCAAAAATTTTATTTTCTTTTTTCTTTCTTTAGATTTGCGACTAAAAAATCCGTCGCAAAACTTGAAATTTGAGATGGATTTTTTTTCATTGCAAACCTTGAAATTTGCGATGGAAAAAATCCATCACAAAATTTTTTGAAAAGCAAAAAAAATTAATTTTTTTCTTTTTTTTCCCCAGATTTGCGATGGATTTTACCATTGCAAAAGCAAAATTGAAATTTTGTGAAATTTTAGAAAAATTTGTGATGGATTTTTGTGTGTCGCAAAATTTTAATTTTGCGATGAAAAAATCTATCACAAATTTGAAAAAAAAAAGGAAAAAAAATTAATTTTTTTGGTTTTCAAATATTTTGCGATGGATTTTTATCCATCGCAAATTTTTTTATTCTTTTTTTATTTTTGCAATGAATTTTCAATCACAAAATCCATCGCAATTTGTGATGGATTTTGTAACGACCCCGAAATTTTATATATTTGTTAAATTATAATTATTTAATTTATCAGTTAATTTTAATTATTCGATTTGAATTTTGAATTATTTAATCGTGATAAAAATTATATCAGATTCAATTGATAGTTTACAAGATTTTGAGATCGAAAATGCATTTTATTTATTTTGGGAACTAAATTGAGAGATTTTAAATTATTATAAAAAAAAAAATGAAATGAAATGATGAGGAAGCAACCGGCCATGCTTGCTCCATGCTTCCCATCAAGTCAAAATTAAATGCTATTTTGACTTTCATTTCTTCTCTTCCTTTTTCTTCTTTCTTCTTCATTTTTCTCCTCATTTTCTTCTTCTTTCCTCCCTCACAACCGAGACCACCACCATCACTACCACCACCACCGGAGAGTTTTCCTTCAACCAACCACCACCCCAACTCATTTCCCACACCACCGAGACCTCATCTCCACCATCAACGGCGGCGGACAGCTCACCGGAAGCTCACAGCGGAGAGAGACCGAAAACTTGGAGCAAGTGGGTCTCTCAATTTCGGGCGTCAAACTGAGCAAAAGAGGAGTGTTTTAGCTAGACCTCAACGAGGAGATCACCGTGGTACAGTTGCATGGCGGAGATACGCAGCGGAGACGGCAAAAACAGGCGGCGAAGCTATTGATCGTGACCACTTCGGGCTGCGTTTTGACGGGGTTTCCGGTGTCCAAATAAAAAACCCAGGGTACCATTGGAAAGCTCTCGGCGAGAGGATTCTATAGGTGGTGCTATCTCAATTTTCCGGCTGCGGAGACCGGCGGCCGGCGGTGGCAGAGAGGCAGTTTCACCTTCTCGACGCAACGAGTGCACCTGTGTCATCGGTTGGTAGTTTCGGTACTCCGATAGCCAATTTTGATTTATTTGGGTGTCTTATATGTATATGTATATATATATACATGCATATGAATATGCATCTTTAATATTGTATCTTGTTAAGATTAATATTTGAGGATTGATATGCCACATATGTATATAGTAGTGAACCCTCCCATGCTTTGGATATGGATGTAAATGGTGGATTTGGACATTATGAAAAGTGACCATAATGGGAAATTATGAAAATTGACAAGAACTTGCACTTGGAATTTTGGACTTAGGACTAGATTTGGTTAATGTTAGAATTTTTGGGACTTTATATAATTGTTAGATTAAGCATGAAATATTATGTAGTTGGAGGTTGAATTGAGTTATATAAGATTTTGTAAGATTTAATTAGTGACATTTTGTGGGTTTGAGCTAATTATAGATTATTATAAAATAGGAATTTAAGATTTTAGATCTTAAATTGTTAATAATTGATAAGATTAAGTTAGTTTGATTGATTTATATAAATTTGGACTTAAATAAGATTTATTTGGTAATTTTGGAAAATATTAAGTTTCGATAACGAATAAGGTTAGTAGAATCGATCGAACTTTAAATATGAATTATTTTGTGAATTAGGTGACGGAGATTTGACTGGTAACGGGCAGTAGCTATAAATCAGACTGACTGGGTATAAGGTGAGGATCTATCCCTCTTGGTAATTCTTATACCTATGAGGTTCTGCCAATTTAGCACCCTATTGAGCTATCTGTTATTGAAATTAATCCCTGTGTAGGTTTACTGTTTCTGTACAATACTTAGAACCGTGTTTGATTTTCTTATTGTTATTTGATTCTGTTCCGAATACCCCTGTGAGGGTTATATCTGTTATGTATCTGTTTCTGTCTGTTCTGGTGCCCAGAATTTTATTTGTTATCTGTTCTGCTCTGATTTGTATCTGTTGCCTTGTCGGCATTTCTGTTATCTGATCTGTATTTGGCCATGCTGGCATATCTGTATCTGTTACAGCCTGATGGGCATTGCTTATGTCTGCTTTGATTTGATATGTCTGAAACCGGCAATGTGCTAGGGACTTCCCCTGGGCATCTGCATAAGCGGTTAATTCTGTTATTTGTACGGTGATTATGAGGCCAAGGGCCAATCCGGGCGACCTGTTTGGTTATGTGAGGCATGCAAGGGACTTCCCCTTGGTGTCAACGACACGCTAGGGACTTCCCCTGGGTGTCGGCGGTACGCTAGGGACTTCCCTTGGGTATCGATGGTGCGCTAGGGACTTCCCCTGGGCATCGGCAGTGCGCTATACAACATCATATGGGCATCTATCATATACCAAGCTGTTACGCTTATGTGATATGTTTGTCTGGTATAAGGTGAATCAGCAATGCATGTCTTGGACTATCCTTTGAATACATATGCTTTGGGTTTGATCTGTCTGATTGTTTTTGTTTGTCTGACATCTGATCTTGGAGCAATAAGGCAGGAGAGTTTCCTGTTTGCTTATCGAAATTATCTGTTTCTGTATTTGTTTAATCTGTTCGTTTATATTATGATTTGTCGAGTCGAATCATCCTCGATAAATCCCTTCTGTATTCCTCACTAAGTCTTTGGACTTACCTCCCTGTATTTTATGATATCAAGCAGGGAAGAGATGGTGCGAGATTAAATTGGGAAGAAATGTATTCAATTTTCTTTTGAAGATTGTACAGAATATAAGTTATGACGTATTGTATTCGGGATGAAAACTTAGAGATGTTGTGATATGTATGATTGTAATTATAAGGTTTTAATGTATTATGCAGTAAGATATTAATATTATGAAGTTTAGTAGGTGTTTATTTTGAAAATTTTGGTTTAGAACTGATTGATGAGATTGAATGTCACTTTAGAATATGTCTGAAATAAACTTATGGGCCTTTTGTTAGATTGCGACTCTGATATTTAAGATTGAATCTGTGTAGTGCCTTGACTGAGGTGTCATCCTGAGGAGGGGTGCTACAGATTTTTTCCATAAAAAAAAAAAAAAACAATTTTTTTAGTATTGATATAATTCATGCAAACATATTTTTATTTCTACACGAGAACCAATTAATATTTCTTTTTTCAATTTGAAAATGTTGGAAACTAAAAATATATGGCTTAAAACAATATAGCCAATAAAAGGGCAACTTTCTAGTTTCCACATGAAGTTTCTTAAGATTGAATGATTCTTGGGGAATTTAAAGCGTCTACAGTAACAATGGTAATTAAACATATACGAGGCCTGTATTTTTGCTTTTTGTAATCACAGAATAGAACTTAGAAAAAATTGAGAAGTGATTGTAATTAAAATAATTTATAAAGATTCAGTCAATTACAAAGTCCTGTCTACTTATAAAACAAATGAAATACGTTAAAAATGGAAAAAGTTTTAATGTTTTTACTATAAATATTGTGTCATTTATTATACCATAGCAAGAATTATTCGACATTTACATATGATTTGGCTAAGGCCATTTGCTTTCATAATAAAACCTAAGTGACACAATCTTGCAAGTTGCTACATATGCAGTGGCAGACTGGAGAGATTTTTCAGGCAACATTATGCAGCCGACAAAGCAATGGGGCTCCTTACTTTGTGAATGCCATCACTCCAAGTATACGATCCGAATGCAAATACTCCTCTCCTAGCATTACTTTGAGGTTGAACTCTTATAGTGAAGCTCTGCTTTTGTCCTATTGCACTGAAAGACAATCTTGTTGGTGAGACTTGAACTGAGTAACCTGGAGGCGGATTAACTGTTACTGTGTATGATGAACTTCCGTTGCCTACATTTGTGACGGTTCTGTTGACCATCGCAGTTCCTGTCAGGTTATCAATTGCAAGTGATGGATAGTTTAGGTTACTCGGTGGAGGTGGATTTTCGGGACAGGTGAAAGATGTATCAAGTGAATAACCACTGCTTCCGCAGAGGAAGAGAAGATAATCAGTGTAAGAAGCATCGTAAACAAGTCCAGGGTCTGCAGCTTTTGATGGCTGAACATGACCTGCTCCATATTCAAATGGAGTTGCAGGGTTTCCAACTGAGTCGGTAATTGGGTTGCCTAAGTTGTTGGTCTGCTTTGCTGCACGGAAAGAGGAAGAATTAATATTAGAATTTATCAAAATTTTCATTATATTAATACTCAAAGTACCTAGATATAATTAATTAATATATACCAGTGGTGGTCATAGCAGATCTTAGAGCAGCACTGCTCCAAGTAGGATGTATGGCCTTGAGAAGTGCGGCTATTGCTGAAACATGAGGGCAAGACATAGATGTTCCGGACAGAAGCATGTACTTAACAGGTTGAAATGCCTCACTCCATGCCGCCAGTATATTGAATCCCGGAGCGGTAATATCAGGCTGCAAATTATGTAATCCGGCAAAGTAATAATTATGCATTTATTTAATGTAGTGCACAAAAATACTGAATCTGTATTTGTTTTTAAGTTAACGCCAAAGCTATATATGACCTTTAGAATATTGGGTTCGACGTAATTGGGGCCTGTGGAGGTGAAAGGAGCCATGAATGGAGCAGGCGTGGTGCCTAATAAAGTTGTTGCTGGATTCAAGGTAGCGGTGGGTGCTCCATTAGATTGAATGTAATTGTAAATCCTGTTTGTTTCATTATCAAGGACAACAGTTGCTGGAATCAAATAAGGCCTTTCCTCTACTCCGATTCCATTATACACGTTCCCAAGTATGGCTGCTGCGCCACCTGCTTTCTGCACTTCTAATGTCTCGTAAATAGCTCCCCTCCGGCACAGAACTGCTTTTCCTCTCACAAGCGACGATGAAAGAGCACCACTACTGCAATTGCTGAACGAGATTCATCGAAAGATGATACGAAATTAAATTTGTAGTATGTATTATATGAAAAAATAACAGTTAATTATTATGTCTGATCAAAGATAAGAATAGAGCGAGGACGAACCCGCCATTAACAAGAGGATATGTCCTCCTCTGAAATGGAGTAGTTGACTGTCCCTGCAAGGCGTATAATTTATAATCACCCAAAAAGAATTAATTTTTGTGTTATATGAGCAAGCTGAATTCAATGTACATGGACTTTAGTAAGCTAATCAATAATACATACTTCTATTCTCAAGCCATTTCCAAACACGACTGGGGATGGAAAGCCTCTGTCTATGCTGCTCGCTCCGACAGTGATGATCCACGGGGCGACATTGGTCACTGTTGATGGAGTAGGACCAGAGTTTCCAGCACTGCAAGATACCACGATGTTTTGTTTAACCGCGTGCAATGCTCCAATGGCAGTGCCATCTTGAGCGTATGGTCTGCCAGTGTTCGACCCAATCGATTCGCTAATCACATGAACTCCATCTTTGATAGCATCATCAAAAGCGGCCATTATGTCGGCGTCCAAGCAGGTGCTCTCTTCCCCCACGGACGGTGGCAGTTGCCAGCAGACTTTGTATATGGCCAGACGCACGAGTGGTGTGCCGCCTGTAGCGGTGCCTCTGCCATAGCCACCGAATGCGGCAGCATTGGGAACTCTTCGGCCCCCAACGGTTGATGATGTGTGACTACCGTGGCCATTGATATCTCTCGGAGATCGGTAGTCCAGCCCTTGTTGGGGCTGTCCGTAACGCCTCTCGTAATCCTTCAAGTAGTAGCGAGCCCCGATCAGTTTCCTGCCAAATTACCAAATCAACTTTTTGTTATTTTCTTCTTTTCTGATCTTATAATGATGTCTATAAAGTTCTGATGCTATTAATTAGTTATATATTTGGGTAGCATAAATTAATCATTGAGCCTGTAATTAAAGAAACATTATTAAAAATGTAACGGTGATGTAAAAATATTTGATTACCTATTACAATTAGAAGAGTTAAAAGCTTCACCACTTTGGCAAATTCCCCGCCATGATGTCGGAATAGGTTCCATCCCAACATCATTGAAACTTTCAGACTCCGGCCATACACCTAATGAAAGAATAAGGATTATATATAAATTAATATTCTACTATAATCTATCATAGGTCTAATGGAAGATTTTGCATAATATTCATTAATAAATTTCTTAATATGTTATGAATCAATTCAAATGATCTTCATTCTAATTAATATTATTAAAATAAATGAACACCAAATATATAAAATAACTTTTGAAAATAAAAAATATTTGAATGCACAACACATGCATTTAATTTGAATTTTTAAAATAAATTATCAATCCAAAGTACATATACCTTGGACCATTATTGTGGTGTGTGTGTGTGTGTGTATCGGACAAATAAACACTATTACCAGTGTCTAATAACCCCACAATAATATCATTCCCGTAGTTAGCTCTGCGCAATAGTGCTTCTAAATTGGCTTGTGCGGGATCCCAATTAGCTTCAAGTAAACTAATGAAATCCCATGATCTAGTTGTATGGAGTTCTCTGGATTGACTTTCGAATACTGATGTCACCCCATCCATCTCTGCATGTCCAAATATTAAGACCAACCTCATCAACTTAATAAACTTATAGCTATTTATAGCAAATATCATATTGATTTCATTATGAATCCATGCATGCATATAGTACACGTGATATTTTCATTAAGATACCTGAAATTGCGGTGGCTTCTTCAGGGGTAAGTAAGGCAGAGAAGCCATTAATAATGTTCTTGTAGCTGTAAATAATGCTAGCCTTAGCTTCCTCTTTCGAACCCTTCACAGAGCGCACATAAGAGTGATGGGCGTCTTCGACTTGTTGGGAAGTTTTCTGACCACTATGCTCGCCAAGATACACTATGTAGACCTGGAGATAATTATAATTAATGAACATTAAGACTTTGCAACACAAAAACTTACATTTAAATGAAAATAGTATATATATATATATACATATAAGTTCATGATCAGAAGTAAAACCTGGTGTTTGGTAGATGAATAAGCTAAAACGACATTGATTAGAACTAGGACTAGAAGAAAGAAACCAACGGATGGGCGATTATTCATCCTTCTTGAATTGCAATTGACAGACTGTTTTTGCTTCTTGTGATTACTTCCTGCTTGTTTGTTATGATTTATATAGAAGTAGAGGTAGCTACTGAAGGATCTCTCCCAAAGGGTCCTATACCCATAATTCTAACTTATCATTATGTATCCATTTTTTAGTCATTTATATCCATTTGATTTGATCTTCACCTTCGAACCATTATGAAGTAAAGAACCATGGTTATTTCATGATTCTTATAAAGAATCATATTCTTTTAAAATTAAATTATGAAAAATAAAATAAAATAAAAACCATTACCCGTCTAATACTCAATGACCAAATTAACCATATTAATTTTAAAAAATTAAAAATCCTCTTTTCCTAATATTAAACCCTGATTCAATTAGAAGAAAATAAAAGAAAATAAACCCTAAAAGACAAATTCAATTAGAAAAAATCAGGGAAAACTCATTGTAGGATGGCACCAATATGTAGAAAACTAATTCCCGGCCCGTTCATTTACAAATATGAATAATTTGTTGTGTTGCTTTGCTCCCAGGGAAAAGGAGTCCCACTTGTAGCCATCTTTAACTAGTTAATTGGGCTAAAATTGCCCATGAAAATCTCATATGTTGTCAAAAATATGTCTTTTATGAATATTATTAGAAGGATTGCCTATTCTGAAGGTCGAATTCGATATAACTTTTATTTTATAACAATCACAATAAATTATTAAATATTTCCATTTTGTTAAGAGAATATCTATTTTTCCATTGAAACAAAAGTTTTCTCAATAGAATCATTGGCATCGTTTGTAAAAACAATGGCCATAGGCCTCTTCATAAGCCACTGAATAAAGTATTTTAGTGAAACAATATTTCGACAAGACTGAACATTTATGTCAAACGACAGATCAAATTATCTTTATCTGAATATATATGTTCGGAAATACTGAAAATTTAGTTGGACCTAACAAAATTAATCATAAGTGTAATTTATATTTGTTCACTCTTTGTAAAGTGTAAATCAATAATATAATAGATGTATACACTATTGCCTTATAAATAAATTCTACTAAACCTATAATAAATTCGAATTCCATTTAATGCAAGTAATTTTTTTTATTTCAATTAAAAGGAAAAAAAGTTGAAGATATGGCTTGTAATCTCAAAGAACAGAAGAAGATGAAAATAAATATTAAAAAAATAAAATAAAAAGGCGAGTCCTATGGGATCCTCTGCTTTTTTTTGATTAATTGATCAGTCAATTCCATGGCAATTGTTCCACAATTTAAGTAGTTTTCAGAGTTTAAATTTGTTCTTGTCCCTAATGGAAATGTCAATATATAATGTGAAAGGGAAAGAGATTTTCATTTGCATTTCATACAATCACAACCACATAAGCTTTCTTGTGGTTTTTAATCAACCAAAATTAGGACAAAAGATCATGTCATTTATTTACCAATGCATGTGCCAGTAATATCACATCCTTATCACTATGAGATTCACCAAGGGTTGTCCTTAATTAGTTTTGCATCACACATTATTGTTATTTCCACATTTTGAAAATTACATATATAGGATAGACAACTTTAAATGAAATGAGAATATCTCACCAGCATATGCAGAAACTTGCTATCTCTTGTACACACACAATGGATGGCATGTATTTAAAATATGTAGGTCCACCTCCTCCTAGCTAGTTCACATTGTGTCCAATATACATTGCCTTGATCCAATCAAAAGACTAACAAAAGTTTAAGGTAGTTAACAAAGGAATAATCCCATGATTATCTTCATAATTATGAAGTCGCTTGATTTTGTAGAAGTTATCAAATAATTTATTCTTTTGCCTTTTTGTGTGTGTACGTGCGTGTGTGTATTCTAATTCACTTTATAATGACCATATTGATGACCACATGCATATCTAACCCGACATCATTTGAGTGGCATGTCAAGTGGCCACCTCGACAGTATTTATTTATCAAATTGGATCATTAATCTCCCTTTCTTCCATACCCTCTAATTGTGAAAAGATTATCTCTTTTTCATGTACATTTATTATGATAAGTAAGAAATTTATACTAAAATTAAATCATCCTCAAATGTCATTCACATCTTCATCTTGTCAATCTCGATCACAAATAGTGATATATTTGCATTTTCATCTTGTCAATTTCGATCATAGATGGTGACATATACATTTGAAACCTAGTCAGAATATAAATAAATAAATTTCAAATTTTGTGTGTGAAATTTTTAATAAATACGTATAAAACACAAACTTTATTGAGTTCATTCAAATAGAATACATTCTATACACTCAAATTTTAGATTTAGAAATATTTTGTCTCAATGGAAAAATAGATATTCTCTTAACAAAACAAAAACATTTATTAATTTTAATTACTTTGATTCTTATAAAATAAAAGTCATAGCGAACTCAGCCCTCAGAATAAGCAGTCCTCCTAATAATATTCATAAATGACATATTTTGACATTATATGAGATTTTCATGGGCCTTTTTAGCCCAGGTGACTAGTTAAAGATGTCCAAAATTGAGACTCATGTTCTCTGGGAACAAAGCAACACGGCAAATTATTCATATTTGTAAATGAATGGAGAATTAGTTTTCTACATATCCGTGCCTTCCTACAATGAGTTTTCCATTATTTTCTTCTCATTGAATTGGTCTCTTAGGATTTATTTTCTCTAATTTTTTTATGATTGAATTAGAGTTTAATATTCGGAAAAAAGGATTTTTAGTTTCTTAAAATTAATAAGGTTAATTTGGTCATTGAGTATTAGAAGGATAATGATTTTTATTTTATTTTTCGTAATTTAATTTTAAAAGAAGATAATTCTTTATAAGAATCATGACAAAACCATAGTTTTTTACTTCATAATGATTCGAATATGAGAATCAAACAAACTGATATGAACGGGTAAAAAAGGGTACATGATGATAAGTCAGAATCATAAGTATAGGACACTAAAAAACTCCTACTTACTTTTATCCATAATTTATTTATAAGCTTCTTATCTATAATTTATGGTACAACTTAACCCACCGAAGATTAAAAATTAATGGGAGAAATTGTTAGTTGAAATTGCCAGTTTAATTTGTACATTGATAGGTGCGTTTAAGAGTGTAGCGATTATTAATGACTATGTACGTGTGTGAACGAACCAATTGAAAATCAATGTACGTACCATATAAATCTAATGTGTGCATGCACGTTCTTGTGGATGTAATTTGTGGAAATCGTGTTTATTTTTTTTTAATATTATCGATTTTACTATGGTATGTGCAAATTAATGTGAAGTTAGGATTAGAAAAAATCATGGTGTCTCCGTCGTGGAAAAGTCGGAGTCTTATGCGAGCCAACGGATGCAACTTATTTTCCAACTTATATGGAGTTACAGTTTGGCCCTCCATCATAAATTAAAAGAAGAATTTTAACTGATTGTTTACATAAAATGATTGTTCTTTAATAGGGATGGGAATAGACCAAACTATTCGTTAGTGGCCTACGATCTAACCTATTTATGGCCTACCTAGGCTTAGCTCATTTAATAAAAATGTCAGGTCAAGACTTAAAAAGTAGTATTTTTAACTAAATAGACTAGGCTTAAACTCTTTTAAAAGCTTGCAAAGCCTAACAAATCGGCATGTTTATCCTTCTTCATATAAAAAAATATTATTAATAATATAATATTAAATAATTAAGCCAAATTTTTCAATAACAAAATATGTTAAGTAACAATAATTTTTATTTTATAACAATAATTATAATATTAATTTAATGCTTACAACAAATTAATTGTATCTAAGTTATCATTACCATCACATACACACATTGACTAATACGGTAACAACATAAATATTGTTTCAAATCAATTATCAATTTGTTGTCACTTAATATTATTAATATAAATTTATCATTAATTGACAATAGTAATAAAACATAATTATCTTATTACTAATTTTTAATAGTGAAGACTTCTATAAAACTTTTGACTCTACTAAATTTGTAAAAATTGTTATTTATATCAAAAATAGAATTGTTTTATATTTTAATATTTCTACATAATATTTTGTCATCATCATCATCATCATCATCATTATTATTATTATTATTATTATTATTATTATTATTATTATTATTATTATTGAAGTGTTAATCTTAGTAATGCATTCAAGGAATCATTCAACCTTATTTAAAAAATTTATAAATTTTTTGTTGAAATGATATGATTTTATACTTAGATTTGAGCTTTCGTAATTGTGTATCTGTTATTTATAATTTTGACTATTGCATAGTTACAACTTACAAGTTTGATCATATTAAAATTTTAGATTTATTTAATTGAAGTTTTAGGAAAAAAATAAGCTTTAGATAGGCTTTCAGGCCAGGCTAAGGTTTTAAAAATATTAAAAAAAGCTGGAGTTAAAAAAAGGCCTATTATAGATAATAGGCTAGGCTAAAGCTTGTCATTTGTATAAGATGTCTGGTCTATTTAAATCAAAGCCTAACATATCTCCATCCCTATTCTTTAACTAAGCAAATTACCTTGATTTTCATATGCCATTCCCAAGAACAGCTGGCAAAACAAATTCCCTACCCACGCTACTTGCCCCACCTATAATAATTCATAGAGCTGGATTGGAATAAATAATGAAATAGAAGATTTAAAGTATAAGTAGGGGTGGTAATTGAACTTGTTACCCACTGGTATCCACCTACTCTGACCCGACGAGTATAGGGATTTTAGTTGTTGATCGGGTATGGAGAATATCTGCTTTCCTCAAGAGGAGGCGGAGACGAGTATGGTATAAATCTCTCCCCACTCAAACTTGCCCAAATAGATACCCAATCGAGGATTGGAGATTGAGCATGGAGAATCTCTGCCTCTACCTCCGCCTCCTCTTTCATAATTCATAAATATGTGTGTGTATATATATTTTACATTAATTTAATTAATTTTACAATTTGATATATATTTTTATAATAAATTTTATTTGTATTTTTTTTTTCTAGAAGAATTTTGATACTTATTGTGTGTGATTCCAAACAATTTATCTACATTTCTCCGGCCCTTTCCTAATCAGGGCTAAAATCTCGATAATAAAAAAAATGCCAAAATAAGAATAAGACTTGATATTATTAAAAATGCCCAAAAAACATCATATTCGTAAAGCAAAAGCATAGATGGACTCCTATGAACGTAGAAAATATACCGAATTGGTCGATTCGAATTGAAGAACCAATTACTTAGAGATGTGGAATTACACTGGTGCTCCAATCCCTGATGGGCCTTGGACCACTTAATGGTTTAAATATATTCTGCCGGTTCCTCCGAGGCTGCTTTCTTCATATATACGAGGTTCTTTCAACCACCCATATATATAAAATTTAAAATCATATATACTAATTAAAATAACACAAGTTTAAAGATATAAAATTAATAAATTACATGCATATTTTACTACAATTCAAGAGAATTTTTAAAAATCAAATTGACTCGGTAAAGGGCCATTACTTGCCAAGCTAAAAAAGGAAGAAAGGTGAAAACCTTTCGCACACCACAACAGCTAGCTATTTGCAAAAATGGTGGTTGATTCAAACTTATGCAATTTAATTTAATGATGTGAAGAATTAAAGATCAAAGATAGTAACAAAATGATTGATGTCACTCTCTGTGATTTTAATTATGTGTAATTCGATTAAGCAAATTATAGTTTTGGTGACCTTAGATTGCATTTAATTTGCGCGAATTTGCAATTGTGGACTTCTGAATTAATTATAATTTCTATTTAATTTATTTTAGAAAATAAAATAATAAATAGGGAATGGAGAATATCCGCAAAAGTCCCCACATCTATGGGATGCGGAGATGGGTACAAAGTTATTCTCCCCGTTGGGTATGGAGGCGGGTATGGAAATTAATTTAGGAAATGAAGATGAAGATGGGGATAAATGATCCCCTACTCGATCCTCCCCATTGCCATCCCTAAGTACAAGGCAGTTTTCATGCCATTCCCAAGAACAAAAGGTGAAACAAATTCCCTGTCTACACTACTTGCCCCAACTGTAATAATTCAAAGAATTGAATTAGAATAAAGAATGAAATTAAAATTTTAAATTACAGGACAATTCGAAACAGGACCTGAATTTCCAGCGCTGCGGGCCACCACAATCTTTTTCTTGACGGCGTGAAGCGCTCCAATTGCTACGCCTTCCTGATTAAACGGTGTGGGCTTATCTCTGGTTCCAATCGAAATGCTCAAAACGTTCATCAGCAATGGCGGCGAGAAGCAAATATTGCCAGTCTTCTTTGCCTTGGCTTGGATTGGCCCAACAACTTTGTAAAATGGCCACGGGACTCGGGAGCCAGTGGGGCGTCGCCTAAGGCGGTGCCTTTGGCGAAGCCTCCCAGGGCGGCTGAGATATTATCAACTCTCTGGCCAGCGATCGTCGATGATTAAAATCCCAAAATATAATATCATAAATATGTTATTTATTTCAATATCAGTCTTTAATAAATTTAAATTATTATATAATTAATCTAATTTTAAAATTTTATCAACTAAATTAATGACACAAATAAAACAAAAACGTCGAGTTTATTTACGCAAATGTTATTTGTTCACGTGCTTAACTAATTTGATTGAAATTTATTTTACCGTCTATGATAGTAGTGAATTCTATTTTTCATATTTAAGTAAACTAAAATTTCATATATATATATATATATATGTATATCTGTATAATTTTTTCTATTGGTAATAATCCATCAAATTTTATTTTATTTATTTACTACAGATAAATATTTACATGATTTTTTTCTTGTTGATAATTCTCCACCAATTATTTTTTTAATTATTAAAATAGCATATTGTTTGTTCTCATACTTAAATTTAATAAATCAAATAATGTTATATTGACATAATAAGTACTTCTTATTAATTAAAATTCTCATAAAAAAATTAAGGAAAATATTTTAGAATTGTAACGGATTTGAATATTTTGTTTTCACTAGTAATGTATAATTGTAGTAGGAAGAAAATATACCACCTATAATATGAGTTTTCTCATCCTAAAATAAATGGTTTTCATACTGAACCATGAATATGACTTTCATCCTTCAAAAAGAAGAACTCAATATCCACCTCATTTTCATTCTTGACAATTTCGCGTTGAGCATGTGTAGTTGGATTGGACCATGTGTTTTTCCAACTTTTACATTGATGAGTAAGAGAGTGCGCGGAATGCTCACTAATGTAGTTACACTATATTTAAATGTAATTGATATATGCCTAATAAATATCTGTTACCGTCACAATAAAATTTTACTACTTTAAAATATCTATTATAGGAGATTTCATCTTAATAAGGTCCTAACACGAAAACAGATCCTTTCAATTCATTTTTACAAATATCTTATTCTTTAACATGCCTATTCTTATAAGTAAAATTTATATTTTTTTACTTCATGTGCTTGTTCTATATTTAATTATTCATTTGATCTTTAAGGATTATCGTTGGGTAAATATTTAATGTCATTTAGCAGTTTGTGCAAGTTATGAATCGAAATTTTGTTTTCTACACATCAAAATATTCAAATTTTCTTGACTAAATTTTACGATTAGACCCTTTTCAAATATATAATTACATTAACAATAATTACCCTGAATATATATAATTTAACTAAGTCAAATGAATCGTACTTATAAAGCAAATGAAAAAAAATATAAATCTTTAATATTATAAAATTGTGCCATTATTATATCATATTAAGAAGTATTATTCAATATTTACATATCATTTGGCGATAGCCCATTTGCTTTAGTAATGAAAACCAAGCGACACAATTTGCAATCTCTCTATATATAAAGCGGCGGCAAACAGGAAAGACTTTCCAGAGGCTATTATGCCGCCGATACTGCAATGGGGCTCCTTACTTGGTGAACGCCATCACTCCAAGTATACGATCCGAATGCAAATACTCCTCTCCTAGCAGTACTTTGAGGTTGAACTATAATACTGAAGCTCTGCTTTTGCCCTATTGCACTGAAAGACAATCTTGTTGGTGTGACTTGAACTGAGTAACCTGGAGGCGGATTAACTGTTACTGTATATGATGAACTTCCCGTGCCCACATTTGTGACAGTTCTGTTGACCGTCGCAGTTCCTCTCAGGTTAGCAATTGTAAGTGATGGATAGTTTAGATTACTCGGTGGAGGTGGATTTGCAGGACAGGTGAAAGATGGATCGAGTGTATTACCACTGCTTCTGCAGAGGAAGAGAAGATAATCAGTGTAAGAAGCATCGTAAACAAGTCCAGGGTCTGCAGCTTTTGATGGCTGAACATGGCCTGCTCCATATTCAAATGGAGTCGCAGGGTTTCCAACTGAGTCGGTAATTGGGTTGCCTAGGTTGTTGGTCTGCTTTGCTGCACGGAAAGAGGAAGAATTAATATTAGAATTTATCAAAATTTTCATTAAATTAATACTCAAAGTACCTAGATATAATTAATTAATATATACCAGTGGTGGTCATAGCAGATCTTATAGCAGCACTGCTCCAAGTAGGATGTATGGCCTTGAGAAGTGCGGCTATTGCTGAAACATGAGGGCAAGACATAGATGTTCCGGACAGAAGTATGTACTTAACAGGTTGAAATGCCTCACTCCATGCCGCGAGTATATTGAATCCCGGAGCGGTAATATCAGGCTGCAAATTATATAATCCGGCAAAGTAATAAGTATGCATTTATTTAATTTAGTGCACAAAAATACTGAATCTTTATTTGTTTTTAAGTTAACGCCAAAGCTATTTATGACCTTTAGAATATTGGGTTCGACGTAATTGGGGCCTGTGGAGGTGAAAGGAGCCATGAATGGAGCTGGCTTGGTGCCTAATAAAGTTGTTGCTGGATTCAAGGTGGCGGTGGGTGCTCCATTAGATTGAATGTAATTGTAAATCCTGCTTGTTTCATTATTAAGGACAACAGTTGCTGGAATCGGATAAGTTATTTCCTGTACTCCAATTCCATTATACACGTTCCCAAGTATGGCTGCTGCGCCACCTGCTCTCTGCACTTCTAATGTCTCGTAAATAGCTCCCCTCCAGCACAGAACTGCTTTTCCTCTCACAAGCGACGGTGAAAGAGTACCACTATTGCAATTGCTGAACGAGATTCATCGAAAGATGATAAGAAATTAAATTTGTATTATATATTATATGAAAAATAACAGTTAATTATTACGTCTGATCAAAGACAAGAATAGAGCGAGGACGAACCCGCCATAAACAAGAGGATATGTCCTCCTCTGAAATGGAGTAGTTGATTGTCCCTGCAGGGTGTATAATTTATAATCACTCAAAAAGAATTAGTTTTTGTGTTATATGAGCAAGCTGAATTCAATGTACATGGACTTTAGTAAGCTAATCAACCAATAATACATACTTCTATTCTCAAGCCATTTCCAAACACGACTGGGGATGGAAAGCCTCTGTCTATGCTGCTCGCTCCGACAGTGATGATCCACGGGGCGACATTGGTCACTGTTGATGGTGTAGGACCAGAGTTTCCAGCACTGCAAGATACCACAATGTTTTGTTTAACCGCGTGCAATGCTCCAATGGCAGTGCCATCTTGAGCGTATGGTATGCTAGTGTTCGACCCAATCGATTCGCTAATCACATGAACTCCATCGTTGATGGCATCATCAAAAGCGGCCATAATGTCGGCATCAAAGCAGGCGTCCCCTCCCCCAGCGCTCTGTGGCTTCTGCCAGCAGACTTTGTAGATGGCCAAACGCACGTTTGGGGCGCCGCCCGTAGCAGTGCCATTGCCAAAGCCACCGTATACGGCGGCGTTGGGGACTCTTCGGCCGCCAACGGTTGATGATGTGTGAGTACCGTGGCCGTTGACGTCTCTCGGTGATCGGTAGTCCAGTCCTTGTTGGAGTTGTCCGTAATAGCTCTCGTAACCCTTCAAATAGTAGCGAGCCCCTATCAGTTTCCTGCCAAATTACCAAATCCACTTTTTGTTATTTCTTCTTTTCTGATCTTATATTCATGTCTATAATGTTCTGATACTATTAATTAGTTATATATTTGGGCAGCATAAATTAATAATTGAGCCTGTAATTAAAGAAACATTATTAAAAATGTGATCGTGATGCAAAAATATACAGTTACCTATTACAATTTGAAGAGCTAAAAGCTTCACCACTCTGACAAATCCCATTCCAAGACGTCGGAATAGGTTCCATCCCAGCATCATTGAAACTTTGAGACTCCGGCCATACACCTAATGAAAGAATAAGGATTATATATAAATCAGTATTCTACCACAAACTACCATAGGTCTAATTGAAGATTTTGCATAATATTCATTAATAAATTTCTAAATATCTTATATATCAATTCAAGTGAACTTTATTCTAGGGATGGCAAAATAATCCCAATTTCGAGGTCCCCGTGGGGATCCCCAAATTCGGGGGAATTTTTTCCCGCGGGGATGGGGATGGGGATGGGGAAGAAATCCCCCCCAAAGCTACTTTGGGATGATCCCCGCCCCCATTAAAATCCCTTAATATATGTATACATATATATATTATTTTTTATACTTTTTAGTAATTTCATATAATTTATAAAAATTTATTAGTCATAAAATATATTAATTTATTAAAATATATTGATTGTGCTTGACATCACGACTTAGAGTTGCTTTAATCATGTGCATAGAGGTTATTCTTTATTTTTTAGTCTATTGTATACACACAATAAAAAAAAAAAAATACTAATTTTGGGGATCCCCGCGGGGGTTCAGGGAACAGGGGCAGGGGCAGGGGCAAAAAATTCCACATAACAGGGATTGGGGACGAGGACGGGGGAGTAACTCTCCGCCCCCTCCTCGCTCGGTTGTCATCCCTACTTTATTCTAATTAATCTTACTAAAATAAATGAACGCCAAGTATATAAAATAACTTTAAAAAAAATATTTGAACGCGCAACACATGCATTTAATTTGAATTTTTAAAATAAATTATCGATCCATCTTGGACCATTATTGTGAGGTGTGTGTGTGTGTGTGTATATTAAAATATATTGGGCAAGTGAGCAGTATTACCAGTGTCCAATAACCCCACGATAATATCCTTCCCATAGCTAGCTCTACGCAATAGTGCTTCTAGATTGGCTTGTGCGGGATCCCAATTAGCTTCAAGTAAGCTAATGAAATCCCATGATCTGGTTGTGTGGAGTTCTTTGAATTGGCTTTCAAACACCGATACCACCCCATCCATCTCTGCATGTCCAAATATTAAGACCAACCTCATCAACTTAATAAACTTATAGTTAATTGTACTGATTACCATATTGATTTTATTATGAATCCATGCATGCATACAACATATAGCTAGTACCCGTGTGTTCATTAAGGTACCTGATATTGCAATGGCTTCTTTAGGGGTAAGTAAGGCGGAGAAGCCATTGATAACGTTCTTGTAGCTGTAAATAATGCTAGCCTTGGCTTCCTCTATCGAACCCTTTACAGAGTGTAGATAAGAGGTATGGACGTTTTCGACTTGTTGGGAAGTTTTTTGACCACTATGCTCACCAAGATACACTATGTAGACCTGGAGATAATTATAATTAAGGAACATTCAGACTTTGCAATTCAAAAGCATAATATATATATATATATATATATATAGGTTAATGATTAGAAGTAAAACCTTGTGTTGCGCAGATGAATAAGCTAAAACGCCATTGATTAGAACTAGAACTAGAACTAGAAGAAGGGAACCAATGGATAAGTTATTATTCATTTTCCTTGTGTTATAATTGAAAGACTATAGCTGCCTCTTGTGATTACTTGGAGCTTATTTGTTACGGTTTATATAGAAGTAATGACAGAAGGATCTTTCTCTAATAAGTCCTGTATGTGTGTACTATATATGGTGGAATAGGGGCACTCAGGCCTTGGTAGACTAACTCTGTTTTTCCAGATTGAGTACAAAAGCTATTAATTAGACTATTTCCTCCCCAAGGACAGGGGATATTTCTAAAATTAGCCTAACATTCGGGACTATTAACAACTCCGAGTTCTGTAATTAATTTATTCATTTTTTCTTAATTAAGCCTTTTCCTCAGCTACCGTAGGAATGGTACACATATAACATAGACTGTTAGGCAAACTATTAAAACTTTGATTGGCTGATAAAAATATAATATACTGTACTTTCTTTTTTCCACATTGATATAAATTATTTTATTTAACTTCATTTTTTGTTGCGAGAAGTTACTTATTGACACATATAGATGAAATAAAATAAAAATCATTAATTTTAGTAAGTTTCTAATGATGAGTTTGATGATAGAAAAATGTTTATTAATGTATTATTTATAAACTTATTAAACATAATTTAAGGTACAACTTAACCCAGTCAAGTTTATATAAAGCATTACTGAGAGTACAATGTTTATTAATGACTAGTACGTGTGGGAATAAACTAATTGGAAATTGATGTACCATATGAATCTAATGGCTGTGCATATGTTCTTGTGGATATGGTTTGTGGAAATCATGTTTATTTTTTTAACTTTCGATTTCATTATGGAATGTGCAAATTAACCTAAGGTTAGGGTTGGAGAAAATTATGGTGTCTTTTTCAATGAAGAGCACAAGTCTTACTCAAAATATACTCTAATATATATATATATATTCATGTTTATAAAATTTGAGAAATATCAAAGAATTCAAAAAAAATTAATTGAAAATATTATTATGTTATCTAAATTTTTTTTCTCTTTCTTTTTTAATTTTAATTTTTTTTTCCTGCAATATTATATTCTTAAAATTACATTAATGGATGTCCACTACTATAATCAGTATAAACGTACATTTTTATTATTATATTTGTACATATACTCTTTTAATTTTTTTTATCAATTATATATACACATATATGTGTGTGTGTTGTTAGGTGGGGTGAGGTGTCCGATACCTATAGTTTTAACCTAACATTCTACATTTCTTAAAAAATTAACACGTGTATAAATACCTTTTTTAAATTAATAGCAATTAAGTTAATTTACTATACTAACCTTTTTGTAATTAGTTGCCTTACAATTAAGGGAGTGGGCAATGGAAGTTAAGCAGTATGCTTGAATTTTGTCTAGGTTTCCAATTCAATTTTGCTTTACAATTAGAGAGGGCGGTCTGCCTAGTCAAGGCGCAGTGTAGGCCGGAAGGGAAAGAAAGGGCCTTTGAAATTAATTTCACGATATTAATGGAGTACAGGTTGCATACCTTGACAATTTATGTATTATCATTAAATATTAATTTAATATTATTCAATATTATTAATGTTTACTTATTTTATTTATTTAACATTATTCAATTATATTGTCCAAAATAATTTAATTATATTAAAATAATTAAAGTGACCAATTATGTATTTAAAATTATTATTGTTAGTTTTAAGTTATTATATTATTTTAAATATATTTATTATTTTAGTATTATGAAGTCTATAATTTAAAATTATAAAATTATATTTGTTAAGAGATGGACTTAATTTTTACTTTTATTATTTTTATTTCATTTTATTTTATATTTTTATTTTATTTTATTTTAGTATTAATGTAATAAGATAAATATTATATATTTCATCTTTAATAACTCCATATTTAATTTTGATAAATTTTAATAATAGTAATATATATTATTTTTTGTAATTAATAATACTAAAATATATAATTATTATATAACTTTTATATTAATTTTTATAATTTTTGATAAATTTTTAATATTACTTATTCTTCTTAATTAATATAATTTTTAATTTTTTATCTATTGCTTTTGTTAATTAATAGTCTCTTTTTTACTTATTTATTTTTTTTAGATAGATTTATTATTAGAATAAATACTTTATTTATTTTAAATATCTTTAACTTATATATGATTATTATTTTACTAAACAATATAATTTAACTTAAAAAATTTATCTTTTTTAATTAATAATAATATAGATTAAAAATACATATATCTTATTCTTTTTACTTATTTATCTTAATTAATATAGTTTTTAAATTTTTTTTGTATTGCTTTTGTTAATTAATAATTTTTTTACTTATTTATTGTTATTTTATATAGATTTATTATTAGAATAAATATTTTAATTATTTTAAATATATTTATTCATATATGATTATTATTTTACTAAATAATATAGTTTAATTTAAAATTTTATCTTTTTTAATTAATAAATAATATAGTTAAAGTTACACATATTTAATTTTTTTACTTATTTATTCTTAATTAATATATTTTTTAAATTTTTATTTATTGCTTTTGTTAATTAATAACTTTTGTGACTTATTTATTGTTATTTTAGATAGATATATTATTAGAATAAATATGTTCATTATTTTAAACATCTTTAATTCATATATGATTATTATTTTACTAAATCATATAGTTTAATTTAAAAATTATCTTTTTTAATTAATAAATGATTTAGTCAAAGTTACACATATTTAATTTTTTACTTATTTATTCTTAATTAATATAGTTTTTAATTTTTGATTTATTTTTTTTATTAATTACTAAATTTAACTATATTTTATTAATTATTTTAGATATATTTATTATTTGAATAATGATAAATATTTTTACTGTAAATATAATTTCTATTTTAATAAATAATTTAATTAATATTGTTTAATATGTAACTCAAGTAATAAATATTTTATTATTTAATATTATTAGATAAATTTAGTTATATAAATAAATTATTTTAAATATATATACCATTTAAAATTTTATTATATATTATTTTTTATAAGGATATTTAAGGTATTTCATATTAAAAACTATTTTACTTTTAATTTAATTAGAAAAGGTTAGTATAGTAAATTAGCTTAATTACTATTGATTTAAAAATGGTATTTACACACGTATCAATTTTTTAAGAGGTGTAGGATGTTAAGTTAAAATTATAGGTATTGGACCGTAGTCAACCCCAAGTTAAGGACACATAAGTTCAGCAAGTCCTTACAAATTTAATTTATAACGTGCCAACCTTGTAATTACATATAAATTTTGTATATATACATATATATATATACGCATGTTCTATATATAGACAAAAGGATTAACGATGTGCTAAGTGGTACCTTGCCTTGACACAGATCATTTAATTATGTACTTAATTTCTTAATTTATCAAGGAAACCAAAGTCAAACTTAATGCAGAGGGAAAATAGTATGAATTGAGGCATACTTTTTTGTTATAAATTGTAATTTTCAAATGTACGAGAGCCCGTCTCTCAAAAAGAAGAAAAAAAAAATGTAGGAGAGCCCAGATAAAAAAATGTTTGATTAAATTTATTCAAAAGCTCTAATAAATTTCTTCATTCATAAGTTGTATTTTCAAGCTTATAAATTGTTGGATCTTAGTTTAAAATAAGCTTTTAAAATATTTGAATAAAATAAAATTTTAAAATTTATGATGTATTAGTAATGATAACTCTGTAATTAAAATTAATGAGTTCGTTAAAATCATAAAAAGAAGTGAAGAATCCTTACTTAAAAAAATAAAGTAAAAATCTTATCTTTTTATTTTGGAAGCTTATAATCTCTTCTTTAACAAAATTATCAATAATTTATGACATCTTATAAGCTTTTCAAACATTCTAATAATTTATAAACTCATCCAAACACCTTCTAAATGACCGACAAAAGAAAAATTTATAAACTGACCTCTGATTTTTTTCCCCTTAATTCAAATTTGTCGAATGTTGAAACTAAATTAGCCCAAAGAAATTAAAGCGTAACCAATCTAATTTTTTTTATTTGCATACGTATTCGGATATAAATAAAAAGGTGACTCCAATTCAATCAATTAAACATTGGCCTAAGCTAAAATTTTATCAATATCCAGATGGCAACACTACTTTAATAACATTACTTTAATTGCTCAATAACTCTAGTATTAATGTCACGTTTATAAAATATAACTATAATCTGAAATTAAAACGTGCACCAGGCCCAACGACAAAAAGTATAAATTGTAAATTAAATGAATGCTAGAAGTACTTCTCAAACATAATGTTTGACTAATTTAGTAGCTAGCTAAAATTTTATGTATGTACACATCAATAAACAGATCTGTCAAATTTCCATAAACTTTAGTGTTCTTAATTAGTGATTAAACTACCAAATTAATTCTTGATTTCAAATTTCAGGCTTGAATTTCACGATCATTGAAAGTTGCGTTCACCTTCCTTAAGATGTAGAGATTTGGTATTAATTTTTTTTTTTTTTAAATTTAGACATTTGACACCCACATTTTCTTAAGTATTATTGAGTTAAGGATTACAAACAACTTTCAATTTTTTTTTTTTTTTTTTTGAGAGAGAGTATTACAAATGATGAATTTATCATCCTATCAACAAATCAATATTTTTTCTAATCTCAAACCAAACAATTAAAATATAAATTACTAACAAGACACATAAAGTGCACACAGTGCAACCACTTGGAATCGAACACAAGACCTCCCACATAATGAAGGAAGACTGATGCCACTCGGGTTACAAGCCACTACATGGGCAACAAATTTCAATTGAAAGGACAAAAAATTCATGACCTAATATATATGAAAATAATGCTTTAATTTTAAAAGTCAATCGAGAATTTTTATTCTTTTTTTTGTATTATTATACCATAGAGTCATTTTTTTAAAAATCTAACGTCTCTCCTTTTTTAAGTGAAAAGAAACAAGTCATTTTTGTAAACATGAAATCATTTTTTTCGGAGGAAAAAAAAAAAATACCCTGCACGTATGATGACATGCTAAAGATATTAAACATTAAAATTATTAAAATCCTTTTATTTCTAATAAATTAGACTTTCCACTAAGAACATTACGGCTTTATATATACTTTACGAATTTTAAATTTATTTCATATATTCATTTAGAAAAAAAAAAACTTTTTCCGTACAATCTGGCAGGCATCCTTAACGTTTACTGATTTATTATGATAAAATTTGGTTCGTAAATTGGATTATGGTGGTCAAATTTGTTGTAATGGGCTTTGCCTGAGCTTCAATTCAGACCAAGATTCGTTTAACTCGAATTCAGTCATGATTATTTGTCCCTTCCAGAAAAAGGGAATTCAGTTTGTTTTTTTTTTTTTTTTTTATTTATATATACATACACGTATTAAAAATTTGTTATGGCTCGAATTCCAAACCTCCCACAAAAGGAATTCAGTTGTCATCCATGTCTTTTTTTTTTGTTTTTTTAATTTTTTTTCGATATTGAGCATCATAGATTAATATTATTGGGCCACATTTTTTTTTCTTTAAGGCCACATGTTGTTCGAATTGCCCAAGCCCAAAAGCTACGGAGTACTGAGATTTCATCTTTCAGACTAAACTGATCTTCTTCTTCTTCTTCTCTCAGACAGACGAACAAGCATAAGCATATCAGTTATTTGGAGCATCGTCGTTTCTCCTGAAGACCTGATCGAAATCAAGTGATTTCCATTGGTTTACTTACGAAGGTAAGAATTTGTCTTTTCTTGAGACATATTTTCCAAGAAACAATTTTTTTTGCGTGTGTTATTTTAGTGGATTTTTAATGTCTATTGAAGGATTCCTTTTCTGTGCGTGCTTAATTCCCACACCCTATAATCAATGGTTCTTCATCTGCAACTTTTACTATGTTTCTTTCTGCAATTTATTTTTGGAATCTCCGTTTGGTTTGGTGGAAGTTGCAAATTCTACTTTTAGTAAATTAAATTCAAAACTTTTGAATAGTTAAGTATGCTGTACTGGTTTATAAGTGAAACGATGAAGTGTTTGAATATAAGATATGCGTGCAAGTTACTACTTACCTGCTGAATTCAAAATATTGGGGTTGGAATTGGTTGATGGCATGAGGAGAAGGAAGCAATTAGCTGACTATGTTTAACTGTTCTTGAGATTAGAGCAATTAGTCACTAATTTGACTGCTAAAGTGTTAGTCGCTCTATGGTATTTATTATATAAATTTGGCGACTTCTGCTGTTTTGAGTGCAGAAAATTTGTTAAATTCAACTTCTTTTTAGTGAACCGTGACTTTTCTTCTAAGATGTTAAATTTTCTTGGAGTGCTAGCAACTGTATGGTTATAGGGGCACAGAGCTGTCATCCTTAAGAAGGAAATTTTTCCTTGTGTGAGACTGTTGCAGAAATGTAAGTTGTAGAAGTTAACAGACAAAGTGGTAATGCCTTTGAGTCCTATGGATCCAATTTCATGCGGCATCTGCTTTACTGCACAAAAACAGGTTTCCTCCTAGCTTTATATTTCCCTTTGTTGCCTCTTTTTCCCTCCAGGATGTTCACTATTCCTGATGTTCAACCTTTGGGAAAACACTTTTCAGGCTTTATGTGTTAAAGTAGGTATTCCCTTTTGGAATTTGTTCCAGAAATACAATGCTTGCTCTGTCCTGAAGGTATCGAGGTTTAGTATTTCTACAAAAAAGGTAAGGTGTAGTTAATTGTTTTCGTTTCATTCGTAAAAGCTGCTTCCCTTGTTTTAAGCATGAATTTATTCTCAAACATTTTATTTATTTATTGAATTGCATAGTTGAGGGCCATTGCTGCTGTACAACACCACCATGGCCAAAGTGACCAGCCTTTAAGTGTATCCAATGCTGGTGAGAGGTAGGTGATTTTCTTTTTCTCAGATTATTGTATTTAATTGAATTCTGTCTTTCCATCATCTGAACATCTGCATCAATTTGCTAATGGATCGCTTTTTGCATATGTAACTGACAGGAGTATTTTATTGACGGAGAATTTAAATTTAATTACCTCTATCTCTTTGCAATGATTTTGCTTCTTGTCTACTTACGAGCTTAACAACACACAGCTGACATGACATGCAGGAAAGTTTTTCAGAAGTCGGGAAAGAAGGAACATCACTTATGGCATAAGAGAGATTCAGCTGGTTCAGGACAAAAGGCACTGAATCTTGTTCAAACCGTATGTATAATTTGCCTTTGATTGTTAGATTCTCTGCGAAACTCATTAGACTGTAGAATGACATGCTATCATCCTTTGAATACTTTGACATTGAAATAAATTTGACTAATTTGGCAGATTTCTGGACTTCCAAATGAGAAAGAGGCTGTTTATGGTGCCCTAGATAAATGGATAGCATGGGAGACTGAATTTCCAGTGACTGCTGCAGCTAAGGCTTTAAGAATATTAAGGAAGAGAAATCAGTGGAAACGCATTATTCAAGTATGAAGCTTGCAAAATCTTATCATTATCCTGTGCTTGAGTGATATGTAAATTGCATAGTGAAAATGAATACTATTATGTTGGACTAGTGGATGGGTTATAATTCCTTCCATGCAAATTATTAAGCTTGTAGTGATTAATATTTGACTTGATCTTCATATTAGTACAAACTCCAGTCATTTAGCTGTATTGTAATTCCATATAAAAATATTCCTGTCAGGATATGTGTTTCGACTATTGAAAGGAGACTTCTAACAGTTAAATGTGACTGATGTTTCTATATAGGTGGTGGGAATGTGCTGAAATATATGTGCACTAGATGGTGCAATCTGAAGTGTCAGGAAGTCAGTTGATAAAAACAATTTGGTTAATAGACATTCTATAGATATATATATATAAGATTTATATATAAATATATTTTCTTTTCCATATGTTAGATATCTAATTGACTTTGGATTCACATTTGTTTATTTATATCAGCATTCCTACATAGTTGATGTAAATATTTATTGAATTTTTGCTAATTACTTATGATCTGTAGGCTTCACTGATGTCATTATGTGATCAGGTGACCAAGTGGATGTTAAGCAAAGGTCAAGGAGCAACAATGGCAACCTACGACTTCCTTCTACAGGCACTTGACATGGATAGAAGGGTAGATGAAGCAGAAATGTTATGGAATATAATTTTGCATGCAAATAATCGCTCTATTTCAAAAAGGCTTTTTTCGAGGATGGTATCCTTGTATGACCACCATAATCTGCCAAATAAGGTTATAGAGGTGATTGTCTTCCCAATTTGCACCCATCATAATGTTATTCGTTTAATGAACTACACTCTGGCGCTGAAATTTCTTTGCTGATTTAATAAACATCAGGTATTTTCTGACATGGAGGAGTTAGGAGTGAAACCAGATGAAGATACTGTTAGAAGAGTTGCACGAGCCTTTGAAGTGCTAGGTCAAGAGGACAAAAAGAGACTTGTGACAATGAAATATGGAACTAAATGGAAATACATCCACTTCAAGGGAGAAAGGGTACGGGTGAAAACTTGATTGATGGGATGAAATTAGTTGTTCCAATTTTATTCATCATGTGTTTCTAGGTATGATATATTAAGCTTGTGGTTCATTATGTTGCATATTATATTGTTCATCAGCCATCACTTTGATGGGTGAAAAGAATTGAATTCAGTGAAAATATCATTAATTTCCTTGGCTTTTATTTTGTTGCTATATTTGTGCTCCATCTGTTAAGAACAGTGGTTTTCTCTCTTCTAAATCATACCATGATGTGGAATGGAGTTGTAATGAGGAGACTCTCCAAAGCTATACCTCTATTGAACCTCAAAATTTCTTATTGTGAGAGCTGTAGATAGTATAGATCTACATCAGTCAATGCTTTCCATAAATCAACTTTGAAAACTTCCAAACAGAAAACTATGCTATTGAAACGGCCATTGGACTTCGAACATTGTGGATTCCATCTGACCATGTATACCATCCAAATGCATACTTGTTCTTCTCTACGACAGTGCCTGTAATTTCACTTTCTGTTTTTACTGTGATGGTGAAACTTCTCTTCTGCCCGGCATGGTTAAAATATAGTATGGGAGGTGATATTTTTACAGAGACCCTCGGTGGAGGTTTTACACTGACGAAATAAACACTCTTACTGCTGCCCACATTTGTGACTGTTCTCACGGCAGTAAAAGTACCATTGAGTTTGAGTACTGCCAGGGATGGATAATTGAGATCAGCCGGAGATGGTGAATTTTTCGGGCACTTGAAGGAAGAGTCAAGATACGTAACTTCACTGGTGCTGCATAGGAAAAGAAGATAATCCCTATAGGAAGCATCGTAGACAAGTCCGGGATCTGCTGCTTTTGTTGGTCTGAAATGACCCGAACCAAATTGGAAAGGATCTGCTGGATAGCCGGATGCATCCATAATGGGATTACCCTCATTATTGGTCAATCCCGCTGCAAGGCAAATTGGAAGGGGTCTGCTTGTAGATCAATTACTATAAATGAGAAGAATTTGCTAAGCTTCAGATGATGAATTATGTACCAGTGGTTACTAGAGCAGATCTTATGGCAGCACTACTCCAATAGGGGTGTATGGCCTTGAGAAGAGCCGATGCCGCACCTATATGTGGACAGGACATGGAAGTTCCTGACAGAATATTATACTTAACAACGCGCTTATCATCTGCAAACTTTGTTGGAGAAGATGCTTCGCTCCATGCTGCCAATATATTTAGCCCTGGAGCCGTGATATCCGGCTGTTGATCAAAATTGCATTATGAGCACATGTATAGTTACAAGTTGTATATTCAGAAATGGGGAACCAAATTGGATTACCTTTAAAATATCAGGAGAAATCGTGCTCGGGCCTCTGCTGGAGAAAGCAGCCATGAAAGGTGCTGGTTTGGTGTCTAACACCGTCTTGCCTGGTATGATATACGCTTTTGGTGCTTTTGCAGAATAGATGTATTTGAGGATTTTGAGAGCATTTTCATAGTTAACAGCAGTGGCAGGAAGAATATGGGCGTCGGCAGCTAACTCATCTCCATTAGGTTTACTATTACCTAAGATGTAACCAATCCCTCCAGCTCTTTTTACTTCAATTCCTTTTCCTACTCTCGTCCCGTTCCCTCTCAAGCACATTACGATCTTTCCTTTAGCCTTCTCAGGAGAAAGCGAACCGGGTAAGCATTGCCTGCAATATTTAAGCAATATTAAACTTTTCATACGTGTGAATAGGAAGTGTCATAAGAGTAGTTGAGGAATTAGAAAACATCCTCTTAAAAAAAAATCCAATTTGAAAAATGAACATAATGGTTGTTTTATCATCAAGAGCAAGGTGAGATTGAAAGAAACAGATTTTACCCGGATAAGCTTTTGGGCACATCTGGGTTGATTACTTGAGCCGCATAAACTAATGGATACAACTTCTTCCGCAACTTATATGGAGTTATTGTTTGGCCCTGCAAACAAACATCCATCACAGAAGAAGAATTAACATATTGTTTACAGAAAATGATTGTTTTTTAACCAAGTAAATTACCTTGATTTTCATGCCATTCCCAAGAACAACGGGCGAAACAAATTCCCTGTCTACGCTACTCGCGCCAACAGTAATAATCCAGGGAGCCGGATTGGACAAGGTAGCCGGGGCAGGACCCGAATTTCCAGCGCTGCAGGCCACCACAATGTTTTTCTTGACAGCGTGAAGCGCGCCGATTGCTATGCCATCCTGGTTAAACGGTGTGGGCTCTCTGGTTCCAATCGAAATGCTCAAAACGTCAACGCCGTCAGCAATTGCGTCATCAATGGCGGCGAGCATGTCTTCTTCAAAGCAAGTGTTCCCGTCTTCTTTGCCCTGGCCTGGAATGGCCCAGCAAACTTTGTAAATAGCCAGGCGAGCCAGTGGTGCGCCGCCTGAGGCGGTGCCTTCGGCGAAGCCCCCCAGGGCTGAGACATTATCAACTCTCCGGCCGGCAACCGTCGATGCTGTGTGGGTCCCGTGGCCGTCCTTGTCGCGTGGGGAGAGATAATCAAGTGTTCTGTTCAGTGGCCCGTAGTATGCTTCATAGCCCTTAATGTAATATCGGGCACCAATGATCTTCCTGGAAAAAGATTATATTATTGCATATGACTTCAATTCCAGGGAAAAGAACAAGGTCGAAGGGATAGAAGTTCACAAGATGTCATCCGGCAGTGGTAGCAGACACAAATAATAACTATATATGTCAGATTATTTCCTTGTTTGATCGAAATAGACAAAGATTGGAATTTGAAATGATCAAAACAACAAATTAAGCCAACTAAGTTTCCATGTAAGGACACCAACGTTGCCAGAAGAAACGCTAAAAAATAATTAGGGCATTCAATTACGAGATTGTTTTTTCTTTCCTTCCTTTCTAAAGATACAACAGCAGCAATAGACCAGTCGAAGGGTAAAATCCATAAACTCACTTATTACAATGTGATGAGTTGAATGCATCACCAGATTGGCAAATTCCTTTCCACGATCGTGGTACTGGACCCATACCTTCATCGCTGAAGCTTTTCGACTCTGGCCACACACCTGATCAACGGACCGAAATTCATCACTTGTATTCATGACATTTTTGAATCCGTCTGGTAAATAGAGACAAAATCACATGCAAAACAAACAGGAATTTTGAATTTAGAGATATACCATTGTCTAACATGCCAACAATAATATCTTTTCCATATCTGGATTTCAGCAATAAATCGTCCTTTTTCAGACTCTTCCATTTTCTTGCCTCTTGCAAACCTGCAAACACCCATGATCTTGTTGTGTGCAATGTGTATTTTTTCGGATGACTTCGGACCACCGAAACCACTTCCTCCATCTCTGTTTAAAATTCAAAACAAACACCATCATAGATACACACATTATACATGCATATTCACATGACAAAAAGGAACTCTTGATGAAGATTTAGCCGACCGGATAGTTTGTAAGCTTCATTTGGAGTGAGAAGGGCAGCGAAACCGTTGATGCTGTGCTTATAACTATAAACAAGAGAAGATCTTGCATCTTCCTCCGTTTCCATCACAGAGAATAGATACGAATGATGGCTTTCTTCAATTTCTTGATAAGTTTTTTCTCCTTTATGCTCTCCAAAGTAAACTATATAAACCTGTGAATAAGAAACACATCTCTTCTGCATAAGTTGGGAATATACTTTTTAGACATTCAAGAATTGTGTTATATAAAAAGACATGAATTAAACCTGTCTCTCAGTACATGAAGCCAGGAGAGGAAGAAGGAGGAGGAGCAGAAGGGAATTGGATATATGAAAATTCTCCATGGATAAAGCTTTGAGGCACAGAATATTGAACTGATACGCCTGAATATTTATAGGGACATCTTTGAACAGAATCTTTGGGTTGAATCTAAAAGGATATATCTTTTCTTTGAACAGCTAATTGGATTTACTTGGACTCTTGTGGACCTAAAGAAAAGTTTCCGTCGTTTGCATGATTGGAATTTTCAAGCCAAAAGCCTAATCTTCAGTTACGAAAGTTTAGGGATAAAAATCAAATGTTTAGGTTGAAATATTTGACAAGATTCACTGCCACTAATGATATAGTGTTTCTTGTTACCAAGAGTCTATATTTTGATGGAATCTCCTTAATTGTTAATTTCTTAAATAATTTATCGCATTTATTTTATTATTTTATTGATACATGTACACACACATTAAAGATTGGTGAGGATTTGAACTTTAACCTTACACCACTCAACCAATTGATCAGACACAAATTTTGTTATTAAAATTGAGAGAGATAAAAATAGGTAAATGCTACCTTGTAATAATTAAAGAAATTATTTTTATGTTAAGAGAATAGATTACTACAATTTTACACATGCACTCCAAGAGTTGGTTAGAATTTGAACTCTAACCTCAAATTTTATGTGTGAGATTTATACTATTAGGTCAAAGACGAATTAATGAATCAAAATGAATATAGTGTCTTCATGTCAACAGTGTGTGTATATATATATATATATATATACTAGCATTGTTCCCGTGCTATGCACAGATTTTTACGAATTCTATATATTAATGTTACTCTAAATCATAGATATAATTAACAATTAATATAAAAATAAAAATATTACAAAAAATACTCAATTAATGAGTAAAACAAAATATTACCATAACATATAAAAATTTAGCATTAAAAGTTTGAAACATGTAAAGAAATCAAATAATTTGATGTGTTATATACATGATATTATGGGAAAATGAATTTGAAAATTATTCAGTAAGTTAAAAAAACTTAAAACTTCTAAAGATAAAAGCATATGAGTAAGATTATAATTTACTCAAAAGATTGAAACTATTACAACAAAAACTAAAAGATAGTTTTATTAAAAAATACAAAAATACATAGAACACAAGATTAATAGGCTAAAAAGTCATTAAAAAAAGTAGAAGTGTAACATTTAAAGACTACTTTAAACTAAAAAGAAAATGATTAAATATTAAGTTGGAAGTTAAAATATATAGAATTAAACAAAAATTTAAAGAAAAGTATATCTTATTTTAATTTTTTATTAAATCAATCAAGTCAATAAAAAACTATGATAATAAAGATAAAAAAATAAAAAATAGATTAAATTATGCCTATCAATATTATAAACTTAAAAAATTAATGAGTGTATTTTCTATTGATAATATCATCTCATAGTTTTTCATAGAATCAATTAAGGACGTAGTACATAAACTTTTCAAAAAGAATTAGAATTATACATATTATACATATATAATTGCATATATATGAGAAAAAAATAAAATTAATGGACTTACAAAATTATAATTCAAAAAATAAAAAATTCTAAAAATACTAAACCAAAATAATAAATTTCATCCTATAAAATAGAAAATTTAGAGAACCAAAAAAAAAGCTTAAAAATAAAAAGCAAATTAACTAATAACTTGATTGAAAGAATGAATGCAAAAATACTAAATGTAAAATAAGATTTTTTGAAACAATTGGAAAAATAAACAAATAAATGAAATAAATAATAGAATTTATCAATGACTAAAGCAAAGAATATAGCATTAAAAATTAATAAATTGTAAAATATTAAAAATAATGAATATACCTCATCTTGCAAAATTACAAAATTAAATGATCAAAAAGTGAAAGATAAAAAATTAAATAAATAAATTGATAACTTAAACTAAGTAATAAACAAAAAAGACATAAAAGGTATATAATTTTAATAATAAAAGTTAGATGACTGACTTTACTCATAGTTGAAGAGAAAATTATAAGCATTAGAATCCAAAAAGTCTCTTCCATAATATAACATAAAAAAATTAAACAAATAAAATGAAATCAAAACACTGAACAAAGAAAAATCAAACAATCAATTAATAACTTGAAGAATAAAAGAATAACACACACAAAGAGGTAGAGAAAAAGAAATGCTAGAAAATTGAGAGTATTAATAAAATAACTTTCAAAATACTCTATTTATAGTAGTATAGATATAAATTAATTATTAGAGATAAGAGAAAAATTATAAAAATTTATTGAATTGTGGAGTTTGAATGATTAAGGAACCATCTATATATTTTAAGTAAAGATGAAAAATATTTTATAGATAGAATACAATCGTATTCTGGTATTACAGATAAATAAAGAATGATTTGTTCCAGTCAAAAAAAGATTTTAAAAATCTTGATACAGTTAAATGAAAAAATAATATCAAATTAATAACCAATAATAAAATGACATTTTTTTAATTTAATTAAAAAACTCAGAATTCTAAGAATCTAGAATTTGATCAAAATTGTACAATTGTGGGTCCCACACCATTGTGCTATATATAATAATATAGATAGATAGATATGCATAGAAGAGCTTTAATGCATCTAAATATCTATAACATTATCTCATCAATGATATGAAAGAGATAATATTAATTTCGATTCATCAACTGAAAACTCAAAGAAGAAATCATTTATCTAATGAAGATTTTTCTTTTCAAATATAATACATCCATATCAGTTAGAGATAAATCAGAATAAATATCTTTAAAAATGAAATAAATAATATCAAATTTAATAACCAACAATTAATGAAATTTTTTGAATTTAATTAAAAAACTCAAAATTCTAAGAATTTGCCACTTGGCCAAAATTGCAATCAAAATTGAGTAATTGTGGGTCCCACACCATTGTGCTATATATAATAGTATAGATATCCTATTCTAGTAGAAAAATAGTTTGGATCCTCTATTTCATTTCCTATTTCTCTTCATGATTTTTTTTTCATATAAATAATTATTGAAATAAAAATTAAACATAAAATGGATTAATATAGAATCCAAAATGAAATAAAACAATTTGGATTCTATGTTTCATTCTATATTTCATCTTCTATTCCTCTTCATGAATATATGTCAAATATATTAAATATTTCATTATAGATATAATTAATTGAAGATTACATACATTTAGTATAGACTCATCAAATTGAAATAAAAGATGAATCATAAAATGAAATAGAGAATCCAAAATGGGAAAACCAGTTAGGATCCTATGTTTCATTCCATGTTTCATCTTTAATTTTTCTTCATGAATATATGGCAAGTGTATTAAATATTTTCTTAAATAAATATTTAATTAAGGAAGCAGTTTGAATCCTATGCGTAATATTTCCATATTTCATCTTCTATTAATTTGGAAAAAAAAAAAAAAAAATCTTTCACACCAAGTGTTAATACGTACTAATTTCAGAACAAAACATCTACTATCCGTTATGCCACACCAAATGTTTCTACATGAAAGATATAAATATGAAAATTAATTATAGAAAATTTAACTTTTCTTAAAAGATTATGGAATTGAGCCGACATTTTGATGGGTATGAGGTTGTTCTGCAAGATAAAAAAGCTATTTCAAGATAAGGATATTATTCTCTCTGTCTATGAGCAAGCAAGTCTTAATGGTAAAACCTAAAATTTAAAATGGAACCAGGATCTATGAGATTTGGACTGCGCGTTTTCATAGGCAACACAACTTGCATTTTTTTATTTTTTGGATAAAAAAATAATTATATAAGTGACAAATAATGCTAGGTACGATTAATTTAATTATTTGTTTGTTTTGCGCCAAAATGGATAATATGTCCATTTTTTTAGGTGTTGGGACAATTTGAATTAGGGAGGGGCTAAATGGAAATGAAGCTACTCCTTAGTATGGTAAAAGAGGTTCAGATTCAAGGGACATGGGCAGGCTATGTACACAAGGAAATTAGGACCACCAAAATTCATATTCCAAAGGCGTGCATTAGGGAAAGCCCCTATGATTCTTTTTTTTTTTTTGAAAATGGCATCTTTTTTTCTTACTCTGGAATTGTGTCAACTTTTCATTCTTTTCCTCACTTCACCAAAGTGGTCAAATCACAGTCGTAGTCCCATTTAGTTAGCCCATCACCACATTGCCGTCTAACTAGTGTAATGTAGCATGTCATGATCTTGGCTAGTCTCAATAATATAGCCAAACTTTGGCTGGTTGAGCACAAATAGAAGAATGTTGTAATATTTAGAGATGGTTCACTATCCCACTTGTAGTCTAGTTAAGTACAAAGACATGGGAATGTTATCCCAAATGTGTGAATCCATTCATATTATGACAATCCAACAATTGATATTTGATAGCAATTATTTTAAACTTTTATTAGGAACAAATCTGACAGGACAATTAGCCAACGTTAAGGTACAATTAAGTGATACTTATAAAAAATGACCAAACAAGGACTTTATGAATGATTACTTAAAAACTCTTCATCTAATCTGTGTATCTCATATGTTCTCTGCTCATAACCACAAAATAATATCCTAATTAATTAATATATGATAGCAATTATTTTAAACTTTTATTAGGCACAAATATATCAATATAATTAGCTGGTGTTAAGGTACAATTAGGTGATACTTATCAAAAAATGACTAAACATGGACTTTATGAATTATTACTTAACAACCTCCATATAATCTGTGTCTCTCACATGTTCGCCTCTCATAGCCACAAAATAATATCCTAAATTAATTCATATATTTTGATTTTGGAGAGGATCTCATTCAAAAAATATACAATCATCAAATACCATAATTTAGAAACTTATACTAACCAAATTGCTAATAATAATAATAATAATAATAAAGTAGCCTTAATATTAAGTTAAATTGGATGGTTAGAGTCAATGAAAAGTATTAAGTTAAAGTGGTCATTCCTAAATCCTAGAGAACCCAAGTCAGATATGTATTGGCCATCTCTGTCAAGTTTCAACGCTTTATGGTATACTATCTTTACTTTCATCTGAAAAAGAATATCTTTTGGCATTGAAATTCAATCTGGACAGCGATAGAGAATAATAGCCTGCCAACAATGCTCGTACAATCACCCTCTACCTCCAATTGTGTTTGGTTTTCACACTCTCAGGAAAAGATAACATTATTGTTTCCTTTGGCCCCCAATTATTGTGATAAATACCGCCTATCTTTAAATGATGTACATCTAACTTTGTTTAATCAATGTTCAATCCCAGAGAAAATTATTACTAACTTTTACCAACTTCCAAAGCTTAAACCATAATTATCAGGTTGATCAGATGACTAATCCAATAATAGAACTAATTCTCCTACCATTATTGATTTGCAGAACTTAAGATTGTCCCCCGTCTGCCAGCTCCTTCAACAACGATACAACTTCAGCTGATGATCCCAAAAGATATCTTGCGTTGGAACGTTTCCTGCCCGCTGCACACGAGAAGTAATTCTCACTCTTGAGATCAAGAACTGGTGAGCCTTCGTGCATAGTCATCCTGTCGTGCATCCCAGACCACTGGTTCCCGTTTCCCAGGAAACTGTTGGCTTTTTTCTCCGGAAAAGTTTGAGGGCATTTGTGGCGGTGGAATGCACCCAGCCCTGTTGAATTCCAAGTAAATCTGTTGAGAGAGTTGGCTATTCTTGTTCTTGCAGTAGGTGGTGCTGGTCCAGCAGGAAGCTCTGGCTCGAAAAAACTATACAGGTCTTCATCCTAGAACATATATCTCCACTTGTAAGATTCTTGTTTCTCAGTTTGTCCACAAGAATGGGAAAAACAAATGAAACTAAATGCCTAAAAATCCAACTTTAGAAAAGACAAGTGGCGCACCTTTGGTAGAAAATGTCCAATACACAAAACATAATCGATTGGAGCTTTCAAGTCGTCGTGATGAACTACTTCCCCTAGGATTCTGTCGATTGCAGCACCCTGAAGAGGTACCAAGCACAAAACTTTTTGAGGTTGTTTTTGAGTAAAGAGCAACTGTGAACTTTCATTACTACCACATAAGACTTACTTTGGTTACTCCAACTGCTCGGACCTCTACAGATCGCCCTCCTTGAACAACATCGACATAAGCATTTGAAATCGGGCCTGTCCACAAGTGCTGCAGCAGATCCTTTGATTGAAGCTTCCCAAATTCAACATCTGAGCGTACACTCACAAACCATCAGTAAAACATGAAGGATACAATTGAAAACCAAAGAGAGTACTTATTGTGAAAAACATAAATCACCTGCATACTTATAGTTCCACACAAGTGAGGTCTCACGAAGCTCAAAATGAGAACGAGGGGTCCTCTCAGTAAAATATTCGAAAACATGCTGAAATTTTTGAAGGATGGGATGAGGATTCTATAAAAATAAAAAATGTCATGCATAGTAGATACTATGTTGAGTATCCAACATGCACCTTAACACTGTCGACCCAATCCATATTTAAGTTTTCTGGCATTGTTGTCATCCAACCTCCCATGGGAGCATGCAAAAACATCCCGTGTTCTGCTGCCAACCACAAATTATATTCTCCAAAATTCTGCAGAATACATCAGTCAACAAGTAGAATGTGCGGATGGAAAAGTGGATCATACGTGAAAGCAGAAAACCTCATCAAGAACATTTCTATTGCTTCCACTAATGATAATTATTGTGGTCTTCGGGTCATCACACAGTCTTTTCAAAGGCTCTTTCAAATCTGGAAGTAACTTAAGCTCCATTTCTTTGAACTGGTCAATCCTTCTTCCTTGGGTGTCCACAGGTTCAGTTAGCGTTGCATTAAATCCCTGCGACAGAGATGTATGAATCTCAACCTAAGTTAAGTTCAACAAAAAGCATAGAGAAACACAGTAATAATACTCCTTAGCTTCTTTCTGCAGGCATATGATCAATTGGATGAGCATATTTACTTCATTTTCTATCTATTACATTTTGAATTCGTGAAGAACTGAGTGTTCTCAGTAGGACAGAAAGCTCAGGATTGCCCTTGACCAGACTAGGAAGGATGTCCACAACCATGATATGTTCATGATACACAAATTGCTTGGTGGCACAGCATAGGAAGCTCAAAGAATAACGACCAACACTTACCGATAAAAGCTCAAAGAATAACAACCAACACTGACTGAACAAAACATAAGCTCAATAATTTCCATACCAAATGCTGTCAAGCAAAGCTTCACAATATCAAAACAGACATTCATGTGCATCCCTCTGAAAGCTTATTTTGGCCATTCTAAACTTGGAGTGCTTAAAGAATTACAAAAATTCCACTCAAGGTTACCCAATTAAGCTTCCGACTGAGAAAAACCTGATTTGCCATGTATAATTATGTGTGGTGTACCATTTTATGCTTGTTTCCATGTCCTAAGGAAGTCCGATATTATAAAGTCTAGCGACAAGATTTCCATTACTCCAAATGTGGGAAGAAATAGTATGGTTAAGGGTGGAAATCCATAATGAAAATCAAAGAAGGAAGAAAAAATCCTAGTGGCATGAGATTAGGAATATGAATACCAGAACAAGTAAGCGATTATCTGAATGCAAATAATGCTCGATGGCCTCTTCTTTAGGAAGTAAAGGTGGAATTTGCCGGAACCTCAGCTGCGCTTCAACAACAGTATCATTGAGTTCACTACAGGGAAGAAAATAAGATTCAGAGAAATACCATAGCAGTGAGAATACTTATTTCAGATAAAATTATAGGGCATACTCCAGTTGGGTAAAAATGAAAAACACTTTGAATGTCACAGGAAGTATAAAACGGGCTCTAAACATCATCAGAAAGATATATAAGAATCTATGGTTCAGACGATGCTATCATCTCCACAACAGGATAACACAGCACTAGTAACATAACAATTATTATGTACCTTACAAAAGTCTCGGCCCATTCTTGGGATGTGTGAGTAGTAACATGGGTGAAATTATGCCGATGCCGTTTTTCTCTTTCATCAGCTGGCATAGTCAAAGCATAACCAATTGATGCAGAAACTTCTGTGACATTCCAAGGGTTCACCAAAATTGCTCCAGCACCAAGAGACTGTGCGGCGCCAGCAAACTGAAAATAAAGACCACCAAACTATTAATTGAAATATGAAACAGACATTCATTCTACAAATCACAGTTCATGCAAGGATTTTATATAGGGGGTATTTGCTCCACTCTTCTTGAATCTAGTTTGCATCTCTTCTAATGGAATCTAGAAAATGTATGATAAAAAGAGAGGAGGATAACTGCAATCGCTTTTTAGTTATATATGTAGCTGAGAAATAATTATATATAGCTAACCATCCATATAAGCTGTAGTTAATCTTTCGAAAGAATTGAAGCCGTTTGACTTGTCAGAGAAGAGATTAAACATAGCTACCTCACTTAGAATGAGGACCCCTTTCTTTGAAGCTTGGCAGGCCACAAACTCATAGCTCACAAGATTCATTCCATCCCTTAAAGATGTAACCAGAGCGACATCTAAACCAAAAGTTCAACAGTGAAATGAGGGAAAATTAATCTAATTATTATGTAAAAATTAGAATGACAAAAATATGCCATGGTAGATGGATTAATATTTCTGAAAGGTAACATGTAAATAGTCTGGTAGCTTTTCGGATATACAACGTTCAGATGACTCATTATCTATAATTTCTTCGATAAATCATTCACTCAAGGCTTTATATTCTAACACCAATTACGAGCAATGTTGCATGCCATGATCGTGTAAATTTCCTCATTCTTGCCAAACCACAAGAAGTAAACAACCAAAAACAAAAAGTAGAAGAAACAAATCCACAGTGTGACTGTTTCACATTCTGAATGGCTTATAAGATGTGCTCAATTGATTAACTTAATCTGAGACTCCATGCCCTTGTTACTGAATAAATTACCCAAATGATATATGTGCTCCCAACAACAAATTCTAATTAAATGCAGGTTGGCAGTAAACCTGCTTTTCTGAAGATCTGTCTTTTCCCTGAGAATTTAGAAATCATGAAAAAAAATTCAGTATAATTTAAGTTCAGTCCTGAGAGTTACTTGTTCCATTCAATGTCTTTTCTCTGATACATTCTAGACCAATATAAGCAATCAAAAAGATAAATCAGGGATGAATGGCAAGAAAATCTGTACCAGTGACAGCATATAGCGCACATAATGCATGGAAATCAAGAGACCTGTCCTGTAAACAAAAGAATAAGCATGTCAATATAAAAATTCAATTATAGCATCAGTTTGCTTTAGGTACATAATCTCACTAAATGATGTAATGGGACAGCTGTAAGGGTTCCAAATCTTCCATTTATCCTTCCAACAATTTCATGAACTTGGGATGATAGCTTTTGATCTGCCAGAGACAAAGATTAAATTATAAGCCACAGATATCTACATACATCTATGCTTTTTTTAAAGAGGGGAGAGGGAGATAGGAAAGACTACTTCCAAACAAGAGTAAAACCTATGCAGCATCATTGGAATTAAGGTAAGGCTTTTGAATTGGGGCCACTAAGAAATTGAAAACTTTGGCACCAAAATACAGAAAGTAGGAGCAATTAGTTCAAATTTTTGTTGCTGAGATTGATTGATTCTTAAGACAACATATTAAAACCATATGCACTGTCCCATTGAGTACTTGAGGCCATAATAAATGTTTATAAATGAGGAGAATTTTGATTTTGGAAAGAACTGAAAGCGAAAAGGAATAAAGAAATCCTTTCATTAGATGAATGGGACAAAACTCATTATTCTGAAGAAGTCTTTCCATTATCACTGGTTAATGGATAAAATTTTTAACATTATTCTAGTTAAACTAAGAGAACACCCTGAATCATAATTTACTTTCTACTTTTTCTTAAGTAAACAAACTAAAATATAATAGAAATAGTAGAAAATGATTGCCAAAGATAATAGTGATGATAATTACCAACTTCAGTTAAGTTGATCATGGGGATGAGGATACATACACTCAGGAACATCTGTCCTCGTTGGCACAGCAATTTGTACTAAAACTACCTTGTCACGCCAAATTGGATTTTCTTCAAGAAATTTTTCAAATGCCAAAATCTTTTGGGGTATTCCTTTAATCATATCCAGGCGGTCAACCCCTAGCATTACCTGTTCAAATGCATACAAGCAGCATCAGCGACAAAGAAATTGAATTAACCGATATGTCGCCAAAGTCCGAGGAAAGTCAATTCCAAGTATTAGAGACCAAGGGCATAAATGAAAAACATGCAGATTGGCCATTAATAACTCATCAGGGCCAAAAGGACTTATTAGTGTTGTTTTTAGGTGTGATGATATATATAAGAGAAAGTGGAAGATATAGCCTAATCTCCGCCAATCTAACTCTGTCTGCCATCCATTTGCGGTTTGCTATAGACTACTTCAGCTAGCTAATTCTCAAAATCTGTTGTAAAAAGTCAAAGAGAATTCCTAGGCATGTTATTTCTGATTTGCTTGACCTCCAACAAAAGACTAACATATATAGTCTGGCTTGAGCAATTACCACAATCACATGATGCTGTATCTGAGAATTTTTGAATAATAAAAACTAATAGTAATATGATGTTTTAATGTGTAGACGACCAAAAGGCAGAGCTTATGCATCCCTACAGTTCTAAATAAAAAAGTTCTCAATCCCAGCAGCTTGAACCAAACAACGAAAGTTGGTTCCCATGCATCAACAGTAACTCTACCTATTATAATCCCTTATCATCTGAATATCCTGGTGTAATCAACTTTTTACGCTCTATATTCTTATACTGTACAGAAAATGGACAGATGAGTAAATATAGGATGCTTATGTGCCCCAACTGCAACCTCTAATTTGTGAAACCGTTGTCCAGCAAAAAGAATTCATGGTAAGCAATCATTTGATATCTTGAAGGTCAACCCTATCAAATGCTAGCATGGTTGATGGCCTCAGAGCATGAGGAAAGCGCATTCAAATTTAACTTACCTCATACAGTTTAGGTATGGCAATCTTCTCCCTCACCAAATAAAATTGATATGCTAGCATACTACATAAAAGACGTTGCCATGTTCTTTAATAAACTAACATTCTGTGGCAAGAAACTGCTTTACATTCTAGGTAACATATACTATGAGCGGGTGATCATAACGACATAATGGTATAGTACTGCTTTTCTTTCATTGTTTGCGGCAGTAGCATTATCTTGTAGTTATGAAGATAGAAATCATACTCTTGATGAAGAGACATGGAAACATAAATTGACTCTATTATAGAATTTTTTGAACATAAGAATACTTAATTAGCAACATAATATCACATCATTTAATTGACTACAAAAATTTATATAGATATGGTAGCTAAATACTTGAATCAAATAAAAAAACCTGCCATATTTACCTTTCTCCCAGCGAATCTCTCTTTCAACTCTTTGATGTGATCCTTTACTTGAGGAAGCTCAAGAGCTCGAATGAACCGATCAGAATCTATACCAATGGGAAACTGTACATCAGAAGTCCTAACGCAATTAGTCATAATAATGCCACAAAATGATGTGCATTGCAATTCTATTGCAAGTGTGAGGTGTAACAAGGAAATTTCTGGTATTCCAATATGCCTATACCGCAGCCACACAAGTTAGCTTTCCTTGATCTTCCACACCATCAGGTGTGCCTTCTAGCCCCAGAATACGAGTGCAGGCACTTACGAAATGTCTTGCATAATCATATGTGTGGAATCTGAGATCAAATATCAGAACAAAATATGTGGGAGATCTTTATAAAATTATGTAGAATAGGGCAATCTTATCCCCCTGACTATTCTGTATGAAGTCATGCAGAGGAAAGACAGAAACTATCTTACTAATATAACAAGGGACCCACCCAACCAAATCAGCAGCAAGAACAGATCGTAATAGTTCTGATCTTGACGGCAATGTCCGATGAATTTCAGAGGAGGGGAAAGGTGTGTGGAGAAACCAACCAACTTTCATTTTGTTGTTATACTCTTTAAGGCATTTTGGAAGAAACATCAGATGATAATCATGGCACCAGACCACATCACCCTCCCTGTAATGCTCATTCACAACATCAGCAAACATTTGGTTTGCTTTTTTGTAGGCAGCAAATTGAGACTGGAAGCTACGAGTGGTTGCAAGGTGGTCCTCCTGTGGAAGCCCGAGATAGTGGAAAAGAGGCCATAATATGTTGTTACAGTAGCCATTGTAGTATTGGTGGACAATTTCTTCATCAAGAAACACAGGGATGCATCGCTGCAGTTGGTAGAACATTAGTGTCAGACATTAGTTTATTCTTTAACATAAGGTAGCAAACACAATTGAGTTACTTATGAATAATACGTGGTTATAATGACTTACGGTAATGACGAGTTGAAGAATATCTTGAAATGTTTATAATCAATAACACTTCCATATGAAACCAAGTTTACAAACCTTTTCGGCCAGAGCATTAGTTAGCGACCTCTGTCCAACTTCATCAGGAACATTTACACCAGCCCACCCTATCCATCTGGCTTCAAACTCATTGATACCTTTAAGAGGATATAATTGCACAAATTCTAAGACTCATCAAAGATAGAAGTCATTACTGTGTGGTTAAGAATAGAAAAGCCAGTCATACATAAGACAACTACAGAACTATTAAAGGACAGGCAAAACAATTGGCAAACTGTTTTTGACTCAATGCTGAATATAGACATCAAAATCTAGTTCTTACCTAAAAGAGCACCAACCAGGCCTCCTACTACACTTATTTCAAGTGCCCATGAGTCTTCACTCTTCCTAATTGCAGACACAGGAAGCCGGTTGGCCACCACCAGCAACCTTTGTTTGGGGGCTTCAGCATTTTGTTTCTCGCAGCCATAAGTCAGATGTTTTCCCAAAGCATTCCCTTCAAAGAAATCTTCCTCTTGATATCCCCTCTCACCATCAGATACATATAGGTCGTTCATGTTTCCAAAAATGTCAACATCCCCATCACTCCATCTTGGTTCATTATTAGAATGAGAAGATCTGATGGACCTTCTTAGCTCTCTTTCCCTTAAAAGCCTTTCTAGTCTACTTGCCGGTATGGCAGAAGTAGTTTTACAATGGTTGTCAAGCATATGCATGATTAGTAATTCATCCTGCGGCAGACGTCAATAAGCAAAAAATTCTAATACTAATAAATGATTGTTCAAACTGGAGGACTAATCACTATATTATTTCAAATACCCATCCTACATGTTTTCTTCCTGCTAAACATTTTTCCTTGTTCAATTGGCAAATATACATGATGTTTACATAAGACTGCACCAATTCTCAAGATTAACCAAATATGACGACATGTTGATATGGGTCGCTAAATTGCATTCCCTAATTCCCAAAAAGTAAGGAATCAATCTTGATGGTCGAAGAGTACTCAATAAAAAGAAATAAATCCAAGAAGGTCGAAATAATTTAGTTTTTATGTTATCAAGAATTTATTCATGCACATTGGTCAGACTATTTACATAATCATAATGAGTCTTAAGACATGATAGAATGAGAATGAAGTTTACGAAATGAAAGATGGTTATCATCTGAATGAAAGTTCATCAAATTGACAACAATAATAAAAAACAAAGTGAAACTGAGATACTGAACAAGTTGAGATCAAAGCTCCAAAACTAATACTCCAATTTCAATCAGTTATCAAGAGAAACAGATATTAACTGGCAGTCAATGTAACAACATACTTTAATTCCGGTTCATCCCAAGTGATTTCCCATAGAAAAAGGAAAAAGCGCGCATGCACATTCATTATTTCATACTTCTATTTTTCTGCTTTTGGATTCTGGTATCCACGTTATTTAACCATGATTCTTATACAATCTTCTACACTCAAATATTGTTCTATCTGAAAAGAAAGAGTAAACCCAACAGGGATACAAATTTAGCAGATTGAGAAAGAAATCATAAAATTCCAAGAATTCTTGAAATCAATATATCTTGGTAAAGTCTTAAAGGGTAATAATCAACAAACTCAACAAAAGTTCAAGAAACTAAAGAATTAAATTAGGAAAAACAAAAAGAAGAAAAAAAAAAGGAAAAAGGAAAAAGGAAATCAATCAAGGGGACTGAGGGTTTCACCAGATTGTTGTGCGAAATGCCGTTTCCTAAAGATGATTTCATCTTCTCTTTCAGGCTCCATAAAAATGGATTTTCTCATAAAAACATGATTCTTGAACTGAGATGACGGTGCACATATAGACGAGAGTGCAAGTTGGCAAAAATATGGGGATATTTTTGGAGGCTGTGCGTGGCCAAGAAAATAGAGGGAAAAAATCGTCGATTATATGTGTGCAGATGCAGAATTATCCAACTGTATATATACAGGCAAGAAAGAGCAATTAACATAGAAAAATAAAAAAAAAATGGAGAGGGTTACAAGTCAGTTCTGATCGCACACAGCTTTTTCACTATTCCGCCATGCAGATTTCTTCATACATATAAGTGGGTTTGCCAAACGAAAGGTAACGCCAAAAACCACCTTTGTAGCATCTTACATGTGAACGTTGGATAAGATTTGGAAATAATTGGCGTATCTCCAAGATTTTGTGAATTTAACTGCAATGGGCCATTGGTTGTGATTCTTGATATCTTCTGATAGATTTGGAAATTCTTGAAAGGTTATAAAAAATTGAGCATGTGGACATTTATATGGAACCCACAAATGTACTATTTGTGACACATGATAAGAATTTAGGACTGTTTCATTGTGTTACTGTTAGGTTCTTGATTTTAAAGTTTGGGCGTACAATGTAATTTACTTTTTGGATTTATAACTAAAGAAGTACTAAAATTAAATGATTTACAATTAATTATTTTACAGAATGAGAAGTCGAAGCTTAAATTAGATTGTCTTTAATACCCGTCTTATTATGCAAAAACATATATAAATAAAGTACTGCAAAAAAATATTTTTCATTGTCTTTTGTCTTTCAACTAAACTCTCTTTGGTAAGAAAGGTATATACGTAGCAAAGCACGATTACTCTGCATGTCAAGGTAGGATTTCAAAATTTATAATTTTAAGATATGTGTTTAATTAAAATACAATAAAATTCATAGAAGATAATAATCAATCATGAAAACTCTCTATTCCTAAGTTTCAATTATAAGGCCGGGTAGCCTGTGGCCCAGCGATATAAATTTCTCACATAATGTTGAAGGTCAGGAGTTCGAGTCCTAACGGACTCTTGATGTGCGTGTGTATATAAATAAAAAAAAATTCAATTATAAGATTGATTGATCCACAAATTAGCATTGATATTAAATCCCACATGATAAATGTTTGTAACATTTGAAACTCATTTGCCTATGCCCTAACTCACCTTTTTGGTGGCATAAATTGTCTGCTAGGTAAAATTGTCCAAGTTCTATATTTGAATGGACTCAACGCATAATTTTTTTATTTTTTAAAATGAGACGTTCAATATTCAAGATTACTTAAATTTGAGAAGTTATTTTTTCCCCAACAGACATAGAAGCAAAAAACTTATAGTCGCCAGCAATTGCATTTAAGGAAATAATGTAAAGTGATTTACATAAAGATTCTGGTGTAAAAAGAAAAAATCACATAAGATAACAGTATTGATTCAAATTGTATTAAATGTGATAAATTTGTAAATAATTATAACTTTTTGGCGTGATAATATTGATATCAATTTATAACTCAACAATTGCAATAATATAGTTTATAATAGGGAAAATATCAACTTTGGTCCCTCAAGTATGCCACTAATTCAATTTTGGTCCCCGTGTTTTCACTTGTATCACATTGAGTCCCCAAAACTTTGTTTTTTCATTAAATCTCGTCCCTCCGTCAACACCACCGTTAAATAACTCACAGCTGATAATTGGAGGGAATTGTTGGCGCCATTTTCTACCAGGTCATCCCCTTTCTTGCATATTTTCTTCTTATATTAGTCTCTTTTACTCCAAATTTGTTAGGTTTTAGTTTCTTTGTGATTATTTAGGGGGAAAAAAATGGCATCTTCCTCCTCTTCAAATGGTTTTAATAGTGGAGTTACACAAAGGGAAGAAGTTTATTGTAGATGTGGGATACAACTCCCATTGAAAACTAGTAGGACAAATTTGAATCTTTGAAGGAGGTTTTGTTCATGTCCAAATTATGTGGTAAGTCCTTATTTTTTCATTAGACCTAGTTTATATTTGTAATCAACAAGCTAATTATACTTCATTTTTCGTTTTTCCAGAGTAGGGGTTATTGTGGAGTTTTCATATGGTTGGACCCTGAAATGTGTCATAGGTCCAAACAAATAATTCATGGATTGTTGGCAAAAGAGAAGAGATTAGAAGAGCAATTAAATGAATCCTTGATAAAGGAGGAAAAAATGGAGGCCGAATTGAGGAAAATGAAGAGCAAAGTAAAGTTGCTAGAGAAAGAAGTTGATGAATTGAAGAAGAAAAAAGTCTGTGTTTTAATTGTATTGGCAATTATTATTGGTTTGTTTGCAATAATGATAAGGCTTTTGGAGTTAAAAGATAACAATTTAGGTAAAAATGTCAACAAATTGCAACTTATGTGATTGTTCTTGTAATGTTTGTTTAATGCTACTTTTATGCTTATTGGTAGGATGGTAAACCTCAAGGGTAATTTGGTTACTACAACCTTCATAGAATTGCTCTTTAAATACAAAATAATATCCATTGGGCATGTCACCAAATTAATTCAAAGAAAAGCAAGTGCAAACTTAAACTAACAAACAATTGTATGGTCAAACTTTTTTTTTTTTTTTTAACAGAATAGAATTAGGATAAATAAGCAATCAGAATGGGAAATTACAAGTCTAGAGTTTTTGAGCAAAACCAAAATAAGGAAGTACTTACTTCCCTTACAATATTAATATTAATTCAAGTCTCCCCTAAAGAAAGAGAAAAATTCATGAATTAAAAGCATTAATCTCATCTAAAGGGATTGGGAGGAACATGAAATTAAAATTTAAAAAGCAAGATTGTAATGGGAAGGAAATCCACACTATCTAAACAGTCAGCATTAAGCTCCTCAATTCAGCGAAAAATTGTGTCCTACAACCTCAATTAAGGAACAGCTTTGACTCCCCATTTCAACAAATGGATTGAATTGGAGAGCATTTGCAATTCAAAATGCGCCAATCAAATTGCAATTCAGCAAATTAATAGCACCCAAATTGGAATTGGAATTGAATCCCATAACCAATATTTGCGGCAAAATATCTGGCGGCAACATGTGCAAGTAGGAGACCAACACAAAAGCAATCTGCCAGTCAATAGAAATGAGGCTAAAAAAGGTACACTTTTAAAGGCAAAATCCAGCAGAGAATTTAAGCGAATTGAGTCCAAGAATCTATTCAAAACCAACCATAAAAAGACTGAATCACAGCAACATATTTATGTTACAACAGACCAGCAAAGTTCAGAGGACCAACTGTAATTCAAAAAAGCTGAACCAACTCTGATCTAAAATATCCATTGCAGCAAATTGACAAAGCCAAAGCAACGCATTGCTAACCCAAGCCGCAAGATGATTTAAAAACCAGCAAAAAGAGTTCCCATAAACTACAACATTTATACTTATTTCACTTATCAGAACCGGACTCAAAACCAGCGGATCGAAATTGACCACAACAGCAAGCAAGAACTGTGATAGCCATAGCCAAAACAAGCAACATATTACATCCTAAAATCATCTACCATTGTATCCACAAGACAAAAGCCAAAAACTCAGCCATTAATTTTGAACAACCAGGTTCAATATAATGCAACGAAATTCTAGCAGAAGTAAATTTTGACTGCAAACAATAAATTTTTTAACACTAAATATAAAAAAAATTCTCCATTACTCAAAGTATTATAATTGAGAACACAAAACTTACCATAATTCGGTGTCCCAAGGTTTGAGTTTTTCTTTCGTGTCATTCACCGCGAAATAATTTGAGCCTTCCCCAACTTCATTTTCAACACACCAAAGGTGTAGAATCTTCAACTCTAAGTTGAAATACTTCTAAATCAGCAACATTTTCTTCATTTAATCGAAGTAATGGTCGAATTTTGGGTTGGATTAGAATTTAGGGTTTATGTTGATTTGGGGATTAGAAGTTAGGCTTTGCTTTCGGTTTTCAAGAACAACCTGCAGCATGTGAAAAAATAGGTGAAAACATTCTGTCTTCTTCAAGTCACGTGAAGTTACCGTTCGCTATCAAACAGTGGACTTGATGGAAGGATGAGATTGAATGAAAAAATTAAACTTTGAGGATGCAATGTGATATAAGTAAAATTATGGGGACCAAAATTGAATTAGTGATATATTTGGATGACCAAAATTGATATTTTCCCTTTATAATAAAACCAGATTCCAGTTCAATATTTTTAACAAGTCCAACTTGAGCTCGCTAGTCACATCTATGGATACTTACGCACCTAATTTTGTGACGGCCAGTCAAAGCAATTCTCCGACGCGGAGAACCCTAATGCCGGCCAATCCGTTGCCTCTTTTCTTCCTCTCTATCCTCTTATTGTCTTGTACGCTGTCTGATTCCTACTCATTTTCCAACTATCAGACCCTCTTTTCCCTCTCCCATTCCCTCACTTCCCGCGTCGCCGCCCTACGAGCCGCCCGTGGCGATCTCGAGGGAGCGGCGCGGGCCAGGACATTGGCCCGTAATCTCGAGCGTGGGCTGGGTGTGGGCTTCTACAAGTTCGCCTGGAATGTGGGATGGGATTATTTGAAGAATTACGCATGGAGAGACACGCTGTCGTTTGAAACCCTAGGCGGCGTACTATCGGATCTGAATGAGTTGTTAGGGGCTTTCAATGAGTTGAATCGGGTGCACTCGGACGCGGAGAGGGTGGCTTGGGTCAATCGAAATTACAAGAATGCTTTTAAAGTTTCGAAATCGCTCTTCGCCCGACTGCTCAAAGTTTTTTCTCAATCCGTATGCATTTTGTTTATTTTGCATTTTCTGTTTTTATTAGTTTAATTTTTAATCAAGTTTTTCTAGTTTGTGGGAATTAAAAGAAACTATGTAGAGCCATGCTGTCGTTATTTGGGCACATTCTTAATGCTCAGCGTGGAAAAAGGTTCTTCCTGTTGCTCTTCTAAAGTGCTCTTGCCAATTGATAATCAACATGGGCATTTGGCTGTTAAAAGAAATGAATTTGATTTGATTTATTTATTGTTTCTACAAACGTTTGGCTTAACTTTTTTAGAAGAAGATTAAAGAGACAATATGCAATCCTGGTATTCTTTGGACTGATTGTCTTATGTTGATGGAAATGGCAGGGACCATTGCGGGAAGTGGTGAAATTGCTGCAGAAAGAAGTTTTGGAGGGTGATCTGCTGAGGGACTGCCTAGAGCTAGGTGCTGATGACCTCAAAGGTCTGATCCAAGTTTTGAAGGACATTGCTCTCCAATATTCCTCTGCTTCTCCCAAGACTGACCTTTGAATGGTACCTTTTGAAACTTTATGGTAGGCTATTGCTTATTAAGAGGTTGAAATCTTGAAATGCATTTTGGGATCTTAAAAAGAGCTGGTCTGCATATTAAGCGTTTGCTTGGCTCATTCGAAAGCTGTTAATAACTTTCTATTTTCACCTTTTGGAGCTTCATCAACTTTTAATTGGCACCTATCCCATGAGAAAGTTGGATCCCTTCTGAAGATAGCAGCGGGCAATCTTCCACACTGCAAGTGTGACTTGTTAGTCAATTGGTGCGCACTATTAAAAATGACTCTGCTCTTTCTCTCTATCGTGGAATTGACGAGTTTATGCCTGGAAAAAGGGAAAAAGTGACTGCAGAAAGGCTCAGCTCTAACATGTAGAAAGGAGGAATTGACATAACTCTAGTTGTATTTTGCTCACCTCAACGATTTGGAAGACTGAACCTTATTTTATTGGAAGAATGTGTTTGTTTTATGCTCCAGGCGGCTGCCTAAGATCAATGAATGTGGTTTGATAATCTTTTCAAGGGAAGGGGACATTGGATGGCTGAGCGAGAACAATGAATGTATTTTCATAATCTTTCCAAAAGAGGGGGAAATTGGATTGCAACTAGAGCCTGAAGTGATGCATGTTTCTTTAAAGTTTGCAGCTTCAGCCTTCAGGGTTTCTTTTTATCATCTAATTTTAATATTTTGTGATTTGTTTTTATAACAGCCTTTTGGTCATATATGTAACTGGCTAATCATTCAATAAGAGCTTGTTTGGTTTCATTTTCTCATTTTCTATTATTTAAAAATTAAAATACATTATTTTTTATACATTTTCATCCATCAATTTTTTCATTTTCATTCTCAAAATACATCATTCTTTCTCTTCCTCATTATTATTATCTCTCTTCACCTACAATCTACTAAATCCAATATAATTATTATTTTTTCAACAATTTATTCAAATACAAATTTATTTTTAACCCATTTTTACTAAATATTTTTTCAAATTTTCAAAATGACAAAAATAAAAAACAAAAAAATAAAAATGAAACCAAACGGGCCCTAAGTATCTTTTCAGATGTAACCAAACATTCATCATTTTTCTTCAATATAAACATCTTCGCTGAATATTGTTGCCTTGGGATGTGTTATTTGATATCATTCAATGGACAATTGCTTTGGATTCGAATTTTCCTAACCGACAGACATGGGAAACGAAACTCATGTGGGCCCAAAAGCTATTTATGTCGACTTACCTATTTATGATATTCAAAGAACTTACCTACTCTTTAACTTAAACACAATTGCTTCATATCTTGGTTCTAATGCATATAAAAAGATACAGTAAAAACCTTAACGTTGAAAAATTAATCCGTAAAGTTGATTCTAAGAATTGCTATGCTGGTCGAATTCCAAATTTGAACTCAGTTCTTGAAAAAATATAAATCTAAAGGAGAACATAGCTCGATCTTTTTTATAGGAATTTACATAAAATTTGTTTCTACCATGGAGCTTTTTGTTGGCCACATCATTTAATGTCTTTTCTGAATATCATAACTCCCACAATTCCAATATTTGTTAAAGTAATCACATTTAAAGCTAATCAGTGAAAATTCTAATGACTCAATGACAGACTTTGTTTATCTAAAAAATATCTTAAAAGAGTTCGCTTTTTGTTAGAAAGCATTAGGTTTATCATGATATTTTTCTCAAACCTCTCATTGTCTGAATCATTACTATTAAAAGCTCAAATCAGTAATCACCCTGCAATTTGGCGCACGCATTAAATAATGCTTTTTCATTGACTAATTGTTTCTTTTCTTGGATAAAGGAATTGATTACCTATCTACTTCTTGGCAATCTATGTCTATTATCCTTTTCTGTCATTGAGCTTAACTGTACTTTAAAAGCCAATCTTGATCATTTGAGCCAAGACTGAATTCTGTGCTATCTCAACTCAAATACAGATCAAACCCACCATTCCCTCTACTGAACTACATCTCATGCATGCATCAGAAGCTGAAGGAATTTATTAATAACTTAACTTTTTTTGCTTGGTAATTAAACTGAATGTTTTGGGGATGTTGATTTTTCTTGTTCTTTTGGATTTGCTAGGAAACAAATTCAGTTCAGTGCAAACAAACTTTTAATCAACTAGCAGGCGAAATTGAGCCGGAATGGCTTCGACAGACAGAGCATGAGGTCCACATGTGATGATTGTGATCCCAACAAATGAAGCTTTCCCTTTGTCCGTAACGTTGACCTTTGGGGCTCAGGGTGCCCGTTTTGGAGATTTGGAGCCCTCACAGATTCACTTATGTGGTGAGAAGACAAAGTCATCTTTTGAAGTAGACCTCTGCAAGTATGTGCTTCTGCTGTTTCTTCAACTGCCTGATTTAATTAAAACAGCAGCACTAAAGCTATAGCCACATGTGCAATAAATGCTATATTAGTCGATCACATTGATTATCTTATCTTTTCTGATATCAATGTTCCTTGAACTCACTAACTTCTAAGCTGGTAGCACTTTTGTAGTTTGATATATATGTTAGTGAGCTAATTAACTTGTTGGTCAATCATGAATATGCTGCAATCTTGGTTTGTTTGTAAATATTTCACCTTTTCTTCTTTCATTTCCCTTGATTCAGAAATTTTCATTTTCAAACTTAAGTTTTGAAAACAAGAAACTCAGAAGTACTCATAGACATGGATTTGGGATTCATAGAGTTTAGCTATTTGATTTGTGCATATGTTGATCGTCTGCAGGAAGTCCAGTCCCGGCTAGACACAGTTATAACCATGTGCATTGTTAATGGAAATTAGAGCTTTATCATGAACTAACACTGTTCAATAGTCTACATTTTGCTTCCCATGACTTGGTCTGAACATTAAATGCAGTAGTTTGCTAGCTACCTCGCATTAAATCCCATGCTGCAAACTGGCCTGCTCTTTGCTGAGGCAAACCAATCTTCATGCTCAACTTTCAAATAGTTATTCCATCAAACCCTTTTTAGGGTAATTAATTTACTCAAGAACCATGCTGATTTTTTTTCTTACTAGTCTTGAACTTGGTATTTTGATTTGTTAATCACGAGTATAAAATTTTTTAGGATATTTTCACTCACCTTGGCACTGTCCTTAACTGCATGATAAAATGAAGTCCGTGTTTCAGTTTAAGAACCAAAATTTCGGAAAGTTAAGGATTTATGAGACAATCAGCTTCATGTCCTGAGCTAACAGGCAAAAGATCAAGCTAGTTAATATTGCTTTGCCTATAAAATCTTGTAAATAATCAGAGATTTTGCACTTAGGAAAACCGAAAAGAAAGAATTATTGGGCTCTAAATTACGCTAAAATGCATGGTTCCAGAAATGAAGATCTGGTCCCTTATCTCCATTGCCTTTGTGCACTGTACAAATCTGATCACATTATTCCCGCGTGAAATCAATGCATCTAACTAACTCCATATCTGTATGGATGATAGCTAAAAATGGGTCAACTCCAGTTTGCAATCTTGTTTCTCCTAAACTTCTAATATATATACTCGTATCTTCCTGCCTTAAATTTCATCACGCACAACACCAACCAGGCCAGCGCCCATCTAACTTTCATCTTTACTTCTTTATTTTCTGATCCTACTTTTTGCCTTGGCATTGTTCTCTTTACCTTTTTTTCTGTACTACTTACAACTATATGGATATATATACAATGGGAAGTGGGCTTAAGAGATGGATGGTGTTGTGTGTGGCTGTTGTGGTGGCCGTGAATCTCCACCACGGGGTCATGGCGGAGCCCCAAGTTCCATGTTACTTCATATTTGGTGATTCATTGGTGGACAATGGTAACAATAATAATATCCAATCCTTAGCCCGGGCTAATTACTTGCCTTACGGTGTTGATTTTCCTGACGGGCCGACCGGGAGGTTCTCCAATGGTAAAACCACAGTTGATGTCATTGGTAAGCTCAATATATATATATATATATATATATATATATACCTTCCTCTGATGAGCTAATTATAGAGCACATTTTTGGGTGAAAAAGCAAAGGAAAATAAAAAAAATGACCTATGTTTGATTTTTGCAGCTGAGCTGCTAGGTTTTGATGATTATATTCCCCCATACGCCAGTGCCAGTGGCGATCAAATACTCAGGGGAGTAAACTATGCATCTGCTGCTGCTGGAATTAGATCAGAAACTGGCCAGCAATTGGTAAGGCATTGGATCCCTCATTTACTTGATATTAATAAATAAACAAAATTATTTACCATTTAAAACTATTGTTCATTAGGGTGCTAGAATTGATTTTACTGGGCAAGTAAATAACTACAAGAACACAGTTGCACAAGTGGTGGACATATTAGGTGATGAGGATTCCGCGGCAAATTACTTGAGCAAATGCATATACTCAGTTGGAGTCGGCAGCAACGACTATCTCAACAACTATTTCATGCCTCTCTACTACTCAAGTGGCCGCCAATACTCCCCTGAACAATACTCCGATCTCCTCATTCAACAATACTCTGAGCAAATAAGGGTACGTTGTCCTCTCTAGTCGAGCTATATTCTTTTTGCCTCCTCTTAATCTATCTTCAAGAATTTGAACCTTTTTCTTTTATGGGCTATATATATATATATATATATAGACTTTGTACAACTATGGAGCTAGAAAGTTTTCTTTGATTGGAGTGGGGCAAATCGGGTGCAGCCCGAATGCATTGGCGCAAAATAGCCCGGATGGATCTACATGTATACGGAGAATTAACGACGCGAATCAGATGTTCAACAACAAACTGAGAGCATTAGTTGATGAGTTGAACAACGGTGCTCAGGATGCAAAGTTTATCTACATTAATGCATATGGGATTTTCCAGGATTTGATTGACAACCCTTCAGCTTTTGGTAATTGTTATTGCAATCGATACATCAATTTTATTACATCCTCTGTCCAAAGTATAGCCTAGCCTAGCTGATAACATTTTTTTTTTCCTTGGGTTTTTCAGGTTTTAGAGTGACAAATGCTGGATGCTGTGGAGTGGGGAGGAACAATGGGCAAATAACATGTCTCCCTATGCAGACTCCATGCCAGAACAGAGATGAATATTTGTTTTGGGATGCATTCCATCCCACAGAAGCTGCAAATGTTGTGGTCGGGAGGAGATCGTATCGTGCTGAAAAGGCATCAGATGCATATCCTTTTGATATTCAGCGCTTGGCTCAACTCTAAGAAAAACAAGACAAGATTTATGCGGCGCGTGTATGTTACTAAGAGGACGCGACCATATATATTACATGTAATATCTATGATTAATTGTGCTTAGTTATATATATAATTTTTTTACTGTCATATTTTTGTGTTATAGTTATTGTAGCATATGCAAAAACACTTTCTCATGGTTTCAAAATTAAGGTTTTTAGTGTCTGTTAGTTCCTAAATGGAGAATGTATTTTTTCAAAGCACCTTAGATGATAATTATATCAAATCATCTAATTATAAGGTTATATAATTAAAATTGTTCAAACTTATTTGATTTGGGATCAGCTGTGATCCTTCAAAATTGTGGTTTATTCAGGTTGATAGTAACATCGTTATAATTGCTGGGTAGGGGGCTAGTAAAAAAATTTCGATACTCAAATTAGATCAATAGAGGATAGTTGATAAAGAAAAGCTGGAATGGAGGATAGGAAGAAAAATATTTAGTGAATTTTAGGTTATATACCTCACAAACAGAGTAAAGCTTGACATTTCTACTTAGTGTCTATTATCAAATATGAGACGATTGACTTGGCACAGTTTGAAAACTTCATGACATATAAAATTAATATCATAGATTTATTCGAATTGACCAACACAAATTTATTCTACTTGCAGAATACGTAAATCCCCTTTTTGTTAAAGATAATTTTGGCATTTTTCAGGCCAACCTATTAGTATCATAAAAAAAAATGTAACATTGATGGCAAAATATCTACGTGAATTCACTAACCTGACAACGCCAAAAACAATCCAATATGCATCCATAATGCATCTCCCATGAGACTAGCCAAGAAGAATTACTTCTATTGGTAACTGGCAAGGGGCGTTATAGTCTTATAAATTGCCCAATGTATTGGACGAGATGCCCAAATTTGCTTGTGATTTTACGCACCGACACTTCACTGTCACTATATCTAAAGAACCTAAAAGAGGTGGGTGGCCAACCAAGGTACGATGTGTGCTCTTGGATGAATATTGTAAAGTTTTCAAAAAAGAAAATGTAGATCAAAAACAATATTTTATTTGACTTTTGTGGATATCATATTTTCTCTTTATCCGTCAGTCAAATTATGTTGGAGTAAACAATATTTTTAAATTAATTAATATATTTTAATTATTTTTGTTGCGATGCCTACTGGCCAAGCTTCCATCCCTCCTTGTTCAACAGAAATGGACTATTCTGACCTTAATTTATGCTTCTTTTTTCTATTACCACATCCGATATTACAAATTCTAATTCTTGCTCAACCATAAGTCGGCTTCCTCGTGCCGCACCCGGTGCTGCAGAAATGGACACATGTCCACTTTTTATTTTTTTATTAATTTACTTTTCTTCTTTTTCTTTTTCTATTAAGTTAATTTAATATTAATGATGACTAAATACATTATAAATTAATTAATTTTTGGATCAATTAAAAATTAACATATATAAAATAATATATCTATTAGTGATTTAATTTTTTTATTTGCATTTTGGATTTTATTAAATTTAATTGTAAGAAATAAATAATTAATTTATATTTACATTTTAATATTTATTTTGCATACAAATTAAATTTTATCAAGTGTAAAAGAGAAGTTTTTGCCCAATCAAATCAAGTATTTAAGCCTAAAAATCCCATACCAATCAAGTTGTGAAATATCATCTATTTTAATACATGAACCAATTATATCAAGACAATATTTGTACAAACATGTAAAATTTAACTTCTACAGTCAAAATCAATTCTTTTTTAAAAAACTAAATTAATTGGTATAATTCTATTAATTTAAAATGAAGAATCAAATCATTGATACATTTACTTGAATTCTTTATTTAATTTAATTTTATTTATTTTTAACTTTATTCAACATATTTTATAAATTTTATTTTTTTCATGTCTTGATTATTTATTTAATTAAAAAAGTGAATAATTTAGCTACAAAAACTAAATCTTGAATGTGCAATTTTAAATAATAAATTTTAAATTAAATTAAAAAGGGAAAGAAAAGGTTAAAAAAACATATCAACTAAAAATTCAATCAACAAAAAAGGCGAGAAGGGGGGGGGCGCTGTGCACTAGGTCCAGCATCGACTAAACCCCATAAGTCGCATGTTTCTTCATTTTCGAGGACTCGTTGTCAGAAAATGGCAACAAGAATCATCACGGGACCATCGTAAATGTTATGTGGGATTGATTTCCTAAGGGACCGTTTGGTTTCATTTTTTGAGGTCATTTTTATTTTCTAATGAAAATACATAATAAAAAATTAGTTATAAAAAATATTTTTAAAAATGAGTTATATTTGAATGAGTTGTTTAAAATTATAGGTTTATATAGGTGTGAAAATGAATTGTATTTGTATGTTAGGTTTTTTGTATTAAAAAGGAATAAATAATTTGAATTTGAATTTGAATTGATGATGTAATATGTATTTATTTGAAAAATAATATAAAATAATATTTTTGTGGTGAATGATGGTTGAGAAGTATTGGGAAGATAAAAAAGTAGATATAGGTAGTAATATGGGTTGAAATAAGGTGAAAATAGAGAGAGAATATATAAAAGAATGTTTTGAAAATGAAAATATTTGAGAAAATAATGTGGATAATGATAACTTTCATTTTTCATTTTGAAAAGAAAATGAAAATGGGCATTGAAAATGAAACCAAACGGGCCCTAAGGGTTCAATAGGTAGATTCAGCAATGGTGGTCTCCTCGATGCCGCACCAGGTGCACAGCACCCAGTGTGGCAGAAATGGACACATGTCCTTTTTTTTTCTTTCTATTAATCTAAATTTTCTTTTCCTTTTTTATTAAATATATTAATATTATTGATGGCCAAATACATTATGGATTAATTAATTTTTGGACAATTAAAAATTGCAAATATAAAATAATATCCTAGTTAGTGATTTAATTTTTAGATTTGGATTTTGGAGGTTATTAAATTTAATATTAAAAATAATTAATTAATTTTAATTAATATTTAATATTTATTTTGCTTACAAATTGAAATTGATAAAGTGTCAAAGTGAATTTTTATACCAATCATTGCAAGTCTTTTGGCCTAAAAATTTCACACTAATTAAGTTGCAATATATGATCTATTTTAGCATGTGGATTAATTATGTCAAGGATAATATTTGTACAAATTTCTAATATTTAATTTTTATTGTCAAATCAACTACTCTTTTTGAAAATATAGAATTAATTGATATAATTCTATTAATTTAAAATAAAAAAAAAAACTAAATCATTGATGTACTTACTGGGTTTTTTATTTTATTTAATTTTATCTATTTTTTAATTTTATTCTATATTTTCTATATACGAATTTTTTTTTTTTCATGTATTGATTATTTATTTAATTAAAAATGTGAATAATTGTAGAAATTGAATTTTAAATGTGTATTTGCAAAAAATTAAATTAAAAAAAAAAAGGAAAAGGTGGGGGCGTGGGGAGAGGGTGGGGGGGAGCGGGGGAGGAACCTGCAAATCAATAATTAGATCAATAGAAAAGAAGGAAAAAGAAAAAGAAAAAGAATAGCACCAGGTATAGCATTGATCAAACCCAGCAATGGTTGAACTGTTGCTAACGTTCTCACTACCCATTTTTCATTTTATTATGCTCTTTGTTTTGCCCAATTTTAATTCTACATTTTTATAATTGTTTTTTTTTCCTCTTATTTTCTTTTTTTATAGTTGAATTGTTGGATTTTGATAAGTACATTCCAGTATTCATCGATTGTACAAATAGAGACATCTTAGAAGGAGTGAATTATGCCGTTGGTAGGGTAGGAATTTTTTATTAAACTAATCTCAACCAATTCGTGCAATCCCTCTCTCTCTCTCTCTCTCTCTCTCTCTCTCTCTCTCTCTCTCTCTCTCTCTCTCTCTCTCTCTCTCTCTCTCTCTCTCTCTCTCTCTCTCTCTCTCTCTCATTCATATAATATCCATATATATCTTTGAAATATTTAGTTCTACTTCAAAAGATATATATATTCAGTAATCTATAATATAAAAAATATATTGATATAGGGTGGCCCAAAAGGCCCAACGTTTCGAACAATGGCCCAGGGCCCAGGGCCCATGACCCACGTCGACCATATTCGACCAGATAGTGGCCCGAAGGCCCACCGTCTCAGACAACGGCCCAGGGCCCATGATCCACGTCGACCATGTTCGACTAGATAGTGGCCCGAAGGGCCCAACGTTCAGACAACGGCCCAGGGCCCATGGGACATGTCGACAATATTCGACCAGCCCCCTCACGCCCAGGCGGGCGCCTCAGAGCCCTCGGACGATATCGACCATATTCGACCCCAGTTAGGCTAACAGGAGGTCGAGCTCTGCACAGCACTCTGCCACCGCATTAAATGTGTGGACTGGCACCACACCACCGCATTAATGGCGCATGCCATCCCCTCACTGTCTGACACGGCAGGCGCCACCCCGTATACCGTCTTGTCCTGTAGCTTGAAAGGACATCTAGCTGGCAAAATTCAAATGGGGGAATAGACTAATTGCCCCTTGGAGGAGGCTGAAGACCCCAAGGGTAAGCCAAAGGCTTACCAGTCATTTCCTACAAGGGGAAGAATATAAAAACTCCTCTGTCTTGCCTCACAAGGTATGGGAAAAAACACACTGAACCTATCTTACTTCATTGTTAGATACCAGAAATACTGACTTGAGCGCCGGAGGGCCAGAGCCGAGGGCCACTCGGCTAGCCTAATGTTTGCCTTGATTGCAAGATTCTCAAATATCATCAACGGAAGATATCCACCTTTGGGGTTAACCCCTATAGAGATCGGAATCGAAGTACTTGTATTACGATTCGGACCCTCATCATTTGGCGCCGTCTGTGGGAAACAGGAATCCTCTATCGAGAATGGTGAACACTAGGCGAGCCCCTTCCGGGAGGAAAGAGAGCAGAAGATCCAGCCCCCCCCACTCCGCCAGAACGAAGAAAGGACTGCTCCAGGCCCCAGTATACAGCCTGAGCCCATAGTCACCCACACTATGCCCCAGTTGATGCAGCTCATCAGTGAGCAGATCTCCGCACAGATATCAACCCAGCTTTCAGCCACCTTGAACAGACAAGTCGTGCCACCGGAACCGGCAGCCAGCGCCACCCCCCTCCAGCGGGGCGTGAGCAAGCACCACCTGTAGAATACTCACGGCGTCCAGGGTCCCCCGGGCATCCAGCTAGGCGAGAACCAAGCCAGAGTCATTTTCACCGGGAGGCGCCCCGCCCCCCGCCGAGGGAAGAGGTAGCGGACTCCGTGGACCATGACGTTCGGCCCCTTCGAGCCCCGCAGCGCGATAGGACCGAACGTTCTAGAGGTAGAAGAAAGCAGGATCAGCAAGAGTGGGAAGAGGTATCCCACCAGGTGCAGCAACTAAATAAACGCCTGGAGGAGCTGTCGAGGGGGAACGTAGACAGGCCCCCTTAGCCAGAGGTGCCCTCGAGGTTTAGAAGGGAACGGGACTCACCCTTTATGCAAGAAATCATTAATGAACGTATCGCGGTGGATGCCAAGATCCCCACTGGTCTCCCGCGGTACGACGGGTCCACAGACCCGAGTGAACATTTGCTGCAGTTTGAACACATGATGCAGCTGCATGGACACAACGAGTATATTCATGTGAAAATGCGGGTAACCACACTTCAGGGTATGGCCTTGGATTGGTTCGTGAAGTTAGAGTCGGCATCCATCTTTTCGTATGACCAGCTTTGTGACAAATTCCTGCACCAGTTTGCCAGTAGAAGGAAGGCGAAGCTGCTACACACCCACTTGCATACGGTGAAGCAAGCCGAGGGGGAGTCTTTGAGAGATTTTTTCACCAGATTCAACACAGAAGTGTTGAAAATTGACAGTCCGAGGATTGAGTTCTTGATTGATGTGCTGTTTTGGGGATTGAGGCACAAAGAGTGCGCTAACGCTTTGGTGCGCGCTCAGCCCCGCACGATGGAAGAACTCCTCGACCTCGCGGAAAGATACATGACCCAAGAAGAGATGAACAAGATGAAATACGGCAGTATCGAAGCTGACAAGAGGAAGGGCAAAGAGAAGGACGACAAGCAGAACAGGAAAAGACGTCGGTCCCCGATTAAACGCTTTCACGACTATACACCGCTCTCCATGGCAAGGAAAGAAGTGCTCTTTGCCATTCAACATGACAACCTGCTGAAAAAGCCCCGCAAAATTACAGAGATCGAGGCCATGAGGAAGTCAGGGAAATTACAGAGATCGAGGCCATAAGGGGCATGACACCGAAGACTGCTTCAACTTGAAGGACGAAATTGAGAGGTTGATCAGGCAGGGGCACCTAAAGAAATTTTTCGAGGATAGGAATCGACGAGAGGAGGGCGCTGTCAATCGGACTCCCCGTAGAGAAAGGTTGGCCAGCCCGCGAAGAGATGACAAAGGGAAGAAGCCCGCCCACGAAGCCCAACCACCCATCAGAGGGGTCATCGACATGATCGCTGGGGGACCCACGGGAGAAGACTCCCGAAATGCAAGGAAGCAAACTCAACGGCAGCTTGACTCGACCAAACCATCTAAGGTCGAGACGGTTTTTCAGCTTTCAAACAGCACAGAGCCGATATCCTTTTCAGACGCGAACCTCAACCACCTCAAAAACCAAGGAATGGACCGGAAGATCGACTGCCCTCTGGTGGTCGTCCTCGAGATCGCCAACTTCGAAGTTAGAAAGGTCCTAGTCGACAACGGTAGCTCAGCCAATATCATATTCTCGTCGACACTAAAGAGGATGGCCTTGGGCAAGCTTAACTTTGATCCAGTCAGAACGCCCCTAGTTGGATTTGGGGGATCGGAGATAATGCCGTTAGGATCCATCTCCCTCTCCACAACTTTTGGGCAGGGCCATCGCAGCCGAACCTTGATGATTAGCTATTTAGTGGTCGACGCCCCGTTCGCTTACAATGTTATTTTGGGAAGACTGGCCTTAAACGACTTCAGAGCCATCGCGTCCACATATCACATGAAGATAAAGTTCCCGACCCCTGGGGGAGTTGGTCAGATTTTGTGCAATATTAAGGACGCTTGGCGCTGTTACACAATCTCCGTGGACTCCGGTGAGCAGAGAAGGAGGCCCCAGTTGAGGCCCTCGGGGGACGCCCCTGTAGCGAAACCCGATGAGGGAACTTCATCGAAGAAGAGAAAGATTGAAGATACCAGGGTCGAGCAGACGAGAGACTTCAAGACAATTGAGCTGGAGCCCGGGAATCCCAACAAGACAATCAAGATCGGCGCTGATTTGGGAGATCGACTAGAGTGCCTCATGGTCGACTTCCTCCGGAGGAACATTGATGTCTTCGCTTGGAAAGCAGCCGACCTGCAGGGCATCGACCCGTACATCATTGTCCATAGGCTCAATGTGGACCCTACGCATAAGCCAGTCCGCCAGAAAAGAGAGTTTTTAACGCCGAGCGGACACAGGTTATCCAAGAAGAGCTAAGCAAGCTCCTGGAAGCTGGTTATGTTGTCGAAATTCAGTACCCTTCTTGGCTATGTAATGTTGTCTTAGTCCCCAAGAGTGAGGGAAAATGGAGGATGTGTAATGATTTCACGGACTTAAATAAAGCTTGCCCTAAAGATCCTTACCCCTTGCCTGGCATTGATTTACTTGTCGACTCCATAGCTGGATGTGAATTACTTAGCATGATGGACGCGTTTCAAGGATACTATCAAATATTTATGGCACCTGAAGATAGGGAAAAAACCTCCTTTGTTGTTCCCAATGGGGTATATTGCTTTTTCGTCATGCCGTTCGGACTTAAAAATGCCGGAGCAACCTATCAAAAGCTTGTTAACTTCATGTTTAAAAATGAGATTGGGAACTCAATGGAGGTTTATGTGGACGACATGATTGTAAAAACAGACAGAGCAGAAAATCACTTGGCTGACCTGAATCACACATTTTCTATTCTAAGAGCCTTTGGCATGAAACTAAACCCTGGAAAATGCACGTTTGGAGTGCGGGGCGGTAAATTCCTCGGTTTCATGGTCAGCCAAAGAAGCATCGAGGCTAACCCTCAGAAAATTCAAGCAGTTCTCGACATAGCCCCGCCGCGCACAATGCGGGAAGTTCAACGCCTCATTGGCAGAGTAATTGCTTTGGGCAGGTTTGTAGCCAAGCTGGTGGACAAGAGCTTACCTTTCTTCAAAATCCTAAGAAACGTAAAGAAGTTGGGGTTCAGATGATATGAACAGTGCGATAAAGCCCTCATCGACCTCAAGCAATATCTCTCTTCACCACCTCTGCTCGCCAAACCTGAGCTCGGGGAAGTCTTACAAATATATCTGGCTGTCTCTTCAGCCTCCGTTAGTTCGGTGTTGACCGCAATAAGAGATGGAAACCCTTGCCCTGTTTACTATTGCAGCAAAGCTCTCCAGGGGCCAGAATATAACTATTTGGAGATTGAAAAATTCGCTCTAGCCCTCGTCTCATCAGCAAGGAAGCTGCGACCTTACTTCCAATCACACACAATCTTGGTGTTAACGAATCAACCGCTGAAATAGGTATTGTCAAAGCCGGACACTTCAGGTCGACTCACTAAATGGGCAATCGAGCTCGGAGAATTCGACATCCAATTTCAACCGCGAGCGGCCATCAAGGCACAGGTCCTCGCAGATTTCATCCTCGAAAGGATCGACCTACCATGTCCGGACATCGACAGCACATACTCGTGGACTCTGCATGTCGATGGGTCTGCGACGTCATCGGGGGGAGGGATAGGAGTTTCTCTTCGATCCCCGTTGGCAGAAGGTTATGACTTCGCGGTGAAGCTCGACTTCCCGGTTATGAACAACGAAGCTGAGTACAAAGCCCTCATTGCAGGAATGCGCATGGCTGCCGACCGGGGGGTCGGTAGGCTAGCGGCTTTCACGGACTCTCAGCTCGTGGCGGAGCAATTCGAAGGGAACTTCGAAGCAAAAGAGCACAAGATGGCGTAGTACTTGGCCAAGGTACAACACTTGAAACAGATGTTCAGCCACTTCTCACTAAGCCAGATCCCCCGGTCAGAGAACGAGAGAGCAGATGCACTCTCTAAGCTAGCTAGTTCGGCGAAAGGCACGCAAGAAAGAACTATAACATTTCTTGTGGCCGATAAACCCTGCGTACAGTCTCCCGACCGGATCCAGGTCAGATGCCTCAACGAGTCAACCCCATCCTGGCAGCATCCAATCAAACTCTATCTGAGTAGGGGCTCCTTACCAGATGACATTAAACAGGCTCGAAAGTTGAAAGGCTTGGCGCCTAAATATGCATTAGACGAGCATGGGCAGCTGTACAGGAGGTCGATCGCCGGTCCACCACTCAGGTGCTTAGATCCCGGCCAGGCGAACGAAGTATTGCAGGAGGTACACGCAGGTATCTGTGGCAACCACTCGGGTGGAAGGTCTCTGGCTCACAAGATTACCCGCTACGGATATTTCTGGCCCACTCTGCTTAACGATTCTGTGGATTTCGCTAAGAAATGCCCATCCTGTCAGGTACATGCGAACATTCAGCATCAACCAGCCGCACCAATGACCAATGTTAGTATCACATGGCCGTTCGACCAGTGGGGCATCGATATATTAGGGTCGCTCCCCAAACCTTCTGGCCAGCGGAAGCTTATCATAGTGGCTGTCGAATATTTTACAAAATGGGTGGAAGCAGAAGCAGTCCCTAAGATCACCGACGCGGCTATCAAGAGTTTTCTATGGAAGAACATCGTGTGTCGGTTCGGGCTACCTAAGATCCTTATTTCCGATAACGGCACTCAATTCCAGAGCAAAAACACCAGAAGATGGTGCGAAACTTTAGGCATCACGCAACACTTCACTTCAGTAGGCAATCTACAAGCCAATGGCCAGACCGAGGTTACTAACAGAACAGTCCTAGACCACATTAAGAGCCGGATAGCAGGGACAGGAGCCAGTTGGGAAGACGATCTCCGAGGCGTTCTCTGGGCCTACCGAACGACCCCTCGAACGGCCACAGGCCACAACCCCTACAGTCTAGTTTATGGCTCTGAGGCAGTGATACCATCTGAATTGATTCAACACACAGCTAGAGTAATTCATTACAATCCAATAGCGAATACATCGGAGAGGACACTCGATTTAATTACCGTAGATGAAAAACACCAAATAGCCTACAACAAGATACAGAGGTACCGCTCAAAAATGGCGGACCGCTACAATAAAACAGTCCATCCGAGAAATTTTAAAGTGGGCAATCTAGTCCTGAAGAAAGTGGAGGTTTTAAAACCAGTCGGGAAGCTGGACCCCAAGTGGGAGGGACCTTATGCAATCACCAAAGTATGCAAGAACAACGCATACCGATTAGCGGACACTACAGGTCGCGACCTTCCTCGACCATGGAATGCGGTAAACTTGAAAAAATTCTTTGTGTAAACTGTTTAATTGACATCTGTTGAACCGGTTATAAGAAGCAAGGCACATCGCGATTGAAAACTTGAAAAGATCTGGCAACCAAGTCAAGGCCACCGGCCGAGACCACCTTAAGCGACCCCGCAGTCGTCGAAAAATTTAACATCTAAGTCGAGGCCACCGGCCGAGACTACCTTAGTCGACCCCGAAGTCGACGAAAGGATTTAACATCTAAGTCGAGGCCACCGGCCGAGACCACCTTAGTCGACCCCGAAGTCGATGAAAGGATTTAACATCTAAGTCGAGGCTACCGGCCGAGACCACTTTAGTCGACCCTGAAGTCGACGAAAGGATTTAACATCTAAGTCGAGGCCACCGGCCGAGACCACCTTAGTCGACCCCGAAGTCGATGAAAGGATTTAACATCTAAGTCGAGGCCACCGGCCGAGACCACCTTAAGCAACCCCGCAGTCGCCAAAAGTTTTCAAAACAACAGAGTCGACACCTTCGATGCATATTTATAGGCTCGGCCATGCCGCCAAATTTAGGAGACCAATGCTTCGCATGGTGAAAACACCCTTAAAGCTGGAAGTCGAGCCCAGCTCGCAAACGCACGTTAGCTACAAAAAGTTAGCGAAACCATTTTATATTACAAGTGTAAGAAGTGTTCTACAGCAAACACTATTTGCATCCTATCGACTTACACAAGTTGGCAATATAAAACTTTAAACCAACGAAGACAAAGCAGTAGACAAACGACAATATAGAGCAAACCACCAGCAGAGAATGGGCAAAGAAATATCATTTCATAAAGCCTCAGTAAGACATATATACAGAATGAAAAGTCAAAAATACAAGGGAAAGGCCTAGCTAGAATTGCCAGACCCTTCAGCAGCAAGCGCTGGAGCCAAAACAGACGGAGGTTCAGGTGGTGCCTCTGCAACGGGAACGGCCGCGGTAACCGCGTAGGAGGGACTGGCAGCAGAGGGCATAAATAGCCGTGGAGCAGCGGGGAAGAATGCTGCGGCATCCGCCCTGTTCTCAGAAATTTCATAGGCAAGGTCGCCAGCAAACTCAAACTCTCGGCCCACAGTATTCAGCCTCTTCTCGAGTTCTGCCTTCTGCTGCTCTTCGGGGCTTATATCGACAACGTCGGCAGATTCAACCTCAGCAGTATCTGCCTCGTTGACATCTTCCACGACCAGCGGGCGCAGTTGCTTATCGAAGGCAAGGCCCATCTTCGAGCGATCCTCATCGCTGATGCCGTAACCCAGATGTTGTAATTGGGCGATGGCCCTCTTAAACACACCCCGTGCGTCATCCAAAGCAAGCACAACGCTTGTGTCTTGGAAGGCCAGGCTCACCATAAATTGTTAGACGGCCTCCTTCCGCACCTCGGGCACCACCCGAGCAAACTCCTCCCTGGCTTCGACCAGTCGCTCACTTCGGCCGGTGGCACGACCAGACTCGTAGGCGACTTGAATATCCAGCTCCAGTTTTTTCAACTTCGCCTCCATTAGAGTCTGCTCCGTTACCGCCAGCATCACCTGACGGTCTTTCACCTCCATATCTTTGGCATACTGGGCGTTTGCTCTCTCAAGCTCCTCGACCCGTATCTGGGAGGACTCAAGCTGAACCTTCAAGGTCTCAGCGTCCTCACCCCCCTCCAATCGCTCCTGATCGGCCAGCGCCACTTCGGAACGGCGAAACATGTGATAGCCTAGTTGTTCGACCTGAAACACGAGACTATGTCAGAAGGCAGCTAAACGAAGGAAAAGAAGAGTTAAACAAGTAGACATCCAGGTTCCCAGATCTTACCATGTTTGCATGATAGGCGAACTTACACAGCAACCCAGGCTGGGTTAAACCCAGGAATTTGTTCTGGTCAGCCATGAACTGCGCAGCCATCAGCACTTTTAAGGGATCCAACCCAGCCGGCCCTGAGGATACCATGCTAGACGAGTCGCCCACAGCTACACCTGGATCCGACCCAAAATGAGGAGATGGGAATTTGCGCAAATTAAAGAGTGCCTCGGGGCTTCGGTCCATGAAGAACTCTTTTCCCGTCGGCACGTTCAGCCCCGTGCCCTTCGACTTCCCTTTCCCCGCAGTTGCCTTCTTCGGGGGGGGAGCGGCCGGCTCGTCGATGGGTCTCTTTCCTCGACCCACGGTTCTCTCGACATCTTCTTGGCAAACGGGCGAAGGTGCTCTGGAGGGCGCGAGGGCAACAGTTAATCGGCGTGGCTCGTCGGCCCCTGATGACTCTTCCCGAATCGCGCCGCCTTGTCAGCGGTGCTTATTCTTTTCAACTCGAGCCATCGCGCTAGCCCTGAACCTGTTCATGATTTCGCCGCGGTCTGCACAGGATAAGCAACAAAAAATGTCAAATGCAATAATGTTCATAAGCAAACGACAGGGTACGACGCATGCAGTTAGTCTACTTATCTCATAATCAGCGGGAAAATTTAATGGGGCTGGCGACAACCCAGCCAACACCAATTGCCTCTCCTCAAGGAATACAGTGTCTTCGATGGGACCAAACTCGACCAGGTCCCTCATGAATGTTCTCGACCAGGTTGGAGCGTAATTCCCTGGTACCTCGATCGGACCCCTCGCCCACTCTCGGGGAATATCGAACCCACCCGCCCTTTACCCCCACAAAAAAGTAGCGTTTCTTCCACGCCTGACCATAGGACGAGGAAGGCGCCACGAGAAACCTCCGACAAGGCCGAGCGCTCAGTTAATAAAAGCCCGTTTCCTCAGTGCTGCCGGATTTACGCGACACGCAAAGATAAAATAGGTTTGAAAAATTTTCAAAGGTTGGGGGTTGGTTGTACAGGAACATTAGAACTATAAAGCTACACAATGTCGAGAAACAGTTGGGCAGCAGTTGCGTGATGCACACTCCAAGACCCCTAAGCAGACCTATCATACCCTCGCTCAAGGGAAACCTAAGACCACACCTAAGTGCATCCTCGAAAACAGTTATGCAAACAGTTGGAATTCGCGAAGAATGTGGTAAAGCTCTTGAACGCGGGCCAGTTCTAAGGGGGTGACAGTAGAGATTATCTCGCTATAGTGGTTTGGGGTAAATAATCACCCGCGAGAAGAAGGTACCCGGCTGGGCCCAGCTTCCCCCCCCCCCCGCGCGCCGCTCGAGCCACCGGAGCTGGAACGGCTTGAGTCAGAAAACTCCCTGCGGCCTTGAGACACAGTCGCCTCACTATCCCCACCAGAAGTACCACCATAACTGAATAGCCCAAACATTTTCTTCTAAGAAAGGTGGAAAGAAATAGAGAGGGAAGAGTACTTACTAGATTTGGAAAGCTAAAACCCAGAAAATCTCTGAAGAAAGCACAAAGGTTAGTGATTCTTCTAGCAAGGAATATCTGAAGCGGTAAAGGCGAAAGCAGCCTGAATGCCAGTTAGTATTTATAAAGGAAAAGACGCGGTTATCCAAGCGTCTGCCTTAATGGGGGAAACTATAACGCCACCCCACGCGCACCACGATGTAACCGCTCAGTAGACGCCCAAAACCCTGGTCGATTTCTAAAAATCCCCAGTCGAGACACGTTAATATTTGCTACTTCCCAATGCCGCTCTTTGATTCCCTCGTTCTGCGTTGCGAAGTGGGGGGACTCATGATATAGAGTGGCCCAAAAGGCCCAACGTTTCGGACAATGGCCCAAGGCCCATGACCCACGTCGACCATATTCGACCAGATAGTGGCTCGAAGGGCCCACCGTCTCAGACAACGGCCCAGGGCCCATGATCCACGTCGACCATGTTCGACTAGATAGTGGCCCGAAGGGCCCAACGTTCAGACAACGGCCTAGGGCCCATGGGACATGTCGACAATATTCGACCAGCCCCCTCATGCCCAGGCGGGCGCCTCAAAGCCCTCGGACGATATCGACCATATTCGACCCCAGTTAGGCTGACAGGAGGTCGAGCTCTGCACAGCACTCTGCCACTGCATTAAATGCGTGGACTGGCACCACGCCACCGCATTAATGGCGCATGCCATCCCCTCACTGTCTGACACGGCAGGCGCCACCCCGTATACCGTCCCGTCCTGTAGCTTGAAAGGACATCTAACTGGCAAAATTCAAATGGGGGAATAGACTAATTGCCCCTTGGAGGAGACTGAAGACCCCAAGGGTAAGCCAAGGGCTTACCAGTCATTTCCTACAAGGGGAAGAATATAAAAACTCCTCTGTCTTGCCTCACAAGGTATGCGAAAAAACACACTGAACCTATCTTACTTCATTGTTAGATACCGGAAATACTGACTTGAGCGTCGGAGGGCCAGAGCCGAGGGCCACTCGGCTAGCCTGACGTTTGCCTTGATTGCAGGATTCTCAAATATCATCAACGGAAGATATCCACCTTTGGGGTTAACCCCTATTGAGATCGGAATCGAAGTACTTGTATTACGATTCGGACCCTCATCATATATAAATATATATAATATTATATAAATAATTGAAAAATGTAACTAAATTATGTTTACTAATTGATTGTACTCAATCTTAAATAATGGAATTAGTAAAAGTAAAATTGATTTAAGATCAAGATCCAACCAATATAGTGTCCCATCCAATTGAATATATCGAAAGTAGCATTATAAAATATTGAGTTATCAATTAGATCAATGGTATTATTTTATGCCGATATATTGAGATTTTTAAATTTAAATTTTCACAAATTTTATATATGTGTTTGTATATGTAAATTAAAAAATAGTATTGTAAAAAAAAATTAATAGGTAGGGGGGGGGGATGAATTACATGCAGTTGTCGATGTGAAAGAAAATCGGCTTACACAACTATGGGATAACGTTTTGTCAATTTATATTCCACATAGGGGTGTCAATTTGGGTGGGTCGGGTGGGTTTGAATTGCGTTGAAGTAGGGATATAATATTAATTTTGTCAATCCAAACCCAACCCAACCTGATAACAACCTGAAGTGCTCAATTCTAATCCAACTTGATTCGTATCAGGTCAAGTTCGGATTGACCTGATTTTTAAAATAATTATTTTGAATATTAGTTTTAATTTTTAGAAACTTTTTGGTATTTTTTTATTTTTAATTATTAATAAATTAGAATAGGAGTAAGTAGTTCTCATTATAACCTCATATGCACTCAAATAATTTTAATTGAACCACATAATATATTGATTTTTATGACTTTTTTTTCCTTTCATTTTCTAGTATCTATGGCCATCATAAAAATATTGAAATCACAAGGTGTTTAACTTTTAAAAATATCATAATTTTCCAAGGTTTACTCGCCCACTCTCTTTAATTTTTGAATCTTTTGTGTCGATTAAATTATCTCTTTTAACTTTTAAAATTAATGCCATTGTTTTTTAACTTTATATTGATTCAATTAAGCAATACATAAATCAATAAAAATATATCATCAAGTAAGTATGTAAACAAATATTTTAAATTATACACATAATTTGGTTACAAAAAGCTTGCTTAAGTCCTTTGAATTTTTTATAACCTCTCAACAGAAAGAATTTTTATCTATTATTTATGCAAAATCTTGCGTTGTATAAGGTCTAAGAAAAATTTCTAGGACAATTCAGTAGTTAAAACAGTGTTTTGTTAACTTTTTGCAGTATAATTTTCATATACAATTGTATACAAAAATAACCATCAGAAGTAATTTAAAATTGTAATAATCCATCCTATATAGTTGTGAAAATAAATAAGACCAAAAAATGCCAAAGCAGAAATTTTGAAATTACTAAAGTTCAAAATTTCAAACTTCATTTTGTTATTTTATATTTTTACTCCTAATAAAATTTAAATTTTATTTGTTCAATTCGGATTGGGTCGAGTTGGTTCATGTGGGTTTGGTTGTCGTATGACCCACAATCAAATTTTGGGTTGTTCGTGTAACCTGAAATTCAACCCAACCCAACAAATTTTCTTTGGGTTCTTATTTGTGTCGACCTTATTGGACTCGAACCCAAAATGAGTCAGGTTATCGTATCGTATCAAAAATTGCCACCCCTAGCCACCTATGGCTCCCCCGAAATTGGTGATAATGATATTCAAGTATTCAAAGAAAATCTTAAGCTTCTAGTATTTTTTGGCCATTTTTTAGAATTTTTTTTGGAGGAATGTGTTTTTGAGAAAAAATTTGGAGAATGTAACAAGTGTTTCTTTTTGTTATGGTGAAATATAGAAAATGATTTAAGAATGAGTTATTTGTTTCTTTATGTTTTGGGGAAAGACAAATTTTACTGTAAATGTCAAAATCAGTTGTTTTTTTGTTAGATTTGTAAGGTAAAAGTGATATTTTATATATATTATATGTATGTATATTTATAGTTGGATGAAGTGTGTGTGTGTGTGTGTGTGTATTTGTAATGATTGAAATATGAGTGTAATTAATTTAATTGGTTATTTATTTTGAAAATTATATTTTTATAAATTTAAAATTAGTAAATGATGTATTGTTTGGAATAAAATATAAATTAATAAATATTAATTATTAGTGAAATCATAATTATATCTTAATTATAAAAAAATCAGCTTATATCATAATTATTAGTATCGATTTATTAAAAAAAAATTACTATACAGTAATTATAAATTAATTACTATTTATTAATTAAATTATAATTATTTAACTATTTAGTACTTATGATTTATGTATAAAAAAACTTAGTTATTTATTTCAATAAAATAATTTTTCAATAATTTATATATAAGACTTAATAACAATTCATCAAATTAAAAGAATAAATAATATATTATATGAAATTATATCATCTTAAATTATTTATTAAATAAATAAATGTAATATCTAATTATACGTAAAATAGGAAACATGATTAATAAAATAACAAGTTATTTAAATTAATTAAGTTAATAAGTTATTTAATTAATACGTTATTTAGTAAATAAATTATTTAGTAATAATCAAATAAGTTTACTTAAATTTAATTAATTATCTCAACAATTAGTTTAAGCATATCAATATTAATTTATTAAACTTAATAGATTATTAAATAAATATCACCCTATAATTAAAATTTTTTATTATAATTCTAAATTAATATGAAGATTAATATTTAATGAAGAATATTTTTTGAAGAAGATTAATTTATTTATTATATCAAATTAAAATATCTTAAGTTATTTATTAAATGAATAAATGTAATATTTCATTGATACATTAAATATTAAATATGACTAATACATTATTTAATTAATAAGTAAATTTAATTAATTTAATATATTATTCAATAAATAAATTATTTAGGAATAACATAAATAATATTAATTTTTCGATAACTGGTTTGATTAAATTTGTAAACATAAGGTTTAGAATTTTTTAACTAGTAAAATTTTAATATTTATATATATATATATATGTGTGTGTGTGTGTGTGTGTGTGTGTGTGTGTGTGTGTGTGTGGATGAATGAGTGAAGTGAGTGAGTGATAAAAGAATGAGTGATATGATAAGTAAAGTGAGAAAATGATGGGTCGTAGATGTGGATTGTAGGGTGTAGGGTTTTTTGGGTGAGTTACGAAGAATTTTTTGGGAATAAAATTTGAGTATTTTGGGAATTTTTTTTGAGAATGTGCCTCTATTCTTAAATTTTTTGGGGGATCGAAAAATATTTTTGGAAAACGTATGAGAAGAGAGCCTGAGTGTTTTATTATTTATCAACAATAACATTGTCTTTTTCCGAGATTATGTACATATACTTTGCTATCTAATGTCATCAAATATTGACTTTTGTAATTTAGTAATATCTCGGACCTCTTGACTATGATTTTATAGAATCTTTCAATTACGTTGGGGATAACAAAAAATGTATTATTACATAAAGTTTTATATGATATATATATATATATATATTTTAAGTATCAACTAACTTCTATTTATTTTGGGCTAATTTGGTTTTATCCCACCTTATCATTTGTTTGGTTGAAGTGACAATAAATACTTAACCCATATGAATACCAAAAATCCGTATTTATATATGCAACTTCCATGATAAATTAACCTGCCACTCTAGATGGATTTATTTATCATGCTAACTAAATTATGTTATAATAATAAAAAAATCACACAAATTATCACATGATAAATAATTATGAGATAACTTAAAGATGTTTGAACTTAAGATATTCCAAGAAGTACTTTTATTATTTTGTTTTAAAAAACACTATTTCAAACAGCAATTGAAAGGAAAGAATAAGAAATTTATTATTTTTAATCAACTAATGTTGACATTTTTAATTTATTGACTACTGAGTTCAGATATTATTCTTTAAGCCGGAAATATCATTATTTTTTCCATGTCTTATCAATCAAATTATATTAAAATAAGAAATTATTATTAAATCCCATTATATTTAAAATTTAAAAAGAAAACTTTTTATTTAATTAATTAATAAGTTTTAATTATTTTTAATCTAATATTCATTCTAAGTTGGAAAATAGAGTATGGAAATTAAAAATATATATATGTGTGTGTGTGTGTGTGTGTGTTATATTAAAAATAAAACAAATAAACACAATTTTCATTTCAACGTGAAATGCGTGTTATCTTGAAGATACCATCTTCGACTGGGAAGCCTTTTATTAGTCTAATATTTGTGGAGGTCCTTGGATCCGTACTTTGCTCAGCCACTGCTTTTGTACAGTATATACACACACCATTCACTCTTCGTCAGGTCAGGCTACTGGCCAAGCATCCATGCCCTGCTCAAACAAAAAAGTGCTACTGTCTCCAACCTTAATTTATGCTTCTTTTTTCTACCACATCTTCATTTCGGGGACTCAATGGTCGACAATGACAACGATAATTATCGTAAAAGTTTCCAAAAAGTTAATTTCTTCGCATATGGGGTTGATTTTTTGGGAGGATCGATTGATAGAATATTCAGTAATGAACGACTATTCCTAACATTCTTGGTACGTACATTTCATGACATAATTGGTATATAAGAATGAAGTGAAAATGAAATGGGTATTCTTAAAATCATTATTAAACTCATACTTGGTATAAATTTAGAAATATGAATTTCCATTTTCATGAAAAACTCCATTCTCAAAGGTATAGGTATAGAAAAATCAAATTTTTGCAGCCAATTAAATGGAGACACATGTAAAATAATGTATTACATATAATTTTTTTTCTATATATTCAAAATTTTAATTAAATTTTAATTTTTAAAATAAATAGTTAATTAAATTGGTATTTTAGTATTTATTTATTGGCCAATGAAATGATGCCAAGTGTCAAATCGCAATATAATTGTATATCTCACAAGTTGAGAAAGTAAATTTAGATCACATATTGTAAGTTTGACAACAGAAATGGCGTCTTGCAAATAAGGAAGCAAAGTATGATATTATGGAAACTCTACTCACACCTTGTGACAAAGGAAATAAATTCAATCAAATTATGAAGAGTCAATGGAATAGTATCATTTCACCAATTTATGATGGCAGGAGTTCCGACTCTACAATTATAAATAGGGTCATCTCCAAGAAGTCAAACACAACAACAACAACATAATATATCCTACGTTCTAGCAAGAGAGACATTAAAAGAAGTTCCATAATTCCTTCAATCAAATTTAAGGAGATCTACAACATTTAAGATGTACAACAAAGCGTATGTTGAGGAACTCATCAAATTAGGATGTTCTATTTAAAATTACAATGTGAAATTCTAGAATTCACGTTATAAAAGAACAAAGTCAACTCTGAAAAAGATCAAAGTGCTAAATTTCACCTTCAAAGTTTAAAATCATTTTTTGAAAAGAAGAATATCTAATTGGGGATTGTACCAAAATTTACAAATTCGATAGATTTTAATTTGTTACTTTTTATTGTCTTATTCTCCATGGGTTTAACTATCCTCAATCCATTAAAAATGAACTTTTATTTTTCTTTAATATTCTTCTTCTTCTTCTTCCTTTTTTTTTTTTTTGTTTAATTTAATTCTATATTATTATAATTATTATTATGGGAATAGTACTTAATCAAGTGCTTCATCATAGGGTACATACAACATTTATTTACATGTCGAACCAAGAAATCAGCAGACTATTTAGAGCTAATTAATATTATAGTAAAAGTAAAATTATTTCATGGATAACTTAGAAAACATGCGATGATTGGATGATGTTGATTATTTCATATAAATATTAAGATTTTTAATGATTTATGCTGTTGAACGGGCGTAAGAGATGGTATGTGTCTTTGGGGAACTATTCCATGTAGCACTAGAGACGAGTACATATTTTTTTATGCATTCATCCGATTGAAGCTGGTAATTTTTTCTCTACAAAAATTGCTTATAATAGTATGTCTTCAATATATGTTTATCCTATTGATATTTGGTAATTCATGTGACAAATCAAATTCTCCATTCTAATTGCTAGTGCATTTTTTTGTTTCATTTTATAAATATATGTCAACTATATTAAATACCTTTTTTAAAGAAATATTTAATTGCGGCATGTACATTTGCATTTACAAAATATAATGAAAAATAAATATTGACCGGAATAGAAATACTATTTGTTAAAAAATTCAATAAGCCCAGTAGTATTATGTGACTTACGTTTTCCATTCCTTATGTGGTTTGGGCTTCCTCCTTGGTTCCTTTTTTATCTTTCCTAGAGACAATTGTGGATTTCCCTTCAATTTCAAAATACAAAAGGCCCAAATAGCCAACTCAAACTCTGGGGTATTATAAGGTGGAGTCTCTTTCAAGTTTCAACATTTCAAACACCCTGACCCCACCAAAGAAGCTATTTTCAAATATCAATTGTTCCAATTATCTCATATCAATATTTAGGGATGTAAATGGATATTCGAAAATTCATTCATCGTTCGCATTTATATTCATTTATACAAAATTTATCCGCATCTATTTAAAATGGATATTATCTGTATTCGATTCATAGATATCCGATTATAAATAGATATATATATATGATAAATGCATATCTAATCCGTTTAATATCCGATTCAAATATATATTTATTAAATAATATATTATTTATATATTTTTAATAAAAATCTTATAATCCATATATGTATATATAAATTATAATTGAAGAATTGAGAAGAAAAAAGAATAAATTTAAAAAATTATTGTAATATAGAGAAAAAAAATTGAATACTAAAGTTAATCAATATTATTATTGTTGGTTGACTTTATAATCAATGTACTTCAATGTCATTGTTATTATTAATAAGTATTAATAATCAATTACAAAGTCAATTATTAATTAGAAATTAGGCTATTTGTGTGATTGCTTTCTTTTTAATGAAATTATATAGTTCCTTATATTAATTAAAATATGTATTTGTTATAGGTTCACAGATTCACGTATTTGGATATTTGTAAATAGATATTTAAATAATTATCATCAAATATAAAATATAAAAAAATAATTCGAATATAGATAAGTTTAATAAAATATGAATAAATATGAATAATTATAATCAAATACGGATATATCAGAATTCGATTGATATTCGACGAATACGAATTTGAATATCATTTTTAAATATCCATCAAATATGTATATGTACCAAAATATTCAAAAAATTAAATGGATACGAATATGAAACAGTGTATCCGATCCGTTTACACCCCCATCAATATTTTGGCAGACTTTAGTTATTTATTAAAAAATTTATAATATAAAATAAATAAATATATATTTAATATAATGCTATAATTTTTTTAATAACTTTATTTTATTTATTTGAATTTTTTAAATAAACAAAAAAAATGATAAAATAATAATAGTGAAATTGTAGAATCTCAATAGTGAATTGCAATTATGCAGAAGTTTTACTTATAAATTTAAAAGATAATAATAAAGGCATTTTAAAAAATATTAATTGATAAAGTATCATAAAGGGAATAGTACGTTATTAAAGAATATAAATTCCAGTGCTCTAATGATTTCCTCATATCTCATCTTAAAAGCTCCCATATGAATCTTCAATTCAAAATGACAAATTTAGGAAGGTTTTCTAGAAAAATAAATATAGCATCTCATATTTTTTTAAACAATCTAATTTTGAGACGGGGGGAAAATACACACACACACACACATATATAGCACTATATACATAATTGAAAAATGTTCAATGAGCTATAAAACTACAATAAGTTTATAAATTAATTGTAACTCAATCTTAATTAGTGGAATGCTTTTGACAGTAAATTGGTCAAGTAACATCGTTTCCACACTTTTATTTATGAGATTCGGTATTTGTGTGTGCCGTTTAAATGAATATCTAAATGTACGTGTTCGTATGTCCATGTGTGTGTAAAAAAATAATAATAATAATTAATAAAATCAGTAAAAATAAAATTGATTATGGATCAAGGTCCAACCAACACGCTGTCCTATCCAAAATAAATCCAGATGTGCGAAAGTGTCATTCTAAAACTTTAATAATTGTTCATAAAATGAAAAATGAAAAATGAAAAATGAATGACAGGCAGTTTGTTGATGTGGCCATTGTCCATTTAGACGAGTACGGGATAATGTTTGGGCGATTTGTATCTTATGTAGCTCTCATACGTACAGCACACCGGAAAGATGAATTCAGCCAAACAAAGTGACAAAGTTAGTTAAGACTGATTTTTTATTATTTTACTGTTTCCAATCTATTTTCCTTTTTGAGTGTTAATTTTATGTGAAAATAAAAATATATTTTCATTAGTAGTAAAAAGAATTTAATGTAATAATATCAAAAGCTATTTAATTGAATACTAAGTTTTAATTATTTTTAATTTATGAGAATAGAAAAAGTAATATTTTTATTAAGAATAAGACAAATGAACAAATTTTTTGGGTTCCACTTTGTTCCCCTCGACCACACAACTATACAAGATGTCTCACTCACCCCCCTCTAAACTAATAATTGTAACACTTACTTTCTTGTATTAAATGTTTTGGTAACATTGGTCTTTATGCCATTATATACTATTTTTACTACAAATTCAATTTCAAATTTTATTAAAAAAAATTGCTTTTTTAGTTATATAATAGGAAAAGTAATTAATCATTAAAGTAAATCAATTTCTAAAATATCATATAAATGAGTATAACTAATACAAGTAAAATGTAAAACATTTATATTTGAACTTAAAATTAAGTTATTAGCTATTTAATGTTGATCAATTTTGGGGTCTTTTAAATAAAGATGAAAACTATATTTTCAATTAACTGAAATAAGGTTTTTATCGAATAAACATATATTTAATCATTTTTCTTCAACACAATACCAAGATTTGTCCAAACGCATCTTTATTCAATTTATTAAAAAGAAAAGGAATAAAACCAAATTTAAGTTAATGGAGATATATATACTCATTCATCTTTATCCAAAGTACTGGAAACTCAATTGTATTCGATAGTTATTAACTATTTTAAAATTTAAATAATCAAAATTACGTGTTCATGTTTGATATTTTGTGTCATTGTACCAAACTATCAATTTATTATTTTAGTTTTCAAAATTTGAATTGACTACTAAACTTATTAATTACTTTTCCATAATATAAGTAAAAACTATTTTTACATAACGCACTCATAAAATACTGAAAAATATGAAAATTAACATGACATAATAATGTTTTGCCAAGGCATTTAATTCAAAGATATAAGTGTTACACTTGCTAATTTCGGAAGGGGTGAAGAGACATGTCATGTAGTTGAGGGGCAGAACTCAGAAGAGTGTATTTAAGTCTATTGTCTTATTTCCATTCCCACGTGAAATTCATGTTTTTCATCAAAATGACAATAGTGCCCCTACAGTTATGTAGCCTGTAGCCTTATCCTATTTATGGGAGTCCCGCGTCCAGTCTGCTCCACACAGTTCAACGAAAATGGACTCCTCTAAGCGCAGCTTCTTCTTCGTTCTGCTGCCTCTCCTTATTTCACAAAGTATAGTTGTGGCTAAACCACAAGTCCCATGTTTCTTTATTTTCGGGGACTCATTGTTGGACAATGGCAACAACAATAATCGCGAGCCGTTTCTAAGGGTTAATTACTCGCCATATGGGATTGATTTCCCCGAAGGCCCAACTGGGAGATTCAGCAATGCTCGAAATCTGGTCGACGTTCTTGGTAGACCCATTTTTTATACTATTAAGCTCCTTTATTTTTATTCATTTTAATTCTATATTGTTGTTGTTACGGTTTTTGTTTGGTTTTTTCTTCTCGTGTACAGCTAAACTATTGGGGTTTGACAAGTACATTCCACCATTTGCCAATCTTACAAATCATGACATTCTAAAAGGAGTGAACTATGCTGCTGGTGGATCTGGAATTATTGAATCTGAAAGCAACCAACCTGTACAATTTCTCTGCCCCCCCCCCCCCCTCGCTCCTTCTCTATTTGTTTTCATATAAGATAAGCCCCAAAAAGGTAAATTATTGGATGAAAATATAATAATATCATAAAATAAAATACTAACATTATTATGTATAAGTTAGTGGTTCATAATCTAAGTGGACATATAAGAAAAATCTTAAAGGTATAGTTGAGTTGAGTTAAGCCTGAGAAAAAATTAAATTCAAGTTCGACGAACCTTATTTTTTGATTGAAAAAGAATGAAGCTTTACTCCACCCAATTCAGTTAAATTCAAATTTTAAAATAAATATTGAATCATTGTAAACTTTATTCATTGATCTGCCTAATAAACTTTATCCAATTATTACTACAAGAAATAAATATAATAATATTTTTACAAATAAAATGTGATATCTAATATGTCAATTTTTTTTATTGTTTGCTTTTGAAGGGTGGTATAATCACTTTCAATGATCAGTTATCGGCTCATGAAGTTATAGCTTCTCAAATAGCTGAATTATTGGGTAGTGAAAGTGCAGCTAGAGAATATTTAAGTACGTGCATTTATTTTGTTGAAATGGGCAGTAATGATTACCTCGGCAATTATTTCCCCCAATTATACTCCTCAAGCACCCCATATAGCCCACAACAATACGCTGAACTTGTCCTCGCCCAATATTCAAAGCAACTCCGAGTGAGATTCTCTTTTTATGTTGCTGTTTATTTTCCTTTTCTCTTTCTTTTCCCTAAGTACTTATTTTCTTTTCTTTCATGTATGTCAGAGGTTGTACGATGATGGAGCAAGAAAAATAGCCGTGAATGAACTTCATAAATTAGCCTCTCTTCCACAAATGTTGGACAACTATGGCTCTCCGGAAATTGGTAACAATGCTACTCGAGTATTCAATGAAAATCTAAAGTTTCTACTCAACAGTCTCAATAATCAACTCCCTGGCGCCAAATTTTGGTACACAATAGACAGGACCGATGCTTCTTTTGGTACAAAAGGCATTTATTTAATCTTATAGTGAAGTTAAAAAATTTTAATGGACAAAAACATGTGATGATTTGATGATGTTAATCATTTCAGGATATTTTAAAAATACAAGGAATGCATGTTGTCAGACGAATGGTGGAAGCTGTATTGAGGGAAGTGTTCCATGTAACAATAGACACGAGTACGTATTCTGGGATGGATTTCATCCAACAGATGCTGCTAGTGTGGTTTTTGGAAAAATTGCTTATAATAGTATGTTTCCATTATATGTTGATTCTATTGATATTTGGTGAAATGTATGATAATAAGAAATAATGGGTAAAAACGTCTCAGTGGGCCCATTAGCATCATCCCATTTTGTGTTATGTAATATGGACTACAGGTCTTTTCGGGACGGTTCTAGTCTCTTATGTGATATAATAAAGCAATCACTGCTCCATTTATTTCCTCATATAACATCTTAAAAAAAAATCATTTTTTTAATCCTCAATCCCAAGTTATAAATTTAAGAAGATTTTCAAGAAAAGTAAAGATATTATCTCACATCGATAAAACAATCTTTCAAGGGGAAAGTTATATGAAGATGAAAATAATTAATTTAATTTTTTTTTTAAAATTACGTGCCCTGTTAAATTTGAACTATTTATTACCACACCCCTAACAAGGATATTTAAACTTCAGAGTCCAAGAAGGACATCTATTTTCTGGAGAAAAAAAAAAGTCTTTCAAACAACAATTAAAAGTAAATAAGAAATTTGTTACTTTTGATCAAGTAAATCTCAACATTTTTGTTGACCATCTAATAAATGGTTGTAATTGTTAGAAAATATTACGCTAATTATGTTTTCTAGAGGGTTGAGAATTTAGACATGCTTTATGAAGGTTAATGTAATTAACACTCAGCACCTTTTCATTGAGCTTTATAATTAGAATAACTGTAATTTGATTTAATTATAAGTTTCACATTTTTCATCCTCACATTATTTTCTAGGATTTTAGAATACCATATATAAATTTGATTGATTCCACAACACTGCAAAAAAAGTAATATTAATGAGAACATAAATTTTTTTTTATCACTAATAATGTATATTGAGTGACAATAACTTTTATTTTGTTATTTATAATATCTTTTCCGTGACAATTAGTCATTGTTACTTTGTTAAAATATATTTTAATATAGTGAGAAGAACTAATGTTCTAATAAATTGTCATCGTTAATAATTAGTGACATCACTAATCTAATAACAATAAAAACTGTTACTATGATTTGTGATAAGATTCATTCCCTCTAGGTTGTCATTAAAAGTGTTTCATTAATCGTTAATGGTGAAAACTTCACCATTATTCTTGCCATGATTAAGTTTTTCAAAATTATGAATGTGACAAAATAAAATTTTTCATTACCTAATATATATATATAATTAATGATAATTTTTGCATTGTTACTTACTATTTTGTCATCAATGTTCTTTTTTTTTTTCAATAGAAATTCTGTGATCTGTCTTATTTAAAAAAAAAAAATTGATATTTGACTATTTCCAACCCACACAGGGTGTACACATCAGAACAGATAGCAATCAAGATTTAAAATAATGTATAGCTTTTCAACAAGTACGATATAGAAACAGAAATACTCATAGATTTTTATCACAATAACCAATAAGTGCGGAAAGGTGCTAGATTGGCAAACCCTCACAGGGGTATACAAGTCAAGTAATACATAACAAGCAATAAACAAAGATCTCAACAATTTACGGATTTCAATAAACACGAGGCAATTGCAGTTCAGAAACAGGAACCCTCATAGGGATTTATCTCAAGAACATATAGATATAATCAAGGCCAAATTAGCAGACCCTCATAGGGGTTCAACAAATAAGGAGTAGCTTATACAAGGCAAAAACTAGAGCACTAGACCCTTACCTTAAAAGTCTCAGAAAGCAACTATAATTGGCAGTCTACTGGTCTGTGGGACTTACTCCTTCGTCACTTACAAAAGGAATAAGTTCATAGTCAAATCTTTATTTGACCTCGATATCCTTCAATAATTATAGTTTACTATTAACTGTTCTAAAATCGAGAGCTATTCTCCAATATTAACACGGTACTAACAAAAGGCATAATCCAGTCCTTATTTATATAATTAACCTCGTATCATATCCTAAATCAACAATAATTATAGAATTTTTTTGGTAACTTATCAACTTTATTATGAAATAAGTACTGGTCATAATTAATTTTAATGCAATTAATATTATTAAAAAGACCAATAAAATAAGTGTATGATTTAATAAACCACCTATTATTTTGTAAAATTATATATTGGATAAGGTGCTAAATATATATTAATATAATTATTGTCTTGTGAAGTATAACCCACTCATTTGCAACCTATAATAATTTCTCATTCAAACCCCCAAGGCAATTAATTATTGTGACGTTTAACTTATTGTATTAAATATTCTGACGAAAATTGGCCTTTATGCCATTGTATTTATATAGATCCCCATATGTTTTCATTATTTTAATTCTAAATTCGATGTCAGATTCTTTATTAAGTTAAAAAGCCTTTTCATTTATAATAGTATAAATTAACTAAATTGTAGAATATTGAGAATTACTAGGTGATAAATCTAAATTTTGTAGCTTATACAAAGATTTTGAAACTCATAAAAATAAAAAAATAAAAAATAAAAAATAAAAAATAAAAAATAAAAAATAAAAAATGAAGCAATTTTTCTTATTTAATTGGAATTTTTTTAACATGAAAAATAAGAAAGCTTATTTTTTAAAATATAAAATTTTTAGTATGATCTTTCTAATAATGCACCTCATAGTGATTATTTTTATAGCACTTGAGGATTTTAAATGTCAACTATTTGTCAACAAAGTAAGATTTATTTATTTTTTATGGAGTTGTTTTATCATTTTTAAAATATAAAATGATATACATATTATGAAAATAATGTAAAATAGTAAGTAATTTTAGCGCATTTAACTTAATATATATAAAATAAATAAATATTTGCGTAAGTCTTTTGTAAAAATAAAATACATAAATAAGTTACAACAACTCATAGTTTCAATTTTTCTTTTTTTGATTTAGCATTATTCCTACCAAACATTATTTCTATACAAAATATTTTTTTGTAAATTTTTATTAAACAAAAATATGTAATTTAATGTATATGATATAAAACTGTGAAAGTTGACGCTATTGGTTATTTAAATGTTCATTTGTCAATCTTTTAACAATTTCAACTACACAAACAATATATTTATGTAGCATATAATAAATTTACTTCAAATAATTGAGAATTAGTTCTCTATTATTTGTTGTTGAAAAAATTAAATACTTTTATTCAAAAAGTTTGATGATATATAAATAAGATTCAGAGATTATAGGAGTTGTAACAAGTAATTTCTCATATTTAGACCAAACTTTAATTCAAATTAAAATTTGATTATATTTTGGATATATAATTTTATTTAAAAATATTTTGCATATATAAAAGAAATTGTCTTACGAATTTAATTAAAAATCTTTGATAAGTCCTCAACAAATGCAAAACTATTCATTTATAATTTTAAATTCTTTTAACTAGAAAGTAATTTAATATTCCATAAAAATATTTGCATTATCCTTATTGTAAGAAATCGGTGAGTTGTAAACTTTTTTAAGTAACACATAATATTTAAAAATAAAAATAAAAATCATGGTTGCTAAGTCTTTTTTGCTTTTTACTTATGAGACAAATTAAATATAAATTATTTATATGTATATTTAAAATTCTAAGTTGTTGAGGTGACAATCCTTTCACTAAAATATAATTCAATAATGTATACTTCGACTAAAATTAAAGTGATTATAACTATCAAATAAGAAAATATTATTAGATTGGAACAATAGTTTGTTTATTTTGACATAACTCAACAACTTTGTTTAGATATATATTGTAGCGCCCCGCTCGGGAAGTGCCTACTTTAAGTCGAGGTATTACTTCAATCTTATTCACAAAAATTTAAAATAAAAGAGCATCTCAAAATTTTTACAATTTCAATAATTCTACTACCCAAAAGTAAAGAAGATTAATATTTTAACACCTCAACACCTTAAACTTATATCCATCAGTACTAAAATTTTGATTTTTGTGAAATAGCGTAGCTTCTACTTATAATACAACCTGGACTTACCATATCCATTCTTTTTTGTGCACGAACAAGAAAAGAAACAACATATGAGGCATAAGTTTCAATGACCTAGTGAGGTGTAATAGCAATGGATTTATATATCAAATAAGAAGAAAAAGACTAAAACTGTCATGCCCCAACTTAATAAAGTAAAATAAAATATTTATACATAAATCAAATCAATAAAAGGCTAAAATTAAAAGTTGCTCCTTATCTCTTGACCTAGCTAATTCTTCTCTATATCTGAAGAATATCAAATGAGTCGACAAGAGCCAAATAATGGAGAAAGTTTGAGGGAATTTTAAATCTTGGCAGAAGAACTTGAAATGACATCGCTAGACTCCCAGAACAAGGAGCGATCAGTCAATTCTTAGATTTTAATACAAAAGGATCAAATCTCAGTTCCAAGGATGATATAATGATATTAGTGTCAATACAAGCAGGTCAAGACAGGGGTGGAAACAAGTTGAACCGACTCGCGATCCTCAGAAGTCGAGCTCGAGCTCTAATTCGAGCCAGTCTCGAGTCGTCTGTATCTAAGTTCGAGGCTCGCAAATCAATATATAATTAAATATTATTTTTTATTTTATTAATAAGTATATACTATACTATTTTTTATTTCGAGTTCAAGCTCGAGCTTGCAGTTATTTATAATTCATTTGTCAATTCAACCCTTATCGAGCCGAGCCAAACTCGAATTTTTGTCCAGTCAAGCTTGAGCTTAAAGTTTTAGACTCATCGAACTCGAAAAGTTTGCTCAAACTCTACTCGATTCAATTGTACCCCTAAGTTAAGAAACAAACAACCATATAGATGCTCATAATATACATACATATATATATATATATTCTCCCGATAAGAAGATAGTATTAAAGATAACCTCACCTAGCTATATTGAGTAGTGGAGCTTTTCTCAAAGAGCCCGATAGCTCATTCCCCATTACCTAGTTATGCCAAAATACAGTGTAAGAAAGACTGGGATAATATCAACCTAATTCCCTAATATTTGCAGCCATGCTCAATGGACTTATAATTTTATTTTATTTTCACAGTTCTTATCTATACTCCCAGTTAGCATTTGCCTTACTTCACTACAATCTTATTTATAAGTTAAATCGAGACCCATTGCTAGTTTAAATTTGGACTTAGTTTACGTAAGTTTATTCTAATGTGATTGCTCGAATTACCTTGTTTGATCCTATAAAATGATATTTATAAGTCACATCCTTTGAAATCAATAAGTCTAAATCGTATAAGTTAAATATTATTGTACACTATTAGACTAATTAATTTCAGTTTACCACGTAAACATATAATGACTCGAGACTTCAATATATTTTGCCAAATAACTTATAAATTCAATTTGAGCTCAATTACTTTTAATTTTAGGTAACCCAAAATTCCGAATGTTGTAATGACTTTATTTGAAGTTCCAACTTTTTCTCAATTGTAACTGGATGTATAAATATTTTGTCATAGTTATATTTTATTTCAAGTCCAACCTCAGAAATAATTTGAGTTATCAACTCAATATGATTAGCTTGTCTTTATTTGCACTTTGCTCATAACTTTATTCTATCTATCAAGTAATTGTGGTCCAAATTTATAAATTAGAAATTTCTTAATTTTCTAGGCTAGAAACTTACAATTATTTGAATTAGGATTTAAACCTAAATAATTCCAGAATTTATTCTTAGATCCAAGTTGGTTAAGTCTTTAATTTTGTTTAAGTTTGATAAACTATAAAGTTATAATAAATTTAATTAAAATTCAAAAATTAACTGAATAAGATACGATTGGGGAGCTTTTACTCAAATTGGGTTAAGATAGGACCCAAAGTCAAGTCAAGAGTAGTTCAGATGAACACGAAATCAAGCACTGAATGCTGTCGTTGAGTTGGCACCAAACTGCCAGACCACCGCCCTGCCACCGCCGTGAAACGCCATCATGTTGGAAGCTGTCACCACCAACAGATGCATCTCAACTTCTACATTAAAACCCCCAAACCAATTTTGCCGACCTCAATCTGTAGCCCTGTCAATTGAGACAATACGTGTTAATGCACCTTAACACTGTCGTCATTAATTCCTCCTCCATGGGCTGATCAAATCCTCAATTGAGGGAACCAAAGTGGCCCTCTCATCAAGCCTATTGTTTCGCCTCTGCTTATTTTTAACTTCAGCCACCGAAATATGCAACACCACCACCATGGCCGAAGCCCCGCTGACGTTGTCCACCGCCTCTTTCTGCTTCAATTCCTCCACACTCTGTGGTCCAAAGGCAAAATTGAAGACACCAGCGTTCTCTCCTCACCAAAGCCGTCAGACCCTTTCCATCATTTCAGGTCTCAGCCACCGGAGCCATGAAACACGCCACCTCCTCTTGGCCATTCAACCAGGGGAAAAATACAACTTTAGTCCCTCATCTTTTGATACACGTCAGTCTGGTCTATTAAATATTTTGAATTTCAAAATACATCCTAAGAATAAATTTTTTTAGCACATTGAGTCCATTTTCTAGCAATTTCAATCCTTTTTGCTGGAAAATTGCAAAAACCTTGTCAGAATGTTGCATGCTCCGATCATGTGATGATTGACTTGGGGATTTACTAAAACTTGTCCTAGTTGCTCCACTTACTTGTGCCCAGTTGGCAAAAAATGCCACGTTAGTTGCTGATATGTATTGGAGATACACATCAGCAACACATGTTAAAAAAAAAAAAAAAGCGCCACCTCAGCCCTTTTGGGCGGCAAAATAAGCAAGCAAATATAAAAATTAAAACACGCAAACAAAATCATGTTTTTAAAAGGGAAAAAAAATAAAAAATGACACAATCACTCTTACAACCCCAGAAGACGAAATCCCTAGAACCCCAAACCCCAAAATTTTCATTTTGAAATCTACCTTCACATCGTCAATCTGAACAAGGATTTGTAAGAGTAGCAAGCGCGGTTGTGAAAGAAGTAATCAAGATTTTGAAGCTAGGCATTGAAAATGGTCTTCAAACGCGCAGAGAGACATGTTTTTCTACCCCCACCTCTGTACGGTTAGTAGATAAGGGGTTTTTAATGCTTTTTATGTTCGGAATCTTTAGTTTAATGGTTGAATAGTTAAGATTTTGTCAATGTGGACCCTTGTATGCCTTGAAAAATGATTTTTTTTTTCTTCTGATTGTTCCTGTTAGGGTTTAAAGTTATTTTTGACCAACAAAGTGGTCCCTTTTATGCACTAAAAGCCTATTTTTTTATTTATTTATACATTTTCTTTTTTCTTTTAATCTGTTTTGCATGTGATGTGAAGATCTAAAGACAAGTACAGTTACTGTTGCTATTTACTATGGAGGGGATTTTGTTCTTGTTCCTGCGGCAAAGTATGTTGGGAGTAGAGTGTCAAAGTTTGACTATGTGTTTGTGAAAGAAATAAACATAAAACCCTTGATGCCTTCACCACTAGTTTGATTGGGGAACAATCTAGGCAATACTACACCAAAATGAACAATGGTTTTAAACTTGTGAGAAATGACCAAGAGTACAAAAAAATCTGTATGGATCATGTGAAATCTAGAGACAGAGAGGTTGACATTTACATTGATGGTGTTGTGGTAGAGACAGATAGTGATAAACCTGAAGAAATTGGGAATGATACTCAGGCTAGTAAATCAAACATAGTGGATGAATATGAAAATGCTGTAAGCTATGAGAGTGACTTAGGGATTGAAGTTGATGAAGAAAATGACTGTGAGAGTGAAGAAAATGATGGTGATATTGAAGAAATGATAATGACAATGAAGAAAACGATTGTGACAGTGAACAAAATGAAAATGAGAATGCAGAAATTGAAACAATAGTTAACTTAATCACTGATAATGATGCTCCAATAGGGATTTTAGGAACTTTTTACCAAACACATCCCTTAGAACAGACTGATTGGCAGGGGGGAGAAGAGAATGTTGATGAATTGAGTGATGATAGTGAGTATAACATTGATAATGGTAGTAGTAGCGAGGAAGGGGATGACCTACTATTTGAAGAAAATGTTTACCCTGAAATGGAGTAGGTTGGAAATGAGGAGTGTGGGGATGTAAGTGGAGGTGAGTAGGGTAGTGGTGAACAAAACGAAGGTGATGGTTCCTTTAATAGTGAAATGGAAGATGACATTAATTGTGGCAGTGGGGTAGAGTTAGATGAAATTGAAATTGATGGAGAGGGTAAACAAGCTATTGCACCTGTATTCAATGCAAGAAAACCATTTGCTCCAAGGTTTGAGTTAGGTATCCAGTTCAAAGACAAAAGGGAATTTAGGAAAACCATTCATGCTGAAGCTGTTCAAAGCATGAGAAGTTTAAAAATAAAGAAAAATGATAAGGAGAGAATTTATGCAAAGTGTGATGAGGAAGGGTGCCAATGAAAGATTCATGCATATTAGTGTGATAATTTTTTAAATAATCTAAAACATTCAATGAAAGATTAATATAAAAAAAATAACATAATCATCCAAAAATATTTAAAAATTAACTGTCATTTAAAACTCCAATTTTATTCATTTTTTCATTTTTGAATAAAATATATTATTTATCAATAGTTAGTTTATAATTCAATGTTATAGTTATTTTGTTTAATAGTTAATATATAATTTTAGTATTTTATTTATTTTTTATTGATAATTTTAATTTTTTTAATAATTATTACATATTAATATTTAATTTTTATTTAATAGTATTTATATTAATTATTACTAATTTATATTAAATTATTTATTTAAACAGTAAATATAGTGACAAATAGATTTATTAAAATACAATCAATATTTCCGTAACTTGTATGCCTACTAATAAATATATTATAATTAAAGTCTAATTAGAATATTATTAATATTAGTTCAAATATTACTTAATTAATTACTATTAACATTATTAATTATAGAAATTTTAAAAAAATATTTAATTAACAATGCATAATAATATGTTTAACAATTTCTTTGTTTAATTATCATTAAATACGAGTTTATAATTAAATATTACTATTTTAATTTATTTTATCAAATTATTATGTCATATAATTTTCTTAATCATAAAATATTTTAAAATATATTTAAAAAGGTTCAAGTAAATAAGATCTATTAAGAAAAAGAATTTAAACATATGAATTTACTTTAATTCATTCTTAAAATTTAATATTTTATAATTGATTTATAAATAATTGTTATTCACATTTTAACTTCATCATCATATTTTATCATCACCACTTGAGAATTTTTTTTTTAAATACAATTTAATGCTTTACTAATTCAAATATACTCTATGAAATACAAAAATTGGTAAAAGTATTTTTAAAGCAACTCTCAATTAAATATTATGTAAACTTTATCCATCAATTTAAAATTTAGTCATATATAAGGCCAATTTCATCACACAAAATAGGCTCAGTTGAATGGGATTTGATAAGTATGACATATATTATTATGTTAAATACTAAAATTGAACACTAAGTTATTAATAATATTATAAAATTTTACTATAGAATAAGGTTGAAGATGAATAAAGTCAGTTTAACTAAAGTCGAAATTCATATGTTATAATCAAAAGTTTATAAGTCGATTCATAAGGTTTTTGAAATTTTAATTTTTTAAGAAAGTATTTTCATATTTTAAATAAATAAGAAATATAATAATATTAATCATAATACATTTTTATTAATCGCTTTTTATATTTTACTAAATAAATATAAATAAAAATTAAAAAATAGTGATAAGCATGGAAAATAACGGGCGCAAGTTCACGACCCTTGGTTCCAATTGTGGGAGTGGTCGTGGAGCAGAAAATGGGTAAGGATTCGAAAGCATTAATCGGCGGAAAATGATGAAATTTTGAATTAAAACGTAACATAAAAATTAAAACTATCAATTTACATAAAATTCCTATTAAATAGTATGTCTAAAAAAATATTCGACATCACACTTAAAAATAGAATATAATCCACAACTATAAATAGAACTCATTAAAATATATTTTTCTCGTTTAGATGTCACTTGACTTAAGAGTTCGAGCTATAGTTGGGTCATAATATGTGATCGTCTAAATAATTTTTTTTCTTAATAATAAAAACAAGGTTGTATGATGATATAAATATATATATAAATCAACATTTTGTTTAGATTCATTTCGGGAGAATTCTTATTCTCTAGAAGTTTATTGAAATATTTCTTCAAAATTTTAATTCTCATTCAAATCAAGTCATTACATAAATCATTGAACAAATGCATATTTTTAATTATTATATCACTATAACAATAAAATAAAGACTTTACATGAAAAGTTATCTATATTCTTTTAACTATTATAAAGACTATATTATTATCTAAACAAAATTTCAAGCTTTCTGACGCTTTGGACAACAATCAAACAAAGTATTACAATTCTGGGTGATGTTTGAGAATTAAGGAATAGATACCCGTGAATACGAGAAGGAATTTGAGAAGGAATGTTATGTGGAGGAAAAACTGATGAAAGAGATTGATATGATAAATTGTTAAGGATGAAATTTAAAATAAAAAATGGAGAAAAATAATATGCAAATATGAAATAAAGAAGTGGAGAATAATTAATTAATGTTAATCAATGGTTTAGATCATTTGAAGAAAAAAAATGAAGATTAGTTCATTAAAAAATTAATATAAAAATAAATAATATAAATTCACGTAGAAACCTGTTGAGTAGGTTGTCTATAAAAATATTAATTTATATATTTATTAAAAATATTTTTCAACTAAACAAATACACATGGCATTAATAGAGATGGGTATCTAATATTAAGCTTTTACCAACTGAACTTTTTTTTAGACAATCCCAAATAAGATAGACAAACATCTTTTTGGGGTTAAATACACTTTGAGCACCTCAACTATACAAAATGTCTCATTCACCCCGCTGAACTACTAATTGTAACACTTAACTTACGTATTAAAGGTTAATTGGCCTTTATGCCATTGTATTTATATAGTTCCCAATATGTTTTGATTTTATTTTAAATTCGATAAATTTTAACTAAAAAAGCTTTTCCAATTATAATATAGGAAAAGTAATTAATGATTAAAGTAAATCAAATTTTAAAATAACATAATAAATGACTATAACTAATATAACATAATAAATGACTACAACTAATACAAAACAAAAAGAAATTAAATTATAAAAAAATATATTGTTATTTGAACATAAAGTTAAGGTATTTACTATTTAATCTAAATCAATTTTCAACTCCTTTTAATAAAGTCGAATAAATATATTTTTTGTTAACTTAATAAGGTTTTTTAATTTATTGAATTAACAAATACTTTACTATTTTTATTCAAAAACTTCAAGATTTGTTGAACCACATCTTTATTCATTTTGTAGTAAAGAAAAGAACAGAACAAATTTAAGTTAGTGGAGATATACTTATCATTTCTATCCAAAATAGTCGAGCTTCAATTAAATTAGATAGTTAATGACTATTTTAAATTCAAATAATCAAAACTATATTTCATGTTTAGTATTTTTGTGTGTTATGATGCCAATTTAATACTTTAGTTTTCTAGTTAGTAAGGATTTTCTAGTTGAAAATAGGATATTGCACAACTTAAAAAATATGATTTAGATCATTTATTATACTATATGTTTCATATTTTATTTCATTGCATATATGTATAACACGTGTATTAAATATTTTTTTATAAAAATAATTGATTGAGAACTAAATACACTTGGCATATAAACATCACATTGAAATATGGGATGAAACACAGAATGAAATAGAAAATCCAAAGTGTGAAACTATATATGTAAAATTTATCCAAACATTTTATTTAAAGGGATAATTAATATATTCAATTGAGGGGGTCGAAGGAAGCTAACTCTATATTTCAACTCTGTTTTTTCTTTATAATGCCAATAGTGCCCCTAGCCTTATCCTATTTATGGGGTCTGGAGGTGGCAAATGGGTGGATTGGGTTGGGTATGGTTTGGGCTCAATTGGGTTGGGTTTAATATGGATGGGCTCGATATGGGTTTTAAATAAGTGGGTTGAAAATAGTTTGGGTTAGGTTGAACATGGGTTGAAAATAGGTCCAAATAAAAAAAAATAAAAAATTACTTAATCAAAAAAATTTATTTGAAAACAATAGTAATATTAATATATTTTTCATATCTTATATTCAATATGAAATTTTACAGTATGATGAGAGATTTATTAGATTATATACTTATTTTATTAATTTTTCATATATAATTATGTTCATAATTAATTACAATTCTAGTAGTTATTTTGTAAAAAAATTGATTCTTTTGAAGAAAATGACACCATTATCACACCTAGGGGTGGCATTCCGATTGGATAATTCGAATACCAACCCAACCTGATTGACTATTATCAAATCGAGTCGGATTTTTTTATTTAAAAAAATTGCGGGTCGAGCACGCAATACCAAAATAAAATTTGAATCGAATATTGGGTAGGAAGGCCTACCCGATCGGGCAGTTCGGGTACCCAACTTTAATTTGTATATAAATAGATATATATTATATATAATATATATGTATATCTATATATATTAAATATATAAAATACTTATTATATATATACCATATATATAAATATACATATACCGGCCAAACTTTGGCCTTGGCCTTTGTTAGCTAGAGGACTAACATAGGCCAAAGTTCATTTTCTTTTTTATTTTTTTTTTAAATTTTTAAATAATATCTTGTGTCGGATACTCGATAATTTCATGTCGGTGTCGGTTAGTTAAAATTACTACAAAAAATCCAAATGCCCACCCCTAATTCACACCAATAAATGTATATTAAATTTTCAATAAAGAATTTGTATAATTTCATTTTTCAAGAATTAATATATATAAGTTGTATGTCAATCTTACTATTGACATAAAATATTAGTTAAGCAACAAATTAAATTAAGAATTTATTTTCAATTAGTAGATACAATATTTATTCTTATGATCACTTTCCTATATTATTCATATTTTAAAGTTTATATTTTGAGAAAAATTCAAGACAACTAACCTATAAGTCCAAGATGATTATTTCAATTTAAATATTATTAATGATCCAAAATTAAGAGATTTTGACAAAAATGAGAAAATAAAAATAATATAAATTTATGATTATTAATTTGAAGTTATTTTTTTAATTTATTAAATTAATTGCTTGAACTCATTTTTAACCCATTTAAATTCATTTTGAGCCCAAATCAAATACAACCCACCACAATTCAACACACCCAACCCAACCCAACCCAAAACTATGTAAATTAAGTTGGACCCATAGTTTGCAACCCATTTTACCACCCTAGTGGGGTCCGTGTCCAGTTTGGACCACACCAGACACCACATTTCAACAAAAATGGAGTACTCGGAACTTAATTTAATTGTGCTTATTTATACTGCTACCTCTCCTAATTTTACGAAGTATAGTTGTGGCTAAACCACAAGTCCCATGCTTCTTTATTTTCGGAGATTCATTGGCGGACAATGTGTGAGAATTTTGGTAAATCAAGAGACCATTTGGAGATTTAACTTTGCCTCAATAATTGAGGATGTTATACTTAATGAAAGTTATGAGATTTTTTTTTTATCCATTTGAACCTCTAATTGAGGAGATGTTCAGAGTGTGCTTATTCATCAAAATTCATTGGGGTTTGAATGAGAAAATTGAAGTTAAAGTTTATGGATTATAAGAAGAAAGAACTAAGGGCGTGGTAAAAGGGGCTATCTCATATTGGTAGAATGATAGATTTAGATTATTTTATTTTTTTGATTTTATATCTTAATTAATAAATAAATCCAACTAAATTTATTTATATTATTTTAGACATGTTTATTATTTAACATTATAGAGTGTATATTTCAAAATTATTAAATTATATTATATTATTTTTATTTTAACTTTTTTCAAGAAAATATTTACCATGCATTAAAAATATTAATATTCTTTTTAATCTTTATGACTAAACCATTTATAATTTACTATTGCCATTTTATAACCCTAATATTACTATCTTATCATATTTTTTATTTATATAAAAATTTAAATACATACATTAAAATTATAAAAAATTATACAATATAATGAAGAAAAATAAATAAATATTTTATTTATTTTATATTATTAAAATTTTAAGACATGCTGACGTGCGAAAAGAATGAGTGTAGAAGAAAATCGTGGGGCCATAGTCATTCACGATGAATGATGCTGTTTTCTGTTCTCCTTTCTTGCTTTGTCGTTTTACTTTTAGCGGTCGAAAAGTACCGATTCAATTTCAATGAAGCAGGTACAAGGACCAAAAAGAAAAAGAACACAGAAAAACAAAAGGAGTACGACGCTACAAAAAGTAAGTAGAAAAATAGGGAAATTTATAGTTATTATTTGTCCTTTTGTTTTAATAGGGAAACATGGAAAAGTCAAACTCATTTTCACTTAAATGATTATACTACAATAAAGAAAAATTTAAGATGATGTCATTCGCCTATATTATAGAACACACTAGCCCTATTCTAATGCATTTTTAAGTTATCTTTCTAAAATATATTATTTTTTTTAATCCTCTTAACTAAAATATTTACAACCTACTACTGTCATTATATGACTCCATTAATTTTTTTTATTTTATAAATATAAAAATTTAAATAAGTATTTTTGGAATTACAAAACTTTATATACTATTTTGTAGAAAAGTAAACAAATATTTCTTATTTTTATATTAATAGAATTTTAATGCACATATATATATAAAAAAAAAAAAACATGTCAAATCAGCAGCGTAAGAGAAAAATGTGCGGTCATGACTTACGTTAAATTGAACTTACCCTTTTCTCCTTCTCTTGCTTTCTCAATTTATCATTTTCTACTTTAAAAATTACGTGTGAAGTTTAGGGTTCGAATTTTTATTACTTAAATGTGTTTACACATGTAAATAAAAAAAATATGAGAATAAAAAAAAAAAGAAAAAAAAAGTATAAGGATATTAAAAGTAACAGTTTATTAAAATTAAGATAGATAAAAAATATTTATAGGTTAAATGCATTACATGCCCCTCTGCTATATAGTTTTTAGTCATAACATACTCATGCACATTAGAAATTCATTAGAGTCAAACTCTTGACATTCCATATTATGTACGAGACTTATACCCTTAGCTGTATATAATGTCTATGGATGGCAATTTGCGCTAGAGGCTACAGGCTCAACCCAACCCACATAATTTTGAGATGATTTTGGTCTAAATGGATTAAAAATTGGTTTGAGTAGTTGGGTTTAAGTGGATTTTATTAAATTTGGATTCAAAATAGGGGCTTAAGAGGGTTTAGGATGGACTTAAGTTGGTTAAAAATGGATCCATTCAAAAAATTTAAGTAAAATTTTATAAATTAAAAAAAAAATTAAATTAGTAACAAAAAAAATTATATTAGTCTTAATTTTTTATTTTTACCAAATCTCATAATTTTAAATTATGAATAATTTAAAATTTAAATATAAATCTTAAACTTTAAATATAATAATAAATTAATAAATTAATTGTTTAAAATTCTTTTAACATATAAATTTGAGTTCATGAATAGTATACTAACAAATATCAAATATTATGTTTATTAATTCAAAAAAAAATCTGTATTTATTGCTTAGATGATATTGAACGTCAAATTGCCAATAGTAAAATTAACATGCAATTCATAGAATTCAATTCTTGAAAAGTTAATCAAAACTAGCACATTCATGATTAAAAAATTGATATACACTTGATGATGCAATAATTATATAATTTTTTTAAAATTGTGAACTTTGTTATTAAATAAGTACTACTCATAATTAATTTTTACTGTAATTGAATATTATTAAAAGGACCAATAAAATAAGCATATAATTCAATAAACCACCTATTATTTTGTAAAATTGTATATTGGATAAGGTGCTAAATATATATATCAATATTATTATTGGCTTATGAACTAGTATTTTTGAATAAGCAAAATGAGTCAATTTTTTTTATTTTGCATTGAATACATTCTGAATCGTAATAGCCTAATCCGCAACTTAACTCACTCCACACAAATTAGTTTCTCATTCAACCCTCAAGACAATTATTGTAACCTTTAAATTATTGTGTCAAATATTCTGATGAAAATTGGATGAATGAGAAACTATTATGCCATTGTATTTATATAGTCCACTCCCACGTGAAATTCATTTTTTACCTTTCAAATGCCGATAGTGCCCCTAGAATTCTCCTATTTATTTGGCCCGCTCCAATTTGCTCCAAGCTACAGCTCAACAAAAATGGATAACTCTAAGCTTAATTTGCGCTTGTTTTTTCTGTTGCCTCTTTTAGTTTTACAAACTATAGTTGTTGCTGAACCACAAATCCCGTGCTTCTTTATTTTCGGGGACTCATTGTTGGACAACGGCAACAACCTAAATCGTCCAACCATTGCAAAAACTAATTACTTGCCATATGGCATTGATTTTCCCGAAGGTCCAACTGGTAGATGCAGTGATGGTCGAATTCTTGTAGACGTTCTTGGTAGGCTCATTTTACATATTATTATTCTCTTTTTTTTTTGTCCATTATTATTATTATTATTATTATTATTATTATTAATGATAATGATCATCATCATCATCATCATCTTTTTCTTTTTTTATTCTCTTCTCTTCCAGCTGAAATGTTCGGTTTTGACAAGTACATTCCACCATTTGCTAATAGTACAAATCAAGACATCCTAAGGGGAGTAAACTACGCATCTGGCGGAGCTGGAATTTTTGATGAAACTGGACGCCGCTAACTTGTGCAATCTCTCTCTCTCTCTCTCTCACACACACACACACACACACACACAAAAGATTAACCTCCCTTCTAACACATCCACACACAAGAAAATTGAATTGTTGAACGAAAATATAATAACATCACATATAACCAAATGAATAGCATATAATATGAACTAAGTCAAAAAGTTTCTAGAGATGCAATTGGGATCAAGAAAAAATTTCAAATTCAAAGTTCGACGAGCTTTATTTATTTATTTATTTCTTTATTTTTGTGAAAAAAAGCCAGACTCAATTTGACATGATTGGGTTCAAACTTTTAAACAAAGTTTGAAGCCACAATAAACTTTATCATTTAAATCACCCATTAAACTCCAATTGCCTCAAACAAATAGCTATGATATGAAAATGTATATACTGTTATAAATAAACTTGTGATATCTAAAATGTCGACTTTTTACTGTTTGTTTTTGAAGGGTGATATAATCAGCTTCAACGAGCAGTTATCGAATCACGAGGTCGTAGTTTCTCTCATTACTGAACTATTAGGGGATGAACGTGCATCAAAAGAATATTTAAGCACATGCATATATTTTGTTGAAATGTGCAGCAATGATTATGTCTACAATTATTTCCCTCAATTGTACTCCTCAAACACTCAATATACCCCGCAATAGTTTGCTGAAATTGTCATTGCCCAATATTCAAAGCAGCTTCGAGTGAGATTTTCTTTTCCTAAAATTCAATATGTAGCTCTTTGTCTTTCTTTTCTTAAGCTAAAATTTTAGTTATCTCTTTTTTTGTATATCACAGAGACTATATGATAACGGGGCAAGAAAAGTAGCTGTAAATGAACTTCATAAATTAGGCACTCTTCCGCAGCTACTAGAAACCTATGGCTCCCCAGAAATTGGTGACAATGCTGCTCAAGTTTTCAACGAAAATCTAAAGCTTCTAATCGACGATCTGAATGATCAACTCCCTGATGCTAAATTTTTGTACACAATAGATAGAACCACTGCTTCTTATGGTACATCTAGAACTAAATTAATCTTATAGTAAAAGTAAAAGTAAAAGTTCTATAAACATGTCATTATTTGATGATCTTGATTATTTGTTGGTAATTTTAAAATTGTGAATGGTTCATGTTGTCAGAGAGAGAGTACTGGTGGGCTCTGTGTTCGGGGAAGTGTCCCATGTAGCAACAGAGATGAGTATATGTACTGGGATGGATACCATCCAACAGATGCAGCTAGTGTGATCTTTGGAAAAGTTGCCTATGATAGCATGTCTCCGTTATATGCTAATCATACTGATATTTGATAAGTTATTTGGCAAATCAAATTCTCTCTTTCAATTAGTACTAGTATGTACTATGCGCTATTGATGAATCAAATTAATTATGATGAAAAATATAATTTATGTGTTATTTTAATTTAATATAAAATTAAATTTAGTTCATGATGTATATCTTAAATTTGATAAATAGTATAAATTGTAGATTTTTTTACTCAATCATAATATATGAATATTTATTCATCATATTAAATCATCATATTTATAAAAACATAATGTAAAAAATATAAATACTTATTTTGTTGCATAATGAATAACAATTCAATAAATTTAAAATGTAGCGCCCCGTCCGAGAGGTGCTTACTTCGAATTGAGGTGCTACTCCAATATTATTTTTTCAAAACCAATTACACTCTCCAACATTCTCAACCTAAGAAATTTTATAATTTAAAATTCAAGCTAGTCATGCTGGAAATGACAAGCAAAACCCAAGTTCTCATAACAAGTCACAATTTCTCAAAGGCCCATAATTTAACTTACATATATACATCATTCATCATGAACTCTAACCCATCACACTTCATATAAGAAAAGACAATAACTTATAACCTATACCCCTGTTACATTACAACCATAAAATTTCGCATCTATACTGTTATAGATGTCATGATAATAATATTTACATTATGCCAAAAGGTAACCCAAGCTCAAGATGCCTTCTACTCTTCAATCTGACCAAAGAACAAAAGGAAAAACACAAAGGGGGTGAGTCCGAATGATTCAGTGAGGCAAGCATTTGCAAGCATAGGAGGAATCAGAATAAAATGGAGTACAATATACATGTATAAAAGAACATTCGTTCTGAATTCAAATAACTAAAATACAAGTGACATATCTGGGTATTGGAGATTTGAAGGAGTTTATGAAATCTACAAACTAAAACCAGAAAATTGTATTTCTTGTACAACACTTTAAAGGGCTAACTCAATGCCGTCCCATACCGGCGAAGAGTCATTTTTACATTTAAATAAATTTCATAGAAAATTTCAGAACTCATAGACATGATTAGATTTAATGAAACTCAGTGAACAAATTGTTTCATGAAATATTCAGATTCCAAAATTCAAGATTTTGATCGGTTTTATAAAGTAGACTAGACAAGAACATTTTATAAAACCAATGGTATAAGCATATTTTACATATACGACTGTGTAACGACCTTCCCTTTTATGATTCCCGATTGTGTATAAACGATACGATCGTAAAACAGCCTACCCATTTTTATCTCCTCAATCTTATATAAACGATACGATCGTAAAATGGCCTACCCCCTTATATTGCCTTGATCTTGTATAAATGATACGGCCGTAAAATGGTCTGCCCCTTTGTATCTCCTTGTTCCAACCGTAAAATTGCCTACCCCTTTATATCACCTCGATAAGTAGCCAACTCGCCAAACTGCTACAGCATGAATCGATAAAATCGATCCTCGCCAATCAAGCCTCCCCCGAGGACAAGATTGCAACCACATGAATTGGTAGGACCGATCCTCGCCGATCAAGCTTTAGGTCACAGTCAACCCCTGACTACCCAAAGTCAAGATCGCAAACAAGTCAGCTAATAGCACTGTTTTTATCACTAATACAATGAAACAAATCTAGAATAGTAATTCAAGCATTCCACTGGGATTTGCACTCGGCCCAAATAGATTTTGCGCATAAGTATCTATAAATAAATTCAATAATCAAATATGCCGATAAGGCCATATGATATCAATAAACAATTCAGGTAAGCCAACATGGCCAACTAAAGTTGTAACGTATAACAAGAGTGTTGGCAAGGCCATAGATTGTACTGAACAATATTAGAAAGAAGAACTAATAAAACAAACCCTCACAGGGGTTTACGAAACAAGCAACAGATGACAAACAAGATCTCAAACAATTTATGGGTTTCAATAATAAGAAAAAGTACAGTACACAAGCACGTTAAACCCTCACATGAGTCATTCCACAAGAATAGATAGAATTAAGGCCAGAATGGCAGAGTCTCACCTTATTAACCTTAGATATGCTATCACCGCCTACTGGTCCACGGGACCTACTTCTTCGTCATCTAATCTAAAAGAATAGGTCCATGTCAAGATCCTCATTTGACCCTATTAATTACAATTATACTATCAATAATCTAAAATCAACAGCTATTCGTCTAATATGGCAGTTTTAGGGTTTGATTAGTATTATCATTATGGTACAACTAATTATGTTGTTAATACGGGAATATTTACAGGGTTTTCTCTATCAATTAACTCAATTAATCGCAAATTTATCATAAAATATTACAAATTCAAGTTCACTAAGCTTATAATGACACATGCATGTCCCAAATCTTGATTCCATATTATCTTAAATAACCCAATTATTATCACGTAGGTTCCAAATCCATAAAATCAACAAGTTAAGATTTAAATCCCCCAATTAACTTAATTATCCAAAATCATCATATTTTAATTTAAATTTGGGTCCACTAAACCATATAATAGTCTATGCATGGAAGATATATATACCAATCATATCTCAAATCCTCAGTCTTGGCATAATACATGATTTATGGAAATAACGGTACAATATATATCACATAATTTCATTCCAAATCCTTTACCCAAGATCCGACTATAGAAGCGCTAGAATCATAAATCGAGAACACCGTCACGATCCTCACGACAAGCTGGCGAATCTGTCCTAGCTCTGCCGCTGTCGTCTACCGTCGCGGGAAAAGTGAAACACCACCACCAATCGAAGCCTCTTAGCTCCAAGAATCCAAAGCACACTTCAATTTTGAGTTTCGCTGTCGGGAAGGCCTCCAATTGATAGAAAAATTGAGTTGGTTCACTTTATTGCCACTGTGCGCCGCCGCTCTTAATTCTCCTCCGTCGCTCGTTGGTTCGTGAAATTGAAGACACTGGAATGCTTCTTGAGCTAAACCTGTCACTACCCACAGCTCAGACTGAAGCTTCAGCCGCCGAAAACTTCGCGACCACCACTTCCACCGTGGAAGTAACTTTGAGTCGAAATTCCGGCCATCTCAGTGCTTGGTTGTGGAAGAGAATGGTACCAATGTGTTCCTCATTAGGAGAGGAGAAAAAATGGTATATAACTTGAAGGTGTTCACCGTTCGCCGGAAAAAAATGGCTAGAGGAGGAAGACATGGTGGTGTGAGGTGAAAATGAAGAAGAAAAGGGGTTGTTTTGCTATTTAAAGGCCGTCTTTTGAAAATTGTGTTTTCACCCCCAAAATGTTTGCCTAGATTCCAATTGGGTCCTCCAAGGTTTAACCCACTTCAATTTCAGTCCCTAGACTAAGTTAGTGCCTCACTTTGACCCCTTTGACCCAAAATATTAGCCATGCAACTCCAAAACTTTGAAAATGTGATCCAATCAAGTCTTACTTAATTTAACTTTGACCCAAAACTTTCAAAATTTTACAATTAAGCCCTTTTTATTTATTTTTCGAGCCTTAAAATCCAACCAACCAATTTCTTAAATTCTAAAGCCTATTTTTTGAACTATTGAATTTTAGGGATGTTACATAAAATAACTTAAACAAAAAAATATATTAAATAATACTTGAAAATATGAAAAATAATGAAAAATATTGATAACATCAAAACATGCGAAAGAAATAGATAATCAACTCAAACAAAAGGTGAACACATTGTTAAATTATTTATAAAAAATGTAAAACTTATACAAAACAAAATTAATTTATATATAGAAGAATGTTTTCAAATATCACTATTTGGTTTTTACCTAAATTAAAAAATAAAAAGGATTGAGATACTACTATGGCGTGACTAATTTTGATTTGTTAGAATGCTGATTTTAAAAACTAAAAAGATTAAGTTTTTTACTTATCTCTACTGAAAAGAGAAAATAATATAAAAACTTGAGATTATTTCTAACTTACGATCTTTTATGAACCATTATGTTCTTTATCTAGGTTTCATCGATCCATTATTTGTTCATCTTTATTTTTTATATTTTGTCATCATATATACCATCTAATCGCATTTTCTTATTTAAAAAAATTGTAAATTATTTATTTATTTATATTTGAGCACTGATTTTCAAATAAATTTTGCACAAATAAAGTGTATGTTAAAATTAAAAAATAAATATGCCAAAACAACCTTTTATTATATAAAGTTTAGGAAAACAACTCCACTTTTTTTTCCGGTTTTTTTTTTAATAGTTACAAAATATATTTCTCTCTCACATTATTTAGACATCTATATATAAAAATCAAAATACTCAATAACCAAAAAATAATTGATTAATGAAATATTTTTATGTTATAATAATATTCATATTACTTCATGTAATTAAATAACAAAAAGTATATTTAATATTATAAAAAACTTATTATTTAATAATAATAAATTGAAATTTTCATTTGAAAATATTAAATTTTAAAAATAATTTGTATGACTTTACCAAATCGTAGAACATTGAGAATTACTTAGTGATAACTCTAAATTTTGTAGCTTATACAAAGATTTTGAGATTCGTAAAAGTAAAAAAAATAAATAAATGAGAAAAATAATAAAAAATGAAGCAATTTTTTTTATTTGATTTAGTAAGATATTAATATGAAAATAAAAATAAGAAAACTTATTTTTTAAGATATAAAGTTTTTAGTATGATCTTGCTAATAATGCACATCATAGTAATTATTTTTATGGCGCTTGAGGACTTAAAATGCCAACCATTTGTCAACATAGCAAGATTTTTTTTTTTTTTTTTTATATGAAGTTGTTTTTATCATTTTTAAAATATAAAATGATATGCATATTATGCAGATTATTGTAAAATAGCAAGTGACTTTTGGCATCTAACTTAATATTCAAACAAATCAATATTTGCATAAGCTTTTTGTAAAAATAAAAATATATAAATAATTTAATATGATTTTTAGTTCCAATTTTTTTTGTTTAAAATTTAGCATTATTCCTATCATATATTATTTCTATACAAAAATATTCATTATAAATTCATATATGTAGTACCCCTAAAATTTGGTATTTTGGAAAAAATAGGAATTTAGAAATTAAGATATTGATTGATCGGATTTTAAGGCTCGAAAAAATAAATAAGAAGGACTTGATTGCAAAATTTTCAAAGTTTAGGGGATTAATGTGGAAAAGTTAGAAGTTGAAGGACCTTAAAATAATTGAATTTGGACTTGATTGCCTATAAATAGAAATGCTAGGGGTCAATGTGTGAACAATAAAGGTTAGTGGGCTAAACTGAAACATGGGTACTGAAGTGAAAAACGGATGAAAAGCTTAGGGGTGCTATTGAAGGCGGTCAAGAACTTTTGGGGCTAAAGTGAAAAGGCTGAAAAGTACTTTTATATATATAGTTGAAGGACAAATTTTTGTCAAATTCAGAAAAAAGGCCCAAAACTAATCCAACGGAAAATCGCCAAAAACTAGCCGTGAAACCCGAAACCGAAACCATACTTAGGCTCCTCTCAGATTAGGGAGCAAAACCATACCAAGTTTCACCCAAACCAAAGAGGAATTCGTCGAGAAATGAAGGGCGACGGCGAGCTCGCGGCGGGGGTGGTGGTTTCGCTGTTTCCGGCGGCGAAATGGAGATGGTTTTTGGTGGGCCTTGATCGGAAAAGCATAGGTAAGGTGATGGCGGTGTTAATTTGGTGAAACGGTGAACGGTGGTGGTGGAATTAAGAGGGTGGCAGACAGCGGCGCTAGGGCTTAGCTGGGGCTTCGAATAGCCAATTGAAAATTAGTTGGGATGTTTTGCTCCTGGCATCAAGGAACGCCTGCTGGTGGTGGCGGTCTCCATCGTTGGTGACGGCGCGTGGAGGTCTGGCAGTGGCGTGTGATGATGCTGTTTAGGCAGCTTGTGCAGAATTGGATTTCAGACTCGTCTGGACTAGCTCCGACGTGAGATTGGGTCCCAATTCGACCTAATTTGGATAAATTTCAATAATCAAATTTTAATTCGATTGAATTATTAGATGTAATTGAATTTTTGAATGAAGTTGATTGTGACTTGAACCAAGATGTTAAACCAAGATTTAGCCTAAGGTTATAGATTAATCTTGTAATTAATATAGTATTGAATTTATTCGACTCGGATGAATTATTAGATTATTGTTGAGACCTTAAATAAGATGTTAACAACCAGTTTATTGGCTTGTCGAGTTAAAGACTATGATAGGTGACTGTAACATGACAATTGAGAATTTTGACTGAACAGTTAGAGTAATTGAGGAACACGATAAGGATGTTTAAGTCCGTTAAGAATTATGATTGAGAAATCATAATCAATGTTGGGTTTAGGTTATGTACTCTAAACTTTAAGTCAATTGGGAAACAATATCATGGACTGTTTAAATATCTAAGAATTATCGAGACTATGTTGGAATACCCTTAAGTTTGATAATGACATTCGTTATATTTATCATTAAGATTCAGAAGCTTTGATTGTGAACTTATTCCTTTGGTAGGTGACGAAGGAGTAGGTTCCACAGATCAATAGACTGCCGATTGAGGTTGCTTTCTGAGACTTTTAAGGTGAGGATCCCCCAATCTAGTACTCTTGTACCTATCGATTTTATTGATAAACCCTGTGAGGGTTGTATTGATTTGATTATCGTATTCTGTTTATTATTGTTATCCCTGTGAGGGGTCTGCCAATTAGTTATTACTTGTATGAGCTTATTTCGTATCTAACGTTGAACCCGTTAGGTTTGCTGAATTGATATATGTCTTGATTAGCGTTACTTGATTATCGAACCCTGTGGGGTTCTCCTAAATCTGGAACTACTTCGTACTTTTTCCGTAGTTTTTTTAAAAATAACTATTTTTCACTTGAACTTTGTGAATTTCTCTAAACTTGTAAACTCTATTTGAAAGCTAATCCTAGTGGAATGCTTGGATTTATATACTAAAATGGCCTTGCCAGCCAGTGTACTTGTTAGTTTCTTATAAACATGTTGTTTGTTCAAATGTATCGTTGAGCGCCATGTTGGCAAAATTGTTAAATTGTTCTGTCACGTTGGCAATTGAACGTTGAAAATCTTAACTCTTTTAAATATCTTGTTCGATCAGTACTGTAAAATATGTATCGGCAGAGCAAAGGGCCATACTAGTTGATAGTGCATGTCTAATGGGGGCTCATCTTGAATCTGTTATAGAGCAAAGGGTCACACTAGTTGACAGGGTATGTCCAATGGGGGCTCCTCTTGAGTCTGTTATAGAGCAAAGAGTCACACTAGTTGACAGTGCATGTCCAGCAGGGGCTCCTCTTGAATCTGTTTCCATTAGTACCTATGAATTTCAGTACCAGACCTCCTCTAGACTTTATTTGTTTATACTCGTGTTGTTACTTTAAAGGTGAAATTCTTATTTGTTGGCATTATATATTTTCAACCCATGGGATGCCATGGGTGGTTTCCAACTCATGGGACGCCATGGGCAGTTTTCACTTGGAGGGGCGCAAGACGGCCGGGCGGAACGGACCGATGGACACAAGTCTTATGGCTAGTACCCATCTATGATCCTGACTTACAGTTAGCTGGAGGTAGCAAACTGTGAGTAACGGGATCCGGCATGTGACTGGCCATGCCATATAATCAAGTTGTTACACACTAAGCTGAGTGCTCGAGCAATGGAGCAATAAGAAAATCTTGTTTATATTGTACCGACGTCCGGTACTTGCAAATTATAATTTGATTTAGGAGTAATAAGGTCGGAATGACCAACAATATGTCAAGTTCGATATCATGTATGCCATGTACTCTGTTAATCATGTTAAAGAAATTTGTGCTTATCACCGAATTTCGTTCGTATTGAAAAGTCTTGCTTATTACCGAATTTATTGTTGATTGTTGTATCTCAATAGATTTTCCTTCTCATCTTATCATTTTCTTTTCCCTCACTGAGTCCTTTGGACTTACCCTCGTTTATTTTGATTCTCTCAGATAGGGATTAAGTGAAGGATTGGACTCCAGACATGACATGGATATTTCGTAATAGATCAGGTGTTGAATATATATATGGAAATTATCTGATTATTAAGCATGGACTCAAGACGCTGTGATATATCTTGTTGATGTAATCGACTTAAGGAATGTAAATATTTTTTTATGTAAGAATGTGAATTATGACATTTACTTAGTCGGTTGACGAGTCTGTTAAGTTTAAAATTTTGTTGCTTCAGATAAGTTAAATTTGAGACTTTATGGCATATATTTAGTATATGTACTGTATGTCGTATGATTGTTTAAGGTTTGAATTTATTGTCTTATGACAGATTTGTTTAATTTGAAATTTGCTACTATTTTTAATAAGCTTGAAACGTTTGCTTATGGATTATTGATTTATTTGTAGGTTCAATTTAAGATTGAATTGAGTGGTGCCTTAGCTTAGGTGTTGTCCTGAGTGGGGGCGTTACAATATAGAACAAAAATATATAAATAAATGTATATGATATGAAGATCGAAATATGTGGAAATAAATGTACTTAAACTGTAAAAGTTGATTTTATTGGTTATTTAAATGTTCATTTATTAATAATTTTAAAAATTTCAACTAACGAACAATATATTTATGTAGTCTATAATAAATTTGTTTCAGATCATTTAGAATCAATTCCCTGTTATATTGTTGTTGAATAATTAAAATATTATTATTCAAAAAGTTTGATAACATATAAATAATTAAGATTAAGAAATTATAGAAGCTGTGGGAAGTAATTTCTCATATTTACAACAAACTTTAAATTCAAATAAAATTTGACTATATTTTAGATATCTTATTTTATTTAAAAATATTTTACATATCATAAAAAAATTATCTTATAAATTTAATTCAAGACCTCGATAAGTCCTCAACAAATGCAAAATCATTTATTTATAATTTTAAATTCTTTTAACTGGAAAGTAATTTAATATTTCATAAAAATATGTGAACTATCCTTACTGCAAGAAATCGGTAAGTTGCAAATTTTTCTAAGCAAAACATAATATTTAAAAGATAATCATGGTTGCTAAAAATCCTTTTTTTTTTTTACTCATGAGACATATTAAACATAAATGATCTATATATATATATATTTAAAATTCTAAATTGTTGGAGAGACAATCATTTAATTAAGGTACAATATATACTTCGTCTAAAAACAAAGTGATTATATCTATGAAATAAGGAAAAATAACTTAAGTCAACAACTTTGTTTAGATGACGTATTTTTTTTTTTGAAAAAATGAATAGTTAAACTAAAAAGAAAATATATGACCCTCTTTAGTGAAAAAATAAAGTCAAATAAAGTAAAATAAAAATTCAATAACCAACATCTTTTAATTTTTAAATTTATGCGATGAGATAAAATATGTGATAATTTATGTTTTAAACTTACTGATATAAAAAATATATGCTTATCAATATCTGAAATTAGTTACAATAATTATCCCGTCAACTTTTCGTCGTAAAGAATATTACTACGGTTCAAGTGATAACTCCATAATCTATAAAATCTGTAAAAATGAGCTAAAACTAAAATTAGAAAAATAATGAGTTATTTTGCTAATTTAAAGGGAAAAATTAGAAACATGGCTTGGAAAATTTTAATTCCATAATTATTTAGAATAAGCACAATTAGAGCAATTAGGTTCCAATCTTTATAATTAAGCAAGTTAAATAAGATGCATATATATGAATTATAGTTGAACGGTGAGTACTTATTAATTTGATATTATATTTTTATTCAATATTAGTCATTTCTAATGATCTAATGAAATAATAACCACAATTAATCTATTAAGCAATAATTAAATAGAATTGAATATTAAAAAATTTATTACTTAAGTAACTCGCTGAAGAATATAATTAATTATACTTCAATTTATTGTCACTAAAATTAATTTATTTTGGTGTTAAAAAAGCTATTCCCTTGCTGATCCATTGCTATTATTATAATTGGCAATGAAGTAGCAACAAAAATATAGTTAAATTAATCTATTTATCATTAAAGCATAACTCCATTTCTATTCCATATTGCATAAAAATAGTATTTTTTTAAATATTCTAAGAAAGTTGAAATAAGTGTATGGCAGAAATTAAAAGATAAGTATGAAATTCAGTATAGATATTGAAAACCAGATAAAAATTGAAAGATTAGGTACAATGAATATCCCCACAACACATTTTTTCTTTCTTTTTGGTACATAATATATGCAACAAATAACTATGTAATAATGAGTTATTTTTCTAATTAATAGTAGAAAGTTTATAAACATGACTAGGAAAATTCTAATTCAATAATTATTTAGAATAAGTACAATTAATGCAATCAGATCCTGACTGTTTATAAGCAAGTTAAATGATATGCATATATGTTTGGATAAACTATAATTGAATTATAAAGACTTCTTAATTTGATTTTATATTTTTATCCAATATTAGTCATTTGTAACAATCTAGTGAAATAATAATCAGAAGTATTTGTTGACCAAGAATTAAATAACATAAAATATTATAAAATTTATTACTTGAATAACTCATTGAAGAATACACTTAATCATGCTTCAATTTATTGTCACTAACATTAAATTATTTTGATTTAAAAAAAAAAAATTATGTGGCCATTCTCTTAGTATTCCATTACCATTCCGTTTGCATTCTATATGAATTAGCAATGGAGCTTTTGCTGAATTGCTGTAGCTAAAATTTCGTAATTACGGATACCCTATTTTCTAGTAGTAGACCAATAGCCAATTCATACAATATCTCTCCCCCCCCCCCCCCCCTCTCTCTGTGTGATACTCCACTCTGGGTAACCCAAAGCTGAGATATCAAAACATTCAAATCAATAATTCTGAATCCAAAATACAAGCAATAGCCCATAATTAAACTTTCAAGCTTATCAGAAATAGCAACGGATTACAACTTAAACAAACCTGTAACAATCATGTAATATACATCACATAAACTAAATACATGCCACAAAATCTCAAATTCAACTTATTCGAAGGAGCAGAATTTCAAACAAACAGAGTACGATAAACCACAAGTAAATGCCAAGATTCACATTCTTACATAACAAAATATTTACAACCCTTAAGTCTTCCATATCAACATAATGTATCATATGCCTCAAATCTATACTTAGCAATCAGACGATTTCCATATATACATGCAACATTTGATCTATTACAAAACATACTCTATCCAGCCCGGAGTCCAAATTCCTCGCTTATTCCCTGTTTGAGAGAATCAAAATAAACGCGGGGGGAGGGGGTGTAAGTTCGAAGGACTTAGTGAGGGATAACTGTAAGCATAACAGAAAGAATCTGTTGAGGAAGAATCAACTCAACAGACTGTAAATCAACAGTCAGGCAGTCAGTCTGTCAGGCATGCAGTCAGTTAGGCAATCAAAATCAACCAATAAACAAATGAGATCAATTGAATCAATCTAACAGATAATATCAAAACAATCATATTAGTCCCTTAACGGCTCTCCTGCTTTACAGCTGGGAACAACATATCAGCTCGTCCCAAGCTTAACAGCTAGGAACAACGTATAAGCTCATCCCGATCTTAACAGTTGGGAGCAACGTATCAGATCAGTAACAGATAGCAAACAGTCAGATATTAGATCAATAGATAACAATACGGACAAATAACAAATAACATAGAAGGTTCTGGGCGCCAGAACGAACAAATAACAGAATCAGTCAAAAGGATAACCAGTATGGGCAGATAATAGATATCAATCGAAGGATAACCTTCATAGGGGTATACATGTTAATTGCTAGATAACAAACAAATTCTGAACAATTAACATATTTCAATAACATGTCTGAGTACGGTACAGAAACAGAAAACCCACATAGGAGTTTATTCCAATAATAAATAATTGAAAGGAATGCCAGGTTAGCAGACCCTCACCTCCGTAGTCTCAGAAAACTACAATCGTCGTTAGTAGCTTACTAGTCCACGGGACCTACTTCTGCGACACCTAGCCAAAGGAATAATCCACAATCAAAATCCTTATTCAACCTCAATAACTTTCAATAATTATAATCTTACTATTAACCTTGTATCATATCCCAAATCATCAATAATAGGCCAATTAGCTTAATAACCCGAATTATTGACAATAGGTCCCAATTCATAAAATTAGGGTTTTCTCTTCCAATTAACTCGATAATTCCCAATATTTCCATAAATAATATAATATAATCCGAATTCACCAAACTTATACTGGCACATGCTTATATCGAGTCTTAATCCATAATATCTCAAATTACCCAATTATCATTTCTTAAGTTTCAATTTCATCAAATTATCATATAATAATATGAATCCGGGTCCACTAATTACACTATAGTCCATGCATGGGAAAAAAAATATTCCATATCGTATCTCAACTCTTCATTCTTAGCATATTACAACATCCAATGGAAATAACAGTACATTGCATGTATATACATATATATATATATAAACATATAAATCCAACTCGTTTTCCTTTAAACAAGATCTTGAAATCGAGACGCTAAAATCACAAACCAAAACCACTGTCACGATCCTCACGACAAGCAAAAAAAAACTGCCTCCAGACTGCCGCCGGCCATTGCCATCCTCCGCCGCTTACTGTCGCCGAAAATACACAAACTCACCACCAAACTACTCTTTTCAGCTCAAATAATCAAACCCCCAAGTCAATTTTTCCATTCACCGCCTAATTGAGCTCCAATTTTGGCCTCAACTGCCCAACACCACCACTTCCTCAGCCACGATTTTTGCCTAAATTCTCCCCCGTCGCTGGCTCAATCTTCAATCTAAAATCACCCTCACAACCCTTGAGCTGAAACCTTTAAAACCCAATACTCATTTTCAAGCTTCAATTGCCGAAGGTTGGAGACCCACCAAGCTCCACCATGAGCCAACTCAATCTTCTTGATTCCGGCCGTTCCACCGGTGGTTTCGGGGAAAAGAAGGTACGGTTGTGTTCATGAGAGTGAGGGAAAGAAGTTGCTCGGTTTGGTTTGGAGAAAGCTCGTTGGAAAAAAAAAATCGCCGACAAGAGGTGTGGGTGGCCGCGGGTGAGAGGGTGAGGAAGAAGATGAAATGGGGTAAAAAGGCAAAATCTAATATATATATATATATATATGTATATATAGGGAACACTATCAAAAAATTTGGTTTGGCCCCAAGAACTTTCCTCCAAATTACAATCAGGTCCTCCAAAGTTTGCTCAAACTTCAATTTAGCCCTGAATTATGCTAGTCTATCACTTTGACCCCTTTGACAAAAAATAATAGCCATGCAACCCCCAAAACTTCTCAAGTTAGTCCAATCAAGTTTCTAAAAATTGCAAATTGACCCCAAAACTTCCAAAATCTTTGCAATCAAGTCCTTTTAATATTAATTCTGAGCCCTAAAATCCGATTAACCAGAATCTTAATTTTTAAATCCTGATTTTTTGAAATACTGAATTTTAGGGCTCGCTCTCTCTCTCTCTCTCTCTCTCCATATATATATATATCCATAAAAAATATGATACATTAAATGAGAATGGATAATATCATAAAATAAAATATTAATATTATTATCTATAATATAATGCTCATAATCTAGCTGGATATATACCTAAAGAAATTATTTATGATATGGGTCATATATTAGGTAAATTCTAAAGTTACAATTAAATGGAATTGAGCTTGAAAAAAAATTTTAAACTTGAACTTGATAAGTTTTGTAATTTGAACTTAAGTTATCAACTATTTTAGTCTAAATCTATATTTTCCATCCACTTAAGCAATGTCTTTTATTGATAAACATATATTTATTCATTTTGAAAAATAAAAAAAAATGATAATTTGTTGAAAAACATCTTTATCAATTTGTCAATAAAAAAAAAAGGAATAAAACAAGATTTTAGTTAATGAAGTTGTACTTATTCATCTTTATCCAAAATCGTTGAAATTCTAATCATATTATAGAGTTAATAACTTTTTTTGAATTCAAATAGTCAAAATAATTTTTCATCTTTAATGTTTTCATATGTTATTATATCAATTTATTACTTTATATATGCCTAGATTTTGAATTACTGAATTTTTTAATTATTTTTTCTATACTTCTATAACAAATTATTGCTTCCAGTTAGGAAAGAATTTCAAGTTGAACATAGGGTATATTACACTTCAAAAAATATTGATATATGTAAAATTAACACGATGCATTTAGTAGAGTGTATTTAACACACCTCAAAAAATATTGATATATGTAAAATTATTACGATAACTCTATTTTCTATTTCCACTTCTATGTGAAATTCATATTTATTTTTTTGAATTGCCAATAGTGCCCCTACAATTATTGATCTTCGATGGACTTACATAGCCTGTATGTACTAGGCCTATTTATGGGAGTCCCTGCCCGCTTTGCTCCACGACAATAGTTCAACAAAAATGGAGTACTCCAAGCTTAGTTTATGCTTCTTTTTTCTACGACCTATTGTAACTTCACAAAGTATAACTGTTTACTGTTGTTGAACCCAAGTCCGATGCTTCTTTATTTTCGGGGACGGACTCATTGTTGGACAAGGCCAACAACAATAATGCCAGAGAAAAGCTATTATTTGCTGTATGGGATTTATTTTTCCCGAGGTCCACCTGACAAATTCAGTAATCATAGAATTCTTGATGATATTTAGTAGACCCACTTTTCATATTATTGTGCTTCTTTTCTTTTCTTTTCTTTGCCCATTTTAATTCCATCATCATCATCATTCATCATAATATTATTATTATTATTATTATTATTATTATTATTATTATTATTTTTGTTTAGTTTTCTTTTCTTACAGTTGAACTGCTAGATTTTCATAAATATATTTCATCATTTAGCAATGCTGCCTCAGACAAAGTCAGAATTCTTCAATCAAGTAGCTCACTCGTACAAATCCTCTCTCTCTCTCTCTCTATATATATATATATATGTATGTATGTATGTGCAAGAGTAACCCAAAAGAGTGGAATGTTGGACAAAAAAATAATAATATAATGAAATATTATATGAGAATTATTATATATAATTTAACAATTTATAATCTAATTGGATGTACAACCAAATGATTGACTTATGATATGAGCTATGTCAAAATAATTCTAGAGGTAAAATTGAGTTAAGTTGAATTTGAGTAAAAAAAATTAGATTTGACATTGGCGGATCTTATTTTTTGATAAAAAAATCAATTTTAACTCGATTTGATTCAATTAAATTTGAATTTTTACATTAGTTTTGAGCCATTGTAGATTTTATTCAATTGGACCAACTAATAAACTCCAATTGCCTCCAACAAATAATTATGATAGGAGATTGATGTTTTTACAAATAAAGTGTGATACCAAAAATATCAATTCTTTACTGTTTGTTTTTTAGGGGTGACATAGTCAACCTCAATGACCAATAATCAAATCACAAAGCCATAGCTTCCCGTATTGCTGAATTATGGGGGGTTGAAAGTGAAACTAAATAATATTTAACTTAAGTATGTGCATCTATTTTGTTGAAATGGATGGCAACTATTATATTAATGGGCATTTGCTCTAATTCTACTCCTCAAATATCTATACGCTACAATAGTATGCTGAACTTGTCATTGCACAGTATTCGTTGCAGCTTCGAATGAGATGGTCTTTTTATGCTGTTGTTTGTTTTCATTTTCTCTTTCTTTTCTTTAAGTATTTTCTTTTTCTTTTTTCAGGTATATCAGAGGCTATACGATAATTGGGCAAGAAAACTAATCGTGAATGACCTTAAAAAAATAGCCTCTGTTTCACAAATGTTGGCCAGTACCTATGGCTCCCCCAAAATTGGTGAAAGTGCTGCTATTCAAATTTTCAATGAAAATCTTAAGTTTCTAATCAAGAATCTCTATAATCAGTTCCCTAATGCTAAATCTGTGCATACAATAGATAGAATCATCGCTTCATATGATACAAAAGGTATTTATTTAATCTTATAGTAAAAGTAAAAAAGTGTTTGGTGGACAAAAACATGTGATGATTTGATGATGTTGCTTAGTTCAATTAAAGTAATTTTAAGAATGTAAAAAATTTATTTTTAGTAATAAAATAAGTAAAAATAAAAAGTAAAAATTTGAATATATTATTTTGTACAACGTAATTTTAATAATTTTAAGACTAGTAAATTTCTTTAATAATTTAATGAAATTCATTTATTACTTAAAAAATAAAATAATTAAATAAAAATAAAAATAAAAATTTAAATTTAAATTATTATCTTACTATAATATAAGGGTGCGTATAATACGCATATAAATACAATAAATACATATATACATTTATAATACGCCACCCAACACCCACTAGCCCACAACCCTCATCCCCACCACAGGATGCTGATCGGCCGTGGCTTGGCTATGGCCAGCTAGGTGACAAATTGCCATGGCCAGGCCAGTAGTGGCTGGGCGACCAGTAGCTGGAGGGTTGGATTTTTTCTTTATTCTTTGATAAATATAAAGAATAAATTCTTTAATATCAAAAAATAAATTTTAAAGTATAAATTTTTTACTTATCCTTTTTCGTGTTTTTCCTTATTTATTTTTAATCAATAAATGTATTTAACTAATTATTTTAAATTTTTGTTATTTAATATTAATGAATATGTAATTTAAAATGCTAATTATATATTTTAGTCCTAAAAATATTAATTATAAATAATTTTAAAGAATAAATTTTGATAAATTATTTACTTATCATTCTTTTAAAATTATTTATTTATTTATTTTTGATCAACAAATATATTTAATTAATCATTTCAAATATTTGTTATTTAATATTATTAAGTATGTAATTTAAAATGATAATTAATTAAGTATGTTTTAGTCCTAAAAGAATATTAATTATAAATAAATCCCTTAAAATTTTGAAATCTCACAATAACTCCCCTAAGTGTCTTTTTGTCCACGAAAAAGGTCAAACTTGATAAAAAATGATGTCAGATATAAGCAGGGCATTTTTAAAATTTCATCTATATTTTTCAATGGCACCAGCCATCAAGTCAAAACCCTAACAACAACTAATGGTAGGGGTTAAATGATGGATGGCGACAAATGTTAGGGGGGTAAATGTAATTTTTAAAACAATGAGAATTTTTTTATAATTAGGCCAAACCATAGGGGATCATAATTCATCCTTATATTAATATAAAATAGTATATTAATTGATTTTTTTGATAACTCCATATCCAATTATGGTAATTAATACTCAATATATTTATATATGTGATCTTCTATACTAATTTTTGTATTTATCTTCGTCTCTATGCACACACACACACACACACACACACACACACATATATAAATTTATGTATAGAACTAATATGTATACATATATTAGTTTATGTCTCATTTAGTAAGTTAATTTATATATGGAATTAATATGTGTATATATATATTAATTTATGTATGGAATTTTTGTTTAATATTTGTAATATTTGTATTTTTTTTAAAAAATAAGTATCTAATTATAATTAATATTAATTTATGTATGGAATTTTTGTTTAATATTTGTAATATTTGTATTTTTTTTTTAAAATAAGTATCTAATTATAATTAATATTATATATAACAAAATTTAAATTTTAAAATTAGGATAAATTACGGCTACCACCTCTGAGGTTTGGTATAATTACAAAAAAGTCATCGCTTTTTTGAAAATTACAAAAACCCCCCATGACATTTGTTGTCACCCAACAATTTAATCTAGCTGTTAATCGTTGTTAGAATTTTTTCAAATTTTTGTTAAAAATGGCATGCAAAATTTCATAAATGCCCTTTAAGGAATTTGGTTGATGAGTTCATCATTGTATAAAAGTACAAAAATGCCCTAAAAACTTTAAAAAAAAAATACAAAAATGCCATAAATCTTAATAAAAAAATATATATTAAAAAATATGTAAAATATTTATACACATATACATACATACATAAAATAATATTATATAATATATATGATATGTATATATATTGAATTAAAAAGAAAGATATATACATACACACACACACGCGCATGCACGCACACACAAATTGCGTCCCCCAACTCAACCAGCACCTCCCCATGCCTGGCCCCCCCATCCATCCCCACCTGCTAGATCTGGCAATCTGGCCATGGCGGCCATTGCCAGCAGTTGCTGTTAAAGAATGGACCTTGAGCTTAACTCAACCCCAAAAGCTAGCTCAAGATGTGAGGATTGCCCAAGACCATATATAGAGACCACAATTTATTTATTTCACCGATATGTGACATTAACACACCTCGCGCATGCCGAAAAATGAACATCTAGAGCATGGAATAATATGAAATGGGTGGCCCAACAACTGGGTAACCCAACATCGGGAATAGGTGGCTCCGATACCATGTTGGGGAGGGAAACAATAGCATTTTGTATTGGAGTCATATTCAAAAATAATATGGCATGAGGACATACATGACTGGATGCACCTGAGTCAACTATGCAATGATTTGGGGAGTAAAAGGACTGAGAGGAGGTAGAGCAAATACCTGCAGAGTAAGAGATGGAAGGAGTGGGATTCTCGATTGACGTTGGAGCTGGAACTCAGGGTTTGAAAGAAGTTGTCAACCTCAGTGTTTTGTTGTTGATTGGAGATTTGATTGATAATAGCTGTACATGGTGAGAGTTGGTGAGAATTGGACACGATATGAGGTGCCCGAGTTCAAGGTTTAAATTTGAACCCCAGCGGATAACCATGAAGCTTGTAGCATGTCTCAACGGGGTGGCCGTAGTAATTGCAATGTGTGCATAAAGGCTGCTCGCGTCGTACTCCTCTATTGTTGATGGTATACTGATTGTTAGAGGTAGATCTCTGCATAGTTTTATGGTTTACACTCTTCATAACAAAGGCCATATTGTTAGAACTATCTGGATAGGGAATGACACCAACTGATCGTTGTTGTTCCTCTTGAGCAAGCAATGAGAAAACCTTGCCAATCGGAGGCAAAGGATCCATTAGTAGAATTTAACTCCGAATTTGAGAAAAACTGTCATGGAGACCCATCAGAAAGGCTAATACATATTCTCTATTTCAATGCTCAGTAATTTCTGTCAAACCACCACAAATACACTGGTTGCAAGTGCAATACGGTCCATAGTTATTTAATTCCTCCTATACGGTCTTCAATTTCGTGAAATAGACACTTACAGAGTTGTTGCCTTGAGTGTGGGTGATGAGTTCTCAATGAAGTTGGTAGAGCCGAGGCCCCGTACTTTGTTGGAATTGCTCCTTGAGATCCAGCCATATCTGATGTGCCGATTCAGAATAGATCACGCTAGCTGAGATGTCTTTGGAGACAGAATTCAGAAGCCATGATATAACCATATTATTGTTTCTAATCCAAGAACTGAGCATCGTCGGATCATTGGAGGAAAGCTTAGGGATAGTGCCGTCGATAAAGCCAGTCTTGTTTTTCACAGAAAGTGCTATGAGCATGGCACGGCTCCAAGAGGCGTAGTTGTTGCCGAAGAGTTGTTGAGACACAAGCATCAGCCTAGGGTTATCCGAGTGATGAAGAAAATGGGGATTGGAGGCATCATCGGCGGTATTTTGGCCATTGAATGTGGCAGATGCAGATGAATGATTTTCCATGGAGAAGCAGAAGGGCGATGAAGCAAGAGTACTGATGGGAGAGGAAGAGAGGATCGGAGTAGGCAGCATGTGAATTTGCTAGATTCTTCTGATACCATATTAAAGAATAGACCTTGGGCCTAACTCAATCCCAAAAGCTAGCTCAAAAGGTGAGGATTGCCCAAGACCATATATAGAGACCACAGTTTATTTATTTCACTGATGTGGGACACTAACAGTTGCCGTGGTTTTGCTGCTACCATGGTGGTAGCATCACCTCTCATGGCTTGTTGTTGCAATGACAGCAAGTTGCGATAGCGACAACAAATTGCTGGTGGAAGAAGAAGGAAAGGGGGGCATCGGTTGGGGCCAAAGGGGGAAGGTGGGGTAGGGTTTGATTTTTTTTAAAAAGAATTATCTTTTTTTAATTAATTAATAATTTAATTAAGATATATATATTTAATTTTTTATTTATTGTGTTTTGAATTAATTAATAAATTTAAGTAAGTTTGTTTTAGAGAGATTTATTTTTTGAATAAATATTTTAAATATTTTTTAATTTTGATATGATTATTATTTTAATAAATAATATAATTAAATTTAAAAATTTTATATTTTTTAATTAATAAATATTATATGTTAAAAATAAATATATATTAATTTTTTTACTTATTTATTCTTAATTAATATAATTTTTTATTTTTTATTCATTGTTTTTGTTAATTAATAATTTTTTTTACTTATTTATTGTTATTTTAGATAGATTTATTATTTGAATAAATATCTAATGATTTTAAATATGATTATTATTTTAATAAATAATATAATATAATTTAAAAAATTATCTTTTTTAATTAATAAAATAATTTAGTTAAAATTACATATATTTAATTTTTGTACTTATTTATTCCTAATTAATATAGTTTTTAATATTTGATTTATTGTTTTTATTAATTAATAAATTTAACTAAATTTTATAAATTATTTTAGATATATTTGTTATTTGACTAAATGATAAATATCTTTACTTTAAATATAACTTCTATTTCAATAAGTAATTTAATTAAATTTAACTAAATTATTACTGTAATGTTGTTTAATATGTAACTCAAGTAATAAATATTTTATTATTTAATATTATTAGATAAATTTAATTATATAAGTAAATTATTTTAAATATATATACTATTTAAAATAATTTAAAATTTTAAGATATCATAACACATAGAGGGATATTTAGGACTTTAACAATCAAATCAATTTTCAATATTTTTTATTTTTTTTTCAGAGGCATTTTTGATTTTTCACATTTTCCATCCACCTTTCAAATAGGTCTATCAATTGAGGGAGGGGGGGGGGGGGGAGTTTGTAATATTTGAAAAGGCGATGACCTTTTCGTAATTACGCTAAACTTCAGGGGTGATAATCGTAATTTACCTTTAAAATTATTGTCCGATGCAATGCAAGGATAAAAAGCTAGTTCTATTTTAAACCTAAATCACGTAAGTATAAGTCAAATCAAACCAAATCAAACTTAATTCACTCATTTGCCGCCCATAATAGGTTCTAATTCCACCTCAAAACAATTAGTTAATGTAACATTTAACTTATTGTATTAAATGTTCTGATGAAAATTGGTCTTTATTTCATTGCATTTATATAGTTCTCAATACGTTTTGATTATTTTAATTCGTATTTTGATTATTTTAATTCTAAATTTGATGTCAATTTTTTTTTTAACGTAAAAAAGCCTTTTCAATTATAATATAGAAAAAGCAATTCATAATTAAATTTCAATTATAGTATAGGAAAAGAAATTTCTAATAAAGTAATCAAATATTAAAATAACATAATAAATTAGTATAATTAATAAAAAAAAAATTAATTTCAAAAGTATTTTTATTTTAACTTAAGATTAAGTTATTAAACTATTTAATCTTAATAGATTTTGGGTCCTTTTTAATAAAGATGAATAAATATATTGTTTGTTAACTTAATAATATTTTTTAATTGAATAAAAATATACTTAATTATCTTTATTGAAAAACCTCCAAATTTGTTAAACCACAGCTTAATTCAATTAGTTAAAAGAGAAAATGAATAGAAAGCAATTATTTCAATGGAAATATATTTATCTATCCAAAATAGTCGAGCATCAATTATATTAGATAGCTGATGACTATTTTAAATTCAAATAATCAAAACTATATTTCATGTTTAATATTTGTTTGTATTGTTATGCCAATTTAGCACTTTAATTTTCAGAATATGGATTGCTGAATTTATAGATTATTTATTTTATATTACAATTACAAAATACTATTTTGTCTAGTTAGTATAAAATTTCAAGTTGAATATAGGATATTACACACCTCGAACACTTTATCCAAACATTTAATTTAAAGGAATAAGACTATATAAGTAAATACAATTTAGGGGGAATGAGACACTATACAGTTGATGAGGTCAAACTTATCTTTTATTTCCACTCCCACGTGAAACTCATTTTTTCCTTTAAAATGCCGATAGTGCCCCTAGCCTTATCCTATTTATGTGGCCCGCTCCAATTTGCTCCACACCACATCTCAACAAAAATGGCATTCTCGATGCTTAATTTGTGCTTGTTTTTTCTGCTACCTCTTTTAGTTTCACAAACTATGGTTGTTGCTGAACCACAAATCCCGTGCTTTTTTATTTTCGGGGACTCATTGTTGGACAACGGCAACAACCTAAATCGCTCAACCATTGCAAAAGCTAATTACTTGCCATATGGTATTGATTTTCCTGAAGGTCCAACTGGTAGATGCAGTAATGGTCGAGTTCTTGTAGATGTTCTTGGTAAACCCATTTTACATATTATCATGCTCATCTTTTTTTGTTATATTATAATTCTTTATAATCTTTATTATTGTTACTATTATTATTTTTTCTTTTTTGGTTCTCTCTTCGTACAGCTGAAATGTTCGGTTTTGACAAGTATATTCCATCATTTGCTAATATTACAAATCAGGACATCCTAAGGGGAGTAAACTATGCATCTGGCGGAGCTGGAATTTTTGATGAAACTGGACGCCGCCAACTTGTGCACTCTCTCTCTCTCTCTCTCTCTCTCTCTCTCTCAAGATTAATCTCCCTTCTGACACACACACACACACAAAGAATTGAATAATTGGATGAAAATATAATGACATCACATATAACCAAATGATTGGCATATAAAATGAACCAAGTCAAAAAATTTCTAGAAATGCAACCTGGATTGAGAAAAAATTTCAAATTTGAAGCTCGACCAGTTTTATTTATTTATTTATTTATTTATTTATTTTTGTAAAATCTAAAAGCTAGACCTAATTTGACTTGATTAGGTTCAAACTTTTTAAACAAAATTTTTGGCCTCAACAAATTTTATCAATTAAATCACCTAATAAACTCCAATTACCTCAAACAAATAGCTATGATATGAAAATGTATATACTTTTATAAATAAACATGTGATATCTAAAATGTCGACATTTTACTCTTTGTTTTTGAAGGGTGATATAATCAGCTTCAACGAGCAATTATCAAATCACGAAGTCATAGTTTCTCTCATTACTGAATTACTAGGGGGTGAGCGTGCAACAAAAGAATATTTAAGCACATGCATCTATTTTGTTGAAATGTGCAGCAATGATTATGTCTACAATTATTTCCCCAAATTATACTCCTCAAGCAACCAATATACCCCACAACAGTTTGCTGAAATTGTCATTGCCCAATATTCAAGGCAACTTCAAGTGAGATTTTCTTTTCCTAAAATTCAATATGTAGCTCTTTTTCTTTCTTCTCTTAAGCTAAAATTTTAGTTCTCTCCTTTTGTATATCGCAGAGACTATATGATAGTGGGGCAAGAAAAGTAGCTGTGAATGAACTCCATGAATTAGGCTCTGTTTTGCAGATACGAGACACCTATGGCTCCCCAGAAATTGGTGACAATGCTGCTCAAATTTTCAACAAAAATCTAAAGCTTTTGATCAACGATTTGAATGATAAGCTCCCTGATGCAAAATTTTTGTACACAAGAGATAGAACCGTCACTTCTTATGGTGCATCTAGAACTAAATTAATCTCATATTAAAAGTAAAAGTTCTATAAACATGTCAGTATTTGCTGATCTTGATTATTTGCAGGTAGTTTTAAGACTATGAATGATTCATGTTGTCTGAGAGACAGTGGTGGGCTCTGTGTTCGGGGAAGTGTCCCGTGTAGCAACAGAGATGAGTATATGTACTGGGATGGATACCATCCAACAGATGCTGCTAGTGTGATCTTTGGAAAAGTTGCCTATGATAGCATGTCACCGTTATATGCTAATCATATTGATATTTGATAATTTATTTGGCAAATCAAATTCTCTATTTCAATTAGTACTAGTATGTACTATGTGCTATTGATGAATCAAATTAATTATGATGAAAAATATAATTTATGTGTTATTTTAATTTAATGTAAAATTAAATTAATTCATGATGTATATTTTAAATTTGATAAATAGTATAAATTGTAGATTTTTTTACTCAATCATAATATATGAATATTTTCATACATATTAAATCATCAAATTTATAAAAACTCAATGTAAAAAATATAAATATTTATGTTGTGTAATAAATAACAATTCAATAAATTTAAAATAACTTAAAACAAAAAAAAAAAATTAAATAATACTTGAAAATATGAAAAATAATGAATAATATTGATAATATCAAAACCTGCTAAACAAATAGATAATCAACTCAAACAAAAGGTGAACACATTGTTAAATTATTTATAAAAAATGTAAAACTTATACAAAACAAAATTAATTTATATATAGAAGAAAGTGTTCAAATATCACTATTTGGTTTTTACCTAAATTAAAAAAAATAAAAAAGATATATAGAGATACCATTATGACATGACTAATTTTGATTTATTAGAATGTTGATCATAAAAACAAAAAAAATAAAAAAAATTGTGTTTTTCACTTATCTCTACTAAAAAGAGAAAATAATATAAACACATGTGATTATTTCTAACTTACGATCTTTTATGAACCAATATTGTCTTTATCTAGGTTTCATATCTCCATTATTTGATTATCTTTATTTTTTATATTTTGTCATCTTATGTCCCATCTGATAGCATTTTCTTATTTCAAAAATTTTTTTTTTCGTATTTGAGTAATGATTTTTCAAATAAATTTTTCACAAAAAAAAAATGTATGTTAAAATTAAAAAATAAATATGTGAAAACAACCTTTTATTATATAAAGTTTAGGAAAACAACTCTACCATATAAGATATCGCATCCGCACACAACACCCCCCCCCCCCCTCCCTACTACTAACTGTAACACACTAACCTTCTTGTAGTAAATGTTTTATAAAATTGGCCTTTGTTCCATTGTGTGTGTTTTGACTATTTTAACTAAATTCAATTGCAAATTCCTTATTAACTAAAAATGCCCTTTTTACTTGTGGTATTGGAAAAGTAATTAATGATTAAAGTAACTCAATTTTTAAAATAACATAATAAACGATTATAATTAACACGGAAAGGTTAAACTCAGAATAGATAATTTTATTATTTGAATTTTGAACTTAAGTTATCAACTATTTTAGTCTAAATCTATATTTTCCATTCACTTAAACAATGTTTTTATTGATAAACATATATTTATTCATTTTGCACAAAAAAGTCGATAATTTGTTGAAAAACATCTTTATCAATTTGTTAATTAAAAGAAAAGAATAAAACTAGATTTTTGTTAATAAAGTTGTACTTATTCATCTTTATATCCAAAATCGTTGAAATTCTAATCATATTAGATAGTTAACAACCTTTTTTGAATTTAAATAGTCAAAATAATTTTTCATCTTTAATATTTTCATACATTATTAATATATCAATTTATTACTTTATGCCTAGATTTTGAATTACTGAATTTATTAATTATTTTTTCTATGCTACTATAGCTGTAACACCCCTAAAATTCGATATTTTGAAAAAAAAAATAAGGATTTAGAAATTTAGATATCGATTGATCGGATTTTAAGGCTAGAAAAATAAATAAAAAGGACTTGATTGTAAAAATTTTAAAGTTCTGGGGGTCAATGTGAGAGAAATAAAAGTTTAAGGACCTCAAAATAAACTAGTTTGGACTTGATTGTCCAGAAATAGGAATTTTGGGGGGTCAATGTGCAAGAATTGAAAGTTAGAGGACTTAATTGAAGTTTAGGGGCTAAAATGAAGGCGGTTGAAACTTTTTGGGGTGAAATTGAAGTCGGTCAGAAAGTTGGGGCTGAATTGAAAGGGCTGGAAAGTATATTTATATATATAGTTGAAGGATGAATTTTTGTTAAATTCTCAAGAATGGCCCAAATTTCACCCCCGCCGTCGAATTGTTGGAAAATGGTCGTAAAGCTTGAAATTGAACCGATAGGAAGACTCTCATCAGCTCAAGGATCACTCCCATACCAAGTTTCACCCAAACCACCGATGGAATCGCCGGGAAATCAAGCTCGACGGCGAGCTCATGGTGATGTTGGTGGTTCCACCACCTCCAATGGCGAAAACTAGATGGGTGTTAGTGGGTTTTGGTCTGAAAAGCATGGGCAATCAGGTGGTGGTTTCAATTTGGTGAAACGTTGAATGGTGGTTGTGGAATTGAAGGTGGCGGAGGAAGGCGGCGCTAGGGCTTAGCCGCTGCTTCGAACGGCCAATTGGCTGGCCTATCGATGTCGGAATTGAAAATTGGTTGGGGTATTTTACTACTGGCGTCGAGGTGCGCCTACTGGTGGTGGCGGTCTCCATCACCGGCGGCAGCGCGTGACGTCCTGTTCAAGCAACTTGTGTAGGATTTGATTTCGAACTCGTCTGGACTAGTTTCAGCATGAGATTAGGTCTCGATTCGACCTAATTTGGGTAAATTTCAATAATTGAATTTTGATTCGATTAAATTGTTGGATGTAATTGGATTCCTTTTGAATGAAGCTGATTGTGACTTGAATTAGGATTGTTAAACCACGATTTAGCCTAAGGTTATAGATTAATCTTGTAATTCATATGGTATTGAATTTAATCGGCTTGGAGGAATTATCAGATTGTCGTTGAGCCCTTAAATGAGATGTTAACAACCAGTTTATCGACTTATTGAGTTAAGGACTATGACGGGTGACTACCTTGAACATTTGAGTGTAACATGGAAATTGAGAATTATGATTGAACAGTTAGAGTAATTGAGGAACGTGATAAGGATATTTAAGTGCATTAAGAAATATGATTCAGAAATCATAATCAATGTTGGGTTTAAATTATGTACTTTGAACTTTAATTCAATTGGGAAACAAGGTCATGGATTCTTTAGATATCTAAGAATTATCGTGACTATGTTGGAATACCCTTAAGTTTGATAATGACATTCGTTATATTTATGGTTAAGATTCAGAAGATTTGATTGTGAACTTATTCCTTTGGTAGGTGACGAAGGAGTAGGTCCCGTAGACCAGTAGACTGCTGATTGTGGTTGCTTTATGAGACTTTTAAGGTGAGGATTCGTCAATCTGGCACTCTTGTACCTACCGATTTTATTGATAAACCCTATGAGGGTTTATACTGATTTGATTATCGTATTCCATTTATTATTGTTGCCCCTGTGAGGGATTTGCCAATTGGTTATTGCTTGTATGAGCTTATTCCGTATCTAACGTTGAACCTATTAGGTTCTATTGGTTTGATATTTGTCTTGATTAACATTACTTGATTATCGAACCCTGTGAGGTTCTCTTGAATTTTAAACTATTTGGTATCTTTCCATACTTTCTTGAAAATAACTGTTTTTCAATCGAATTCTGTGAATTTCTCTGAACTAATAAACTCTATTTGAAGTTGATTGCTCAAGTGTATTGTTGATCGCCTTGTTGGCAAAATTGTTAAATTGTTTTGCCCTATTGGCAACTGAACGTTGAACATCTTGACTCTTTTAAATATCTTGTTCGGTCAGTACTGTAAGATATGTGCCGGGCAGAGCAAAAGGCCACACTAGTTGATAGTGCATGTCCAGTGGGAGGCTCATCTTGAGTCTGTTACAAAGCAAAGAGTCACACTAGTTGACAAGGCATGTCCAGTGGGAGGCTTCTCTTAAGTCTGTTATAGAGCAAAGAGTTACACTAGTTGACAGTGCATGCCCAATGGGGGCTCCTCCTGAGTTTATCCCCGTTAGCACCTCTGGATTTCAGTACTAGACCTATTTGTGTCAAAAGTTCTCTTAAATTGTTCATGTACCTTGTTTATTGGAATAGGCCTTGTCGGCTGTTATTGGAAAATATTTTGCCTTGTAAATGGTAAATCTGGTAAAGTTCTGAAATGTTCATGTTATTGCTTCAAATGTTAAATTCTTATTTGTTGGCATTATATATCTTCAACCCATGGGACACCATGGGCGGTTTTCACCCGGAGGGACGCCACAGGGGGGTTTGGGCCAAGGGCTAGGTCTGAAAGACGGTCAGGCGAAATGGACCAATGGACACAGGTCTTACGGCTAGTACCCATCTATGATCCTGACTTACAGCTAGCTGGAGGTAGCAAACTATAAGTGACAGAATCCAGCATGTGACTGGCCATGCCATATAATCAAGTTATTACTCGCCGAGTGAGTGCTCGAGTAATGGAGCGATAAGAAAATCTTGTTTATACTGTACCGATGCTCGATACTCACAATTATAATTCGATTCAGGAGTAATAAGGTCGGAATGACCAACAGTCTGTCAAGTTCAATCTCATGTATGTCATGTACTCTATTGATCATGTTAAAAATTCTTGCTTATTACTGAATTTTGATTCTATTGAAAAGTCTTGCTTATTATCGAGTTTATTGTTGATTGTTGTATCTAAATAGTTTTCCTTCACATCTTATCATTTTCTTCCCCCTCACTAAGTCCTTTTGACTTACCCTCGTTTAATTTGATTTTTCTCAGATAGGGATTAAGTGAAGGATTGGACTCCAGGCAGGACATGAATATTTTGTAATAAATCAGGTGTTGAATGTAGATATGAGAATTATTGAATTGCTGAGCATGGATTCATGACGTTGTGATACATCATGTTGATGTGATCGACTTAAGGAATGTAAATATTTTGTTATGTAAGAATGTGAATCATGGCATTTGCTTAATATGTTGACGAGTCTATTAAGTTTGAAATTTCGCTGCTTCTGATAAATTGGATTTGAGATTTTGTGACATGTATTTAATATATGTGTTGTATGTTACGGGATTGTTTAAGGTTTGAATTTATTGTCTTATGACAAGTTTGTTTAATTTGGAATCCGTTGCTATTTCTGATAAGCTTGAAATGTTTGATTATGAACTATTGATTGATTTATAGATTCAATTTAAGATTAAACTGAGTAGCGCCTCAACTTAGGTGCTGCCCTGAGTGGGGACATTACAATAACAAATTATTGCTTCTAGTTAGGAAAGAATTTCAAGTTGAATATAGGGCATATCACACCTAAAAAAAGATTGATATCTATAAAATTGACACGATACATGTCATAGAGTGTATTTATCACACCTCAAAAAATATTAATGTACGTAAAATTAACACGATACGTTTTCTAGAGTGTATTTAAGTATTTAGCTTTATTTTCTATTTCCACTTCTACGTGAAATTCATGTTTTTTTTTTTTTAAATGCTAACACTGCCCCTACAATTATTGATCTTCACTGTACTTACATAGCCTGTATACTTGACCTATTTATGGGAGTCCCTGACCACTTTGCTCCACGCCAATAATTGTTGAAGAACCACAGCTCCGGGCTTCTTTATTTTTCTGGGACTTATTGTTGGACAAGGTCAAGAACCATAATGTCAGACCAAAGCTAATCACTTGTCGTGTGGAGTTGATTTTTCCCAACGTCCAACTGGCAAATTAAGTTAGCCGTATGGGATTGATTCTCCCAAGGTCCAACCGGAAAATTCAATAATCGTAGAATTTTTGTTCTTGTGCTTAGTAGATCCACTTTTTATATTATTATGTTTTTTTCCTTTTTTCTTTTTTTGTTTAATTTTTGCCCATTTTAATTTTATATTTTTATTATTACTATTGTTTTTTATTTTTATTTAGTTCTCTTTTCTTGTAGATGAACTAATAGGTTGTGTTTTGACAAATACATTTCACCATTTATCAATACCACAACTAAGGACATCCAAACAAGAGTAAACTATGTCTCCGACACTGTTGGAATTCTTGAATCAAGTAGCTCACATACAAACAATCTCCTCTCTCTCTCTCTCTCTCTCTCTATATATATATATATATAATATACATATATCATGCAAATCAACCAAAAAGAGTGGAACGTGGGACCAAGAAATAATAATATAATGAAATAATGTACTAGCATTATTATATATAATTTAATAATTTATAATCTAACTGAGTATTTAACCAAATGATTCACATATGATATGAGCTATATATGTTAGAAAGAATCTGGAGGTAAAATTGAATTAAATTGAGTTTGAAAAAAAAAATAGGTTGGATCTTGATGAGTCTTAATTTTTTATAAAAAAAATCAAGTTCAACTTGATTTGGTTCAATTAAATTTTAATTTTTTAATGAGTTTTGAACTACAATGGAATTTATTTAGTTGGACCAACTAATAAACTCCAATTAACTCCAATAAATATTTATGATATGAAATTGAAGTTTTTACGAATAAAATGTGATATCTAAAGTGTCAATTCTTTACTTTTTGTTATTTGAGGGGGTGGCATAATCAATCTCAATGAGCAATAATCGAATCAAGAAGTTGTAACTTCCCGTATTGCTGAATTATGGGGGATGAAAGTGCAGCTAAAGGCTATTTAAGTATGTGCATCATTTTTATTGAAATGGACGACAATTATTATATTGGTGGGTATTTGCCACAATTATACTTCTCAAACACTACCCTACAACAGTATGCTGCACTTGTCAGTGTTCAATCTTCAATGTAGCTCCACATGAGATGGCCTTTTTATGCTGTGTTTGTTTCATTAATTTTTTTTAATTTGATGTATATATTAGTGATAACATTTACATTATCACTTATTATTTTGTCATCAATATTTTTTTAATAAAAATCCTTGAATCTTTCCCATCCCACCCCCCCGTCGCCAAAAAAGAAAATTGATATATGAGTATTTTCAAGTTTGTTTATACATCCATCTATAATAATTATATTTAGGTTCGTCCAAAGACCTAACTATTATATATTAGAATGGGAACATATTTCAGGTTTGGCTTATTATGTATTGAATTATGTCCACATGTAAAAGTTAAACTTCTTTTTCTAGTTAAATCATCATACTATAATAACGAAAGATTTAGGATGATTTCATTTCAAGTTTATTTTCAGATATTTTTCCTTAAATACTTGATTTATATTTTTAGTTCTTATAACTAAACCATTTTTAATCTACTATTATCATTGTTCAAATTGGAGGACAACCATAGAAAAGTGTGAATTGATTAAAAATGAAAAGCATAATGTACAAACAATGTCTAGCTTATTTATAGACCAAGAAGGGTCTGTTAACTAACTACTGGAACCTCTACCTATCTAACCAACTTGCTGACTCAGCAAAACAGAAAACAAGAGAGAAATAAACATCCTAATTGAATAGCCTCTTCTGTTATGATATATCAACAGTCATTCTATGACCCTACTGTTACTAACTACTTCGTCATACTTCTTTTATTTTATTTATATAAAAATTTAAATACATGCATTAAAATAATAAAAAATTATACAATTTAACGTATGTAGAAAAATAAATAAATATTCTATTTATGCTATATTATTAAAATTTTATGACATGCACGTAAAGGTACCAAAAGAAGTAGCGTAAGAGAAAATCGTGGGGCTAGCTGTAGTCGTGATTCATGCCACAATGATGCTTTGTCTCTTTTCTCCTTTTTCTTGCTTTACCGCTGTACGTACGGTCTACTCTTGGAAAGCACCGGGCGATGAATTATTTGATTGAGCGAGCACAAGTACAACAATAGAAAGTAAAGACAGACAAAAAGAAAAATAAAAGATTACAACGTACGAGGATACAAAAGATTACTATGACCTACATTATTAACAAAATCATACTAAAGATTTCATATTTTAAAATTAGTTTGCTTATTTTTCATATCAAAATATATATTCTGAATTGAATAAAAAAAAAATCTTATTTTTATTATTTTTCCTCATTTATTATTTTTTAAATTTTACGAACTTTAAGATCATTACATATATAGGCTATAAATTTAGGGTTAACATTTACTAACTCTAAATGCTCTACAACTTACCCAAGTAGCCAAGTTATACAAGTTATGCTCAAATTTTAAAATTTTAGATGCAACTTTCATTTGATGTTATTTAAGAATAGTTTTTTTAAATATTAAAAGATATTTGAATAATTAATTTTTTTGGTTATCATGTATTTTATTTTTATAAATAGACGTCTCAATCGTATGAGAGAGAAACGAATTTTGCAACTAAAAATTTACAAAAAAAACAAAAAAAATAGATTGTATTATTAAATTTTATTAAATAAAATTTATTTTGACATATTTATTTTCTAATTTCAACACTCATCTTATTTGTGCAAAATTTGTTTGCAAGTTCATTATTCAAATATGTGAAAGAAAAATAAATAAAAAACTTGCAACTTTAAAATACAATTAATTTGGTAAATATGATGAAAAAAGCAAACTACTACTACTACTACTACTACTACTACTACTACTACTTAATTTGGTAAATATGATGAAAAAAGTAAACTGCTACTACTGCTGTTGCTGCTGCAACTACTACTGCTACTAATAATAATAACAATGGATAGATAACACGCTTAGATAAAAACAAAAATAACTCATAAAAATAGTAGGTTAGAAATAATTATATATGTTTATATTATTATCTTCTTTTAAAATTAATAAGTGAAAATAATATATATATATTTTTAATTTTTATAATAAATATTTTGGCAAAATCAAATAACTCACACCATAAATCTCGATCTTTTTCTCTTTAAATTTAGGTAAAAAACTAAATAGTGATATTTGAACAAATTTTTTTTGTATATAAAAATTAATTTTTAATTTACATAATGTTTACTTTGTTTTCAAATAATTTAACACTGTATTCACTTTTTATTTGAGTTGATTATCTATTGTTGAGTAGGTCTTAATATTTTCAATACTGTTCTTTATTTTTTTGGTCTTTTCAACTATTATATATATTATTTTTCTGTTTAAGTTACTTTAAATTTATTGAGTTTTTTTATTATGAAAAATTATAAGTGCTTATATTTTTTACAATGTGTTTTAGTAAATATGATGGTGTTGTAGCATGTACAAATAAATATTCATGCATTATGATTTAGTAGAAAAATATAAAACTTCATACTATTTATCTAACTAAAAATATATATCATGAATTAAAATTTATTTTTATATGAAACTAAAATAAAATATATAAATTATATTTTTAATTATAATTAATTTAGTCCGTACATAGCCACTAGATACATACTAGCAAAATAAATACTAACATTATTATATATAATTTAATAATTCATAATCTAATTTGAACATATAACCAAATGATTGACATACCATATGAAACATGACATAAAATTTCCACCGGTGCAGTAGGGGTCCTGAAAGAATTTCAGATTTAAGCTTGATGAGTTCTGTTTTTCCATTAAAGAATCAAGCCCAATTCAATTGGCTCGATTAAATTAAAATTTTTAAATATATTTTTAGTCACTGTAAACTTTATTATAGTTAGACTCATAATAAACTCCAATTACCTCAAACAAATACCTAAGGTATGAAATTGTATATGTTTTTGTGATATCTAAAATGTCAATCTTTCAATGTTTGTTATTGTAGGGTGACATAATCAGTTTCAATGAGCAATTATCGAATCATGAGGTCATAGTTTCCCTGATTGTTGAATTACTAGGGAGCGAGGATGCAGCCAAAGAATACCTAAGCAAGTGCATCTATTTTGTTGAAATGTGCAGTAATGATTACCTCTTCGGGTATTTCCCTCAATTGTACTTCTCAAACACCCAATATACCCCACAGCAGTTCGCTGAACTTGTCATTGCCCAATATTCAAAACAACTCCAAGTGAGATTTTCTTTTCCTAAAATTCAATACATAGCTCTTAGTCTTTCTGTTTTTTTTTTTAAATTAAAAAATTTCATCTCTCTTATTCAATATATCACAGAGGCTGTATAATAATGGGGCAAGAAAAGTAGCTGTGAATGAACTTCATAAATTTTCCACTCTTCCGCAAATATTGGCCACCTACGGCTCCCCGGAACCTGGTGATAGTGTTGTTCAAAATTTCAACGAAAATCTTAAGCTTCTGATCAATGATTTGAATAATCAACTCCCTGATGCTCAATTTTTATACACAATAGACAGAACCACCGCTTCTTATGGTACATGTAGAACTAATTAATCTTATAGCAAAAGTGAAAGTTTTAAAATTACATGTGATGATTTGATGATGTTGATTATTTTCAGGTAATTTTAAGGTTGTGAATAAATCATGTTGTGCGACAATTGAAGGGGGCTGTGTTCGAAGAAGTGTTCCATGTAGCAACAAAGATGGGTACATGTTTTGGGATGGATTCCATCCGACAGATGCTGCCAATGTGGTCTTTGGAAAAATTGCCTATAATAGTATGTCTCCATTGTATCCTGACTCCATTGATGTTTGGTGATTTGTTCACTAAATCAAATCTTCTATTTTAATTAGTACTAATATGTATCTCGTGCTATATACGAATTTTAAATAAATTATAATTTAAAAATATAATTTATGTATATTATTTTAATTTCTTGCAAAAGCAAATTTAATTCATGATACATATTTTTAGTTAGATAAATAGTACAAAATTATAGATTTTTCACTAAATCACAATGTATCGATATTTATTCATATATGCTACAACATCTTCATATTTACAAAACATAATGTGAAAATTTGTAAACTTAAAGTTTTGCATAATAAAAACAGCTCAATAAATTTAAAGTAACTCAAACTAAAAAATAAAATATATAATATTTGAGAATATATAAAACAATGAACAATATTGAGATTATCAAAACCTACTGAACAATAGATAATCTACTCAAATAAAGGTGAACACATTGTTAAATTATTTGAGAAAAAATAAATATTATACAAGATAACAATTAATTTATACTTATAGAAAAAAAAAGTTCAAATATCACTATTTGGTTTGTACCAAAAGTTTTTTTTTTAAAAAAGAGATCAAGATACCAATTATGGTGTGACCATCTTTAATTTGTTAAAATATTAATTATACAAATTAGAAAAAATTATAATTCTCGCTTATGTCGTTCAGCCTACCGACTTTTGATGATGTCATTACAAAATTTTTAATAAACTTTTCAAATTATCCTAACTTTTATTCTTCTTTCGGCTACCTCTCCTAATTTCACAAAGTATAATTGTTGTTGAACACAAATCCGATGCTTCTTTATTTTCGGGGACTCATTGTTGGACAAGGCCAACAACAATAATGCCAGACCAAAGCTAATTACTTGCCGCATGGCCATATGGGATTGATTTACCCCAGGTCCAATTGATAAATTCAGTAATCATAGAATTCTCGTAGACGTTTAGGGCCAGTTTGGTCGTGTTTTCAAATTCAATTCTCATTTTCAATATTTTTAAAATTTGAAAAGTTAGTTAAAGTAAATGAGTTGAAAATAGATTTGTATTTGAATAGTATATTGGGAAAGTAATGATTATATAGGGTTTAGTAGGTTGCAGATAGAGAGATAATAATAATGACGAAGAGAGAGAAGATATGTAGGTTATTGAAAAATATATTTTGAAATGAAAATAAGTTAGAATATTGATAAAAATGACGATAAGCTTCTTTTCTTCCCCCCCCCCCCCCCCATTTTAATTCTATATTATTATTGTTATTGTTGTTGTAAAGCCCCCATTCGGGATAGCACCTAAGTCGATACGCCACTTAATTCAATCTTAAATTGAACTCAAAATACAAATCAATAGGCCCAAAATCAAAAATTTCAAGCTTATCAGAAATAGCAGTGGATTTCAACTTAAACAATCCCGTAACATGCAGCACATATACTAAATACATACCACAAAATCTCAAATTCAATCTTAACAGAAGCAGCGGAATTTCAAACGTAACAGACTCGTCAACGTACTAAGTAAATGCCATGATTCACATTCTTCCATAACAAAATATTTACGTTCCTTAAGTCGTCCACATCAACATGACATATCATAGCGTCTTGAGTCCATGCTTAACAATTAGAAGATTTCTATATGTATATTCAAACACCTGATCTATTACAAAATATGCTCATGTCCAGCCTGAAGTCCAAGTTCTTCACTTAATCTTTGTATGAGAGAATCAAAGATAAAATGGTGGAGGGGGGGTAAGTCCAAAGGACTTAGTGAAGGATAACTGTAAGCATAAGCAGAAGGGATCTATTGAGAAAGAATCAACTCAACAGACTGTAAATCAATAGTCGAAACGTATTAGAATACGGACAAGCAGTCAAGAACAATCTAACAGTCAAGAACAATCGAACAATCAGAAATCGATCAGATAAAATAGATCAGATCAAAAACGTATCTTATTCCAGTTAGACTAAACTTACCCAAGCGTGACAGGTTGGTACAAAACTAAACCTTATACAAATCGAACTAAACTTACCCAAGCGTGATAACCTAGTACAAAACTTACGCAAACATGACAACCTGGTACTTAACTGACCCAAGCATAGCTTGGTACATAACTTACCTAGGCATTATAGCTTGGTACATAAATTATTGTTAACATAACGAATCAATACCAACAGTACGGACGGATAACAGACAGTCAAATAACATATCGAACAGATAACAGGCAATCAGAGAACAGATCAAACAATAACAAGCAGATTCTGAATAATTCACATATTTCAATAACATAGCTTAGTACGGTACAGAAACAGTAACCCTCACAGGGTTTTACCCCAAATACCAAAGAGTGTAAAAATTGCCAGATCGGCAGACCCTCACAGGGCATACAAAATACCACCCAGGAGGTTAGACCCTCACCTCCGAGTCTCAGAAAAGCTGCAACCTCAATCCGTAGTCTATTGGTCTATGGGAACTACTCCTTTGTCACCTAACCAAAGGAATAAGTTTACAATCAAATCTTTATTCAACCTCGATAACCTTCAATAATAACAGTCGTACTATTAACTATTTTAAAATCGAGAGTTATTATCCAATATTAACACGTTACTAACAAAAGGCATAATTCGGTCCTTATTTATATAATTAACTTCATATCATATCCTAAATCAACCATAACAGGCCAATTAGCTTAATAACCCAATTATTGCTATTTAGGTCCCAAATTCATAAATTAGGGTTTTCTTTTCCAATTAACTTGATAATTCCCAACATGTCATAAAATAGTACAATCCAGATTGTCTAAACTTATACTGGCACATGCATATACCAAGTCTTAGTCCCATAACATCTCAAATTACTCAATTATCATTTCTCAAGTTCCAATTTCATAAAATCATAGATTAATCACTTAATTAACTCAATTAATCCTTACTTATAATCCATTAATACATAATTCGGGCCTCCTATGCGATGTCCTAATCCATGCATGGGAATAAATGTGAAACAATCATATATAATCCTTCAATAATACAAGACAAGGAATTTAAAATACAACATGCATATATACATATATATATATATATATATACATGCATAAACATATATAATCTAACTCCCACTCCACAAAATTGCTTAACTGGACCTCGAAATCACAAACAAGACCACCATCACGATCCTCGCCATGAGCTGGAGAAACTATCCCAGCTCCGCCGTCGCACCGCAGTGCACTACCACCGGAATTGACCCAAACTACCACCAAAAGAAGCCTTTTAGCTAATTGCCGCCGATTTACTGCTCAATTTAAGCTCCGACCACCCAAACCACCACTTGCCGCCGCGTCGATTTTAGCTCAATTCCTCATCCTCCGCTGCACCAAACTAAAAACCAAGGGTGCCAAAACGTTCCTTGAGTTGAGCACTACAAAGCTCACTGCTCAAAACTCAAGTTGGTCGTCGGAAAAAGAAATCCACCAAAAGCCCCGCTGTCACCCATTTTTGGTCTCGATTTTCGGCCACTATACTGGTAGGTTTTGGGTGAAAGTGGTATGGCTGTGTTCTATGTGAAGAGAGGAACAGATTGGTACCAAGTTTGAGGTGTTTCCATCGCATGTGGAGGTCACCAGAGAAGAGAGAAAAAGGGTAATGGTGATGGGTTGCAGATGAAGGAGATGATGAATTTGGGGAGGGGGGGGGGGAATGAAAAATGCCATTTTTTATAAAATAAACTTTTCCCATATTACCAATTGATCCCAAAAGTTTCCTTCAGTCAGCAATTGGGTCCTCCAAAATTCTCACAGACTTCAATTAGTCCCTAACAAAGCTTAGTGCCTACATTGACCCCTTTAACCAAGAATATTTACATGCAACCCCCAAAACTTCTCAAGTTAGTGCTATCAAGTCTTTCTAAATTCCATTTTGACCCCAAAACTTTTGAAAATTTTGAAATTAAGTCCTTTTTATTTCTTTTCCAACCCCTAAAATTCAACCAATCAAAATCTTGATATTCCCAATTCTTATTTTTTGAAATACCGAATTTTAGAGGTGTTACAATTATTATTATTATTATTATTACTATTATTATTATTGTTATTATTATTATTATTATTATTATTATTATTATTATTATTATTATTATTATTATTATTATTATTATGTAATGTGCACTATGGACTTTTTCAGAACATTCTAGTCTCTTAAGTGAGATAACAAAAGCAGTCATTGCTCCATTTATTTCCTCGTATCACATCTTAAAAAGATCAATTTGTAATCCTCAATCCAAGTTATAAATTTAAGAAGATTTAGAAGAAAAAAAATTAAAGATATTATCTCACATCACTAAAACAAAATTTTGAAGGGGAATATTAAATATAAAGATAAAGATAATTGATTGGTTTTTTTTTTTTTTTTAATTTACATACCCCTTTAAAAATTGGATTATTTAGTACCCACCCCTTACAAGGACATTTAAACTTCAGAATCCAATAAGTACTTTTATTTTTTGTTAAAAAAAATATTTCAAACAACAATTGGAAGGAAATACGAAATCCGTTATTTTTTATCAAGTAAAATGTCAACATTTTTGTTGATAATCTAGTAAATGATTATAATTGTTGAAAATGTTATGATAATTATGTTTATTCGAGAATTGAGAAATTTCAAGAATTAATTATACGTGATTTATGGAAGTTAATGTAATTAACCCTCAACACCTTTGATTGAACTTCAAAATTCGAATAAATGCAATTTGATTTTATTATAAGTTTATCATGTTTTTAATTCCCACCTTATTTGTTAGGATTTTAGAATATTATATATATGATTAATATTACAATGCTCCGAAAGTATATAATTAATATGGGACAGCCCAATAGGCTCGCCCAAAGACCATAGACTAGAGGATGCAACGTCGGGCCCGTCTCATCCTTAGGGCCCAATCGTGCTATCGACTTCAAACGACCCAGGTCGACTAAGCAAGTCGACCTTTCATGTCTCTCCTGAAAGGGTGTAGTCATTTGACTAGGCCGCAGATCGGAGCTCGATGCTCGACCCTCTATTGCGCCTTGCTCCAACCCATTGTAAGGTCGACCCTGCCATAAACCAAGGAGGTCGACTCGACGCAGAATCAACTTTCTGTCGTATTAAATGCCCTGACAGGCAGCATGCCTCCGCATTAAAGGCGCGTGTCGTCCCAATACCACCCATATTGCTGCATTGGGCAGGAGGCACGCCTACAGTGTACTATTCTGCCCATGAAACCTAGAGATGCTGCCATCTGAAATAGTACAGGGATGAGAGATGACCTAAAGTCCCTTCATGCAAGGACATGGATCCTCTCTGCATGCTAAAGGCATCTCAGAAAAATTCCTCATCAGGGGAAGGCTATAAATACTCCCCATTCCAGCCTCACTAAAGTATGCTATTCTCTGTAAAAAGCCCTCACTCTATAGCTCACGATATCTCATCGATCTCTTACTGACTTGAGTGTCAGAGTGCCTTAGCCAAGGGTACCTCGGCTAGCCTATAGTTTGCTCATGATTGTAGGACTTAGCCTAACCACTTGTGGAGCTCGATCACTTGACCCGACAGGTCGATTCTTCTCAATTACCTCTAGATCCAGTTACAAAGAGTTTTTACCCTCATCAATAATATTAGTGATAAATTATAAGTAATAATATAAAAGATTTTATCGCCAGTAACATATATTTAATGACAATAACTTCTATTTTATCACTAATGATATTTTTAAGAGACAATAATTGTCATTTTGTTATAATATGACTTAAATAATAATAATAATAATAATAATAATAATAATAATAATAATAATAATAATAATAATAATAATAATAATAATAATAATTGATGTTTTAAGTTGTCATTATTGGTAATTAATGACACATACACAGTGATAACCTAAATTATTATTATAATTTTTGATAAAATTTTATAATCACTAAGCTATCATTACACGTGTCATTAAGTATTAATAGTGACAACATCGCCCTTATTCTTGCTGCTATTAAGTTTTTCAAAATTAGTAGATGGTAAGATAAATTTGTTTGCTATTTGATACATATAATTAGTGACAACTAAATAGCAACAAGAATAAGGGCGATGTTGTCACTATTAATAATTAGTAGATGGTAAGATAAATTTTTTTGCTATTTGATACATATAATTAGTGACAACTTTTGCATTGTTACTAATTACTATCCTATCATCAATATTTTTTTTAATTGAAATCTTGGAATCTTTCCCTTTTCAAAAAAAAAAAAAAAAAGTTTTATATCTAAGTATTTTCAATTTTTTTTATATATCCATCTATAATAACCATTTTTAGGTTGGTCCAAAGACCTAACTGTATATTAGAATGTGAACATATTTCGGGTTTTATTTTTACGTATTGATTTATGTCCATGTGTAAAAGTTAAACTTCTTTTTCTACTTAAATTATTATACTATAATAACAAAAGATTTAGGATGATTTTATTTTTAGTTTATTTTTAGAGGATCTTCCTAAAATACTCTATTTTTTTTTTTAATCCTTATAGTTTACACCATTTACAATCTGCTATTGCCATTCCGACCCTGGCTACTATTACTACTTTATCACATTTCTTTTATTTTATTTGTACTAAAATTTAAATACATAGATTGAAATTATAAAAATTTATACACTATAATGCAGAAAAATAAATAAATAATTTATTTATTTTATATTATTAAAATTTTAAGACATGCACATAAACGAGCCAAAAGAACTATTGGCGCCAGAGTCATGATTCACGATTAATGATGCTCGTCTCTTTTCTCCTTTTCTCGCTTTCTCATTGTACTCTCTACTCTCCAAAAGTACCTATTCAATTTCATTGACAACAAACAAAAAAGGGAAAAGGAGTACGAGGAATAAAAGAGTACGAGGATACAGAAAAGCAATGTTTTGAAAATCCAACCGTATTGGTCTGTTGGACTGGTCGGACCAGTGATTGGAGGTTAATTCGATTCGATTCAAATATTAAAATTGGTGATCTTTTGAACCAATCAAAATCGATCTAAAATCGGTTAAATCGGCACCGGTTCGACCGGCTGACCACCGATTCACTTATTTTTCTATTTGTTTTTTAAATTTAAAAATTAATTTTTTTTAAAAATGAAAATATAAAAAACAAAAGAGAAATTATGAGTTGAAGATAATGATTAAAGATTTTGTACATATAATTTTTTTGAAGCATGAATTTATTTTCTTGAAATTTAATAAAGTTGTAGTTATATGTGAATGCTTATATTTAATTTGTTATTTTATTTTGTTTAATCTCTCTTAGATTATTGAATATTTAGCATAAAAGAATTTATTTTTACTTGGAGTTGAAGTATGAAACGAATACTTACTTAAATTAATGTGAAATATTATTTTTAATTTATAGTTGAATAATTGTGAAATAGTAGTTTTTTTCTTCTAAAAAATGTACTTAAAAATAAATAAATTGAAATTTTTTCACATAATATTCTTTTTAAAGCATTGGAAGTTTTCTTTTTTCTTAATATTAAAATATTATATTTATTTATAAAATTAAATATAATTATTACATCATTATGATGTCATACCGATCGAACCAATGGTTCAACCGGTCGAACCTATTGAACTAGTAATGTTGCCGGATTTTTGTTTGGTCCGATTTTGAAAATATTGCAGAAAAGTATATAAAAGTTCAACTATGTTTGGTTGGTTTTTAGATATTTTTTAGAAAATATTTTGTGTAAAGGTATTTTGAGAGTTAAAATTGGGGAATAGTCCCATGTGTGGTTTTGTTTTGGGAGAATAGAATTGTTTGTTTGGAATTATTTTGTAGGAGTCAAATTTTACTATAAATGTTAAATAAGTTACTTTTTTTTTCTTGTTAGGTTTGTAGGGTGTAAATGTATTTTTAAATTTAATAAATATATGTGTATATATATAGATGATTGATATATGTATGTATATATTTGTAATGATTGATATATGATTGTGTTGAATTGATATGTAATAAGTCTAATTTTTTTTTAAATAGTATAAAAATTAAGGAAATAATATGATATAATAATTTGATGGAATAAATAAAAATTATTAAATTCAAATAATAATTATTAATTAAATAACAGCGGATAACTATAATTAAGCTGCTATAATTTGTTAACGTGATGTATTATGCATGGTTATGTAAATAAATTTTTTAAAATTTATGTTATTAATATTATTAATATATAGTAATTAATTAAGTAATATTTGGAATAATATTGTGAATATTTTAATCCGCATCTAAAAATTAATATATCTACTAATATAAATAACAATACAATAAGACTTTAATTAACAATATATTTAAGTAGAAACTATAATTAGAGTTAACTAAATAATTAATTATATATTAATAAATCCGTAATTGTTAATATATTCACTTTTAATAAAAATTATTAAATTCAAATAATAATTATTAATTAAATAACAGCGGATAACTATAATTAAGCTGCTATAATTTGTTAACGTGATGTATTATGCATGGTTATGTAAATAAATTTTTTAAAATTTATGTTATTAATATTATTAATATATAGTAATTAATTAAGTAATATTTGGAATAATATTGTGAATATTTTAATCCGCATCTAAAAATTAATATATCTACTAATATAAATAACAATACAATAAGACTTTAATTAACAATATATTTAAGTAGAAACTATAATTAGAGTTAACTAAATAATTAATTATATATTAATAAATCCGTAATTGTTAATATATTCACTGTTCTAATAAATAATTTAATATAAATATGTAATATTTAAAATAAATAATATTAAATAAAAGGTCTAATCTAAAGCTGTATTAAGTTGTACACAGAATATTAAATAAATAATTATATATTAAAAAATAAAATAAATTAAATATAATGGACAAGAGAGTGTAGTAAACGAGAGTGAGATGTGAGTCTAGGACAGACAGAGATGAGGGGTTAGGTTAGACCAGAGATAGAGTGGGAGACATAAGGACAGTGGTGGTAGGTGTCACACCCCAACATCAAATTAAATCATGTATATTAGAAGCGTGAAATTAATTTCAAAAAAATGATACTAACAGTAAAAAATCATAAGGTTAAACAAAAACTCAAAGTATCAAAACCTTTCTAAAACTAAAACAAAATAAAATTCATAATAAATAAAATAGAACTAATAAATTTAGGAGAAATATACTAATCTACTGCAAAATCCAAAACTAAGTTTTCAATCTTAATTCTCATCATATAGGGTCCACCTTCTCATTAGAACTAGGATCTAGGTCTGCTGGAAGGAAGTTAAAGAAGAAAATGAGTGTGTGTAAAAGACTAAATGAATGCCAAGTGTGTGTAATGTGAGTCCATGAGTTAAAATCATTTGTACAGAGAATATATTCAAGAAAACATAAGTGGAATTCATAAAACAGTCTAACAGTAACAGTGAAGAAGTTAACAACCAGTTCCCAGAACAAACAACTTAAATACGATGATCGGACAATGTTTGCTGTAACCAGTCAACCTTATGACTCCCACCGTAATAGTCCCTTATCGCTCCGGGCAAGGTGCGACCTTACCAAAACAGCGCTGGAGTGTCCCCGAGAATTTCTACGACCCACCTCAGCCACAAATGGCTTCTGTTGTGCACTGGGGGAATTAGGCCATGGGGATTTGGGGTCCAACAGGCTAGCCCGCTGCTACCCAATGAAGTTCCTCACGCACCCAGACCAAGTTGGATCCAAATCTAACTAACAGTAACAGTAATCAGTTGATCATCGAATTTAATTGCTAGTACAGAAGCACTAAAATCATAAAACACATGTTTTCTTGTATGTGAAATAAAATAAAGTAGTTTTTGTGCGCAGTGGAATTCAGATATAGTGCAGTATAACTTAAAACAAGTTGTAATCAAATTAATATAGGATATATCCTTCTAGGTTTTGAAATAATATATATACATATATATAGGTTTAGGCACTTACCTTTGAAATCAATCATAGAAGTCAATCACCTATCTCAGAGTCAATCGAATTAATAGCTGAGTCACCTGATTCATTTAATAAGCACATCAATCACTAATTTACCTAATTAACAAGACAAAACTTACTAGGACTAGCCTTATGGGTACCATAAGCCTGTAGTACTTTAAACCCAACAATTCTAAAATTTTCATCAATATAATAAAAGCCACACGTCATTAAAAATTCTAGCCAATCCCACTTGGATAATCTTTTCCACAACAATTTGTGCTTAAACTCGAGAAAGCTTAATTTCTATACAAGTATCTCACACATTGTTCCCTATCCTAACCCATTTATATATTCAGTAAAAGCATGCCCCTTTTTCTTCCTTTTCCATTGTCTATTCTTTATTACTCTTATATATAGGCTGGGATGCGCGTGGCTAAAGTGCTACCGCATGTGCCCAGCGTTTTTAGTTCTTTTCTTATCTGAAGCTGAACATCTAAACAACATCGTCTTGGGTTGTGGGTGCTGCGTGGAATTGTACTTTTTGCTTAATTGGTTGTCCCATCTACAGTAAGGTCAGAAGAAACGTGTGTTTTTTTGTTATGTTGGAAGAAACGTGTGTTTTGTTGAGATACATGGCAGATGTTTGATGGGTTTAGATCTTCTTCTCTTGGAGATAGTACAAAGATGTGCAGAGGATTGGTGAAGCGAATTTTGTCGATTTTGGGAGGAATGGTGTAAGGTTTGTTCACATGAGGGTTCTGGCTGTACTTTCGGCATGTTCTTTTCCTTTTTTTTTTTTTTTTGTTATCATCTACTGCTCTTTCTATTTGTAGAGCTTTGAAATAGTGGTTGAAGCTAGGGTCTGTGGTACAGGAGGCTGGGAGATTTTGGGGATTTTCCTCCTGTTTGCTTATTTATTCAAAATTTTTCTGCTATTTTGAACTGTTGTTTGGTTATCTTGTATTGCTCTATTTAGTTTAGTTTTCAAGTTGGAGAAGGTTAGTATGAAATTTCTTTTTCATCTTTTTTCTTTAGATGCTTTTTCTTTTTGGAGACTTTCTTTGATTTGGCCTCCATGTGCACGGTGTTTACTGTGTTGAGAATTATGGATTTATGGAGCTTCTTTTTGCATTTGAAATATTCATTTTAATTAGAGCTGTAAATGGATATTCGAAAATTCATTTACCGTTAGCATTCGTATCCATTTACACAAAATTTATCCGCATCCGTTTAAAGTGGATATTATCCGTATTCGATTAGTAGATATTCGATTATAAATGGATGTGGATATGGTAAAGGCGTATCTGATCCATTTAATATCCGATCCGAGTATATACTTATTAAATAATATATTATTTATATTTTTCAATAAAAATCTCATAATCCATATATGTATATATAAATTATAATTGAAAATTTGTGAAGAAAAAAGAATAAATTTAAAAAATTATTATAATATAGAGAAAAACTTGAAGAATAAAGTTAATCAACATAATTATTGTTGGTTAATTTTATAATAAATATACTTAAATGTCATTATTATTAATAAGTACTAATAATCAATTATAAAGTCGATTATTAATTAAAAATTATGTTATTTGTTTGATTGCTCTCGTTTTAATTAAATTATATAGTCCTTCTATTAATTAAAATATATATTTGTTATAGGTTGATAGATTCACATATTTGGATATTTGTAAATGGATATCTAAATAATTATAATAAAATACGAATATATTCGAATCCAATCTATAGCCGATGGATACAAATTTGGATATCATTTTTAAATATCCGTCAAATCCGTATCCGTATCCGAATATTCAAAAAGTTAAACGAATACGAATATAAAAACAGTGTATCCAATCCGTTTAATATCCGTTTGCACCCCTAATTTTAATTCATTTTCGCTTAGTTTACTGGTTGTTTCTTTTAAATGAGACTTGCTAGTGTGTTTTAGGTCTTTTATGATGGATATGAGACAAGATGACAAGTTATGATGACTATGCCATGGAAGCCATCTAACAACTTCTTCTTAAACTTTAATCTATGTTATGTTAGGAAAATTTACAATTTGTATGCGCCAAATATCTATTAATAATATGTTGTGCAGAAATATAAATGGATAATTTAACATGATATTGCTATATTAACTCTTTTATTTTATTTTATTGAGAAATGGGCTATCTTGAGATTTACTTTCATTTCTTCCTATACTGATGCTATTAGACAGAAATTTTCCTAGCATGAAATGATTATATTATTGTGATCTTTGGTATTTAGAATTTTCAGTTTTCTTAATTAAACTTACAAAAAAAAAAATGGCTGATTTTGAAGGCATTTTGAAGATTGAATTTTAGATTTCAATTCTATCCAAGGTTCCTTACCTCCCACTAGACCCAGCAACAAAATAAAATAAAATAAAGGGACAAAAATGCTGATCTTTGAATGAAAAGAAAGAATTATTGAAACAAGTGGCTACTAGCAATTGAACCATCAGAAAATCATTATTTATATAATTTCTTTGATTTAACAACACCTTTTCCCAATTATGGTAGCTTGCAATTGAGTTAACATTTTAAGAGCAAGTGAAAGACTAAAGAGTAACTTTTTTTTCTTTTTTGCAACTTATATTTTGATTTTCCTAACTAATTTTAAGCTATATCGATTTGTTCTTCTTTGTTACAGCATCATCTTTGATGGGTTATCAGAGAATGGGAGAACGTATGAAGAAGCTACCATGTTTGTTGGAATTTTATAAGATCTCAGATAGAAAGCATAACCTAGAAGAGTTACCTCCTTGAATATTAGAATTGTTCTCCAGTAGCAATCACAATCTCCTTAGTGATAAAGAGGGCAAATTACATGTTTAAATGCCACTTATCCTTGGTATAAAGATTTTCATGTTGAAGTTAATTCAACAATGAACCTTTCAAACTTCATATATCCAAAAGATGCAGAGAAGCACTTGCTTGATTTGAAAAGTGGCTTGACAAGGAATCGGGTATGTAGAACTCTTGTTAGTTTGAATTATTGAATTCCAATTGTTATGTTCTTGTGGAAAATGCACATTTTTAATCCAAATTACATGGTTTTGTTTAGTAATCATTACTCCGTAGAGTACATGTTAATATGTATCAATTTAGGTTGGTAAAATTTTGATTTTCTTTTCTTCAACTGATTTCTTGTGGCAAGCTGTTCGTCGCTTGCCACTAAAATGTTTTATCGAATTCTTTTTTCCCCTTTTTTTTGTTATCTAATCTGAGAGAATTCATAAATGCTTCTCATTAGGGGTGTTCACGGGTCGGGTTTGGGGGGAAAATGAATTTGAACCGATCATTTTTAATTGGTTTGGTTTGGGTTTTATGATTTTTAATTTCTAAACCTAAACCAAACCAACCCGATCTGGTTTGGGTAATCGGGTTCAAGGGGGAAAAAAAAAGAGAGAGAGAGAGAGAGAGAGAAAAAAAAAAAAAAGGAGAAGGAGAAGAAGAATGAGAAGAAAGCACAAGTTGCAATTTCTTTAGTTCTTTAACTAGGAAATCAAGACAATCAAGATATTTGAAAAATATTTATCAAAATTCAAATGCACACAGTATTGCACCAGAGCACCACAAGTCATAATTATTATAAATTATCTCCTTCTTTACCACAAGCCATGATTGATAATATAAAATATCAAGTCCAAATCTAAGTTGAACATTAAATATAAATATAAATAACAAAAGTCATAATTAAAAAAATATTATTTATTTTAATTTAAATGGTCGGTTTGGTTCGGGTCAGGTAAATGAATATGAAATCCGAGAACCGAACCAAATGTAATCGAGTTTGATCGGATTTGACCCGATCAAACCCGATTACATGAACCAAACCGAACCAATTAGATTGATTCGGTTTGGATCGTCGGTTCATCGGATTGGGTTGATTCGATGAACTGATTCGATGAACACCCCTACTTCTCATGTAGGGAAACCGATGGCAAAGGAGATGTATGCAGAGATGAATAGAAGAAAAGCTCATCAAAATAATGATGAACATACTGAGTGCAATCAAAAAATTACATGCGTTTTGAGAATACAAGATTTACAATGGATAATATGGATAACGACGGTATATATATATATATATATTGTCAAATGAATCTTTTTCCTCTCTTTTTTTCTTAATAATTATTTTTTAATTCTTGTTTTAATCCCTTCTTCTCTCTATATTTTCTCTAGAAATACTTGTTTGATTCTTCTAGGTTCCATTTATAGGTACTTCTCTCAGTCTTTGACTCAGCTTTTCTTTTTCATATCTGATGTAAAAGTTGTAGCTTTTAGTTTCTATCAGCTGCTTTTGAGTTTTAATGGTGAGTTACAGTTGGTGTGAAGTGTTTTTTGGTGTTTTTATGGGATTCTTGTGATGGTTTATAATGTGGGTTGCTGTTAGTTTTGATTGTTTTTTTTCTTAGAAGATTATTACCTTATTCTTTTTGTTCCTCATGTATTTGTATTGTGATTGCCCGTAAAATGATTGTTTCTCTTTTTCTTTTTTCCTTTTTTTTTTAGTTTTTATTTTTATGGTATTAGTGTTTTTTAGGTGTAGGTTGTTCTTTCTTTTGATTAGATTTGGTAAAGACTGTAGTTTTTGTAATAAATATTGCATTTTTATTGATGTCAACAATATAATTTGTGTGTGAATCATGAATTGTTTGAATGTTATCTGCCTATTGAAGCAAAATCGGCTTCTAACTTCGACTTTGGCTCTTTTCAATGTATTTATATGCGCAAAGTGCCAAGTTTGGAACCTTACCTTTTGCCTCTCTTACTGTTATTTCTTTGAATTGAAGGAAGGATGGTAACTGGAAATTTTCACATGAATGCACTAAATAATAGTAACATGGAATAACTTTAAAGGTTTTAAAAATAATAAACTGTTTCCTGATTGATCCCAAAAGCAACTTAGGTATAGTTTCAATTGTGTGCGCATCATTAATTTGAGTCTATATTTTACTAGATAGCTTTGAGATAATTGGGGAAAGTTGCTCAAATTGTAATCTTGAGATTGAGTCAAGCTGGAATGAAATAGATTAAGTTGTGTCATTGTATTAGCCCTGACCCGTGAGCCAATCGCTGCAACATGAAATTATATGTTTGTCCATTTTTCCTTCTTTAAGTTATTTTGTGTTTGTGAAACTGCTATTTCCATGGAACACAGTACTTTTCTGCCTTTGGTGCCATAACCAGCAAATATAGGTGCATATATGGAAGTTTCTTTATAGTAGTTTCCAGTAACTATGGTTGCTTTGTGCAACTCTCTCTCTCTCTCTCTCTCTCTCTCTCTCTCTCTCTCCCTAGAAGTGCTAGATGCGATGTTTTTGTATTAATTAACTTGACTTATTGGATGGATTTAATTACAGTGTAGCTGCCAAATTTTTGACTCTGTTTCAAGTTTAAAAAAAAAAAAAGGAAAATTGTGAAAGATATAAACTTTCAACCAAAATTTGTATGTCCATAGGTGGCTTATAGAATTATCAGTTACCCAATATTCATTTTTCACAGAATCTACAAGGGCTTCAAATTCTTTTGTTACTTCTTTTGTGGGTTTTGTTTCTGATGCATCTTTTTCTTGTCCCCTTAGTCTTGATATGATAAACCTCCCTGCCTGCTGTTATTTCAGATTGTATTCGATATATGCTTGCTCTTATAATGTTTAATAGCAGTTCTTCAGGTTTTTTTTTCCAGGAGATTATAAGTTTTCCTCCTGTTCCTCCTTTTCTTGGTAGTAACTACTCCAGTTGTCTCACCTAGGAGGCTGTTTTTCTTACTTTAATGCCTCTGCTGAAGTCTTTTCTTCCTTTAATCTTCAGCAGTATGTGGATACTTTGTAGAAATTTTGTGATTTTTTTGTTTCATGGTGGATTATGATTAAATTTGATATATACTGGTCTCTTGGTAGGATATATTGCCACTATATCTTATGTTTTATCATGTGCATCTTGATATTATATCTATCCTTCCCTGTTCAGACTCCCATGATTATTGTATGCCTTGGCTGCTGTTAGATGGTCATGTGTATTGGAGTTGATATTAATTTTTCTATCTTAAAAACTAATTCAACAGACCATGTTATGAGCAAAGCATCTTGGTACCCTATCCCAGTCTGCCAGATCCTTTTTCCTAAGGGGACCAAGATGTGGTGCAGCAGATGGAAGTTCATGCACTTGCTCCGAAGATGAGACTTGTATTTCTAGAAGACCTCTTGGAGCAAATGTGCAACACTTGCAAACATCATCATCATTATTATCACAAGCTTCAGTGGGAGCAGGTTCACTGACTCCGATCGATTCAGTGAAAAAAGTGAATGCTAAAAAACCAGAAAACAGCTCTCTGCCACAAGGAATAACTGCATCCCTCTCGTTGGACAGAGCAGATTCTGTTAGTTATGCAGATGACCGTGATGCAAAGGACATGTTACATTCACCACCTGCTATAGCGGACCAGTTTGTTAAGCCAGGTATGGCAGCCGTGGGCCTTCTATCTGACTTAGTAAACTATAGAATCCCAAGGACAGATGGGAGTGCAATACCTACCTCATCTCCAAACTCTCTGGTATGCTGCGTTCTTGATTTCTTTCTAATCATTTTTCTTCACATGGGTTTCATTTTGCAAGTCCAATTATATATAGTGTATTTGATGTTTGAGTAGTGGTTGGCTGCTAATGGAAATCCATCTAGGAATGTCTTGATTCTAAGCTAAACTGCTTTTATGAAATACATGCTTAGTTGCATTCTTTTGTTGAAATTGGTGTGAAGTTGTGCTGATCTATTTTGTATTTGTGGAGATGCAAAACTTAGAATTTGTTAATCCTGATATATGAAAGTTGCATTTAGGAAAATAAAATTTTCTTTTTCTTCGTTTCAGTTCTGCCGTCGGGCAGATAATAAAATAGCCACCATTATCAGACAAAATGGAGCTTCATCTCTGCTCCCCAAGTTCTAGCCTATTACTGTCCAGACCCAAGAGCACTATATTGGTTGAATTCCCTTCCATCTCAATATCCTTTGCGAATCTCCACAGTAAGAGGAGCCGCCGCCACAGCAAACTACTCAAAGTAACATCATCATCACCATTTTTGGCGGTGGCGGAGATGATGACATTGGAGCAACCGGGAGGGAGGATGTTGGTGGAGCTGGTTGGGGCTTTCTATGAGCTGATGGAGAGAATGAACCACAGCACGGTGCTGTCGAGCAGCTCCTCCCGGTTGCTCTTCAAGGCCCTTAAGCTCTCTATTCCTATTCTCCACTCTCTGCCACTTCTCCCTGACGGCCGCTCTTCGCTCTCCAAAGCCTTGTCTCTCGCCATTATTCTCATAGATCTTCAGGTCAACCCCCTCCAATTAATCTTTTGCTTAATCAGATTATTTTCAGTGTGTAATGTCTAATTCTTCAATCTTTATAATTATTAGCCCTAGAAAAATAAAGAATTTTTTTTTTTTTTTATTTTTTATCATTAATGAGTGGAAGAGAAAAGGAATCATGGAAGTCACAAATGTTCTTAGTTGTCAGTGAGTTTCTGATCAAGAATATGAATGCTTATTTCCACCTAGCTATTGCTTCTGCATTGATCGCAACTACTTGATTATAAACTGAGTTTAATTCCCTGCAAGGGTATTCTTTTTTGACAATTGTTACCATCTGCTGAAGATTGAAAAGAAGAACATAGTGCCAGAATAATGATATACAAGAAAGATTATGTCAGATTTACTTATTTCTCTGAAGAGCATGTTAAAGGAAATGGCTAAATATATTTTTTCTTAAATCCTTCAGTTTCATTTGACTTCTGATGGTTTCAATGAAACCTGGAACTGAAGCAGATTAAGAGATGCATCAACTAATATATTTCTTTAACGTTGTTTCAAGCTTTGATATGCTTAAGCATCGATACTTAGGTCTTATGGTATCTAGCTCCATCCAGGATTGGGAGTGTAGTATTATAGAGGGGCTACTATTCTAGACTTGGTTTTAAAGCTTAACATGATGAGGCACCTTGATTATCTCCCAAGGTACAAGCAGCAAATGATTTCTCTAGAGGTTATGAAGACATATGCCCCACTAGCACATGCGGTTGGAACCAACCTTTTATCCCTGGAACTAGAGGATATGTCATTCCAATACTTGTTTCCTTATTCATACCTTTATATTGACGCATGGTTGAGGAGCCATGAGACTGGAAGCAAGCTCTAATAGACATATATACAAGGACCATCTGCTGCGATCCCTGAAGTGCTATTAGAGTCAGCAGCCTATTGGTCCGTAGGACCCACTTCGTCGATACCTAGCCAAAAAGTAATATTTATAATCAAAATCCATACTTAATTCCATTAATCACAATTATACCATTAACAATCCAGAATCACTAATTTATCAATTAATACGGTATCTCATTCCTATTTCAAGGTCATGGACATAATCCTAAATCACACCATATGATTAATCCTTGCATAGTCAATTCCTAATCAATGCCATTTAATCTTATAATATAATCCTTAATACTATTTAAATCCAAGTTTTGGCATTATGCATAAGTCCGGGTCCACTTAATCCATATTCCATAGCATGGGGAACCAACACATATATAGCATATCATCGTCCCCAAATTCTATTCTTGACATGGGTACAAATTCAATAAGAAAAATATAGATATGCATGTACATATATATATACAACAACTTTCTTCAATCCTTTACCACAACTACGCAACGGGACCTCAAATTCACGAACCAACCACGCCACTGCGTTTGTCACGTCGAGAGGAAAAGATTGTCCTCCTGTCGCCGGCCACTATTCGCCATCGCTAGAAAGTTGTGAAACCACTACCATTCTTCACCTTTCGACGAGAGCTATCCAACATCGCCCTCGGTTCTCAGTTTCTCGGCCTATAGCTACCAAAATCGAGCTTCACAGCCTTCAAAAATGGCTTCCTCCGCCCCGCTCCAATCACTCTCAGTCGTCATCGCCGCCGTGCAAAACTCCCATGCAAGGCCACCAACGTGATCTCCGTGCTGAGAGCTCTCCAACCGTCCGTCCAGAACTCCGATCAGACCTCCCTACTGCCGACTACCATAAAACCCACAAGGTGGGTTTCCTTCCACCTTCTCGCCACCAGAGGAGAAATGCCCTTCAATGGTGCATGTGTGTGTATAAGTGTGGTCGGAAGGTGAGGGGAAGATGTTTGGATGGTGAGGTGGTGTGAGTTGTCGCCGGTGAAAGGGTCGCCGGAAAGTTTCTGCCGCGGTGAAGAGCTAAAAGAAAAAGGAGAAGAAAGAAAGAAGAAAGAAAGGAAAATGGAGAAGGAAAAGCTGCCCGTTTGGTTTAAATCCAATTTTCCTATTTTTCAATTTAGTCCCTGAAATAATGAGCACTCCTCAATTGATTCCTAGAATTTCTGAGAATTGCTCCCAAGCCCTCGTTGACTATGTTTCTTCTATGCAATCCCCTTAAGTCAAGAAAATGTGTTAATTGAATCCTTAAAAATTGTAATTCTAACCCCCAAACTTCCAATTTCCTTGCAATTAAATCCTTTTAATATAATTTTGAGCCCTAAAGTCCGATTAATCGAAATCTTAATTTCTAAATCCCAATTTTCTGAAATACTGAATTTTAGGGGTGTTACAAATAGGATGATTTAGGACCCAATTATATATTCCTTTAACGAGATCGGTGCTACTAGCATATCTTTATCGAGGCTATTGATTTAGCTGATTAAGTAATGATTTAGGTCGTTGTTTGTGTAATTGTGATTATATGGTCAAGCAAGGATTTTGATTGTGAAATATTATTTTGGTTAGGTGACGACGATTTGGGACCCGCGGATCATTAGACTGCTGACGGTGATTGTAATTTTCTGAGACTACAGAGGTGAGGGTTTGTCAACCTGGTACTTCATTTCACTTATCGGTATTCAAGATGTTTAATATTCAGGTTGACAGGGTCTGTCAACCTGTGAGGGTTACTGTTTCTAAACTGACTGTACTATTATTGAAATACATGATCTGTTAAGATCTTTAATATTCTGTTATCTGATTTGAACACCCCAGTGAGGGTCTGCCAGCCTGGCACTTCTTTCAATTATCTGTTATTGGGATAAGCCCTTGTGTGGGTTTTTTATTTCTGTACCGTACTTAGTTATGCTTGAAATCTAAAATGTGTTTGAATTCTGATTATTATCTGTTATCTAATTTGAACATCCCTGTGAGAGTTATCTTTGACATCGATTTGTTTCTGTCTGTTCTGGCGCCCAGAACTCCTATCCGTTATCTGTACCGTTTTGTTATATGTTTCGTTTGTTCTATTATCTGTTGCTTTGTCGGCATTTCTGTACGGTTCTAAATTGTCCGTACTGTTATCGATCTATTATCCGAATGTGTGTTATCTGTACGATCTGTTACATGACTGTTTGTTATCTGTCTGTACGTTGGTATTGATCCGTTCTGTCAGTAATCAGTTATGTACCAAGTTGTAACGCCTGGGTAAGTGATGTACCAAGTGGCGTGCCTGGGTAAGTTATGTACCAAGCTATGCTTCGGTAAGTTTTGTACCAGGTTGTCATGTTTGGGTAAGTTAAGCACCAGGTTGTCACACTTGGTTAAGTTCAGTTCGCTTATTTCTGGATTGTTCGACTGTTAAGGTTAAGTTCGATACCAAACTGCTATGCTCGGGAAAGTTTAGTCTAATTGAAAAATACGTTTTGATCTGATTTGTTTATTTGAACGATTTCTGCTTTGTTCGATTGTCATGGACTGCTTAACGGTCTTATGATATGTTCTGCCTGACTATTGAATTATAATTTGTTGAGTTGACTTTTCCTCAACAGATTATTGTTACGCTTACAGTTATCCCTCACTAAGCCCTTTGGACTTACCCCTCCCCCCCCAACCGCGTTTACTTTGATTCTCTCATACAGTAACTAAGGGAAGGATTTAGACTCCAAGATGGTTATAAGTATATTTTGTGATAGATCAAGTGTTAAATGTATATATATATATATATAGCATCATCTGATAGCTAAGTATGGATGCAAGATGTCGTGATATGCTATGTTTATATGGATGACTTATGGTATGTAAATATTTTGTTGTATTAGAACATGAATCATGGCATTTACTTAATGGTTTATAGAGTTAGTTAAGTTGGAACCCACTACTATTTCTGATGAGCTTGAAATATTCGATTATGGGCCTATAGAATTGTATTTTGGGTTCAGAATTATTAATTGGAATGATTTGATATCTTAGCTTTGGGTTACCCAGAGTGGGGTGTCACAATTAGAATCCAAAAAGTCTCTTCCATAATATAACGTAACAAAATTAAATGAATAAAATGAAATCAAAACACTGAACAAAGAAAAATAAAGCAATCAATTAATAACTTGAAGAATAAAAAAATAACACACAAAAAGGTAGAGAGAAAGAAATGTTAGAGAATTGAGAGTATTAATAAAATCACTTCCAAAATACTCTATTTATAGTGGTATAGATATAAATTAGTTATTAGAGATAAGAGAAAAATTACAAAAAATTTATCAAATTGTGGAGTTTGAATGATTGAGGAACCATCCATATATTGAGAGCAAAGATGAAAAATATTTTGCAGATAAAATGCAATCGTATTTTGGTATTACAGATAAATAAAGAATGATTTGTTCCAATCAAAAAAAGATTTTAAAATCTTGATAAATTTAAATGAAAAAATAATATCAAATTAATAACCAATAATAAAATGATTTTTTTATTTAATTAAAAAACTCAAAATTCTAAGAATTTAGAATTTGATCAAATTTTTACAATTGTATGCCCCACAACGTTGTGCTAAATATAATAGTATAGATAAATAAATAGATAGACAGATAGATAGATATGCGTAGAAGAGTTTTAACATATCTAAACATCTACAACATTATCTCATCAATAATATGAAAGAGATAATATTAATTTCGATTCATTAACTGAAAATTCAAAAAAGAAATCTTTTATCTAATGAAGATTTTTCTTTTCAAATATAGTACATCCATATCAGTTAGATATAAATAAGAGTAAATATCTTTAAACACGAAATAAATAATATCAAATTTAATAACCAACAATTAATGAAATTTTTTGAATTTAATTAAAAACACTCAAAATTCAAAAAATTTGCCACTTGGCCAAAATTGCAATCAAAATTGAGTAATTGTGGATCACACGCCGTTGTGCTATATATAATAGTATAGATATAAAAATCAACATTTTGTTTAGATTCATTTCGGGAGAATTCTTATTCCCTAGAAATACATTGAAATATTTTTCCAAAATTTTAATTCAGATTCAAATCAAATCATTACATAAATCATTGAACAAATGCATATTTTTAATTATTATATCACTATAACAATAAAATAAAGACTTTACATGAAAAGTTATCTATATTCTTTTTAATTATTATAAAAACTATATTATTATCTAAACAAAATTTCAAGCTTTCTGACGCTTTGGACAACGATCAAACAAAGTATTACAATTCTGGTTGATGTTTGAGAATTAAGGAACAGATGCCCGTGAATATGAGAAGGAATTTGAGAACGGATGTTATGTGGAGGAAAAACTGGTTAAAGAGATTGATATGATTAATTATTAAGGATGAAATTTTAAAAAAAATGGAGAAAAATAATATGCAAATATGAAATAAAGAAGTGGAGAATAATTAATTAGTGTTAATCAATGATTTAGATCATTTGAAGGAAAAAAATGAAGATTAGTTCATTAAAAAATTAATATAAAAATAAATAATATAAATTTACGTAGAAACTTGTTGAGTAGGTTGTCCATAAAAATATTAATTTATATATTTATTAAAAATATTTTTAAATTAAGCAAATACACATGGCATTAATAGAGATGGGTATCTAATATTAAACTTTTACCAACTGAACTTTTTTTAGACAATCCCAAATAACATAGACAAACATCTTTTTAGGGTTAAATACACTTTGAGCCCCTCAACTGTACAAAATGTCTCATTCACCCCGCTGAACTACTAATTGTAACACTTAACTTATGTATTAAAGGTTAATTGGCCTTTATGCCATTGTATTTATATAGTTCCCAATATGTTTTGATTTTATTTTAAATTCGATAAATTTTAACTAAAAAAGCTTTTCCAATTATAATATAGGTAAAGTAATTAATGATTAAAGTAAATCAAATTTTAAAATAACATAATAAATGACTACAACTAATACAAAAAAAAAATATTCTAAAAAGATATATTTTTATTTGAACACAAAGTTAAGGTATTTACTATTTAATCTAAATCAATTTTCAACTCCTTTTAATAAAGTTGAATAAATATATTTTTTGTTAACTTAATAAGATTTTTTAATTTATTGAATTAACAAATACTTTACTATTTTTATTCAAAAACTCCAAGATTTGTTGAAACACATCTTTATTCATTTTGTAGTAAAGAAAAGAACAGAACAAATTTAAGTTAGTGGAGATACACTTATCATTTCTATCCAAAATTGTCGAGCTTCAATAAATTAGATAGTTAATGACTATTTTAAATTCAAATAATCAAAACTATATTTCATGTTTAGTATTTTTGTGTGTTATGATGCCAATTTAATACTTTAGTTTCCTAGTTAGTAAGGAATTTCAAGTTGAAAATAGGGTATTGCACAACTTAAAAAATATGATTTAGGTCATCTATTATACCATATGTTTCATATCATATTTCATTGCATATATGTATAATACGTATATTAAATATTTTTTTATAAAAATAATTGATTGAGAACTAAATACATATGATATATATATATATCACATTAAAATATGGGATGAAACACAGAATGAAATAAAAAATCCAAATTGTGAAACTATATATGTAAAATTTATCCAAACATTTTATTTAAAGGGATAATTAATAAATGCAATTGAGGGGGTCGAAGGAAGTAAACTCTATATTTCAACTCTATTTTTTCTTTATAATGCCAATAGTGCCCCTAGCCTTATCCTATTTATGGGGTCTAGAGATAGTAAATGGATGGATTGGATTGGATATGGTTTGGGCTTAATCGGGTTGGGTTCAATATAGGTGGGCTCGATATGGGGTTTTAAGTAAGTTGGTTAAAAATGGTTTGGGTTAGATTGAATATGGGTTGGATTGGATTGAAAATGGGTCTTAATGAGAAAAAAAAGGAAAGAAAGAAAGAAAAATTACTTAATAAAAAAAATTTATTCAAAAACAATAGTAATATTAATATATCTTTTATATTTTATATTCAATATGAAATTTTACAGTATAATGAGAGATTTATTAAATTATATACTTATTTTATTAATTTTTTATGTGTAATTATGTTCATAATTAATTACAATTTTAGTAGTTATTTTGTAAAACAAATTGATCCTTTTGAAAAAAATGACACCATTATCACACCTAGGGGTGGGCATTACTTTTTTTTTTCTTCTTAATTTTAAAATTTTTAAATAATATCTTGTGTCAAATACCCAAAGTGTTGGGTACTCGATAATTTTGGGTTGGTGTCGGGTAGTTAAAAGTACTACAAAAAAAATTGGGTACTTGATCCTAACTACCCAAACCCGACCTACCAGATCCAAGTGCCCACCCCTAATTCACACCAATAAATGTATATTAAATTTTCAATAAAGAATTTGTATAGTTTTCATTTTTCAAGAATTAATATATATAAGTTGTATGTCAATCTTACTATTGACATACAATATTAGTTAAGCAACAAATTAAATTTAGGATTTATTTTCAATTAGCAGATATAATATTTATTCCTATGATCACTTTCCTATATTATTCATATATTAAAATTTATCTTTTGAGAAAAATTCAAGACAACTAATGCAGCACCCCTCCTTAGGATGACACCTCAGTCAAGGCACCACACAGATTCAATCTTAAATATCAGAGTCGCAAGCTAACAAAGGCCCATAAGTTCATTTCACACATATTCTAAAATGGCATTTAATCTCATCCATCAATTCTAAACCACAATTTTCAAAATAAACACCTACTAAACTTCATAATTTTAATTCCTTACGGCATAACATATTAAAACCTTATAATTACAATAATACATATCACAACATCTCTAAGGTTTCCTTCCCAATACAATACATCATAACTTATATTCTGTACAATCTTCAAAACGAAATCAAATTCATTTCTTCCCAGATCAATCTCGAACCATCTCTTCCCTGTTTGATATCATAGAATACAGGGAGGTAAGTCCAAAGACTTAGTGAGGAATGCAGAAGGGATTTATCGAGGATGATTCGACTCGACAAATCATAATATAAACGAACAGATCAAACAATTACAAAAACAGATAGTACCGATAAGCAAATAGGAAACTCTCCTACCTTATTGCTCCAAGATCAGATGTCAGACAAACAGAAACAATCAGGCAGATCAAACCAAAAGCATATGCACTCAAAGGATAGTCTAAGACATGCATTGCCGATTCACCTTATACCAGACAAACATATCACCTAAGCGTAACAGCTTGGTATATAGCAGATGCCCATACGAGCTGTATAGCACACCGCCGATGCCCAGGGAAAAGTCCTTAGTGTATCGTTGACACCGAGGGGAAAGTCCCAAGTGTGCCGTAGACACCGAGGGGAAAGTCCCAAGCGTGCCTCATATAACCAAACATATTGCCCGGATCGGCCCTTGACCTCATAATCACCGTACAAATAACAGAATTAACCGCTTATGCAGATGCCCAGGGGAAAGTCCCTAGCACATTGCCTGTTTCAGACAGAATAGATCATATCAGACAGAACAGATCAAAGCAGACAGAAACAATGCCTATCAGGCAACAAATAACAATAACAGATACAGATATGCCACCATGGCCAAAATACAGATCAGATAACAGAAATGCTGACAAGGCAATAAATACAAAGCAGATCAGAATAGATAACAGACAAAATTCTGGGCGCTATAACAGATAGAAACAGATACAGAACAGATATAACCCTCACATGACTATTCAGAACAGAATCAAATAACAAACAGAAACCAAACACGGTTCTGAGTATGTACAGAAACAGTAAACCCACATAGGGGTTAATTTCAATAACAGATAGCTCAATAGGGTACCAAATTGGCAGAACCTCATAGGTATAACAAGTACCAAGAGGGATAGATCCTCACCTCTTGCAGTTTCAGCAGAATAACCACTGGCCGTGATCTACTGATCAACAGTATCCACTCCTTCAACACCTAATCAACAGAGTACTTCCAAAGTCACTTTCCTAATCAAACTATGCCAAAGAGTTCAATAATTAAAGTTCGATCAATTCTACTAACCTTATTCATTATTGAAACTTAATATTTCCCAAAATTACCAAGTAAATCTTATTTAAGTCCAAATTTATATAAATCAATCAAACTAACTTAATCTTATCAACTATTAACAATTTAAGATTTAAAATCTTAAATTCCTATTCATAAATAATCTATAATTAGCTCAAACCCACAAAATATCACTAATTAAATCTTACAAAATCTTATATAACTCAATTCAACCTCCAACTACATAATATTCCATGCTTAATCTAACAATTATCTCCAAAATTATTAATATGTTATCAAAATCTAAAAATTCCTATACATATATATATATATATAAAATACATAATCATATAATAACACCACCTAAAGTCCATAATTAAATCACTTATCATCCTAACTCATACATATACATTGCATGAATATATATAATACATAAAAATATAATTATCAAAACCTAGCAAAATTCATAACTCACTAACTAAGATCCAGATTCGAAAATGGATTATACCGTCACGACTGTTGGAACGAGGAGATAATTCTGCCCCCAAGTCACCGGCCGCCGCTACCTGTTTATGGATACTTTACACCGTTCTCTTCCTTACACTCTCCTGAACAATAATCTCCGATTAGTTTTTAGTTATACTACTCCTATTGGCCGGAAAATACCAAAAACAGCCCCAAACTCACCTTGCTCCGCCGCCACTGTTCAGCTCCGTTCACCGCTGTCCGCTGCCAGAAACCGCCACTAAACCATATATTCTGATTCTCTTCCTCCCTAGCTACACAACCATACCCTTCATCGCAGGTTTCGAGGCTTGGAGATGAGTACCGAAAGTTAACCAAGGAAATGGGTTTCTTCACGGTGCTTCTCCGTCCACCTTCAACCACTGTGCATGGCTGCCGTCTTGTGGCCTGAAAATGGTGAGGGAGGTGGTGGTAAGGTTTGATGAAGAAATGGATGCTTAATGGTGAAGTTCTTGCTCGGTTGAAGGAGAGAAGAAAGTTGGCGGGTGAAGAAAGAAAAATGGAAAGAAAATGAAGAAAAAGGAAGAAATGAAATTGAAGTCAAAATTACATTAATTTTGACTTGATGTAAGCATGGAGCAAGCATGGTGGAGGTATGGGTTCGGTTGACTTCATCCATGCTTTCATTTTCATATATATATATATATATATATATATATATTTTTCAATTAAGTCCCTAGATTTATAGGATCTCTCAATTGAGTCCTCAAAATAAATGAAATACATTTTCGATCCCAAAAATCTTGTAAAATATAAATTGAATCTTATATAATTTATATCACGATTAAATAATTCAAAATTCTAATCGAATAACTAAAATTAACTGATAAAATAAATAATAATAATTTTAACAAATATATAAAATTTCGGGGTCATTACAACTAACTTAAGTCCAAGATGATTATTTCAATTTAAATATTATTAATGATATAAAATTATGAGATTTTGACAAAAATGAGAAAATAAAAATAATATAAATTTATGATTATTAATTTAAAATTATTTTTTTAATTTGTTAAATTAATTATTTTAACTTATTTTTAACCCACTTAAACCCATTTTGAGCCCAAATTAAATACAACCCACCACAACCCAACCCATCTCAATCCATTTTCAAGACTTTAAAACCCAACTCAATCCAAAACTATGTGAATTAACTTGGACCCATGATTGACAATCTATTTTGCCAACCTTAGTCTAGTTTGGACCACACTGGACACCACATTTCAACAAAAATAGAGTACTCGGAACTTAATTTAATTGTGCTTATTTATACTGCTACCTCTCCTAATTTTATGAAGTATAGTTGTGGCTAAACCACAAGTCCCATGCTTTTTTATTTTCGGAGATTCATTGGCGGACAATGTGTGAGACTTTTGGTAAATCAAGAGACCATTTGAAGATTTAACCTTGCCTCAATAATTGAGGATGCTATACTTAATGAAAGCTATGAGGTTTTTTATCAATTTCAACCTCTCATTGAGGAGATGTTCAAAGTGTGCTTATTCATCAAAATTTATTGGGGCTTGAATGAGAAAATTGAAGTTAAAGTTGATGAATTATAAGAAGAAAGGACTAAGGGCGTGGTAAAAGGGGCTATCCCATATTGGTAGAATGATAGATTTAGATTATTTTATTTTTTTGATTTTATATTTTAATTAATAAATAAATCCAACTAAATTTATTTATATTATTTTTAGACATGTTTATTATTTAACATTATAGAGTTTATATTTCAAAATTATTAAATTATATTATATTATTTTTATTTTATTTTTTATTTTAACTTTTTCAAGAAAATATTTACCATGCATTAAAAATATTAATATTCTTTTTAATCTTTATGACTACACCATTTATAATTTACTATTTCCATTTTATAACCCTAATATTACTATCTTATCATATTTTTTTATTTATATAAAAATTTAAATACATACATTAAAATTATAAAAATTTATACAATATAATGAAGAAAAATAAATAAATATTTTATTTATTTTATATTATTAAAATGTTAAGACATGCTAACGTGGGACAAGAATTAGTGTAGAAGAAAATCGTGGGGCCATTGTCGTGATTCACGATGAATGATGCTGTTTTCTGTTCTCCTTTCTTGCTCTGTCGGTTTAGTTTTTGTGGTCGAAAAGTACCGATTCGATTTCAATGAGGTCAGGACAAGGACCAAAAAAGGATAGAAGACAGCGAAACATAAGGAGACGCTACAAAAAGTAAGGGGAAATAGGAGTACGACGTTATTATTTGTCCTTTTGTTTTAATAGGGAAATCTATATATGTAAAAGTTAAACTCATTTTCACTTAAATGATTATACTACAATAAAGAAAAATTTAAGATCGTATCATTCGCCGATATTATAGAACACACGAGCCCTATTCTAATGCATTTTTGAGTTATCTTTCTAAAATATATTATTTTTTTTAATCCTCTTAACTAAAATATTTACAACCTACTACTGTCATTTTATGACTCCATTACTATCATTTTGTCATAATTTTTTTTATTTTATAAATATAAAAATTTAAATAAGTATTTTGGAATTACAAAACTTTACATACTATTTTGTAGAAAAGTAAACAAATATTTCTTATTTTAATGCACATATAATAAAAAAAAGACATGTCAAATCACTAACGTAAGAGAAAAATGTGCGGTCATGACTTACGTTAAATTGAACTTACCCTGTTCTCCTTCTCTTGCTTTCTCAATTTATCATTCTCAACTTTAAAAACTTATGTGTGAAGTTTAGGGTTTGAATTCTTATTAAATCTTAGATGTGTTTGCACGTGCAAATAAAAAAAAAAAATGAGAATAAAAAAAATGAAGAAAAAAAAAGTATAAGGATATTAAAAGTAACATTTTATTAAAATTAAGATAGATAAACCTATTTTTAGGTTAAATGCATTACATGCCCCTCTACTATATAGTTTTTAGTCATAACATATTCATGCACATTAGATATTCATTAGAGTTAAACTCTTGACATCCCATATTATGTATGAGACTTATACCCTTAACTGTATATAATGCCTATGGGTGGCAATTTGGGCTAGAGGCCATAGGCTTAACCCAAGTCACATAATTTTGAGATGATTTTGGTCTAAATGTATTAAAGATTGGTTTGAGTAGTTGGGTTTAAGTGGATTTTATTAAATTTGGATTCAAAATGGGGACTTAAGAGGGTTTAGGATGGGCTTAAGTTGGTTAAAAATGGATCCATTCAAAAAATTTAAGTAAAATTTTATAAATTAAAAAAAATTAAATTAATAACAAAAAAAATTATATTAGACTTAATTTTTTATTTTTTACCAAATCTCATACTTTTAAATTATGAATAATTTAAAATTTAAATTTAAATCTTAAACTTTAAATATAATAATAAATTAATAAATTAATTGTCTAAAATTCTTTTAACATATAAATTTGAGTGTATGAATAGTATACTAACAAATATTATGTTTATTAATTAAAAAAAAAAATCTGTATTTATTGTTTAGATGATATTGGATGTCAAATTGCCAATAGTAAAATTAACATGCAATTCATATAATTTAATTCTTGAAAAGTTAATCAAAACTGGCACATTCATGATTAAAAAATTGATATGCACCTGATGATGCAATAATTTATAAAAAAAATTTAAAATTGTCAACTTTGTTATTAAATAAGTACTACTCATAATTAATTTTTACTGTAATTGAATATTATTAAAAGGACCAATAAAATAAGCATATAATTCAATAAACCACCTATTATTTTGTAAAATTGTATAATGGATAAGGTGCTACATATATATCAATATTATTATTATTATTATTATTATTATTATTATTATTATGAATCATGGTAGCCAAACCCACAACTTAACTCACTTTGAATCTACCTCTCTCAACCCATGTTGAACATATTCTATTTTAAACCTAAATCACATAAATCCAAATCAAATCAAACCAAGCCAAACTTAACTCACTCATTTGCCACACAAAGTAGTTTCTCATTTAAATTATTGTAACATTTAAATTATTGTGTCAAATATTCTAATGAAAATTGGATGAATGAGAAACTATTATGCCATTGTATTTATATAGTTCCACTCCCACGTGAAACTCATTTTTTCCTTTAAAATACCGATAGTGCCCCTAGCCTTATCCTATTTATGTGGCCCGCTCCAATTTGCTCCACACCACATCTCAACAAAAATGGCATTCTCGATGCTTAATTTGTGCTTGTTTTTTCTGCTACCTCTTTTAGTTTCACAAACTATGGTTGTTGCTGAACCACAAATCCCGTGCTTTTTTATTTTCGGGGACTCATTGTTGGACAACGGCAACAACCTAAATCGCTCAACCATTGCAAAAGCTAATTACTTGCCATATGGTATTGATTTTCCTGAAGGTCCAACTGGTAGATGCAGTAATGGTTGAGTTCTTGTAGATGTTCTTGGTAAACCCATGTTACATATTATTATGCTCCTCTTTTTTTGTTATATTATAATTCTTTATAATCTTTATTATTGTTACTATTATTATTTTTTCTTTTTTGGTTCTCTCTTCGTACAGCTGAAATGTTCGGTTTTGACAAGTATATTCCACCATTTGCTAATATTACAAATCAGGACATCCTAAGGGGAGTAAACTATGCATCTGGCGGAGCTGGAATTTTTGATGAAACTGGACGCCGCCAACTTGTGCACTCTCTCTCTCTCTCTCTCTCTCTCTCTCTCTCAAGATTAATCTCCCTTCTGACACACACACACACACAAAGAATTGAATAATTGGATGAAAATATAATGACATCACATATAACCAAATGATTGGCATATAAAATGAACCAAGTCAAAAAATTTCTAGAAATGCAACCTGGATTGAGAAAAAATTTCAAATTTGAAGCTCGACCAGTTTTATTTATTTATTTATTTATTTATTTTTGTAAAATCTAAAAGCTAGACCTAATTTGACTTGATTAGGTTCAAACTTTTTAAACAAAATTTTTGGCCTCAACAAATTTTATCAATTAAATCACCTAATAAACTCCAATTACCTCAAACAAATAGCTATGATATGAAAATGTATATACTTTTATAAATAAACATGTGATATCTAAAATGTCGACATTTTACTCTTTGTTTTTGAAGGGTGATATAATCAGCTTCAACGAGCAATTATCAAATCACGAAGTCATAGTTTCTCTCATTACTGAATTACTAGGGGGTGAGCGTGCAACAAAAGAATATTTAAGCACATGCATCTATTTTGTTGAAATGTGCAGCAATGATTATGTCTACAATTATTTCCCCAAATTATACTCCTCAAGCAACCAATATACCCCACAACAGTTTGCTGAAATTGTCATTGCCCAATATTCAAAGCAACTTCGAGTGAGATTTTCTTTTCCTAAAATTCAATATGTAGCTCTTTTTCTTTCTTCTCTTAAGCTAAAATTTTAGTTCTCTCCTTTTGTATATCGCAGAGACTATATGATAGTGGGGCAAGAAAAGTAGCTGTGAATGAACTCCATGAATTAGGCTCTGTTTTGCAGATACGAGACACCTATGGCTCCCCAGAAATTGGTGACAATGCTGCTCAAATTTTCAACAAAAATCTAAAGCTTTTGATCAACGATTTGAATGATAAGCTCCCTGATGCAAAATTTTTGTACACAAGAGATAGAACCGTCACTTCTTATGGTGCATCTAGAACTAAATTAATCTCATATTAAAAGTAAAAGTTCTATAAACATGTCATTATTTGCTGATCTTGATTATTTGCAGGTAGTTTTAAGACTGTGAATGATTCATGTTGTCTGAGAGACAGTGGTGGGCTCTGTGTTCGGGGAAGTGTCCCGTGTAGCAACAGAGATGAGTATATGTACTGGGATGGATACCATCCAACAGATGCTGCTAGTGTGATCTTTGGAAAAGTTGCCTATGATAGCATGTCGCCGTTATATGCTAATCATATTGATATTTGATAATTTATTTGGCAAATCAAATTCTCTATTTCAATTAGTACTAGTATGTACTATGTGCTATTGATGAATCAAATTAATTATGATGAAAAATATAATTTATGTGTTATTTTAATTTAATGTAAAATTAAATTAATTCATGATGTATATTTTAAATTTGATAAATAGTATAAATTGTAGATTTTTTTACTCAATCATAATATATGAATATTTTCATACATATTAAATCATCAAATTTATAAAAACTCAATGTAAAAAATATAAATATTTATGTTGTGTAATAAATAACAATTCAATAAATTTAAAATAACTTAAAACAAAAAAAAATACATTAAATAATACTTGAAAATATGAAAAATAATGAATAATATTGATAATATCAAAACCTGCTAAACAAATAGATAATCAACTCAAACAAAAGGTGAACACATTGTTAAATTATTTATAAAAAATGTAAAACTTATACAAAACAAAATTAATTTATATATAGAAGAAAGTGTTCAAATATCACTATTTGGTTTTTACCTAAATTAAAAAAAATAAAAAAGATATATAGAGATACCATTATGACGTGACTAATTTTGATTTATTAGAATGTTGATCATAAAAACAAAAAAAAAAAAAAATGTGTTTTTCACTTATGTCTACTAAAAAGAGAAAATAATATAAACACATGTGATTATTTCTAACTTACGATCTTTTATGAACCAATATTGTCTTTATCTAGGTTTCATATCTCCATTATTTGATTATCTTTATTTTTTATATTTTGTCATCTTATGTCCCATCTAATAGCATTTTCTTATTTAAAAAATTGCAAATTATTTATTTATTTTTTTCGTATTTGAGTAATGATTTTTCAAATAAATTTTTCACAAAAAAAATGTATGTTAAAATTAAAAAATAAATATGTGAAAACAACCTTTTATTATATAAAGTTTAGGAAAACAACTCTACCATATAAGATATCGCATCCGCACACAACACCCCCCCCCCCCCCTCCCTACTACTAACTGTAACACACTAACCTTCTTGTAGTAAATGTTTTATAAAATTGGCCTTTGTTCCATTGTGTGTGTTTTGACTATTTTAACTAAATTCAATTGCAAATTCCTTATTAACTAAAAATGCCCTTTTTACTTGTGGTATTGGAAAAGTAATTAATGATTAAAGTAACTCAATTTTTAAAATAACATAATAAACGATTATAAGTAACACGGAAAGGTTAAACTCAGAATAGATAATTTTATTATTTGAATTTTGAACTTAAGTTATCAACTATTTTAGTCTAAATCTATATTTTCCATTCACTTAAACAATGTCTTTATTGATAAACATATATTTATTCATTTTGCACAAAAAAGTCGATAATTTGTTGAAAAACATCTTTATCAATTTGTTAATTAAAAAAAAAAAGAATAAAACTAGATTTTTGTTAATAAAGTTGTACTTATTCATCTTTATATCCAAAATCGTTGAAATTCTAATCATATTAGATAGTTAATAACCTTTTTTGAATTTAAATAGTCAAAATAATTTTTCATCTTTAATATTTTAATACATTATTAATATATCAATTTATTACTTTATGCCTAGATTTTGAATTACTGAATTTATTAATTATTTTTTCTATGCTACTATAGGTGTAACACCCCTAAAATTCGATATTTTGAAAAAAAATAAGGATTTAGAAATTTAGATATCGATTGATCGGATTTTAAGGCTCGAAAAATAAATAAAAAGGACTTGATTGTAAAAATTTTAAAGTTCTGGGGGTCAATGTGAGAGAAATAAAAGTTTAAGAACCTCAAAATAAACTAGTTTGGACTTGATTGTCCAGAAATAGGAATTTTGGGGGTCAATGTGCAAGAATTGAAAGTTAGAGGACTTAATTGAAGTACAGGGGCTAAAATGAAGGCGATTGAAACTTTTTGGGGTGAAATTGAAGTCGGTCAGAAAGTTGGGGCTGAATTGAAAGGGCTGGAAAGTATATTTATATATATAGTTGAAGGACGAATTTTTGTTAAATTCTCAAGAATGGCCCAAATTTCACCCCCGTGTCGAATTGCTGGAACATGGCCGTAAAGCTTGAAATTGAACCGATAGGAAGACTCTCATCAGCTCAAGGATCACTCCCATACCAAGTTTCACCCAAACCACCGGTGGAATCGCCGGGAAATCAAGCTCGACGGCGAGCTCATGGTGATGTTGGTGGTTCCACCGTCTCCGATGGCGAAAACTAGATGGGTGTTAGTGGGTTTTGGTATGAAAAGCATGGGCAATCGGGTGGTGGTTTCAATTTGGTGAAACGTTGAATAGTGGTGGTGGAATTGAAGGTGGCGGAGGAAGGCGGCGCTAGGGCTTAGCCGCTGCTTCGAACGGCCAATTGGCTGGCCTATCGATGTCGGAATTGAAAATTGGTTGGGGTATTTTACTACTGGCATCGAGGTGCACCTGCTGGTGGTGGCGGTCTCCATCACCGGCGGCAGCGCGTGACGTCCTGTTCAGGCAACTTGTGTAGGATTTGATTTTGAACTCGTCTGGACTAGTTTCAGCATGAGATTAGGTCTCAATTCAACCTAATTTGGGTAAATTTCAATAATCAAATTTTAATTTGATTAAATTGTCGGATGTAATTGGATTCCTTTTGAATGAAGCTGATTGTGACCTGAATTAGGATTGTTAAACCACGATTTAGCCTAAGGTTATAGATTAATCTTGTAATTCATATGGTATTGAATTTAATCGGCTTGGAGGAATTATCAGATTGTCGTTGAGCCCTTAAATAAGATGTTAACAACCAGTTTATCGACTTATTGAGTTAAGGACTATGATGGGTGACTACCTTGAACATTTGGGTGTAACATGGAAATTGAGAATTATGATTGAACAGTTAGAGTAATTGAGGAACGTGATAAGGATATTTAAGTGCATTAAGAAATATGATTCAGAAATCATAATCAATGTTGGGTTTAAATTATGTACTCTGAACTTTAATTCAATTGGGAAACAAGGTCATGGATTGTTTAGATATCTAAGAATTATCGTGACTATGTTGGAATACCCTTAAGTTTGATAATGACATTCGTTATATTTATGGTTAAGATTCAGAAGATTTGATTGTGAACTTATTCCTTTGGTAGGTGACGAAGGAGTAGGTCCCGTAGACCAGTAGACTGCTGATTGTGGTTGCTTTATGAGACTTTTAAGGTGAGGATTCGTCAATCTGGCACTCTTGTACCTACCGATTTTATTGATAAACCCTGTGAGGGTTTATACTGATTGGATTATCGTATTCCATTTATTATTGTTGCCCCTGTGAGGGATCTACCGATTGGTTATTGCTTGTATGAGCTTATTTCGTATCTAACGTTGAACCTATTAGGTTCTATTGGTTTGATATTGGTCTTGATTAACATTACTTGATTATCGAACCCTGTGAGATTCTCCTAAATTTGAAACTATTTGGTATCTTTCCATACTTTCATGAAAATAACTGTTTTTCAATCGAATTCTGTGAATTTCTTTGGACTAATAAACTCTATTTGAAGTTGATTGCTCAAGTGTATTATTGATCATCTTGTTGGCAAAATTGTTAAATTGTTCTGCCCTATTGGCAACTGAACGTTGAACATCTTGACTCTTTTAAATATCTTGTTCGGTCAGTACTATAAGATATGTGCCGGGCAGAGTAAAGGGCCACACTAGTTGATAGTGCATGTCCAGTGGGAGGCTCATCTTGAGTCTATTACAAAGCAAAGAGTCATACTAGTTGACAAGGCATGTCCAGTGGGAGGCTTCTCTTAAGTCTGTTATAGAGCAATGAGTTACACTAGTTGACAGTGCATGTCCAATGGGGGCTTCTCCTGAGTTTATCCCCGTTAGCACATCTGGATTTCAGTACTAGACCTATTTGTGTCAAAAGTTCTCTTAAATTGTTCATGTACCTTGTTTATTGGAATAGGCCTTGTCGGCTGTTATTGGAAAATATTTTGCCTTGTAAATGGTAAATCTGGTAAAGTTCTGAAATGTTCATGTTATTGCTTCAAATGTTAAATTCTTATCTGTTGGCATTATATCTCTTCAACCCATGGGACACCATGGGCGGTTTTCACCCGGAGGGACGCCACGGGGGATTTGGGCCAGGGGCTAGGTCTGAAAGACGGTCAGGCGAAATGGACCAATGGACACAGGTCTTACGGCTAGTACCCATCTATGATCCTGACTTACAGCTAGCCAGAGGTAGCAAACTATGAGTGACGGAATCCGGCATGTGACTGGCCATGCCATATAATCAAGTTATTACTCGTCGAGTGAGTGCTCGAGTAATGGAGCGATAAGAAAATCTTGTTTATACTATACCAATGCTCGATACTCACAATTATAATTCGATTCAGGAGTAATAAGGTCGGAATGACCAACAGTCTATCAAGTTCAATCTCATGTATGTCATGTACTCTATTGATCATGTTAAAAATTCTTGCTTATTACCGAATTTTGATTCTATTGAAAAGTCTTGCTTATTATCGAGTTTATTGTTGATTGTTGTATCTCAATAGTTTTCCTTCACATCTTATCATTTTCTTCCCCCTCACTAAGTCCTTTTGACTTACCCTCGTTTAATTTGATTTTTCTCAGACAGGGATTAAGTGAAGGATTGGACTCCAGGCAGGAAATGAATATTTTGTAATAAATCAGGTGTTGAATGTAGATATGAGAATTATTGAATTGCTGAGCATGGACTCATGACGTTGTGATACATCATGTTGATGTGATCGACTTAAGGAATGTAAATATTTTGTTACGTAGGAATGTGAATCATGGCATTTGCTTAATATGTTGACGAGTCTATTAAGTTTGAAATTTCGCTGCTTCTGATAAATTGGAATTGAGATTTTGTGACATGTATTTAATATATGTGTTGTATGTTACAAGATTGTTTAAGGTTTGAATTTATTGTCTTATGATAGGTTTGTTTAATTTGGAATCCGTTGCTATTTCTGATAAGCGTGAAATGTTTGATTATGAACTATTGATTGATTTATAAATTCAATTTAAGATTGAACTGAGTAGCGCTTCAACTTAGGTACTGCCCTGAGTGGGGGCGTTACAATAACAAATTATTGCTTCTAGTTAGGAAAGAATTTCAAGTTGAATATATGGCATATCACACCTAAAAAAAGATTGATATCTATAAAATTGACACGATACATGTCATAGAGTGTATTTATCACACCTCAAAAAATATTAATGTATGTAAAATTAACACGATACGTTTTCTAGAGTGTATTTAAGTATTTAGCTTTATTTTCTATTTCCACTTCTACGTGAAATTCATGTTTTTTTTTTTTTAAATTCTAACACTGCCCCTACAATTATTGATCTTCAATGTACTTACATAGCCTGTATACTTGACCTATTTATGGGATTCCCTGGCCACTTTGCTCCACGCCAATAATTGTTGAAGAGCCACAGCTCCGGTGCTTCTTTATTTTTCTGGGACTTATTGTTGGACAAGGTCAAGAACCATAATGTCAGACCAAAGCTAATCACTTGTCGTGTGGAGTTGATTTTTCCCAACGACCAACTGGCAAATTAAGTTAGCCGTATGGGATTGATTCTCCCAAGGTCCAACCGGAAAATTCAATAATCGTAGAATTTTTGTTCTTGTGCTTAGTAGATCCACTTTTTATATTATTATGTTTTTTTCCTTTTTTCTTTTTTTGTTTAATTTTTGCCCATTTTAATTTTATATTTTTATTATTACTATTGTTTTTTATTTTTATTTAGTTCTCTTTTCTTGTAGATGAACTACTAGGTTGTGTTTTGACAAATACGTTTCACCATTTATCAATACCACAACTAAGGACATCCAAACAAGAGTAAACTCTGTCCCCGACACTGTTGGAATTCTTGAATCTAGTAGCTCACATACAAACAATCTCCTCTCTCTCTCTCTCTCTCTCTCTCTCTCTCTATATATATATATATATATATAATATACATATATCATGCAAATCAACCAAAAAGAGTGGAACGTGGGACCAAGAAATAATAATATAATGAAATAATGTACTAGCATTATTATATATAATTTAATAATTTATAATCTAACTGAGTATTTAACCAAATGATTCACATATGATATGAGCTATATATGTTAGAAAGAATCTGGAGGTAAAATTGAATTAAATTGAGTTTGAAAAAAAAAATAGGTTGGATCTTGATGAGTCTTAATTTTTGATAAAAAAATCAAGTTCAACTTGATTTGGTTCAATTAAATTTTAATTTTTTAATGAGTTTTGAACTACAATGGAATTTATTTAGTTGGACCAACTAATAAACTCCAATTAACTCCAATAAATATTTATGATATGAAATTGAAGTTTTTACGAATAAAATGTGATATCTAAAGTGTCAATTCTTTACTTTTTGTTATTTGAGGGGGTGGCATAATCAATCTCAATGAGCAATAATCGAATCAAGAAGTTGTAACTTCCCGTATTGCTGAATTATGGGGGATGAAAGTGCAGCCAAAGGCTATTTAAGTATGTGCATCATTTTTATTGAAATGGACGACAATTATTATATTGGTGGGTATTTGCCGCAATTATACTTCTCAAACACTACCCTACAACAGTATGCTGCACTTGTCAGTGTTCAATCTTCAATGTAGCTCCACATGAGATGGCCTTTTTATGCTGTGTTTGTTTCATTAATTTTTTTTAATTTGATGTATATATTAGTGATAATATTTACATTATCACTTATTGTTTTGTAATCAATATTTTTTAAATAAAAATCCTTGAATCTTTCCCATCCCACCCCCCGTCGCCAAAAAAGAAAATTGTTATATGAGTATTTTCAAGTTTGTTTATACATCCATCTATAATAATTATATTTAGGTTCGTCCAAAGACCTAACTATTATATATTAGAATGGGAACATATTTCAGGTTTGGCTTATTATGTATTGAATTATGTCCACATGTAAAAGTTAAACTTCTTTTTCTAGTTAAATCATCATACTATAATAACGAAAGATTTAGGATGATTTCATTTCTAGTTTATTTTCAGATATTTTTCCTTAAATACTTGATTTATTTTTTTAGTTCTTATAACTAAACCATTTTTAATCTACTATCATCATTGTTCAAATTGGAGGACAACCATAGAAAAGTGTGAATTGATTAAAAATGAAAAGCATAATGTACAAACAATGTCTAGCTTATTTATAGACCAAGAAGGGTCTGTTAACTAACTACTGGGACCTCTACCTATCTAACCAACTTGCTGACTCAGCAAAACAGAAAACAAGAGAGAAATAAACATCCTAATTGAATAGCCTCTTCTGTTATTTTAAATACATACATTAAAATAATAAAAAATTATACAATTTAACGTATGTAGAAAAATAAATAAATATTCTATTTATGCTATATTATTAAAATTTTATGACATGCACGTAAAGGTACCAAAAGGAGTAGCGTAAGAGAAAGTCGTGGGGCTAGCTGTAGTCGTGATTCATGCCACAATGATGCTTTGTCTCTTTTCTCCTTTTTCTTGCTTTACCGCTGTACGTACAGTCTACTCTTGGAAAGCACCGGGCGATGAATTATTTGATTGAGCGAGCAGAAGTACAACGATCTAAAGCAAAGAAAGACAAAAAGAAAAACAAAGATTACAAGGTACGAAGATACAAAACTAGAATAAAAGTATAATTACTTTTTGGGGATATAAATGGACTTTGTGTCCGACAACTGTGCGTGCATATATATATATATATATATATATATCATTCACCCCCACGAAACTATTGATTGCAACACTTAATTTATTGTATTAAATGTTATCATAAAAACTGGCCTTTATGCCATTGTATTTATATAGTTCCCCATTTGTTTTGATTATTTTAATTCTCAGTTCGATCTAAATCCCTTTATTAATTAAAAAAAGCTTTTCCAATTATGATATAGGAAAAGTTATTAATAATTAGAGTATCTAAAATTTTAAAATAACATAATCAATAACTATAAGTATTAATATAGAGAAGTTGAATTTTAAAACATATTTTTATTTGAACTTAGTGTTGATTTTGCCTTGAAATTGAGGTAAGTTTGACAAGGAGATCAAGTTTGACTAGAATTAGGACTCCTTCTTTTATTGGGTTTTCTAGTCCTAGGTAAAGTAGTCTTTTTGACTATAAATATTAGTTGTTTCTTTCGAAGAAAATATCACGAACATAACACAAGGGCTTCTTTACTGCTTTTGAGTAATTCTCTCAAGACGGAGTTTAGAATGAGGGTGTTAGGTATTTTCGTGAGATTTGTGGGATTCAAATTTGTACTTGCACTTTGATTTGAGATCAATAAAATTCCTTTTCTTTGTCGGGTGGATTAGGCACATCGCCGAACCACGTTAAATCTTGTTGTCACTTTACATTGAATTACTTTGCTATTATTTCATTGTTTCCGCAATAGATCCTCCTGGGTTTCAACAAACTGGTATCAGAGCAGGTTGGATCAGATGTCAGGAATGAAGTACGAGGTAGAGAAATTCGATGGGAAGAATGACTTTGGGCTGTGGAAGATGAAGGTTCACGCCCTCCTGTGTCAACAAGGATTACAGAGAGCGTTAAAGGGTAGAGATTTCTTGTCGGAAACGCTGAAGGACGAGGAGAATGATGAGTTCATGGCGAAGGCTTACGGTACGCTGGTGTTATCATTGGCGGATAACGTACTGAGAGAGGTCGCCACGGAAAGTACGCCATCGGATTTATGGAAGAAGCTGGAGAGTCTATATATGACGAAGTCCCTGACAAATAGGTTGTATTTGAAACAGCGACTATATACATTGAGAATGAAGGAAGGTACATCTATTACTCAACATATTGATTTTTTCAATAAGGTGATTCTAAATCTCGCTAGTATCGATGTTAAAATTGATGATGAAGATCAAGCTTTAATTCTCTTGTGTTCCCTGCCAAAATCTTTTGAGCACTTGGTTACTACTTTGTTGTATGGGAGAGATATGATTTCAATGGAGGATGTGAAGGCCTCATTGAATTCCAACGAGTTGAGAAAACATGTCTTGGGCAGCAACGATGGTGAAAGTGGGGAAGGATTGGTGGCAAGAGGGAGACCAAGAGAAAGGGGAAGGAGTAGAGGCCGATCGAAGTCCCGAACCAAGCCTAGAAACGGTGACAAATGTTTTAGGTGCGGTGGAACGGGGCATTGGAGACAGAATTGTCCAGAACGAGGAAAGGCGAAGGATGCAGGTGAAACTTCTGATCAGAAGCGGGATGATGTCGCAGAAATTGTTGAGGATGAGTCTGATGGTGGGCTTGTTCTCAAAGTTGCTGAAACTTTACTAAACTCTAAATGGATTTTGGATAGTGGCTGCTCCTACCACATGTGCCCAAGAGAAGATTGGTTTACCACATACCAAAAGCTTGATGGTGGTAAGGTGCTTATGGGAAACGATGCTTCTTGCAGGGTTGTAGGAATTAGCTCAATTTGTATTAGGATGCATGATGGGATAGTAAGGACCCTAACAGATGTGCGTCATGTTCCAGATTTGAAGAAAAACCTGATATCGCTAGGTACTCTGGACAAGAATGGTTGTGAGTACAGAGCTCGAGATGGAGTTTTGCGGGTTTCCAAAGGTGCACTGCTTATCATGAAGGGAGAAAAGCGGAACGGCCTTTACATATTACAGGGAAACACGATTTCTGGTACTGTAGCGGTTTCTTCATCAATCAATGATACTACGAGACTCTGGCATATGCGGCTTGGGCATATGAGTGAGAGGGGGATGTCAGAATTGAGCAAACGAGGTTTGCTTTGCAGAGAGAAGACTGGTGAACTGGATTTCTGTGAGCAGTGTGTGCTGGGCAAGCAACATAGGGTGAAATTCGGTACTGTAGTTCATAGGACCAAAGGTACCTTAGATTACATTCACTCAGATCTTTGGGGGCTTTCTCAGGTTCCTTCAAAGGGAGGTGCAAGGTACATGCTGACATTCATAGATGATTTCTCACGTGGAGTATGGGTGTACCTGCTGAAGCATAAGGATGAGGTGTTTGTCAACTTCAAGCAATGGAAGACCTTAATTGAGAAGCAGACAGGAAAGGAAATCAAGCGCTTGAGGACTGACAACGGATTGGAGTTCTGCAACAAGGAATTTCAGGAATTCTGTGAGAAGGAAGGAATTGTGAGGCATCGCACAGTTGTATATACACCACAGCAGAATGGAGTTGCAGAACGGATGAACAGGACTATCTTGGAAAGAGCTAGATGCATGCTCTTTAACGCCGGATTGTCCAAGGATTTTTGGGCAGAAGCAATTAACACTGCTTGTTATTTGGTGAATAGGTCACTATCAACCGCTTTGGACTGCAAGACACCAATGGAAGTTTGGTCTGGGTCTCCTGCTGATTACTCAAATCTGAGAGTATTTGGGTGTCCAGCCTATGCTCATGTCCGGGATGGGAAGCTTGAGCCAAGGGCTAGGAAGTGCATATTTCTAGGCTATGCAGATGGAGTCAAAGGTTATCGTTTGTGGTGTAATGATGACAAGGGCTCCAAGATGATTATTAGCAGGGACGTGACATTCGATGAGTCTGCAATGATGAAAAAGGTAGAGCAGCAGAAAAGCGGTCAACTGGGCGTTAAGGAGAAGGTGGAGATTCATATTGATCATCCACAAGTTTCAAAGGGGAAACAGAAGGTGGTAGATGAAGCTGGTGATAGCACATTACCACCTAATCAACAGCAGGAAAATGAACCACTACAAAATTATCGCTTGGTTCGCGATAGGGAGAGGAGGTAGATCAAACCACCACAGCGGTTTGCTTACTCAGATCTGGTAGCTTATGCTTTGAGTTCAGCTGAGGAGTTTATAGGAGATGATCTAGTCTCATACAAAGAGGCAATATCCAGGCCAGATTCTGATAAATGGATTGCAGCTATGAGTGAAGAGATGAAGTCTCTACACAAGAATAGCACATGGGAACTGGTTGATGTACCCAAAGGGCAGAAAATTGTAGGTTGCAAATGGATCTATAAGAAGAAAGAAGGAATTCCTGGTGTTGAAGATGCTAGATACAAGACGCGATTGGTTGCTAAGGGTTTTACTCAGAGAGAGGGAGTTGACTTTCATGAAGTATTCTCCCCAGTTGTAAAACATACTTCCATTCGTGTTTTACTTGCCATGGTTGCTCTGTTTGATATGGAATTAGAGCAGATGGATGTGAAAACAGCGTTTTTACATGGTGAGTTGGAGGAACAAATCTACATGAGTCAACCAGAAGGATTCGTTATTCCCGGGAAACAAAATCAAGCATGTCTTTTGAAGAGATCATTATATGGCTTGAAGCAGTCTCCCAGGCAGTGGTATAAAAGGTTTGATTCTTTTATTACCAAGATAGGATATACTAGAAATAAATTTGATTGTTGTGTATATTACAAAATTTGTAGTGATAGCCTTCTTGTATATTTGTTGTTGTACGTTGATGATATGTTGATTGCCTCTAGAAACATATCTGAGATCAACCAATTAAAAGCTCAGTTAAGTGAAGAATTTGAGATGAATGATTTGGGCAGTGCAAAGAAGATTTTGGGCATGGAGATCATCCGGGATAGACAAGCAGGATTGTTGTACTTGTCTCAACAGCATTACATTGAGAAAGTACTTGAGCGATTTGGGATGAATAAGTCCAAGCCAGTAAGTACGCCACTTGCAGCTCATTTCAGGCTCTCATCAGATCTATCAGCGAGTACTGAGGAAGAGGTGGAGCACATGTCAAATGTGCCATATGCTAGTGCAGTGGGTAGTTTGATGTATGCCATGGTGTGCACTAGGCCAGACATTTCACATGCAGTCAGTGTTGTGAGTAGGTATATGCACAAGCCAGGAAAAACTCATTGGCTGGCTGTGAAATGGATTATGAGGTATTTGAGAGGCTCTGCAGACAGATGTTTGAGGTATAGTCAATCGAATTCTACTACAAGAATTATTGGCTATGTGGATGCAGACTATGCAGGAGATTTGGACAGCAAAAGGTCCATGACGGGCTATGTGTTTTGTGTATCAAGTTGTACGGTTAGCTGGAAGGCGACTTTGCAGTCATCAGTTGCATTGTCCACAATAGAAGCTGAGTACATGGCTTTGGCTGAAGGCGTTAAAGAAGGCATTTGGCTAAAGGGGCTTATCGATGATATGGGTATGACTTCTGAGATCACTAAGGTATTTTGTGACAGTTAGAGTGACATACACTTGTCAAAAAATCAAGCATTTCATGAGAGAACAAAACACATAGATGTGAGGTATCACTTTGTTCGGGATATGGTGTCCCAAGGAGTCATGTTGGTTGACAAAGTTGGGACTAAGGATAATCCGGCAGACATGTTGACTAAGGCTGTTCCAGGAATCAAATTCGAGCATTGCTTGGATTTGATTAATATTTGCAGACTCAGATAAGAGGCCCTATTGGGGGCAGGGACAAAGAAGATGAATGGAAATTTCAAGTCAAGGTGGAGAATTGTTGATTTTGCCTTGAAATTGAGGTATGTTTGACAAGGAGATCAAGTTTGACTAGAATTATGACTCCTTCTTTTATTGGGTTTTCTAGTCCTAGGTAAAGTAGTCTTTTTGATTATAAATATTAGTTGTTTCTTTCGAAGAAAATATCACGAACATAACACAAGGGCTTCTTTACTGCTTTTGAGTAATTCTCTCAAGACAGAGTTTAGAATGAGGGTGTTAGGTGTTTTCGTGAGATTTGTGGGATTCAAGTTTGTACTTGCACTTTGATTTGAGATCAATAAAATTCCTTTTCTTTGTCGGGTGGATTAGGCACATCGCCGAACCACGTTAAATCTTGTTGTCACTTTACATTGAATTACTTTGCTATTATTTCATTGTTTCCGCAATGGATCCTCCTGAGTTTCAACACTTAGAATTAAGTTATTTACTATTTAATCTAAATCAAATATTAATTTTGGTTCTTTTTAATAGATATGAATAACTATATTTTTCATTAACTTAAATAACGTTTTTTAATGGAATAATCATATACTTAATTATTTTTATTCAAAAAAATCCAAGGTTTATTGAAAGACATCTTTATTCAATTTATTAAAAAAGCAAAGGAATAAAGCCAAACTTAAGTTAATGGAGATATACTACTTATCGTTTTCATCCAAAATAATCGATCTTTAATTTTATGATAGTTGATAATTATTTCAAATTCAAATAAATCAAAATTATATTTTATGTTTAATATAGGGAATCACACACCTCAAAAGATATTGACAACTTATATATGTAAAATTTATCCATACATTTAAGTTAAAGGGAACAGTAATAAAATTTGGGGGCGGGGGGTGAATGAGACACATTAGATAGTTGAGGGGGACAAGTTAACTCTGTCTTGTATCCCCACTTCTACGTGAAATTAATGTTTTTCTTTAAAATGCCAGTAGTGCCCCTTGCCTTATTCTATTTATAGGAGTCCCGCTCCCAGTTTGCTCCACACCAGCACACCACAGCTCAGCAAAAATGGCATACTCTAAGCTTAATTTGTGCTTATTTTTTCTGCTACCTCTTTTAATTTTACAAACTATAGTTGTTGCTGAACCACAAGTCCCGTGCTTCTTTATTTTTGGAGACTCATTGGTTGACAATGGCAACAACCTTTACCGCCAAACTAGTTCAAAAGCTAATTACTTGCCATATGGGATTGATTTTTCGGAAGGTCCAACTGGTAGATGCAGTAATGGTCGAACTATTGTTGACGTCCTTGGTAAACCCATTTTTCATATTATTATGTTCCTTTTTTTGGCCGTTATAATTTCATATGATTTTTACTATTATTGTAATTATTTTTCTTTTTTCGTTCTTATTTCTTACAGCTGAAATGTTCAGTTTTGACAAGTATATTTCACCATTTGTTAATATTACAAATCAAGACATCCTAAGGGGAGTAAACTATGCATCCGGCGGAGCTGGAATTTTTGATGAAACTGGACGCAACCAACTCGTGCAACTCTCTCTCTCTCTCTCTCTCTCTCTCTCTCTCTCTCTCTCTCTCTCTCATCTTCTTATAAGATTAACCTACCTCCTAATATACAAAAATTGAATTGTCGGACCAAAATACAATAATATCATCTATATATATATGTTATATTATCTATATTATTATAAAAAAGTATTTCTTGTGTCTAAAATGGAAGTTACGATACCAAATTTCAAATATACTATATTTGTCTTTTACTGATCCTATACATTCAATAATCACCATGTATTCAAAAGTTCTCCTTATTACAAGGTAAACTTAATCTTTTAATGACTTTTGAATTTTTTGTCCTTTAATATGGTAATGAACTATAAAACGTTCATGTTATATTATCTCTATCTTCATAATTATGTAAATTATAGATATATTTTAGATGTATCTCAATTTTTACTATAATAAATGTGATAGTCTACATAAATAATATGCATTATTCAAAAATATTTTAGGGGAGCGGGAGCTACGTACAAAAGGCTAGTAGCATTTATCTAAACAAAGTTGTTGACGTACATAAGTACTTATACCGAAATAAACAAACCAATGTTCCATATCTAATATTTTTTTATTTATTAGATATAATCACTTTATTTCTAATTGAATTTAATACTATTGAATTATATATTATTTAAATGATTGTCTCCCTGACAACTTAAAATTTGAAATATATACAGATAATTTATATTTAATATACTTCACAAGTAAAAAAAATAACTTAGCAACCACAATTATCTTTAAGTATTATGTTTTGCTTAATATAGTTTATAACTTATCAATTTCTTACAACAAGGATAACACACATATTTTGTGGAATATCAAACAATTTTCTTAGTAAAAGAATTTAAAATTTGATTAATAATTAATTTAGCATTGTTTGAGAATTTATCAGAGTTTTGAATTAAATTTATAAGATAATCTTTTTATATATATATGAAAAATATTCTTAATTAAAATGATATATCCAAAATATAACTAACATTTGATTTGAATTTAAAGTTTGCTATAAATGAAAATTAATTTGGACAACTTCTATAATCTCTCAATTTTATTTTTAGATTATCAAATTTTTTGAATAAAGAAATTTTTGTTTTTCAACAAACACTATAATAAAAAACTTATTCTGAACTATTTGAAGCAAATTTCTTATAGGCTTCATAAATGTATTGTTCATATAGCTAAAAAATTTCAAAGCTTGATACACAAACATTAATAACCAATAACATAAATTTTTACAGTTTCGAGTTTTACTTGCACATTTTTTATATCTACATCATATACATGTATTTACATATTTTTACTTAATAAGAATTTATAAAATAATATTTTTCATACAAATAATATTTGGTAGGAACAATGTTATATCAAGATTTTTTTTTTTTAAAATAAGAATCATATTAAATTATTTATACATTTTATTTTTATAGAAAAATTTATGAGAATATTGATTTGTTTTCTATAAGTTAAATACTAAAAATTATTTATTATTTAAAAATTATTTGCATAATATGTATGTGATTTAATATTTTAAAAATGATAAAACAACTCCATAAAAAAGTAAATAGATCTTACTGTGTTGACAAATAGCTAACATTTTAAATCCTCAAGTGTCATAAAAAAAGTTACTATGACCTACATTATTAACAAAATCATACTAAAGATATCATATTTTAAAATTAGTTTGCTTATTTTTCATATCAAAATACATATTCTGAATTGAATAAAAAAAAAAATCTTATTTTTATTATTTTTCCTCATTTATTATTTTTTAAATTTTACGAACTTTAAGATCTTTACATGTATAGGCTATAAATTTAGGGTTAACATTTACTAATTCTAAATGCTCTACAACTTACCCAAGTAGCCAAGTTATACAAGTTATGCTCAAATTTTAAAATTTTAGATGCAACTTTCATTTGATGTTATTTAAGAATAGTTTTTTTAAATATTAAAAGATATTTGAATAATTAATTTTTTTAGTTATCATGTATTTTATTTTTATAAATAGACGTCTCAATCGTATGAGAGAGAAACGTATTTTGCAACTAAAAATTTACAAAAAAAACAAAAAAAATAGGTTGTATTATTAAATTTTATTAATAAAAATTTATTTTGACATATTTATTTTCTAATTTCAACACTCATCTTATTTGTGCAAAATTTGTCTGCAAGTTCATTATTCAAATATGTAAAAGAAAAATAAATAAAAAACTTGCAACTTTAAAATGCAATTAATTTGGTAAATGTGATGAAAAAAGCAAACTACTACTACTACTACTTAATTTGGTAAATATGATGAAAAAAGCAAACTGCTACTACTGCTGTTGTTGTTGCTACTACTACTACTAATAATAATAATAATGGATAGATAACACACCTAGATAAAAACAAAAATAACTCATAAAAATAGTAGGTTAGAAATAATTATATATGATTATATTATTTTCTTCTTTTAAAATTAATAAGTGAAAATAATATATATATATATATTTTTTTTTAATTTTTATAATAAATATTTTGGCAAAATCAAATAACTCACACCATAAATCTCAATCTAATTTGAACATATAACCAAATGATTGACATACCATATGAAACATGACATAAAATTTCCACCGGTGCAGTAGGGGTCCTGAAAGAATTTCAGATTTAAGCTTGATGAGTTCTGTTTTTCCATTAAAGAATCAAGCCCAATTCAATTGGCTCGATTAAATTAAAATTTTTAAATGTATTTTTAGTCACTGTAAACTTTATTATAGTTAGACTCATAATAAACTCCAATTACCTCAAACAAATACCTAAGGTATGAAATTGTATATGTTTTTGTGATATCTAAAATGTCAATCTTTCAATGTTTGTTATTGTAGGGTGACATAATCAGTTTCAATGAGCAATTATCGAATCATGAAGTCATAGTTTCCCTAATTGTTGAATTACTAGGGAGCGAGAATGCAGCCAAAGAATACCTAAGCAAGTGCATCTATTTTGTTGAAATGTGCAGTAATGATTACCTTTTCGGGTATTTCCCTCAATTGTACTCCTCAAACACCCAATATACCTCACAGCAGTTCGCTGAACTTGTCATTGCCCAATATTCAAAACAACTCCAAGTGAGATTTTCTTTCCTAAAATTCAATACGTAGCTCTTAGTCTTTCTGTTTTTTTTTTAAATTAAAAAATTTCATCTCTCTTATTCAATATATCACAGAGGCTGTATAATAATGGGGCAAGAAAAGTAGCTGTGAATGAACTTCATAAATTTTCCACTCTTCCGCAAATATTGGCCACCTACGGCTCCCCGGAACCTGGTGATAGTGTTGTTCAAAATTTCAACGAAAATCTTAAGCTTCTGATCAATGATTTGAATAATCAGCTCCCTGATGCTCAATTTTTACACACAATAGACAGAACCACCGCTTCTTATGGTACATGTAGAACTAATTAATCTTATAGCAAAAGTGAAAGTTTTAAAATTACATGTGATGATTTGATGATGTTGATTATTTTCAGGTAATTTTAAGGTAGTGAATAAATCATGTTGTGCGACAATTGAAGGGGTCTGTGTTCGAAGAAGTGTTCCATGTAGCAACAGAGATGAGTACATGTTCTGGGATGGATTCCATCCGACAGATGCTGCCAATGTGGTCTTTGGAAAAATTGCCTATAATAGTATGTCTCCATTGTATCCTGACTCCATTGATGTTTGGTGATTTGTTCACTAAATCAAATCTTCTATTTTAATTAGTACTAATATGTATCTCGTGCTATATACGAATTTTAAATAAATTATAATTTAAAAATATAATTTATGTATATTATTTTAATTTCTTGTAAAAGCAAATTTAATTCATGATACATATTTTTAGTTAGATAAATAGTACAAAATTATAGATTTTTCACTAAATCACAAGGTATCAATATTTATTCATATATGCTACGTCATCTTCATATTTACAAAACATAGTGTGAAAATTTGTAAACTTAAAGTTTTGCATAATAAAAACAGCTCAATAAATTTAAAGTAACTCAAACTCAAAAATAGAATATATAATATTTGAGAAGATTTAAAACAACGAACAATATTGAGATTATCAAAACCTACTGAACAATAGATAATCTACTCAAATAAAGGTGAACACATTGTTAAATTATTTGAGAAAAAATAAATATTATACAAGATAACAATTAATTTATACTTATAGAAAAAAAATGTTCAAATATCACTATTTGGTTTGTACCAAAAGTTTTTTTAAAAAAAAAAGAGATCAAGATACCAATTATGGTGTGACCATCTTTAATTTGTTAAAATATTAATTATACAAATTAGAAAAAATTATAATTCTCGCTTATGTCGTTCAGCCTACCGACTTTTGATTATGTCATTACAAAATTTTTAATAAACTTTTCAAATTATCCTAACTTTTATTCTTATTTCGGCTACCTCTCCTAATTTCACAAAGTATAATTGTTGTTGAACACAAATCCGATGCTTCTTTATTTTCGGGGACTCATTGTTGGGCAAGGCCAACAACAATAATGCCAGACCAAAGCTAATTACTTGCCGTATGGCCATATGGGATTGATTTCCCCCAGGTCCAATTGATAAATTCAGTAATCATAGAATTCTTGTAGACGTTTAGGGCCAGTTTGGTCGTGTTTTCAAATTCAATTCTCATTTTCAATATTTTTAAAATTTGAAAAGTTAGTTAAAGTAAATGAGTTGAAAATATATTTGTATTTGAATAGTATGTTGGGAAAGTAATGATTACATAGGGTTTAGTAGGTTGTAGGTAAAGAGAGATAATAATAATGAAGAAGAGAGAAAAGATATGTAGGTTATTGAAAAATATATTTTGAAATGAAAATAAGTTAGAATATTGATAAAAATAATGCTAAGTTGTTGGTAATTCATTTTCAAATAGTAAAAATAGCTAAAAATGAAAATAAAACATAACCAAACCTATTGTTAGTAGATGGACTTATCATATTATTATGCTTCTTTTCTACCTCCCCCCCCCCCCCATTTTAATTCTATATTATTATTATTATTGTTGTTGTTGTTGTTGTTGTATAGCCCCATTCGGGATAGTACCTAAGTCGATGCGCCACTCAATTCAATCTTAAATTGAACTCAAAATACAAATCAATAGGCCCAAAATCAAAATTTTCAAGCTTATCAGAAATAGCAGCGGATTTCAACTTAAACAATCCTGTAACATGCATCACATATACTAAATACATACCACAAAATCTAAAATTCAATCTTAACAGAAACAGCGAAATTTCAAACTTAACAGACTCGTCAACCTACTAAGTAAATGTCATGATTCACATTCTTACATAACAAAATATTTACGTTCCTTAAGTCGTCCACATCAACATGACATATATATATTCAAACACCTGATCTATTACAAAATATGCTCATGTCCAGCCTGAAGTCCAAGTTTTTCACTTTATCCTTGTCTGAGAGAATCAAAGATAAAATGGGGGGGGGGGGGGGGTGCAAGTCCAAAGGACTTAGTGAAGGATAGCTGTAAGCATAAGCAGAAGGGATTTATTGAGAAAGAATCAACTCAACAGACCGTAAATCAATAGTCGAAACATATTAGAATACGGACAAGCAGTCAAGAAACAATCTAACAGTCAAGAACAATCGAACAATCAGAAATCGATCAGATAAAATAGATCAGATCAAAAACGTATCTTATTCCAGTCAGACTAAACTTACCCAAGCATGACAAGTTGGTACAAAACTAAACCTTATACAAATCGAACTAAACTTACCCAAGCGTGATAACCTGGTACACAACTTACGCAAACATGACAACCTGGTACAAAACTTACCCAAGTATAGCTTGGTACATAACTTACCCAGGCATTATAGCATGGTACATAAATTATTGCTGACATAACGAATCAATACCAACAATACGGACGGATAACAAACAGTCAAATAACATATCAAACAATAACAAGCAGATTCTGAATAATTCACAGATTTCAATAACATAGCTTAGTACAGTACAGAAACAGTAACCCTCACAGGGTTTTACCCCAAATACCGAAGAGTGTAAAAACTGCCAGATTGGCAGACCCTCACAGGGCATACAAAATAAAACCCAAGACGTTAGACCCTCACCTTCGAGTCTCAGAAAAGCTGCAACCTCAATCCGTAGTCTATTGGTCTGTGGGAACTACTCCTTCGTCACCTAACCAAAGGAATAAGTTCACAATCAAATCTTTATTCAACCTCGATAACCTTCAATAATAACAGTCGTACTATTAACTCTTTTAAAATCGAGAGTTATTATCCAATATTAACACGGTACTAACAGAAGGCATAATTCAGTCCTTATTTATATAATTAACTTCATATCATATCCTAAATCAACCATAACAGGCCAATTAGCTTAATAACCCAATTATTGCTATTTAGGTCCCAAATTCATAAATTAGGGTTTTCTTTTCCAATTAACTTGATAATTCCCAACATGTCATAAAATAGTACAATCCAGATTGTCTAAACTCATACTGGCACATGCATATACCAAGTCTTAGTCCCATAACATTTCAAATTACCCAATTATCATTTCTCAAGTTCCAATTTCATAAAATCATAGATTAATCACTTAATTAACTCAATTAATCCTTACTTATAATCCATTAATACATAATTCGGGCCTCCTATGCGATGTCCTAATCCATGCATGGGAATAAATGTGAAACAATCATATATAATCCTTCAATAATACAAGACAAGGAATTTAAAATACAACATGCATATATACATATATATACATGCATAAACATATATAATCTAACTCCCACTCCACAAAATTGCTTAACTGGACCTCGAAATCACAAACCAAGACCACCATCACGATCCTCTCCATGAGCTGGAGAAATTGTCCCAGCTCCACCGCCGCACCGCCGTGCACTACCACCGGAATTTACCCAAACTACCACCAAAAGAAGCCTTTTAGCTAATCGCCGCCGATTTACTGCTCAATTTAAGCTTCGACCACCCAAACCACCACTCGCCGCCACGCCGATTTTAGCTCAATTCCTCATCCTCCGCTACACCAAACTAAAAACCAAGGGTGCCAAAACGTTCCTTGAGCTGAGCACTACAAAGCTCACTACTCAAAACTCAAGTTGGTCGTCGGAAAAAGAAATCCACCAAAAGCCCCGCCGTCACCCATTTTCAGTCTCAATTTTCAGCCACTATACAGGTAGGTTTTGGGTGAAAGTGGTATGGATGTGTTCTATGTGAAGAGAGGAAGAGATTGGTACCAAGTTTGAGGTGTTTCCATCGCATGTGGAGGTCGCCGGAGAAGAGAGAAAAATGGTAATGGTGATGGGTTGCAGATGAAGGAGATGATGAATTTGGGAGGGGGGGGGGGAATAAAAAATGCCATTTTTTATAAAATAAACTTTTCCCATATTACCAATTGACCCCAAAAGTTTCCTTCAGTCAGCAATTGAATCCTCCAAAATTCTCACAGACTTCAATTAGTCCCTAACAAAGCTTAGTGCCTAACATTGACCCCTTTAACCAAGAGTATTTACATGCAACCCCCAAAACTTCTCGAGTTAGTGCAATCAAGTCTTTCTAAATTCCATTTTGACCCCAAAACTTTTGAAAATTTTGAAATTAAGTCCTTTTTATTTCTTTTCCAAGCCCTAAAATTCAACCAATCAAAATCTTGATTTTCCCAATTCTTATTTTTTGAAATACCGAATTTTAGAGGTATTATTATTATTATTATTATTATTATTATTATTATTATTATTATTATTATTATTATTATTATTATTATTATTATGTTTATGTAATGTGCACTATGGACTTTTTCAGAACATTCTAGTCTCTTAAGTGAGATAACAAAAGCAGTCATTGCTCCATTTATTTCCTCGTATCACATCTTAAAAAGATCAATTTGTAATCCTCAATCCAAGTTATAAATTTAAGAAGATTTAGAAGAAAAAAAAAATTAAAGATATTATCTCACATCACTAAAACAAATTTTTGAAGGGGAATATTAAATATAAAGATAAAGATGATTGATTGGTTTATTTATTTATTTTTAAATTTACATACCCCTTTAAAAATTGGATTATTTAGTACCCACCCCTTACAAGGACATTTAAACTTCAGAATCCAATAAGTACTTTTATTTTTTGTTAAAAAAAAATATTTCAAACAACAATTGGAAGGAAATACGAAATCCGTTATTTTTGATCAAGTAAAATGTCAACATTTTTGTTGATAATCTAGTAAATGATTATAATTGTTGAAAATGTTATGATAATTATGTTTACTCGAGAATTGAGAAATTTCAAGAATTAATTAGACGTGATTTATGGAAGTTAATGTAATTAACCCTCAACACCTTTGATTGAACTTCAAAATTCGAATAAATGCAATTTGATTTAATTATAAGTTTATCATGTTTTTAATTCCCACCTTATTTGTTAGGATTTTAGAATATTATATATATATATGATTAATATTACAACGCTCCGAAAGTATATAATTGATATGGGACAGCCCAATAGGCTCGGCCCAAAGACCATAGACCAGAGGATGCAACGTTGGGCCCATCTCATCCTTAGGGCCTAATCGTGCTACCGACTTCAAACGACCCAGGTCGACTAAGCAGGTCGACCTTTCATGTCTCTCCTGAAAGGGTACAGTCATTCGACTAGGCCGCAGACCGGAGCTCGATGCTCGGCCCTTTCGACCATGGCGCTCGGCCCCCTATTGCGCCTTGCTCCAACCCATTGCAAGGTCGACTCTGCCATCAACCAAGGAGGTCGACTCGACGCAGAATCAACTCTCTGCCGTATTAAATGCCCGACAGGCAACATGCCTCCGCATTAAAGGCGCGTGCCGTCCCAGTACCACCCATATTGCTGCACTGGGCAGGAGGCACGCCTACAGTGTACTATTCTGCCCATGAAACTTGGAGATGCTGCCACCTGAAATAGTACAGGGATGAGAGATGACCTAAAGTCCCTTCATGCAAGGACAGAGACCCTCTCTGCAGGCTAAAGGCATCTCAGACAAATTCCTCATCAGGGGAAGGCTATAAATACTCCCCATTCCAGCCTCACTAAAGTATGCTATTCTCTATAAAAAGCCCTCACTCTATAGCTCACGATATCTCATCGATCTCTTACTGACTTGAGTGTCGGAGTGCCTTAGCCAATGGTACCTCGGCTAGCCTATAGTTTGCTCATGATTGTAGGACTCAGCCCAACCACTTGTGGAGCTCGATCACTTGACCCGACAGGTCGATTCTTCTCAATTACCTCCAGATCCAGTTACAAAGAGTTTTTACCCTCATCAATAATATTAGTGATAAATTATAAGTAATAATATAAAAGATTTTGTCGCCAGTAACATATATTTAATGACAATAACTTCTATTTTATCACTAATGATATTTTTAAGAGACAATAATTGCCATTTTGTTATAATATGACTTAGTTGATGCTTTAAGTTGTCATTATTGGTAATTAATGATACATATACAGTGATAACCTTAATTATTATTATAATTTTTGATAAAATTTTATAATCACTAAGCTATCATTACATGTGTCATTAATTATTAATAGTGACAACATCGCCCTGATTCTTGCTGCTATTAAGTTTTTCAAAATTAGTAGATGGTAAGATAAAAAATTTTGCTATTTGATACATATAATTAGTGACAACTTAATAGCAGCAAGAATAAGGGCGATGTTGTCACTATTAATAATTAGTAGATGGTAAGATAATTTTTTTTGCTATTTTATACATATAATTAGTGACAACTTTTGCATTGTTACTAATTACTATCCTATCATCAATATTTTTTTTAATTGAAATCTTGGAATCTTTCCCTTTTCAAAAAAAAAAAAAAAAGAAGGTTTTACATCTAAGTATTTTCAAAAAAATTTATATATCCATCTATAATAACCATATTTAGGTTGGTCCAAAGACCTAACTGTATATTAGAATGTGAGCATATTTCGGGTTTGATTTTTATGTATTGATTTATGTCCATGTGTAAAAGTTAAACTTCTTTTTCTACTTAAATTATTATACTATAATAACAAAAGATTTAGGATGATTTTATTTTTAGTTTATTTTTAGAGGATCTTCCTAAAATACTCTATTTATTTTTTTAATCCTTATAGTTTACACCATTTACAATCTGCTATTGCCATTCTGACCCTGGCTACTATTACTACTTTATCACATTTCTTTTATTTTATTTGTACTTTTAAATACATAGATTGAAATTATAAAAATTTATACACTATAATGCAGAAAAATAAATAAATAATTTATTTATTTTATATTATTAAAATTTTAAGACATGCACATAAACGAGCCAAAAGAACTATTGGCGCCAGAGTCATGATTCACGATTAATGATGCTCGTCTCTTTTCTCCTTTTCTCGCTTTCTCATTGTACTCTCTACTCTCCAAAAGTACCTATTCAATTTCATTGACAACAAACAAAAAAGGGAAAAGGAGTACGAGGAATAAAAGAGTACGGGGATACAGAAAAGCAATGTTTTGAAAATCCAACCGAATTGGTCTGTCCGACTGGTTGGATCAGTGATTGGAGGTCAATTCGATTTGATTCAAATATAAAAATCGGTGATCTTTTGAACCGATCAAAATTGATCAAAAATTGGTTAAATCGGCACCGGTTCGACCGGCTGACCACCGATTCACTTATTTTTCTATTTGTTTTTTAAATTTAAAAATTAATTTTAAAAAAAATGAAAATATAAAAAACAAAAGAGAAATTATGAGTTGAAAATAATAATTAAAGATTTTGTATGCCATGGAAGCCATCTAACACCTTCTTCTTAAACTTTAATCTATGTTACGTTAGGAAAATTTACAATCTGTATGCGCCAAATATCTATTAATAATATGTTGTGCAGAAATATAAATGGATAGTTTAACATGATATTGCTATATTAACTCTTTTATTTTATTTTATTGAGAAATGGGCTATCTTGAGATTTACTTTCATTTCTTCCTATACTGATGCTATTAGACAGAAATTTTCCTAGCATGAAATGATTATATTATTGTGATCTTTGGTATTTAGAATTTTCAGTTTTCTTAATTAAACTTATAAAAAAAAGAATTGGCTGATTTGGAAGGCATTTTGAAGATTGAATTTTAGATTTCAATTCTATCCAAGGTTCCTTACCTCCCACCAGACCCAGCAACAAAATGAAAAAAAATAAAGGGACAAAAATGCTTATCTTTGAATGAAAAGACAGAATTATTAAAACAAGTGGCTACTAGCAATTGAACCATCAGAAAATCATTATTTATATAATTTCTTTGATTTAACAACACCTTTTCCCAATTATGGTAGCTTGCAATTGAGTTGACATTTTCAGAGCAAGTGAAAGGCTAAAGAGTAACTTTTTTTGCTTTTTTGCAACTTATATTTTGATTTTCCTAACTAATTTTAAGCTATATCGATTTGTTCTTCTTTGTTATAGCATCATCTTTGATGGGTTATCAGAGAATGGGAGAACGTATGAAGAAGCTACCATGTTTGTTGGAATTTTATAAGATCTCAGATAGAACGCATAAACCTAGAAGAGTTACCTCCTTGAATATTAGAATTGTTCTCCAGTAGCAATCACAATCTCCTTAGTGATAAAAAGGGCAAATTACATGTTTAAATGCCACTTATCCTTGGTATAAAGATTTTCATGTTGAAGTTAATTCAACAATGAACCTTTCAAACTTCATGTATCCAAAAGATGTAGAGAAGCACTTGCTTGATTTGAAAAGTGGCTTGACAAGGAATCAAGTATTTACAACTCTTGTTAGTTTGAATTATTGAATTCCAATTGTTATGTTCTTGTGGAAAATGCACATTTTTAATCCAGATTACATGGTTTTGTTTAGTAATCATTACTCCATAGAGTACATGTTCATATGTATCAATTTAGGTTGGTAAAAATTTGATTTTCTTTTCTTCAACTGATTTCTTGTGGCAAGCTATTCGTCGCTTGCCACTAAAATGTTTTATCTAATTCTTTTTTTCCCCTATTTTTTGTTATCTAATCTGAGAGAATTCATAAATGCTTCTCATTAGGGGTGTTCACGAGTCAGGTTGGGTCGAAAATGAATCCGAACCGATCATTTTTAATTGGTTTGGTTTGGGTTTTATGATTTTTAATTTCTAAACCTAAAGCAAACCAACCCGACCTGGTTTGGGTAATCGGGTTCAAGGGAGAGAGAGAGAGAGAGAGAGAGAGAGAGAGGAGAAGGAGAAGGAGAATGAGAAGAAAGCACAAGTTGCAATTTCTTTACTTCTTTAACTAGGAAATCAAGACAATCAAGATATTTGCAAAATATTTATCAAAATTCAAAAGCACACAGTATTGCACCAGAGCACCACAAGTCATAATTATTATAAATTATCTCCTTCTTTACCACAAGCCATGATTGATAATATAAAATCTCAAATCCAAATCTAAGTTGAACATTAAATATAAATATAAATAACAAAAGTCATAATTAAAAAAATATTTTATTTTAATTTAAATGGTCGGTTCGGTTCGGGTCAGGTAAATGAATATGAAATTCAAGAACCAAACCAAATGTAATCGAGTTTGATCGGATTTGACCCGATCAAACCCGATTACATGAACCAAACCGAACCAATTAGATTGATTTGGTTTGGATCGTCAGTTCATCGGATCGGGTTGATTCGATGAACACCCCTACTTCTCATGTAGGGAAACCAATGGCAAAGGAGATGTATGCAGAGATGAATAGAAGAAAAGCTCATCAAAATAATGATGAACATACCGAGTGCGATCAAAAAATTACATGCGTTTTGAGAATACAAGATTTACAATGGATGATATGGATAACGACGGTATATATATATACCGTCAAATGAATCTTTTTCCTTTCTTTTTTTCTTAATAATTATTTTTGAATTCTTGTTTTAATCCCTTCTTCTCTCTGTATTTTCTCTAGAAATACTTGTTTGATTCTTCTAGGTTCCATTTATAGGTACTTCTCTCAGTCTTTGACTCAGCTTTTCTTTTTCACAACTGATGTAAAAGTTGTAGCTTTTAGTTTTTATCAGCTGCTTTTGAGTTTTAATGGTGAGTTACAGTTGGTGTGAAGTGGTTTTTGGTGTTTTTATGGGATTCTTGTGATGGTTTATAATGTGGGTTGCTGTTAGTTTTGATTGTTTTCTTTTCTTAGAAGATTATTACCTTATTCTTTTTGTTCCTCATGTATTTGTATTGTGATTGCCCGTAAAATGATTGTTTCTCTTTTTCTCTTTTCTTTTTTTTTTTTAAAGTTTTTATTTTTATGGTATTAGTGTTTTTTAGGTGTAGGTTGTTCTTTCTTTTGATTAGATTTGGTAGATACTGTAGTTTTTGTAAATATTGCATTTTTATTGATGACAACAATATAATTTGTGTGTGAATCATGAATTGTTTGAATGTTATCTGCCTATTGAAGCAAAATCGGCTTCTGACTTCGACTTTGGCTCTTTTCAATTTATTTATATGCGCAAAGTGCCAAGTTTGGAACCTTACCTTTTGCCTCTCTTACTGTTATTTCTTTGAATTGGAGGAAGGATGGTAACTGGAAATTTTCACATGAATGCACTAAATAATAGTAACATGAAATAACTTTAAAGGTTTTAAAAATAATCAATTGTTTCCTGAGTGATCCCAAAAGCAACTTAGGTATAGTTTCAATTGTGTGCGCATCATTAATTTGAGTCTATATTTTACTAGATAGCTTCAATTGTGTGCGCATCATTAATTTGAGTCTATATTTTACTAGATAGCTTTGAGATAATTGCGGAAAGTTGCTCAAATTGTAATCTTGAGATTGAGTCAAGCTGGAATGAAATAGATTAAGTTGTGTCATTGTATTAGCCCTGACCCGTGAGCCAATCGCTGCAACATGAAATTATATGTTTGTCCATTTTTCCTTCCTTAAGTTATTTTGTGTTTGTGAAACTGTTATTTCCATGGTACACAGTACTTTTCTGCCTTTGGTGCCATAACCAGCAAATATAGGTGCATATATGGAAGTTTCTTTATAGTAGTTTCCAGTAACTATGGTTGCTTTGTGCAACTCTCTCTCTCTCTCTCTCTCTCTCTCTCTCTCTCTCTAGAAGTGCTAGATGCGATGTTTTTGTATTAATTAACTTGACTTATTGGATGGATTTAATTACAGTGTAGCTGCCAAATTTTTGACTTTGTTTCAAGTTTAAAAAAAAAAAAAGGAAAATTGTGAAAGATATAAACTTTCAACCAAAATTTGTATGTCCATAGGTGGCTTATAAAATTATCAGTTACCCAATATTCATTTTTCACAGAATCTACAAGGGCTTCAAATTCTTATGTTACTTCTTTTGTGGGTTTTGTTTCTGATGCATCTTTTTCTTGTCCCCTTAGTCTTGATATGATAAACCTCCCTGCATGCTGTTATTTCAGATTGTATTCGATATATGCTTGCTCTTATAATGTTTAATAGTACTTCTTCAGGTTTTTTTTTCCAGGAGATTATAATTTTTCCTCCTGTTCCTCCTTTTCTTGGTAGTAACTACTCCAGTTGTCTCACCTAGGAGGCTGCTTTTCTTACTTTAATGCCTCTGCTGAAGTCTTTTCTTCCTTTAATCTTCAGCAGTATGTGGATACTTTGTAGAAATTTTGTGATTTTTTTGTTTCATGGTGGATTATGATTAAATTTGATATATACTTGTCTGTTGGTAGGATATATTGCCACTATATCTTATGTTTTATCATGTGCATCTTGATATTTATATCTATCCTTCCCTGTTCAGACTCCCATGATTATTGTATGCCTTGGCTGCTGTTAGATGGTCATGTGTATTGGAGTTGATATTAATTTTTCTATCTTAAAAACTGATTGAACAGACCATGTTATGAGCAAAGCATCTTGGTACCCTATCCCAGTCTGCCAGATCCTTTTTCCTAAGGGGACCAAGATGTGGTGCAGCAGATGGAAGTTCATGCACTTGCTCCGAAGATGAGACTTGTATTTCTAGAAGACCTCTTGGAGCAAATGTGCAACACTTGCAAACATCATCATCATTATTATCAAAAGCTTCAGTGGGAGCAGGTTCACTGACTCCGATCGATTCAGTGAAAAAAGTGAATGCTAAAAAACCAGAAAACAGCTCTGTGTCACAAGGAATAACTGCATCACTCTCGTTGGACAGAGCAGATTCTATTAGTTATGCAGATGACCGTGATGCAAAGGACATGTCACATTCACCACCTGCTATAGTGGACCAGTTTGTTAAGGCAGGTATGGCAGCCGTGGGCCTTCTATCTGACTTAGTAAACTATAGAATCCCAAGGACAGATGGGAGTACAATACTTACCTCATCTACAAACTCTGTGGTATGCTGCGTTCTTGATTTCTTTCTAATCATTTTCCTTCACATGGGTTTCATTTTGCAAGTCCAATTATATAACGTATATTTGATGTTTGAGTAGTGGTTGGTTGCTAATGGAAATCCATCTAGGAATGTCTTGATTCTAAGCTAAACTGCTTTTATGAAATACATGCTTAGTTGCATTCTTTTGTTGAAATTGGTGTGATGTTGTGCTGATCTATTTTGTATTTGTGGAGATGCAAAACTTAGAATTTGTTAATCCTGATATATGAAGTTGCATTTAGGAAAATAAAATTTTCTTTTTCTTCGTTTCAGTTCTGCCGTAGGGCAGATAATAAAATAGCCACCATTATCAGACAAAACGGAGCTTCATCTCTGCTCCCCAAGTTCTAGCCTATTGCTGTCCAGACCCAAGAGCACTATTTGGTTGAATTCCCTTCCATCTCAATATCCTTTGCGAATCTCCACAGTAAGAGGAGCCGCCGCCACAGCAAACTACTCAAAGTAACATCATCATCACCATTTTTGGCGGCGGCGGAGATGATGACATTGGAGCAACCGGGAGGGAAGATGTTGGTGGAGCTGGTTGGGGCTTTCAATGAGCTGACGGAGAGAATGAGCCACAGCACGGTGCTGTCGAGCAGCTCCTCCCGGTTGCTCTTCATGGCCCTCAAGCTCTCTATTCCTATTCTCCACTCTCTGCCACTTCTCCCTGACGGCCGCTCTCCGCTCTCCAAAGCCTTGTCCCTCGCCGTTATTCTCGCAGATCTTCAGGTCAACCCCCTCCAATTAATCTTTTGCTTAATCAGATTATTTTCAGTGTGTGATGTCTAATTCTTCAATCTTTATAATTATTAGCACTAGAAAAATAAAGAATTTTTTTTTTTTAATCACTATTGAGTGGAAGAGAAAAGGAATCATGGAAGTCACAAATGTTCTAAGATGTTCTTAGTTGTCAGTGAGTTTCTGATCAAGAATATGAATGCTTATTTCCACCTAGCTATTGCTTCTGCATTGATCGCAACTACTTGATTATAAACTGAGTTTAATTCCCTGCAAGGTTATTCTTTTTTTGACAATTATTATCATCTGCTGAAGATTGAAAAGAAGAACATAGTGCCAGAATAATGATATACAAGAAAGACTATGCCAGATTTACTTATTTCTCAGAAGAGCATGTTAAAGGAAATGGCTAAATATATTTTTTCTTAAATCCTTCAGTTTCATTTGACTTCTGATGGTTTCAATGAAACCTGGGACTGAAGCAGATTAAGAGATTCATCAACTAATATATTTCTTTAACCTTGTTTCAAGCTTTGATATTCTTAAGCATTGATACTTAGGTTCTCATGGTATCTAGCTCCATCCAGGATTGGGAGTGTAGTATTATAGAGGGAGTGCTTATTGCTAATGCTGGCTGCAGATGGATGCTGAGGCTATTGCTGCTGGAATACTGAGACAAATCATAGAGGGAGGCGCAGTATCCATATATGAAGTGAGGGATCGCATAGGCACTGGCACTGCTCATCTGCTGCATGAAAGCATACGCTTAAAAAACATTTCATCAAAGGTGGAGGCATTAGATGATAAGAGAGCATCCGCTTTGAGAAAATTCTGCGTGACATACTATGGTGTGAGGCCTACTATTCTAGACTTGGTTTTAAAGCTTAACATGATGAGGCACCTTGATTATCTCCCAAGGTACGAGCAGCAAATGATTTCTCTAGAGGTTATGGAGACATATGCCCCACTAGCACATGCGGTTGGAACCAACCTTTTATCCCTGGAACTAGAGGATATGTCATTCCAATACTTGTTTCCTTATTCATACCTTTATATCATACCTTTATATTGACCCATGGTTGAGGAGCCATGAGACTGGAAGCAAGCTCTAATAGACATATATACAAGGACCATCTGCTCCGATCCCTGAGATCTGATCAATATTTAACTGAAATGGTAGAAGACATTTCTGTTGAAGGTCGTTATAAGAGTCGTTACAGTACTATGAAGAAACTACTTAGAGATGGGCGTAATCCTGAGGAGGTGAATGACATCTTAGGATTAAGAGTAATACTGAGCCCCGCATCTGGAGTTAATTCATCTGCGATTGGAGAAAAAAGCCTGCTATAGAGCACGTGAGATCATCTGATCCTTATGGAAAGAGATACTTAGCAGGTCCAAAGATTATATCACGAGGCCCAAGGCTAATGGGTATTAGAGTTTACATATGGTCGTTGATATCAGTGGCAATGGTAGGACAAGACCACTGATGGAAATACAGATACGGGCAGCAGAAATGGATATGTTGGCAGCTGGTGGGACTGCATCCCGTGCATTGTACAACAGTGGCCTGACCGACCCAGAAGAGGAAAGAATTTCTAATCATGAAAAATGAAATCTAATAACCCGGCTTACTTATCTTCAAAACAAGTCATCCTAGGATTTGCCATTTATAACTTAGAGGGTGTTTTGGTGAGCTTATAAGCTTCTAAAAACATTTATGCTTGAGGGTTTAAAAGAAGTCGAAAAGTGTTTGGTAAATTTTTTTTAAAAAAAAATTATAAGCTCCTAAAATAATATGTTAGGATCTTATAAACTTTTTTAAAAAATGAAGGAATTCCTAACTTATTTTAAAATCTTTACAAGCCCCTTTAGTTTTAATCATATTAATTACAAAATTGCCATTACAAATATGTTATAAGCTCAAAGATTTTATTTTATCCAAACACTTTAAGAACTTATTTTTAAAATAAAATCTAATATCTTAAAAGCTTCAAAAACATCTTATAATATATAGGAACTTATAGGACGTTTTAAATAAATTTAGCCAAATGCCCTCTTAATTTTCCCTATGTTGTCATCAAGGAATGAAATTTCTCTTTACAGTATTACTATAATGCAGGCACCTTCTAGTGTTATGAATGTGTTGCTGGTCAGAAAAGCACTTGCACAAAGTGCAAAACTTAGGAGGTTAGGAAATGATGTTCCAAAGGTAAGATTTAAAATAGGAAGGAGAGTGCTCTTCATATAAAACTGAGGAAATCTCTCATTAGAATAATCAAGTCAGTTCCATTCCACACAAAACCCACACACTACTATAATCAATTCAGATGGTGCATCAGGTGCACTCAAATGGTTGCTTTAATTTGAGTTGTTATCCCTTTGGCTTTTAGGAAAATTAATTACTTCTTGTTATCTTTTATTTGGTCACATGCTTAGTCAAATCTTTCGTTTGGCAACCTAATTTCATTTCCTATGTATGTGGCTTTGCAAAAGTTTGTGCAGATCCAAAGCATTTTGGACCGTGCACAACAGTTTGTTGATCAATGAGATTAACCAGAATTATGAGTTGAAGAATTTGGATGACTTATCATCAAATGTGGGATTAATTGGAGACCTCAACAACAACATTAGAAGGCTAGTTAACCTCTTTGCTAATCTCTCCTCCTCCACCACCAAACCCATGGAGGCATCTTCAGAAGGGGTGTTTAGTGTTAGCTGGGACTAGGAAATCTGGTGGAAAAGGTGGACAGAAGAGAAATAGGTCTGATTATTGATTAATGTTTAGAGTTATCTAATCTCTCAGTTGGTATAAATTTGGACAGTATAAACAATCCTCTATTTATTTATTTATATATTAATTATTGCCTTGTATATTTTTCTCTTCCCATGGATCACAAAACCGAGTTTTTTTTTTTTTTTTTATATCTAAAACATCAAATCATTTACCGAAAGGAAAAAAAATGCTAACTAGCTTATCATCTCCCCCACTTTAATTTGATAGAAAGGTTTGGTAGATGAATTGAATTGATTGCAAATTTCCAAGAATTGCTCATCTTATTGTTATACATAAAGGTGATTCAGAGCAAGAGAGGTATGGTTTTGGTGTGGTTTTTCCTACTATTATTCATTGTGATCTATTTCAGTTGAGGGTGATCTATTATATTTATTATTTATTAATAAATACATTACATTGTCAACTTTTGAAGTTTTGCTATATTTGTACAAAATATAATCTAATTGAATATATTGATTAATATATAATAATTATACAACTTCAAATATTGAAAATATATAATTTTGATTAAAAAAAATTGGTTAAAATAATTTAAAATAAGAAGTTTAATTTTTGAAAGGAACTCTTAGGCCTCTGTTTGCATGACCATTGGGAGGAATAAACCCCTGCGGGCTAGCCATGAACATGTAAAATCTAAGAGTTGCCACCAAGATGATCAGAGTGATAAGTCAAAAAATTGCCAAAAGTTACAAATTATGTATCTTACAAAATAGACTTCCACATCTCACAAGAACTCTATTATCTTCTATGTGTTCCCTTGTTTACAATTTAAATTAAACAACATCTATAAAAAAAATAAGAATACTTATCATTTACAAAATAGTAGATAAAGTCTCTACAATAGTTTACGGGCATAACACCGCGCGAAGCTCGGTGTGCCTTTTCTAGTATACACATATACATATATCACACAAACACACCAATTTTTATCAAGAGACAAAAATAGTTAAGTCAACAATTGCAACTCCCCTTTTCTCTTCTTTTCCATACTCGATTTTTTATATGCATAAATACATATATAACACAAACACACCAATTTTTATCAAGAGACCCAAATAGCAAAGTCAACAATTGCGGCTTCCCTTTTCTCTTCCTTTTTCATACTCAATTCTTTGTATACATATATACATATATAACACAAACACACCAATTTTCAAAAGACCCAAATAGCTGGCTATGTTTGGTTACATTTTGGGGAAACAATTTTGTTTTCCCAAAATGTAACCAAACATACAAAGGTTTTTCCTTCAAAATGTCAAATTAAATTTTCCAAAAGACCATCTTCTATCTTTTATTATTCCCAAAACTTCCTCATTTTTCAATATATACATACATATATTATATATATACATCATACATATTTTATTATTATTTTAATAATAAAAAATCACTAAATTTCATTTTCACTCCAAAAATTCAATAAAAAAGCGTTAATTTGATTGTTATAGTAGAATTTGTCTCCTCCCAAAACATAAATAAACATATCAAATTTTCTCAAAACAATTTTCTTAGTATTCCCAAAAGATAAACAAACATACATTACATTTTTCAGTACAAATTTCATATTTCTCAACCCCATTCTCAAAATTCATTCTCCCAAAATACATAATTCAAAATACATAATTCATATTCAAACGTTACCAAAGTTTGCATAACAGTAAAGTCAAAATTGATCCATCAAGGTCAAAATTTGCGGCTGAAATTGGTCAAGGGAATGAGATGTTTAAAGCAATTACAGGACTCCAAGTAACAATATCTCAAAAATTATCAAGACTAACGTGGACCACATGGGCAATTCAATTAAAGGGAAATTGATACTTATGTATGCAAGTTTCATGAAGGAAAGGAAAGACTCTCGGACGGCAATATTATATGGAAAGAAGAAACAAAAAGAAATTCCTGTCAGACACACCTTTTCTCTTCCTTTCCATACTCAGTTTTTTATATGCATACATACATATATAATACAAACACACCAATTTTTATCAAGAGATCCAAATAGCAAAGTCAATAATTGCGACTCTCCTTTTCTCTTCCTTTTCCATACTCAGTTCTTTATATACATATATAACACAAACACACCAATTTTTCTAAAAACCCAAATAGCAGGCTATGTTTGGTTACATTTTGGGAAAACAAAATTGTTTTCTCAAAATCCCAAAATGTGACCAAACATACAAAGGTTTTTCCTTTAAAATATCAAATTAAAAATTTTAAAATATCATATTCTATCTTTTATTATCTCCAAAACTTCTTCATTTTTCAATATATACATACATATTATATATATGTTATATATATTTTTTATTATTTTAATAAAAAAATCACTAAATTCCATTTTCATTCCAAAAATCCAACAAAAAAATATTGATTTGACTACTACAGTAGAATTTATTTTCTTTCAAAACATAAACAAACATACCAAATTTTTTGAAAATAATTTTCTTACTATTTCTAAAATATAAACAAACATACATCGCATTCCCTAACACAAATTTTATATTCCCCAACTCCATTCTCAAACTTATTCTTCTAAAACACATAATTCATATCCAAACATACCCAAAGCGTGCATAACAGCAAAATCAAAATTGATTCATCAAGGTCAAAATTTGCGGCTGAAATTGGTCAAAGGAATGAGAAGTTTAGAAAGCAATTACAGGACTCCAACTAACAATAGCTCAAAAATTATCAAGACTAGCGTGGACCACATGGGCAATTCAATTAGAGGGAAATTGATGCTTCTGTATGTAAGTTTCATGAAGGAAAGGAAAGACTCTCGGACGGCAATATTATATGAAAAAAAAAAAAAAAAAACCTCCAAACTGTAAGTGTTGATGAGAATCACGTGATGTACTTTGGCAATTTCTACAGCGACGTCAGTTTCCTCCCTTTTCTTTCTTCTTTTCTTCTTTCACTCCGCTTTTCTTTTCTTTTCTTTTTCTTTTTTTTTTTTTTTGTATTTTGATTGAGTTACTAGGATTTTAGATGGTGGGGACTATATATATGAGATAAGTTTTTACTTCAATTAAAACTCTGATTATTTATTTCCTAGGAATAGGATAACTTTATAATGATCTGACCACTTTATTATTAATTCCTAGGGTCTCAGTTATTAATTTCTAGTAATAATATAATATTAGTATAAGAAAATTATAACTTTTTTTTTTATATCTAATATATATAACATCTTCTAGCTGATATAACAATAATAAATAAAATTAACGAAATTATGGGTAAACATAGAATAAAATCATTTAGAAATTCTAAGGCATTACAGTAGGACTGTAAAGTGGATATTTGAAAATTCGTTTATCGTTCGCATTTATTTTTATTTATACAAAATTTGTTCGCATCCGTTTAAAAAAATATTATCCGTACTCGATTGGTAAATACCCAATTATAAATGAATATGGATATGATAAATACATATATGATCCATTTAATATCAACTCCAAATATATTTTTATTAAATAATATATGTTTTATATTTTTTAATAAAAATCTCATAATTCATATATACAAATCATAATTGAAGAGTTGAGAAGAAAAAAAATAAATTTAAAAAACTATTATAATATAGACAACAAATCAAAGAATAAAGTTAATCAACATAATTATTGTTGATTGACATTATAATTAATATACTTAAATATAATTATTAATATTAATTAGTACTAATAATCAATTATAGTCAATTCTTAATTAGAAATTATGATATTTGTTTGATCGCTTTCTTTTTAATGAAATTGTATAGTTCATTCTATTAATTAGAATATGTATTTGTTATATGTTCATAAATTCACATATTTAAATATTCATAAATAGATATCTAAATAATTATAATCGAATATGAATATCAAAAAAATCATTTGAATATGGATAGGTTTAAATTTTAATCAAATATGGATGTATCTGAATAATTATAATCAAATGCAGATATATTCAAATTCGACCAATATCCAACATATACGAATTCAGATATTATTCTTAAATATCCGTCAAATTCATATTCGTATTCGAATATTCAAAAAGTTAAATAGATACAAATATAAAAATAGTATATCCGATTCGTTTAATATCCGTTTATACCTCTAGTTGGTGGGATGGTGTGTTGGATTTCTTTTTCTTACTTTTTAGGGATACCAATATGGGATGGCCCAAACCAGCAAGGCCCAGTGGGGAATGGCTGCCCAAATGTCTCATCGACATTCACTCGACCAGACCTGCACAGGCCCAGTCAGTCTCCCTCAGCCCATGGAACTCCTGGACCTCAGTCGACCTGGTCGAGGTCAAGACCAGTACAGTACTCTGCCACCGCATTAAATGCACTGGCAGGTGTCGCTACAGTGTACCGTCTTGTCCTTGGATCCTGGAAGGGCAGCTGGCCAAAAATATTCAAATAGGGGAAATGACCAACTACCCCTGGCCGAAGGCTAGGGGTTCCTGGAGGAACCCGAGGGCTTCCTAGGCATTTCCTAGACGGAGGAAGGATATATATACCCTCCATCCAGCCTTCAAGGGGACGTACTCATATACACAAAAAGGCCTTGGTTCCTCAGCTTGATTCTTGAGGTCGATTTCTACTGACTTGAGCGTTGAAGGGCCTAAGTCGAGGGCCTCTTGGCTAGCCTAACGTTTACTGTGATTGCAGGATTCTTCCCTAACCAAGCAAGAATACAAACTCCTCAGGACAAGTTCTACCCAACTCTGAACCCGGATTCTTGTCTAACGGATCGAACCCTCATCAAATACTTTGGGGGATAAATAAAGGTATTTTAGGAGTGTAACTTGGGGAATAAAGTGATTTGTTTGGTATTATTTCAAGGGTTGAAAAATATTTTGAGAAAAATGGGACAAACATTGCCTATATTGTTTAGGTTAAATGCACTTTGTGCCCCTCAACTATATAAAAAAGGTCTCCCTATGTCGAACCAAATCAACTCGCGAGCTGGCTCAACTCAACTTGTACCCCTACCTCGCCCTCCTAAATTATTAAATGTAACACTTAATTTATTGCATTAAATGTTTTCACGAAAATTGGCCCTTATACCATTGCATTAATATATTTCCTAATCTGTTTTGATTATTTTTAATCATTCAAAGTAAAATTCTTTATTAACTAATTAAAAAAAAAAGCTTTTCCAATTGTGATATAGAAAAAGTAAATTAATAATTAGAGTAACTCAAATATTAGAATAACATAATAAATGACTATAACTAATACCAAAAAAGTTAAATTAAAAAAATTATTTCTATTGGAACTTAAAGTTGAGTTATTTACTATTTACTAGAGATGAATAATTATGTTTTTTGTTAACTTAAATAAGGTTTTTTAATTGAATAAATATATACTTAATTATTTTTATTAAAAAAAATCCAAAATTTATTGAAAAACATCTTCATTCAATTTATTGAAAAAGAAAAAGAATAAAACTAAATTTAAGTTAACGGAGATACACTCACCATTTTTATCCAAAATAACCAAGCTTCAGTTATATTAGATAGTTTATAACTATTTCAAATTCGAATGATCAAAATTATATTTCATGTTTAATATAGAGTATCAGACATCTGAAAAAAAATTGATAACTACACATGTAAAGTCAACACGATATATGTTAAATTTATCCAAACATCTATTTCAAAGGGACAAGTAATAAAATTTGGGGGGTGAGTGAGACATATTAGACAGTCGACTGGGACAGGTTAACTATCTCCTTTATCTGCACTCCCACGTGAAATTCATGTTTTTAAAGTCGACTGGGACAGGTTAACTATCTCCTTTATCTGCACTCCCGCGTGAAATTCATGTTTTTATTTGAAAATGGCAGTAGTGCCGCTCGCCGTATCTTATTTATGGGGTCCGTTTCCAGTTTGCTTCACATCGCAGCTCAACAAAAATGGCTGACTCTAAGCTTCATTTGTGCTTATTTTGTCTGCTACCCCTTTTAATTTTACAAACTATAGTTGTTGCTGAACCACAAGTCCCGTGCTTCTTTATTTTTGGAGACTCATTGGTGGACAATGGCAACAACCTTAACCGCCAAACTAGTTCAAAAGCTAATTACTTGCCATATGGGATTGATTTTTCAGAAGGTCCAACTGGTCGATGCAGTAATGGTCGAACTATGGTTGACGTCCTTGGTAGACCCATTTTTCATATTATTATGTTCCTTTTTTTGCCCATTATAATTTCATATGATTTTTACTATTATTCTAATTTTTTTTCTTTTTTGCTTCTCTCTCCTTACAGCTGAAATATTCGGTTTTGACAAGTACATTCCACCATTTGCTAATATTACAAATCAGGACATTCTACGGGGAGTAAACTATGCATCCGGTGGAGCTGGAATTTTTTATGATACTGGACGCGATCAACTTGTGTGATCTCTCTCTCTCTCACCTCTTTTATAAGATTAACCTCTCACCTGATATACAAAAATTGAGTTGTTGGAGCAAAATATTATAGCATCATCTATATTTATATATATGTCTATATTATCTATATTATTATAATTAAAAAAAGACTTTTTTTATTGTCTAAAATGAACGTTCCGATACCAAATTTTAAATATACTAAATTTCCCTTTAACTGATCCTATACATTCAATAATTACCATGTATTCAAAAATTTCTCTTATCACTAAGTAAGCTTAATGTTTTAATTACTTGAATTTTTTCCTTTAATATGATAATGAACTAAACATTTTTATTTTATATGATTGCTATCTTTATATTTATACAAATTACAGATATATTTTAAATGTATGTTAATTTTTACTATAATAAATATGATAATGTGCATAAATAATATGTATTATTCAAAATAGTCTATGCGAGCAGGGGATGCATACAAAAGGCCACTAGCATTTATCTAACAGTTTTTGACAACATAAGTACTTGTACTAAAATGAACAAACTAGTGTTCCATATCTAATATGTTTTTTATTTAATAGATACAATCACTTTATTTTTAATTGAAGTAAACATTATCTAATTATATCTTAACTAAATAATTGTCTCTTCGACAATTTAAAATTTTAAATATATATAGATAATTTATATTTAATATATTTAGCAACTAAAAAAATGACTTAGCAACCACGATTATATCTTTTAAGAGCCTGTTCTTTAGTATTTTGGGCATTTTCTGAAAAATATTTTGGGAGAATGAATTTTTGGGAAAAAATTTGGAGAATATACCAAGCGTTTCTTTTTGTTTTGGGAAAACAGGAAAAATGAATTGAAAATGATGCGGTTATTTCTTTTTGATTTAGGATGAGACAAACTTTACTTTAGAGGTCCAATCAGTTGAATTTTTGTTGGGTTTGTGGGAGTGAAAGTAATTTTTTATGTAATGTATGGAATATATATTTATAGTTGGATGATTTGTATATGTGTACGTATATGTGTAATGATTGATATATGGTTGTAATAAAATGATGTATAATTAATTTAATAGGTGATTTATTATGAAATTTATATTTTTTTTATAAATTTAACATTAGCAAATGATGTATTACTTGGAAGAAAATACTTATTAATAAATATTAATTATTTATGAAATCATAATTATGTCTTAATTATAAAAAAATTGGCTAATACCATGATTATATCATAATTGTTAATATCAGCTTATATAAAAGAATTAATTACTATACATTAATTATAAACTAGTTACTAATTGTTAATTAAAATATAATTATTTAACTATTTTATTTATTTATGTACAAATAAAACTTAATTATTTATTTAAATAAAATAATTTATTTAGTAATTTATATACGTAATACTTATAACAATTCATTAAGTTAAAAAATAAATAATTTTATATTATATGAAATTATATCATCTTAAATTATTTATTAAACAAATAAACATAATATTTAACTATTTGTGAATGAAATAAAAAACATAATTAGTATATAAATAACAAGTATTTAAATGATTAAACAAGTTAATTTAATTAATTTAATAGGTTATTTAATTACTTTAGCTCATTATTTAATTAATACATTATTTAGTAAATAAATTACTTAGTAAAAATTAAATAATTTTTACTTAAATTTAATTAATTTTATTGATAATTATTTTAATTATATTAATATTAATTTATTAAACTTAATATATTATTAAATAATAATTAAATTTGTTATTATAATTTTAAATAAATCTAAAGATTACTTTTTTTTGAAGAAGATTAATTTATCTATTATATCAAATTAAAACATATTATAGTAAATACATTATTTAGTAATAATATAAATAGTATTTAATTAAATTTAATTATTTTTTCCAACAAATAATTAATTAAATTTTTAAATACAAATCTTAGAATTTTATAACTAGTAAAATTATGTGTGTGTGTGTGTGTGTGTGTGTGTGTGTGTGTGAATGAAGTAAGATTGTGGTAAATGAATGGGTGATGTGAAAGGTAGAGTGAGAAAGTGAAGAAGCAGGTGGGGAAGATGTGGTTTTTAGAGTATAGGGCATTTTGAAATTGTTTTGGGAGGGGGTTTTTTGGGTATAATTTTTTTGTATTTTGAGAGAAGGAGTGGAGAATTTGTATGTGTTTTGGGTATATTTTGGGAGTTAAAAAATATCGTGAAAAAATGGTAAAGAAAACAGCCTAAGTGTTATGTTTTGTTGAAAAATACTTTATATCTATCAGTTTCTTACAACAAGAATAACACACATATTTTTATTGAATATCAAATAATTTTCTCAATAAAAGAATTTAAAATTTGATTAATAATTAATTTTGCATTGGTTGAGAATTTATTAGAGTTTTTGAATTAAATTTATAAAATAATCTCTCTTAAATATGCAAAATATTCTTAATTAAAATCACATAACCGAAATATAACCTAATTTTAATTTGAATTTAGCATTTGTTGTAAACATGAAAATTACTTTCCACAACTTTTATAATCTCTCAATTTTATTTTTATATTATCAAATTTGTTGAATAAAGAAATTTTACAGCCAGTTTGGTTGTGTTTTCATTTTCAATTTGTATTTTCAATATTTTTAAAATTTGAAAAGTTAGTTAGAGTAAATGGGTTGAAAATATATTTGTATTTGGATAGTATGTTGGGAAATTAATGATTGTATAGGGTTAATAGATCGTAGATGGAGATAGATGATAATAATGAAGAAGAGAGAGAAGATATATAGGTTATTAGGAAAAGATAGTAAGTTGTTGGAGAATGTGTTTTGAGATGAAAATAAGTTGAAATATAGGTGAAAATGATGATAAATTATCAATGATTCATTTTCAAATAGTGAAAAAGAGTAAAAATAAATTCTAAAACATAAACGAACTACCTGTTAGTTTTTCAACAAACACTATAATAAAAAACTTATTCTCAACTATTTGAAGGAAATTTCTTGTAGACTACATAAATGTATTGTTCATGTAGTTAAAATTTTTAAAAGCTTGACAGATAAACATCCAATAACCAAGAACAAAAAAAATTTACAGTTTTGAATTTTACTTGCTCGTTTCGTGATATCTACATCATATACATTTATTACATATTTTTACTTAGTAAATTCATAAAAGAACATTTTGCACAGACATAATATTTGGTAAGAATAATGCTAGATCAAGAAAGTTTAAAAAAAATAAGAATCATATTAAATAATTTTTACATTTTATTTTTATAGAAAAATTTATGAGAATATTGATTTGTTTTATATAAATTAAATACTAAAAATTATTTATTATTTTAAAATAATTTGCATAATATATATGTGTTTTTATATTTTAAAAATGATAAAACAACTCCATAAAAAAAAAAAAATCTTACTATGTTGATAAATAGCTAACATTTTAAATCCTCAAGTTTCATAAAAAGGTTACTATTAATGAAATCATACTAAAGATTTTATATTTTAAAAAATTACTTTGCTTATCTTTCATATTAAAATATTTCTGAATGGAATAAAAAAAATTCTTCATTGTTATTATATCTTCTCATTTATTATTTTTAAATTTTACAAACTTTAAGATCTTTACATAAGCTATAAATTTAGAGTTAGCACTTACTAATTCTAAATGCTCTTCAACTTAGCCAATTTATACAAGTTATGCTCAAATTTAAAATTTTTAGATGCAACTTTCATTTTCATGTTATTTAACAATAAGTTTTTTATAAATATTAGAAGATTCTTTTTGTTATTTAGTTACATCAAATAAAACAAATATTATTATAATATAAAAATATTTAAATAATTAATTATTTTTGGTTATCATATATATATATATTTTGTATAAATAGATGTTTCAATGGTGTGAGAGAGATATATATTTTGTTACTAAAAATTTACAAAAAAATAAATAAATAAATATATATATATATTGTATTCTTAAACTCTATTTTAATACAAATTTATTTTGACATATTTGTTTTTTAATTTCAACATTTGTTTTATTTGTGCAAAATTTGTTTGAAAAATCATTATTCAAGTGTGTAAAATAAATAAATAAATAAAAATCCTGCAACTTTAAAATACAATTAGGTGGTAAATATAATGAACAATGCAAAAGAAAAATGATAATAATAACAAAAATAAATAATGGATAGATATATATAACCTGGATAAAAACAGCAATAACTCATAAAAAAATAGTAGGTTAGGAATAATTATATATCTTTATATTATTTTCTTCCTTTAATATTAATAAGTGAAATAATTTTTTTTAATTTTTATAATCAAGATTAATTTTTGCTTAATCAAATTAGTCACACAAATCTCAATCTTTTTTTTTTTAATTTTTGTAAAAACTAAATAGTGATATTTGACCCTTTTTCATATATAGATTAATTTTTATTTTACATAATGTTTACTTTGTTTTCAAATAATTTAACATTATATTCACGTTTTATTTGAGTTGATTATCTATTGTAGAGTAGTTCTAAATATTTTCGATATTATTTAATTTTTTAATCTTTTCAGGTATTATAAGTTTTATTTTTTTGTTTAAGTTACTTTAAATTTGTTGAGTCTTTTTTTATTATGGAAAAGTATCAGTATTTATATTTTTTTACATTGTGTTTTAGTAAATATGATGATGTTGTAGCATGTTCAAATAAATAGTCATATATTATGATTTAGAAGAAAAATACAAAGTTTTATACTATTTATCTAATTAAAAATATATATCATGAATTAAAAATTTATTTTTATGTGAAATTAAAATAATATATGTAAACTATGTTAAAATAAAATATTGATATTATTTGAATAATTTAATTTAGACATATAACCAAATGATTGACATAACATATGAAAGATGTCATAAAATTTCCACAAGTGCAACAGGGGTTCAGAAACAGTTTCAGATTTGAGCTTGATGAGTTTTGTTTATTTATTGAAGAATCAAATCTGATTCAATTTTTGACTCGATTAGATTCAAAATTATAAATGAATTTTTAGTCACCATAAGCTTTATTAGTTGGACCGCATAATAATTAATAAACTCCAATTCCCTCAAGCAAATACCTATCATATGAAATTGTATATGTTTTTACAAGTAAAGTTGTGATATTTAAAAGGTTAATATTTTACTGTTTGTTTTTGAAGGGCGACATAATCAGTTTCAATGAGCAATTATCGAATCACGAGGTCATAGTTTCCCTCATTGCTAAATCACTAGGAAGCGAGAGTGCAGCCAAAGAATATTTAAGCACGTGTATCTATTTTGTTGAAATGTGCAGTAACGATTATCTCTTTTGGTATTTTCCTCAATTGTACTCCTCACACACCCAATATACCCCACAGCAGTTCGCTGAAATTGTCATTGGTCAATATTCAAAACAACTCCGAGTAAGATATTCTTTTCGTAAAATTCAATACATAGCTCTTAATCTTTCTGTTTTTTTTAATTAAAAAATTTCATCTCTCTTATTCAATATATCATAGAGACTGTATAATAATGGGGCAAGAAAAGTAGCTGTGAACGAACTTCATAAATTTTCCACTCTTCCGCAAATATTGGCCACCTACGGCTCCCCGGAACCTGGTGATAGAGTTGTTCAAATTTTCAATGAAAATCTTAAGCTTCTGATCAATGATTTGAATAATCAGCTCCCTGATGCTCAATTTTTATACACAATAGACAGAACCGCCGCTTCTTATGGTACATTTAGAACTAATTAATCTTATAGCAAAAGTGAAAGTTTTAAAATTACATGTGATGATTTGATGATGTTGATTATTTTCAGGTAATTTTAAAGTTGTGAATGATTCATGTTGTACGACAATTGAAGGGGGTTGTGTTCGAGGAAGTGTTCCATGTAGCAACAGAGATGAGTACATGTTTTGGGATGGATTCCATCCGACAGATGCTGCCAATGTGATTTTTGGAAAAATTGCCTATGATAGTATGTCTCCATTGTATGCTGATCCTATTGATGTTTGGTGATTTATTCAGCAGACCAAATAGTACTAGTATGTATCTCATGCTATATATGGATTAAATAAATTATAATTAAAAAAATATAATTTATGTATATTATTTTAATTTTATGTAAAAGCAAATTTCATGATACACATTTTCAATTAGATAAATAGTATATAATTATAGATTTTCCACTAAATCATAATGTGTGAATATTTATTCATATATGCTACAACATCATCATATTTACAAAACATATTGTGAAAAATTGTACACGTAGAGTTTTCCATATTAAAAAAAAACTCAAAAAATTTAAAGTAACTTAAACAAATATATATATATATAATATTTGAGAAGATGAAAAAATAATGAATAATAATAAGAATATCAAAAACCTACTAAACAATAGATAATCTACTTAGACAAGGGTGAACACATTGTTAAATCATTTGAGAAAAAATAAATATTATACAAAACAAAAATTAATTTATACATATAGAAGAAATATGTTCAAATATCATTATTTGGTTTACACCTAAATTAAAAAAAAAAAAAAAAAAGATCAAGATATCAATTATGGTGTGGCTACCTTTTATTTGTTAAAATATTAATTGTAAAAATTTACAAGGCTATAATTTTCACTTATGCCGTTCACGCTAATATCTTTTGATGATGTTTTTAAAACAAATTTAATAAAATTTTCAAATTATCCTCATATTTATTCATAAGATTTAAAGCATAGTCAAGACAGAGGGTGGTCTAGAAATATAATTGACAGAGAATAGTTAAAAGAGACAATTGAAACAAAATGATTGAGAGCGAGAGAGTTGTAGAGAAATGGTCTAAGAGGAGTTCTTCAAATTAAGAGAGCTACAAGAAAAAATGGTTTCAGCGATCATTATCATTAGTCGCTAAAAGTAAAAAAATGGTTGCTAAAACTTATAGTGACCAAAATAATGATGGTCGCAGGTGGTCACAACAGAGTAGCTACTAAAAGTGCTTAGTAACGAGTTATTAACTTGGACGCTGAAAATACATGTTTAGCCACCATCCAATAATGGTTAGTAAAGATGAAAAAATCAGCGACATATTTTTTACTCGCTAATGTAAAAGTTCGTGGTTAGTATAACATTAACATGGTTGTTGTAGGTACTTATTCAATGACCATATCTTTTGGTTGGTAAAAATTGATTTTTTAGCAACCAAACCATTGGTTGCAATAACTTTTAGACAGTTGCAATAGTTGTGCAATTTAACATGTTTTAGCGACCACATTATGACGATAAAATATAATTGCTCAAGAGTATGTTTTAGTGACATAATAATTGGTTGCAATAATTTTAATATTGTCGCAAGACTTATTACATTTTTTATGATTTAGTAACCAAAAGTGTAGCTACTAGTCGCTAATATATTACTTATTAGAAACCAAATGCCGATTGGTTGGAGAAACAGTTTCAATTGGTTGCTATTGTGTATATTTTAGCAACCAATAGTGGCTGCAAAAGTAGCTTGAAATGATTGCTAATATGAATTTTTAAGCTAATAAATAATTGCCAAACAATTTCAATTGGAATAGATTCAGGATATATTATTATAAACAAAAATGAGATTACAAGTGAAGAGTACTTATGCTAAATAAAAATAAGGAAGTACTTACTTCCCTTACAATATTTTCGGAATAAAGAAAAATTGCTAACTAATGTCCCCTAGAGGAAAACAAGAAGAAAGACAAAAAAAGAAAAGAGATTAAATTACACCAGATTGCAACCCTTCTCAAGCACTTGCAAGAGACGCCCCAGAGACCAAGAACAAATCTCCATTCATGCAACAGAATCCATCCCATCTATGCAGCAACAAAATCTGCAGATGGAACAAAATTCCGAAAAAAGAGTTCAATAGCCTATCTTAAGAGAATATAGAACAAAAGCAACATGGCAGTAGAAAGATAATTCTAGACCGAGGTAATATTTTTCCAAAAAAAAAACTGTAGTAATTAATTACTCTGAGTAGTAATAGCCTTGAATCACAAAAGAATTAATTAGCATTTAAACTGCCAACATAAAGCCAAACCACAGCAGCACTCAAAATTCCAATACCAAACAATCAAATTCTGAGGTAGCGAACCTTAAGCTGCTATAGAAGGAATTCCACACAGAGAAGACATACATGTTGTACGGGTGTATATGTACAGAATAATAGAACTGAGAAAAAATTACAAGACTAAAATATCCAACAACCTTCAATCTAACATATGATGTATACCCATTCTAGCACCAAAATGAATGCAGAAACAAACCAACTTCGAGAACAATACAGACAACAATATTCATGTTAGCCACATTGATCAAAGGCCACATAAAAACTTTAGCTTACGACTCAAAACAAAGAATTGATTGCTATCCAAATATAATGAGAATACTAATGATAATGAAAGTGATACCTTATGGCAAGATTCAGTCCCTCATGCCATAGCTGAAATTGCCTGAACATATATTCTCAAATTTAGTATCATCAAAAAGAGTGTCACAATATATAGAATATTTATTGAGAATATAGAATATTCTGACCTGAGCACCTCTAGTTTTAAAAATATGAGTAACGTCTTCTTTCTTAGCACAATAAAGAACCTCCTACAACAATCAATGCCAGGTAAGCCATGTAAAATCAAAATTATATTACGCCAAAATGAGAACAACTACCTTACAAATGCTACCGTCTTAAGTTGTAGGAGTTGCAGGAACAATAGTTTAACAGCCAGCAATATGGGCAGGCTGATGTGGAAAACAATTATCAATGAAGTAGACTGAAATCGTAAACATAATATAATAAAGCCAAAAAAAAAAAAAAACGATAGAATTAGTTCATCAAAGTAACCATATAACTGAAAGCATCAGAGTAGTTGAAGGCAATATAGCAGTACCACCAGGAACATAAAGACCTATAGATGAAATGCTCCTTGCTATCCTTTTACATCTAACACCCCTGGAAAGATAGACATAGGTTAAATCCAAAATAAACCAGCAATCAAGATTCAGATAGACATACGTTAAGTCCAAAATAAACCAGCAATCAAAATGGCAACAGTAACTAGAGGACAACAACTGTTGCAAAGTTTACAGTGATATAGGGTTATATCAGTTAATCAATTCACAGTGAGAGCCCATGGTTAATGGGAAAAGTAACTATTCATACCTTATGACCTACTATTCCAAGTCAGTACCCACATAAGCTTGAGATTCTGATTCATTGTTAGTACTCAATATTCAGCTAAGGTGTCATCTTCTTCCTAATCTTCTTCATCATCTTTATCATTATTGGCATATCGGTTGATTATATTTTCAGCAATTTCAATTTCTACCGGAGCTTCATCACTGCGAACTACTGGTCCAATCTTTTGGGCATTATCTTGAACTTGAACATGAGCACAATTTTCTTGTTGATATGCATCATTTGTATCAGGTTCATTTTCATTAGTAAATTGAAGAAAATATGGGTCAAAGAGATGTCGATGTTGTGCACTTTGAACCACTTTCCAGTGCCCACCTAGTTTTGTGTCGTTAACATGGAAAACCTGAGTTACTTGATTTGCTAACACATAAGGTTCACTTTGTACCACAATTTGCCGACATTTATGCTAGTGAAATCACCATCTATCCTCACTGGTTTATGTCGATCTAAATCAAACCATTTATACTGAAATAATACACACCAAAAGCCAAGGAATAACTCAACTCAATCACATCTTCTAGGGCTCCATAAAACTTGATCCTTTTTCCCTTATGTAAGGATTTTGTACACACTCCACTATTTTGTGTCACTCGTTGACTATCTCTTTTTCTAGTTAGATACTTCACTCCTTCTACTATGCATCCACTACATTTACTGATACGATAATCAGGACCTGATGCAAGTGCGAGAAGTTCATCAATAGCTTTGAGGTAGTTCAAATTTAAGTAAAATTTCACCTCATTTTTTTACCAAATTTGACCTTCTTGTGGACAAAAATACCATCTGGGGTGGTATCGTAAGAAATTCAATTTTTTTAAGGACTTATTTGTAATTAATATTTTAATTAATTCATATTCTAAAACAACTTAATTAATTAATATTTTTAATTACATACTTAACAATATTATATAAAATCATATTTAAAACAACTAATTAAATTTATTTATTGAAAGAATAAATAAATAAATAAATAATTAAAAACAAAAGAAAAAAATTAAATATAAATTTTTATATTTTTAATTAAAATAATTAAAATTAAAATTTTTTATTAATTAAACCAATTATATTTAATTAAAATTAAATTTTGAACCATTTATCTCTAATTAAAATTTAGATAAATTTTAAAATAATTAAAATAAAATTTTATTTTTAATTAAAATATTAAAAATAGTTCTCGTTTAAAATTTATATGCATTATGTAGTTCTATGTTACTTTCTTTGTTTTCATTGGGGGTACACGATGCGATTTTTCATCTTTATAGTGCACTAAGTTTCAAAAAGGGGTATTTTAGGATTTTATAAGAGATGGAAACAATACTTGGTAATAGGTCCAAAGATTGATTCTTTTTGGGTCCAATGATTGATTACTTTCATGTACTAAAGAAACTATAAGTTGAGATCTATATTGTACACCTAGAAGTGATTTATTAGTCCAAGAAAACTAATCATGGTGCTCAAAAAATATTGCATTTACAATTACTTATTTGCAACTGACTATTAGCATATCATTATGATTCAAAAATCAAACGCAATAGTAACATATAACATCAATTTTAGGTGTTAAAATAAGTTCCTGATTTTAGAAATATCAGCTGTTATTCTTCAAAATGATTAGATATAATGAAAACTAGAGGGAAACCTAAAATGGCAAAGAGATTTGATGTGAATACTATGAAAGGATCCGCGTGACACCAAAAATTGCTGGTGTGGAATCCACCTGACGAGAAAGAAAAACAAAAAGCTCATAACGATAATACAAACTTTTAGTTCTCTCAAGTTGCTAAAGAATAGGAAACCTACAGCAGATGCAATGTCACTGAGTTCAATAAGCACTACCATCAGAAGTAAAGGTGTAGCTTGCCCAAAATGTTTGACTCTTGTTAGAAACCAAGTTAAGAATCAATTTAAAGAAAATTTACTTGAGGATGGGATATTTAAAATATTGGAGATTTGCTATAAGTGCATTAAGGTCATGTAAGGCAGTTGGAAATATGACTTGAGTTTAGGTTAGAGTAGGTCTTAACTGAAAATTTTGACCATGCTTCATAATGGAAAAATGCCACAATCTAAGACAAGGTCGCATTGGGTTAGCTTGCCTAATTAGGAACTTACTTTCCAAACGCCATCTTGAATATTTATAAATCGATTTTCATCTTGAATTCACAAGCATTTCCTACATAGATGTATGAATGGAAGGGCTCTATAGTAAAATCATTATATAAATGTATAGATGGTGTTGAACTGATAATAAGAAATGAGCTCAATATCCAAATTTCCTTCCCATTTGTGTAAAAAGTGGTGGTATATGTATGGCAGATAGGACGTTAAGTGTAAGATGAAGAGCATTCATGCTTCAACACTTTGAAATTTAAGATCAAGTTTTTGCCGGCCTAGGGTCATGGTTGGATTTATTCTTGAACGTCAAAAAATGTGTTCTTAGTAATTTCAGCATAAGACTATTTTACAAATTTGATAAGTTGAAAATTTTGTGTAATTTAAGAAGGGGCACTTATTTGAAGTCCTTTCATATTTTAGAAGTTATTGATGAAGTCTTAATAGAATTAATTTATATTTTCCCTAATTGAAGATCTATATTGATTAGTTCATTGGAATTTTGAAGAGTTTTGGAGCTTCTTTTGAGATTGTGCGACACAAATCCTAGTGTGTGGTTTCTTGGAGTTCAGCATGCATTGCTTAGCTTTATTTATTCTTTTGATCTCTTCTCTTAATTTTATTCTTTCTTTCTAGTAATTTTACTACTTGAATTTTTGTTCCATTCTTATGCATCATATGCTAAATAACTAACACCTTTCTCTAGCCCATTAATAACTAAAACACCTCTAGAAACTTGCATTTCTGTATTAAAGGTAAAGAGAAATTACTGTTTGTTCATTGTTACGTGCTTTAGGGGGGTTAATACTATTCAAAATCCCCGAAAGCACCTTTATCTTTGTCAAGGTTGTTTTAGTAATAGTGTACATCAATTTGAAGAAGACTGCTGCTATGACTTAAAGACAGTCATGCCATTTTTTTTAAGGAAATGGCCTCTGTGCTAAACAACAGTTTTGATAAATAATAAAAAAACTCTAGAAATAAGGGACAAATAGAGTCATGAATCTGATGAAAAGCAGCCCCCAGACTATCTAAACCTTATTATACCCAATCTATTGATAGACATTCTATTTTCACATATGAGTTTTCATATGGTGGGACTTCAAAAATTAGCCACAATGCCTACAGGACTTAAATCTTCATAGAATAGGCAAAAGACTTAACCATTCTGACTAAGAAAATCATACTACTTAAATCATTAAAAAAATTGACCAAATTAATTTCTATCCATTGTTATCGCAAGGAAATGGAAGAGCAGCAACAACCGAAGAGGGAAGATTATGAAGCCGAAGAGAAAGAAGCCAAACGCATACAGATTATTTCAGCACTTCAGCTCAGAAACATCTCCCCTCCAAAAATTTCATCATCCAAATCCAAATTCGCAAACTAATATCTCCATATTCGAGAAAATCAGAGAATTCAGAAAAATGGTGATCGGAATGTTACCTGAAGATCGTTCACTCTATTTTTGCCTTCGGAGTAAGCATTTGATTGCAACTTGAGATTGAATCTAAACAACAGTAATTCCCACGCACAGATTTGGAGTACTGCGGCTGTGGAGAAGAGAGAAATGAGAGAAAAGTATATTAGGGCGTGGGAAAATTCAGATGAGAGAAATTAGCGATGCAAAATAAGGAATCACAAATTAAGGATAAAGATGAGGAACAGGGATGAAGGATAAAACTATTCAGTTTGTGGTGTCTTACAATTGAAAGCCCAATCTCCACTCTCAATGTTGATTCACGTGTTCAATCGTGTGAAAAAATTTTGGGAAAAAAATATTGCAACCTAAAAAGGAAGGCGGCAATTATAATTTGGGATTTAATATTTTAGGCTTGCAAAATATTTGTTAATTCTTTTTATTGGAAAGAGAGATAAAATTATAATAACTTATTTCATGCTCAAAATTTTATATTTTTTAAAAATATATTTCTTTATATAAACAATTTCTAGTATATTAAGTTCTAATAATAAAATTATGGGGTTGAATTAATATATGTAATGAAAATCATGAGTTTTTATGCAAATTGTCTCCAAATATATATAGACGAAATTGTATATACCTTATTCCCAAAACTTTCTAAAGCTTAAAATTTGATTAAATAAAGATAAGTTTGATCTTCAAATAAATTCAATAACAAAATTTTGATTTAAGATCATTTTCTTAGATAAAAGACACATCATGAATTAGTATGGGGAAGATTCAAATATCCTGTCTCTTTTCTTAAAGTGCATTAAATTTAAAGAGGAAACTTTAGAGAATTTTTTTTTTTTAAGGTTTTTGACACTATTAAGGTTTTTTAAAGGTTTTTGACACTATTAAGGTTTTAGAGATTCATATTAAAGTTTTTTTTTTTCAAAAGGTTTTAGAGATTCAAAAATTTTGCATTAATTTTTTTTTTATTATCAAAATATTTCTTTTAGAAAAGACTACTTTTTTCTTGAATTGAATTTTATTTATTTATTATCATTAGAATGTTTCTCCCAAATATTAACTAAAAAGGTTTCCAACCTCTAAAAATAAATAAATATAGATTGACTTCAGTTTGATAAATTTGCAATTTACATTAGTTTTGAAGTTTCAAATTAAGTTTATAACTTAGACTCGCATCCAACTTGATAAGAGTCTTTATTCTTAGTTAAGAATAAGCTTTTCTAAGTAATTTTTGCAGACAACTCAAACTTAGTCAGGAAATAAATTGAAACTCGAAATTATGTCCAAAATGACCGTTTTTTTTTTCATTTACACTATTAATAATAAAATTAATTTAAGTTACAAAATCAAACAAATATAAATTTTAAAATAATTCAAAATTTAAAATCATATTCCATGTACCGAATGAACAATTTATTTAATGTAAATATCACATAAATTTAATATGTAGCTTAAAATTGACACATGCTTTGAATCAATAATAAAAAGTTCCATACAATAACTTTTATTTTTATAGGTTAAGTTTCTAGCGAAAACTTAATAAAATATAAAAATAAAAAACAAGAAATAAATATTGATAACATTTTTTGTACCTTTGCTTGTTGAAATTCATCAAGTACTCTACTAAACTTATAAGCTTATACATATTGTAATGTTTGTACATATTAACTATAAATTTATTCTATCTTTTTAGATGTTAAGTGAACGTTTGTAATATTAGATGTACTATGCTCTCTGGCTTGAATAATAATGTCCATTAGAAAGAAAATTTATCAGTGTATGACATATACAATTTTTTTTTTAAAAATTACTTAGTTTTTTAATTAGTAAATAATTTAGTTAAAATATATATTTTGTTTTTTATTTATTTTAGCCATTTCATTAATATTTAGCATTTTTTACTTTTTTTTATTATTTTTCATTTAGAACATTTTGATTTTTTCTCAAATTCCATCTACATTACAACCAGATCTATCATTTTAATTAAGTTATTTTAATTTTTGAAAAAAAAAAAAAAGGATCTTTTTTTGTAATTTTGCTAAATTTCTAAGATAGTTGACTTAATTAACTCTAAGATAAACTACTAAGAATCTATTAAGATAAATTTTTATATCAACAAAAAAATTCATCAAACTACTTTCAGTCAAAAATTCTATTATATTAACTTTTCATTTAAGAAAATTCTATGAGGCAGGTTACTCAGCTAGGTGTTTTTCCCCTCGTGGTTAAACATGAGTTTGGAAATGCTCATTCTATACATCTCCTCGTCAATCTGTGTATGAGCTTTTGGGCCATGTCTTGCTTACCCTCTTTAGTAGAGATCAACTGCTTATACTGGAATTAAGATCTGTCACTTGGAATAGGTTGATGATACATTAAAAGCCAAAACAAGATTACATGATAAGAGTGTTTTGAGTAGAATAAAATAAGAAAGCATTTACTTCCCGTACAATGATTCAAAAAGTAAAGATTGATACTAAATACTTCTAATCTAAGGAGAATATTAACTTAAAAAACCAAAAAAGCCTCCCATATTATTCTAATTCAAAACCACCTCCAAGTTAGCCTTCAAGATGGCCCGCCAAGAATCAATTCCAGCCCACAAATCCAGTGATGCCGATTTCAGCCCAAAAGAATTGTAGAGCTCCACAAATTAATTCCAGCCAACAAATCAGTTCAGCAAGGATCGAATTCCCAATCCAGCCAAAAATTCAGATTTGCCACAAATGTCAATTTGGCCCAAGAAATGGTCTCCTGTAGCGAGATTTGGGTGAATAACCAATTAATCCAAAATCTGAAGACTGGGTGGCCCACAAGGGCTAGGCGGCTCACAAGGAACAATGACCAAATTCCCTTTCCAATTTCCAGCAATATGCCACAATGCATTTAAAAAGGCAGTCCAGGTATCGAATCCCACGTGGAACAAATAAAACAAAAGCACAAACGGAGTAACCTGCCTCATTTTTCCTTTCTTAAATGAAACGTTAACCACGAGCATAGAATTTACAGAATGAGCATTTCCAAACTCATGAGAAAATTCTATGCTAATTCTATTCAAAAAGTTTCAAACAATTTTTTCAAACTATTTGACTGAGTAACAAATATATATATATATATATATATTTTTTGTGATATTTTTTCAAGAACAAATTTGAAATAAAGCACATTGGATTGGTATGAATACTTTTTTAGTACCATGTAAAATTGCTTGATGTAAATATTTTTCTTAGTGATAATAAAATGTTGGTTGCTATAAGTTTATTTTTAGCAACCAAAAGAACTAGTCGTTAATCATTAGATTGAAAGACTTATAGTAACCATCTAATATTTTGTTGTTAAATTGGTTGCAATTAATATTCATATTTAGCAACAACAAAAGCTGTTGCTAAATACTCCAATTTTGATTGCTATATCACTGGCTAAGGTTGGTCAAATTATAGCGACTAGTTACAGCTACCAAATATCGGTTGGTCGCAAAAATACTTATGTAACTTGATTTTAGCAACCAGATTACTTTTTGCTGCTAAAATTATATATTTAGCAACCATTTTGTTATGGTCACTGAGAATTTGGTCGCTAAAATCATTTTTTCTTGTAGTGGCTATGAGAAAAAGAGATGAGGATAGCGGAGATAAATGTTTGCGTAGAAAATTGAATAATATGAATAGAGAAAGGCATATTCATCCTTTTAGAGATATATATATATATATATATTTTTAAATGATTTTATATTTTTCTCATATTTATAGAAGGGTAACTTAGTTATTATATAAATTTTGTCAACTTTAACCAAGTTTTACTAGTCAGAAGAGGTGTTTGTAATTTTGATATTAAAAGGGGAGGTTAGTGTAATTACTCATAGTAATAAGAGAGGACGCATTAATTATCTTTATATAAAGAAAGCCAATTAATTGCTCTGGAGGTTCTCGAGAAAAATAATAGCATTTTTCGTTTAATGTTCTCCCAACAGTTAAATAAACATTTCCCCCCAAAATTTATTTATTTTTCTTTTAAAAGATTATTTTGAGGGTGGGGGCTTTCAAGATTTTGGACATCCTTTTATGTAACTAACCCTTCATACTTTTCTAATTGAATTGAGCTTCAAAATTCTATTAAACTCATTTTTCATAAGTTTGCCACAATTTTCCCCACCTTAAACTATGAATTTGATTGATTTGATGGTGGCCCAGGAATCAGGATGATGGTTTTCCTCTTGTCTCCTTCTGATTCATTTACAACCAGTGGATCTTTTTTGGGCCATTTGTATTTCATGTAGCTCTGGTATTTAACAGTGTATTAGAAAATGACGCATTACCTATCGCCAAACTAATTAGAGCAGCAAACACAGATCTATTTTGTTGCTATTACCGGAAGAGATTGGTACAAAAAACATAATGAAGATAAAAAAGGAGGGGCCTGTCTCTGGTTCGACACCCTTGTACTTGAGGAATAATAGTAACCAATGAAATCACTCCATGTGGTATGGGTATGAAGGTTCATTAACATATTAATTTGTTTAAAGACTAAAATATCCTTCTATACAATTATATACAAAAGGTAGAAAGAGCTGCACAAAAGGAGGAAAAAGCTAGTTAACTAACGCATGGTTTAACATGTGGTTGATGCTACAAGATGATTATTATTATTTTTTTTTTACGTAGTACATTGTTTCAATTAATTTTTAAAATACTGTGTGATCTAGGATTTAGCAAAATTATTTCTAATATTATACCCAACTATTATATTTAGTTAAGTTTTTTGAATAAATAAGTTGTAAGAATTATTATATAAATGATTTGGGAGTATTTAACTGAAGACACAATATATGTATCCATCTCTATTTAAGTCTTTGAAATTGGCATCAGTTAATACTAACTTCTTCATATGGATTATTTCGATAAATATCAAGTGAAGTATTCATCTATATTTAAGTCCCAAATAATTATTATAACAAGTGTGGAGGAATTTTGGAGTAATATCATGATCATAGATCGTGCTGGTTTGCAAGCCACTCGTGACATAAAAGTGTGAATATATAGTAATTCTCGAATGTTATATTTCATTTGATATTGTGCTGTAAAATTGATAATGATTAAAAATATATGTATGTATTCGGATGGTTGTGGAAAAATAGTTGCAGATGTAAAAAAAATGAAATTAGAGGGGTATGTGCTAAGTGATTTGGTAAGTTTTGATTAATTCATTAAAATATATAACGTAATTTATATTGTTTGGCATCCTCGGTCATTGTGTGTTTTATGTTTATTTTTAATTTAATTTTTGTATGGTGAAATGGAAGCGCTTCCTCCATTTAAATATTATTTATTGGATACGAATAATGAATTTATTTAAATTACGGATAACCGAATATATAAACGAATATATCCAATAGATATATATATGAAGTGGATATTGAACAAATCGAATATGCAATTACTGTTTTCTATCCATTTATAATCGAATATCTATTAATAAAAAATGAATAATATCTGCTTTATACTAATACAAATAACATGCCTTATAAACAGATTCAGATATACGAACAATAAATAAATTTCGAATATACATTTACAGTCCTACCAATCCCCACCCCTTTTCAAAGATGAATTTCTCTATTATCATTGATGTCTATAAACCTCAATTAATATATATTAACAAGACAATACTTTAATATGGTTGGTTTTTTATGTCAGCAAAAACTTATCATCATCAGTATTGGAAACTTCAATTAACAACTAAGGAGGGTTTATGTATCTAATTTTCTTTTTTTTTTTTTTTTGTAACTGTTATCTCTTTTCCTTTTGGTGGCATACATATTATAACATCTAATTAACTAATGAAATAAAAAATTATAAATTAAAAAAATATACAAGATTAATTTTAAAAAAATATTTAATTGCTTTTCTTTTTACTCTTTTCTTCTCTTTGTATTTAACCTTCACTTTTTTTATCCAATCAATTCCTAAGCAATTAAATCATAAAGATTAATCTAAATAAAAAATATAAAAAATAATGCATTTTAATTTATATTCCTGATGGATCCTTTATATTTAATTTTGTAACATTTTTATTTTATTTGTCATACATAAATATTTTATTGGATTTTAGATTGTTGTAATACATTTTCATATGCATTCTAATTTCTTCTCACTTTTTTCATATCATATTTCACATACACTTTTATTTCTTTCATTTTTCTCATTTAACTTACATTCTTAATGTTTATGACTTTAATTTCTACAGAAATAAAGAAAATCATAGAGTTATTAAATGTTAAAATAAATATAAAGGAAAGCTAAAGAAAGTAATAATGACAAAAAGAAATCAGTAACGTACTCTTTATATATACATATATATATATATAAATTTGATCAATATAATTTAATTTATATATTTTCTTAAAAAAAAATTCAATATGTCCATGCATAATAGAAGTTTTATGCTAGTTTTATTACACTTGACAATACTCCTCCATTTTAATTAAATGATAAGATTTGACATGATTTTAAAAAATAAATTTAAAACAAAAAAAGATAACACAATTATTAAGATTTGGATAGTGATGTATTCTTTTTACCTACTATCTAAAATTCTTGATTCATTTTTACCCAAACATGCACACGCAACACGTGTTTGACTTATTTTTGTTTCAATATATTGCTCTTAAGCTAAAGTTTATTATTAATTTTTTATGATTTCTAATTATATATGTTGACGAGATAATACCTTAATTTATTTGGATCTCTATATCAACAGAAGCTTTGTAATCATCATTTTAAGAGACCTTACTTAATTAAGAAGAGTTTATATATATATATATATATATATATTTCCTTCTTTATTAGTTCCTTTAATTTTTTGGGACATATATAATAAAACTTAATTAGCAATTAGATAAAATAAAAAATGCATAAGATTAATTTAAATAAATATTTTATTGCTCCTTTTACTTTTTTCTTGTTTTTTTACGTTAACCTTCATCTTTTGTTTATTGTTTTTCTCTAAATAATTCTTAAGCAATTAAATATATAAACATCTATTAGAAAGTATGAGAAATAATGCATTTCAATTTGAATTTCTTGATGGTCCCTAATATTTACTTTTCTAATAATTTTAACAATACAGAAGAAAAAAACAAAATAACCATTTACCTATTTTGTTTATATAAATATTTCATTAGATTTTAAAATTTTATAATGCATTTTCAGATACATTTTAATTTTTTTTCCATATTTCCATATAACATTTCATATATCTATATAGATATATTTATTACGTTTATTTTTTATTTAACTAACATTATTAATGTTTATGATTTTTTGATATGTACAAAATAAAGAAAATTATATAGTTATTAAATGTTAAAATAAAAATAAAGAGAAAAAATAAAGAAAATACTAAAGAGAAAAAGAATTGGATAAGTACACTAATTTATTTGTAAAGGAAAAAAAGGAAAATAGATTATAAAGGAGAAATTGGATGATGATTTTGGAGGGAGGTTAGAGGTACAAGTTTTGTAGAAAAATTGGAGGGAAATCAAAAGTAAAAATTTGGAGGGAAAGAAATTTAAAATGAATAATGAGTAACTATATTGTTGGTTAAATTTACATTATAGGAAAACTTTTCAACTGCACAATGTATACAAGATTTGCTATAAAATAAAAAAAAAAGAATATATTTGAATTAATATTTTGTAAGTAACATTTATTATATAAATTATGTAAGATTGTAAAAATTAACTCTGCATACCATCATGAAATAGTTTACGATGTAATTTTGATTGTATATACCTCATGTAAAGGATGTACAAATATATTTAATTTAAAATATAAAATCATAAATATTTATTTTAATAATTAGTTGCAACATAATAAATATATTTAACCGCTACCTATACGACTGGTTAATGCTTGATTGTTTATAGAAATTATTATCTATTTATTAAAAAAAATCCTATAATTTGATCTATTTATGAAAAAATCTATAGAATATGACATGTCCATTTAATCGTTATGAGAAAAATTAATAAAATAAAAAAGCCAAAAATTTAATGCCACCAAAAATCATCCACAATTTTTTTTTTAAAATAATGTATATTTAGGTGGCCAGGTCTGGACGGACTGGCCGGTAAAGTGGGAGGAGGGAGCTGCGGGGGTGGGAGTCGTGGGATGAGGGTGGGGTGGGAGATGGGGGCTTGTTGTGGCTTGGAGGAGAATATGATGACTTTTTTTTTTTTTTTTTTTTTGGTTTTTCTTTTTTATAATTTTTTAGTTATTTGTTTTTTTGTCACTATTAAATTATATTATGACTAAATATATTGTTACTTAAAAGCATCATTGATGACATAATAAAGGCAATTGTCATTTAATATATGCCATTTGTGACAATTTTCACATTGCCATTTTATTTTTTGTCACTAATATAATTTTTTCTTGGTGAGTATAGTAACGTAACAATTATTTTTTGAAAATATTCTTTTATCATTATGATTTATCAGCTCTCTTGAATTTTTTGATAAAATTTTATTAAAAAAATTATAGAATACCATATAATTAGAATATTTATTTTGTGATAAAACTAGGACACTTTTATATATTTGTTATAAGAATTAATTTGAAGAGCCGTAAATAAAATCTACAACTCTTCATATAATGTTATTATTTTTTAATTTTTTCAATCATTCAAAGAGGTATCGGAGGATATAATTAACCTTTTAAATTATACATATATATATATATGTGTGTGTGTGTGTGTGTGTGTGTGTGTATTTCATCAGGCATGGCCCACGACAATGCCTCTATCTTTTTTTCATAAAAACAATTTGGAGTGGAGTATATTTAATCTTATTTTTGTTATTTTTTACAATAATGTGTAATATGTGGAACTTTTATGATATTACTAAAAGATATATACACTAATGAAACATATAGTTAAATAAAAAGACCTAGAAATCACAGAAGTTGGTAGATGATACTAAACATCCACAAAGTGAAGTTTTCTCAAAAAATTTCAAACTCTTTTTTACAATTTAGAGGGTTGTTTAGTCAAAGAAAAATACAAGTTTATTTTCAACGGATTAAAAATGATTAAACCCATGAGAAGAGAGGATAATTAAACTCCTACATTTGAAACGAAAATTCCCGTGGAAATAGACATTCTCATCTTTAAATTCTTAAGCCATATCGCATTTTGATGTGAGGGATTCCACTCTTGAAACTTTTTGTCCACTTCTTAATGATGTATTTAGGTAAGTTCCCAAACAATCTCCATACGAAGATGATTGCTAGAGCATTCCTACATATCAATCATGTCATTAATATTTTTAATTATATTTTTATTTTGAATAGCAGTAATTGCATGCGATTTTTACATGTATAAAACCTATTTAAGTAATACATATCGGTCGTGCAATTAAAAGTATCACAATTTAAATTTTCAACATCAATTGAGTACTATTATTATGCATAATATTATATGTTCATCTTATGTACACATTCTAATTTAATAAAATAATACATATCAATAATAATTGTAATTACTTGAAAAATTCAATTGCTAGGTAGCATAGAAATTAGTCCACTCTAAGAAGTTAAAGAAAACTAAATATATGATTAAAATAATGAGAATTATTTACTACATGTTTGGTTGTAGGGAAAAATTATAATGAGTCTTTAGCACATAGGTGGTTGTAAGAAAAATAATAAGATTTTTTTTACTATATTAGTGGTTATAGGAGAAATAATGAGAATTATCGAATACTGAGAGTGGTTGCTTGGACATCATATTACGATTATTTCGATTGTAAATTAATTTAATTGAATATGTGCAATAAGTGAAAAGGATAAATTTGATACATTCATAAATTAGTATCATAACTATCTCTAATATATATGAAATTTTAATTTTATCCTCAATATTATATCTATGTATTTACTTTATAGAAAATTGAATTGTGAAATTTATAAAACCGCAAGAAGTAACTTCCATTTTAAAGATAAATAAACTTTCTTTTAATAATAGTATACATTTTTTTATGTAAAAATAAAAATAATCGCAAAATCAATCAAAAAGTTAATTATTTGCCATATGGGATTGACTTTTTGAAAGTATTCACCAATAAAAGAACTGTTGCCGACATCCTAGCTAGGTATACCCACATTTCATATATATATATATATATATATATATATTACTAAGGCTCCTTTTTTGTTTTTATTTTTTTCATTTGTCTTATTTTATATTATTAATTTTTTGAGTCCCTGTCCCTAACAGCTGAATTGTTGGGGTTTCACAAGAATATTCCACCATGATGGCATGATGCCTCCAGCAGCCACCTTGTACAATCTCCTCCTCTCCCTACCTGCACAATCCCCCCTCCCAAGGAAAAAAAAAAAAAAAACTCACTCTCTCTCTCGCTCTTTTATATATATATATATATATATATGCATCTTTTATGTGATCTCTAAATAACTAAATTAATTTCCTATAAATTAAATGTCCCTAATCTACCTAAACACATGCTGATGGGTGTCAAATCCAACAAAAATAAATTTTTACTCTAAAGGTATGATTTGTAATCAGTGATTAGTAGGTTCGTATTTCACAGGGATTGGTAATTTTTTTTCTTTCAAGCTTATTAATAAAATAGAAAAGAAGGGGGATTTTTATTAAACAAAAAACCTAAAATTTTAAAAGTAAAATAAATCAAATAAGAAATTAATGAGAATGAAATCTAGCATAAGGTAAAATCTCGAATTGGTTCACTGATTTAATCATTGATGCAAAGATAAATTCTTCTTTTTTAGAATAAACTGGTTGTAATTAATTGGATGCCCTAATAACCAATATCTTCTTACTATTTTGATTACTAAGATAAGCTCGTTAGTTATTTTCCTTGCTAATAAACAACCCTAAAGAAAATGCTCTTAGGATTTAATTTATCAACAACATTAAAAACTAGAGAGAGCCAACCCTAACTAACAAACACACATAAGTAGGGTTCATTTAGACTAGATTAGTTATCCACGTAATACAAATCATGCATATCCCTAAACATAACTATATTATTTACCACAAGCATTAGAACAATTAAATAACTACGAATTTAAAGTTCTAATTGACAAAACAAATATCCAAGCTATCAAATTTGGGTCATAAATTCAATAAACCTGAATATTCGTAATGAAAATAGAAGATAAATAAATACTCAAGAAATAAGAAGTACACACGTTTAATGATTCATATGGAAGATTCTCCACATGATGTCCAGAAAACGAGCGTTCTTCATCTTGTGCGAAAGACTCATCCCAGGAAAGTCATCAGGTGACGAAGGAAAGGCAAAAAAGGCACTTGTCTTTCTACGAGACTCTAGCCTAGCCCTATCTTTTATATCAGCAATCCCTCATACACATCACTGGGTAATTCCCTACTAGGCACTAATAGCTGCTTTGAGCTGGCTTCCGTCATATAGAGAAGGGAAAAACTAATAAATGAAATGAGATGCCACTATCGTCAGCGATTTTTCCAAACTAGTCACTTATCTTCATGAAGAGTAATCGCTCCTTCACTTCGTCAACTCGGGCAAGTATAAACACACAGGACTTACAACATATTGGGGAGCGAGGGGGGGGGGGGGAATATAAAAACGATCAAATTATTTAGATCTCACAAATATTGAAGAACCCAAAATTCGATAAACCCTTAGGCTAGAACAAGAGTTTAGCAACTCATGGAGAGAAGAAAAATGTAGGAAATAAAAAATATGCTAAATGAAAAGTTATGAAAAAGCTTCCTATGAGAGATTGTTAGTTCCATATAAATAACCTCCTACTCCTAATGCAATTGGGAAACTAATTAAGAGCCTTACCAGAGTAGGAAAAACTAGATTCTCCTAATTAAAGAAACTTAAATTGAAATATTCCAAAAAGATACAGTTGCCAAAAGAGTTGAATGCTTCCTAATCAAATTTGGATAGAATTTTAGGAAGCAAGACACGTCTGCATTCGAATTATTTCCTTCTTCCATTCCTCATCTTCTCGAGAATGCAATTTTTGCTCCAAGCATGTCAAATACTCAATTTTCAACTGCATTTAGCTCGAATCTTCAATTTGCTTCACAAAATATAAAATGAAAGTTAAAATTCGACAATTAAGTATTTTTATTATTAATTGGAAGGGAAAATTATACGAATTGAATTAAAAATATGCAACCTAACAAATTCCCCCACACTTAGACAATGCTTGTCCTCAAGCATACAATGGCCCCAATTTATCAACCTTCCTCACAATCCCTTCTACCTATTTCTCAGCTTGTCCTCAGTATAGTTCAAATTATCAAATTTTGGATGGCTGAATCAAGACACAAGTAAGAACATGCACTTCATAGAAAGAACCTTTATAAGTCACACAAATAATCTGTCACCCTAGCAATTTCTTCGAACTCAAAACGTAAAAATGATTTAACACTTCTTCATTAAGTTTATTTCAAGTCAAGATATAGAAGGTCAACTATCAAAAACATGCAATGATATCACATATTTAGGGAGAAATAGCAAGTTGAATGTACGGAACGTAAAGGATGAAAGGAAAAACCTTATTTGATCTCCCATTTTTTTTGGCACTAGATTGAGCACGTGGACCTGGCCTTTTTACATGAATACAAACATTGGTGATGAATGCACCTGGTTACTTCATTGACCACAATTTGTCTAGAATGTCATCCGACCTTTTTGCATAAATGCAAACATTGGTGATGAATGCACCTGGTTACTCAATCGGTTACAAACCTAGATGGTTATTATCCCTACTCATAATTACTTTATTTTAGTAATTAGCGGAGTAATCAAGCTATTGCTCCTTTTTTTTTTTTTTTGAAAGGGGTTAAATGGTCAAACCTAGTCACCTTCATTGTCTTAGTACATTCAACTTGACAATTCAATCCAAATATGCTCATCAATGCAAATTCCAGAAAAGTTAACCTGCAATGCATGATAATTATTAAGGTTGATATGTATTAAGTCCCTCTTACAACTTTCATCCAAATCAACCAATAGGGAAATAAGCCAAAGTGCAATAATCAAGGGCTCAACTATTCATGCCATTCTTACAATGTGTCCTAATTCAACCTATTTATTTATGTATTAACTTAGGGACAGACATCAAAAAGAAGCAAAGGTCTATGAGAAAAGTTAGCAAATTAATAAAGTACACTTTTGGAAGCAAATAAGAAGCATAAAAAGCCATTTCATGCATTTTTTAAGCAAAATTAAATCAAAAATCCAAATTTCCCACCGCCACACTTAAGCCAAACATTGGCCTCAATGTTTTAAAATAAGAGTGTAAATGCGTAAGAAAGGTGGAAGAAGGACTCCCCTAAGGAGACGAGGCCCTTCTGTCAAATAATTCAAACATGCCAGTAGAAGTCCTTGAACAAGGCATGGACACGGGTATATTGGAGAGTTCTTCTATCAAATAATTCAAACATGCTAGAAGAGGTCCTTGAACAAGGCTTGGGCATGGGTAGATTGGAGAGCTCTTCTGTCAACTAATTCAAATGGCTCTAAAGGTCCTTGAACAAGGCGTGGGCACGGGAAGTTTGAAGATCTTTTCTGCTTGAAGTAGCTGTGCCCACAAGCTAATTTAAGACGTCTCTTGCATAAAAAAAAATAAAGTTAATTAAAGATGCTAGAAAAATAGTTCTTTTTTTTTTTTTTTTAAGAAAAATGAACAACATATTGAAAGTTTGGGTTGCCTCCTAAAAAGGGCCTCTCTTTGATGTCTTTGGTAGAAGTAGTTATTCCTCACATCACAAAATTATCATCATCATTCAAATCAAAAGTTTCATGAGTCAAAGTATCAAGAACAAAAACGCAAGACTCATCATTAGGATATTTCATGCTATCATAGATATTAAATTTAATTACATCACCATCAAACTCCATAGTGAGTGTACCATTATGCACATTAATTTGTGTCCTAGAGGTTCTAAGGAAAGGTCTTTGCAACAGTATTTGTGACAAATTAGGAGAGTTATCTTCAGACATATTAAGTACATGAAAATCAGCAGGAAAAATTAATTCATTAACTTGTACTAACACAACCTCTAGCACTCCTTCGGGATATACAACGGACATATCAAAAAATTGAATAACTACTCCTGTTTCTTTCGAAGGACCAATATTCAAGGAAGAGTAGATGAAAGAGGCATGATATTAATTGAAGCACCAAGATCGCACATGGCCTTGTCAATTCCAACATTGCCAATTTTGCCAGGGATAGTGAACATACCTCGGTCCTTGCATTTGGGGGGCAATTCCTTCATATCATTGCGGAGATATTTTTCCCTATACTTATTCTTTCATTACCCTTTAGTTTTCTCTTGTTTGTGCACAATTTCTTGAGAAATTTAGCATGCCGAGATATTTGCTTGATTGCATCAAGTAATGGGATATTTACCTTAACATTGCAAAGAGTTTCAAGAATCTCCTTTTACTCTTCATGCCTTTGGATTTGGCAAACCTTTTAGGAAAGGGAGGGTGTACAACCAATGAGTTTGTCACGTTACCGTTAGATTCATACGGATATTCAACCGAATCCTGGGGCATGACAATCTCTCTCTCCACCTTTTCCACAATAGTATTTTCTCGTGTCTTCTTGCTGGGTTCCTTCAGCTCCTTACCATTCCTCAAAGCAATCACGTTAACGTTCTGCTTGGGATTGACAACTATCTGAGAGGGCAACTTTTCTTTGGATTCTATCTTACTAACTGAGGTAGCTAGCTGACTTATTTAGTTCTCTAGGTTTTGAATGGTTGCTCACGTTTCCTGTTGAAGTTGCTTGCATGTTAGTCGCAAGTGATTTAATAATTTTTGTAAAGAGACATAACTTTATTTGAAGGGGATGGCCGCTGTGGAGAGGGCAATTTTTGTTGGAAGTATTGATAGTTTTGTGATCTCCCTTCGTACCTGAAATTCGAATGATCCCTCCATCCGAGGTTGTAGGTGTTTGAGTAAGGATTGTACTTTCTTTGCGGTGGTCCAGGGAATACTCCTACTACATTAGTTTGTTCGCAGGAATCTTCTTGGGCCGTGGGACACATATCTGTAGGATGACCAACTTTAATGTAGATCCCACAAGCCTTGATTTGTCGCATATTTCCTACAACCAATCACTGAACAAGAGAAGTTAAAGAGGAAATATGATGCTCAAGAGATGAATTTCTTACCTCATTGTCCCTTTTAGGAGGGTCTAAAGAGTATCTAAATTGTTGGGAATTGGCAACCATTATAGAAATTAATTCTCTAGCTTCGCTTGGAGTTTTGTTTACTAAGGTTCCTTGACTTGTTGCATCCATCATTCTCCTTTCCATCGGTAAAAGTCCTTCGTAAAAATACTGAATGAGAAATCGCTCAGTAACACTATGTTTTGAGTAGCTTGCGCAAAGTTGTTTAAACCTTTTCCAATATTCGTGAAGCCTCTCCGCATTTTTCTTTCTTATCCCGCTGATCTCTTTTCTAATATTAGTGGCTCGTGAAGTAGGGAAAAACTTCTCAAGAAATAATCTTGCCATTTCCGTCCATGTAGTAACAGAGCCAGGTGGAAGATAAACAACCAATCCTTAGCTTTATCTGCTAAGGAAAATGGAAAAGCTCGCAACTTGACTTGCTCTTCAGATACTCCTTGGGGTTTCATAGTCAAGCACACAACATCAAGTGTCTTTAAATGCTTATGGGGATCTTTATTCTCCAAACCGTGGAAAATGGTTAGTAGATGGATTAATCCAAATTTTAACTCAAAAGGTGTTTCCAACTCTAGATATTTAGTACAAAGCGGTTGTTGAGTCAAATTTGGTTTAGCTAACTCCCTTAAAGTTCTTTCATGAGCCATCGTTTCCTCTTGTTCCAAATTGCTAGAACTGACTAAGCTGGGTGTATCTAGATCGGGACCCAAAGACGACGATTTGTCTTTTTTTTGCACTCTAGTCTCATTCCGCAATCTATGAGCAGTCTTCTCAATCTCAGGATCGTATTATAGTTAACCTGTACGAGAAGATTGGGGCATTAAAAGAAACAAAATTATTTGACACTAATCCCCAACAATGGTGCTAAAATTTGATGGGCTTCGAATCCAACAAAAATAAATTCCTACTCTAAAGATATGATTTGTAATTAGTGGTGAGTAGGTCGTATTCCACAGGGACTAGTAAGTTTTATTTCTTTCAAGCTTATTAATAAAATAGAAAAGAAGGGGGATTTTTATGTAACAAAAAACCTAAAATTTAAAAGTGAAAAAAAATCAAATAAGAAATCAATGAGAATGAAATCTAGCATAAGGTAAAATCTTGGTTTGGTTCATAGATTTGATCCTTGAAGCAAAGATAAATTTCTGTTTTCTTGCATAGACTAGTTATAGTTACTTGGACACCCTAATAACCAATCTCTCCTTACTATTTCGATAACTAAGATAAGCTCGTTAGTTATTTAATAAACAACCCTAAAGAAACACTCATAGGATTTAATTTATCAACAGCATTAAAAACTAGAGAGATCCAACCATAGCCAACAAATATACACAAGTGGGGTTCATTTAGACTATATTATTTATCCGCATTACATAAATCATGCATATCCCTACACATAACTATATTATTTGCCACAAGCATTAGAATAATTAAACAATTATGGATTTAACGTTCTAATTGACAGAACAAATATTCAAGCTATTAAATTTGGGCTCTAAATTCAATAAACTTGAATATCCGTAATAAAAACAAAAGATAAATGAATACTCAAGAAATAAGAAATACAAATCAAATTATTTAGATCTCATAAATATTGAAGAACCTAAACTTTGATGAGCCCTTAGGCTAGACTAAGAGTTTAGCAACTCATGGAGAGAAGAAAAACATAGGAAATTAAAAATATGCTCAATGAAAAGTTATGAAAAAACTTCCTATGAAAGATTCCTAGTTTCATATAAATAGCCTCATACTCCTAATGCAACAGGGAAACTAATTAAGAGTTCTACCATAGTAGGAAAACCTAAATTCTCCTAATTAAAGAAACACAAATTGAAATATTCCAAAAATATACAATTGTCAAAAGAGGTTGAATACTTCCTAATCAAATTTGCATAGAATCTTGGGAAGCAAGACATGTCTGCACTCGAATTATTTCCTTCTTCCATTCCTTGTCTTCTTGAGAATGCGATTTTTGCTCCAAACATGTCAAATACTCAATTTTCAACTACATCTAGCTCAAATATTCAATTTGCTTCATAAAATATAAAATGAAAATTAAAATCTGACAATTAAACATTTTTATTGTTAATCATAAAGGAAAATTATACGAATTAAATGACAAATATGCAACTTAACACATGCCTAATAATAATATACGACATTAGTCTGTTTATTGTCGTAAGAAGCAAGTGACTAGAACTAAATTTGGAAAAAAAATTCAATGGTTGAGCTCGACAACTCTTATGTTTTGAGTTGGAGTTCAACACAATACAAATTAAAGTTTGACTCAATAAAGTACAGTCACTTTGCTTGTTGAGCATTAATTAAAGAACATGTATGGTACTTGGCCTGTCGGATCAACCTGTTAATATATATCTTATTAATTTATTCAGATTTATACCCTAAATTATTCAAACAATAATACCATATATTTTATCCTATCTTAAAATACTAAAAACAATGCGACCCCTAATTCTACATTACCCTACATACCCAAAGACCTATTAGGCCTAACATATTGAATTTAACTTTTAAATACATAGACTAATTTTTATAATATATGTTAGAAAAATTGTTTGGAATACAATACAAAAAAAAAAATTACATAGATTTACTTAATATATACATTTAATTTAGTTATGAAATTTAAATTAGTAAATTTTTACATTTCACTTTGGGTACTTTTATGAACAAAAGTCAAATAAATTTATATATTTTTTCTCTCCTCTCCTCCCAATATGTTTTACCTTTCTAATGTTTTTCAAAATATATTCTTTTCTCTTTTTAATATTTTGCTTTCCATTCTTTATTCAGATACTTTTATTTATATAATATACTCAAGAAAATATATGTAAATTATTAAAATATATATTATCATGTAAAAACTTATAAATATTCTTAACCATATATATATTAAAAATTTATCATTAATATAAATTTAATTTTGGTATTGGTAATTCTTAGATTAATAGGTTAAATTTAAGTACAACAAAATGGATAATCATTTGGATACGGGGTATAGAGATAATTTAGGGTATCGACCCTATCCAAAGTCATTGCATTACTTTTAATAAATATGGGTTTGGATATAGATTTGAGTATAATTTTTTAGATGTGAATAGGATATCACCCTATCCATTGATTGGCCGTACTATCAGGGCACAATTAAACCGGCTAGCATTAGTGAGCCCAAGCTTGTGAGGGATCACGTTACGGTTGGCATATTTTATCTTTCTAAACCATTTAGAGGTCCCCTCTGAGGGTACTGAAGGAATTGGGTAAAGGGGCCCTACATTGTTTTATCTGCTAATCCCTACTCAACTAGCACTATTTCAATTTGATTAAACTCAAAATTTGAAATGAGTTCTAAGCCATCGTAATTTCATGAGTAATAAACTTTAAATATTTCAAGTAAATAAATATGATATGAAATTTATATTTTTACAAATAAAGTATAATATCTAAAATCTCAAATTTTTTTTGTTTATCCAAAAGAGAGATGTAATCAGTTTGAGTAAACAATTATCGAATCACGAGATTGTAGTTTCTCGAGCTATTGAATTACTAGGAAGTCAAACTATATCCAAACGATACTTAAGTATGTATATTTATTTAGTTGCAGTAGACAATAACGATTACTTCGCCAATTATTTTCATCAATTATACTCATTAAACATCTCATATTACCCACAATAGTTCGCTGCATTTGTCATTACCCAATATTCAAAGCACCTCCGTGTAAGATGTTCTTTTCCTATTGATCAAACAGAAAATTTTCTCTTCCTTTTATATATCAGAGGTTGTACAATTACGGAGTAAGAAAATTAGCCAAGTTTAAACTTGGTAAATTAGGCTCTCTTCTGCAAGAGTTTGCCACCTACGGCTCCTTCAAAGTCGGCAACATTGCTGTTCAAATTTTCAATGAAAATCTTAAGCTTCTCATCAACGTTCTTAATAATTAGCTTCTAGCTGCTAAATCTATTTAAAAAAGAGATGTATCGAGTACTTCGTCATATGGTAAGAATGTTATTAACAAATCACTTAGAAATAGTTAATCCTATATATGCAGTAAAAGTGAAAGTGTTTGGTGGAGAAACATGTGATGATTTGATGATGTTGATTATTTAGATAATATTAAGATTTTGTGTGCTCTGTGTTGTCGCATACGTATCATCAGTCTTTGCCTTCCGAGAATTATTTCGTGTAGGAATAGAGATGAGTACATGTTCTTTGACGCACTCTATCTTACGAAGGCTGCTAATTTGATTTCTGCAAAAATTGCCTACAATAATATGCCTTCATTATATGATGATCCAAATGATATTAGGTAATTTATATGAAAATTTAAATTGTTTATTTTAATTAATATTTTATTTTTTATTCTATTTTATAGATGAATACCAAATGTATAATTATGAATTTTACACATTTGACATGTGTACCTAAAATAAAAAATAATATGAAACATTATTTAGCATTATTCCACTATCTTTGGGTATTTCTGCAATGTGCTCTTTGGGCCTTCTCCTTGATTAACAAAAGCCCATTAAGCTCAATTGCTCCAATCATTTCAAGATGTTTTGGGGCATTTTTAGTCTCTAAGACTGTCAATGGGTTAGATTCTGGATTTGAATTTGAATTCAAAAATAATATGTCATATTCAAATTCGATCCAAGATTCTATAGGATTTGTAGTTAGTATACTATATCTAGATTCAGATAAAAGTCGGATGTCCAAAAGATCCAAATTCGAATAATTCCAAAATCAACATATATTTATTATTTTTCTAAAAATTTAGTAGAATCCAATTTCAAAACAGTCATCCTTAAAAAGAATATACAACAAATTAATAAATAAATTTTCAAGTCTATTTATCATTTAAAAGCAATAATGGAATTTAATTTAATCACATTCATTCATCATATCATTGCATTTTATGTTCTGTTGCTGATAATAATAATACTTATTTGACATTATAAATATATAGTTATACTTGATTCTTCAATCAACCAAATTTAGACTCAAAATTTTATAAAAAAGAAATTCATTTGATTAAATTGAGATTTGCATTGTATTCTTGCCACATCATGGCATTGGGCTCCTACTTATTATTCTTCCCACATCATTTTCTGTTATAAAAATAGAGAGACAAGTGATATATTTATGATGCAAATACGCTCAAAATCTAATAATTTATATAAAAAGCACCTGATTTGATATATTGCATATGAGTTAATTGCTTTGTTCATCCAAATATCCACTTTGACATTACTATAGAATCCTGTGTATACATATGTATAATACTAAATATATTCAGATTTAGATTATTAATAGATCATATTGAGCTATATTCATATTCGTTCTATTTATTTTGAATTACAAACTTTTTTAATTATATCACATCCATTAAATATTTTATTGGTTAAATATCTTAAATAATTGGATCGAATTCAAATTCGAATTTGAATTAATATCCGCTCCATTGACAACCCTACTAGTCTCATATGCAAGAAAAGGTCTATTGCTCCAATTGCTTTCCCCATATCTCATCTTAAAAAGCTCCATTTTAATCCTCAATCGCAAGTAACTCAGTCTCATATGCAAGAAAAGGTCTATTGCTCCAATTGCTTTCCCCATATCTCATCTTAAAAAGCTCCATTTTAATCCTCAATCGCAAGTAACTCTTTTTGTTTTAGTTTTACATATCTCCTTGGGTATTTTGACATAAACTATTCCATGACTTCTCGTAAAATACATGAAACATTGTTTGTGTTATTCTCATGGTCCATAATTTTTGTCATAGGCCACCCACACGTGCACCCTATACTTAATATTATAAGTTTATCTTAATTTTTTTTGTTTTAATTCATGTAAAATTTAAATAAGTATGCTTAAAATTACTAAAAAATAATATTATATAGAAAAATAAATAATTTTTTTTATTTATTTTATCCCCTAAAAATTTTAGCATCCGCATAGAGTATGCTAAAATCATTTGTATTGCATAAAGAGGTTGAATATGGTAATAAGGAAGGAAATAATTCTTAAAGTCAAATTTGTCAAAATTTTGCCGGTTTAGATTCTATATTTCAATTTATGTTTCATCCTCTATTCCACTGTATGGACATATGACACGTGTATTAAATATTTTCTTTTAAAAATAATTAATTGAGAATTAGATACACCCTTGGCTAATGTATAACATATTGGAATAGGAAATGAAACACAAAATAAAATAAATGATCTAAGGTGAAATTTTGCCTAATTACCAAGGTACCACTTAATCCAAAATTTTTGCTTAATTACAAAGCAGGGAAATTTACCAAAGGCCATAATTACACACAAACAACTAACTATTAGAAAACCCTTAACCTAAAAGACAAAAATATTAAAACCAACTAAGTGAAAAAAAAAAATGAGGATTTAAAAAAAAAACAAACCCAAAAGAGGATCAAATAAATGAAGGCAAAAGGTAAAAGAATTACCTAATGAAATGCAGAGCTCTATAATTTTCAAATCTTAGATCTGCATTTTTGCCAAGTTAAATTTTAGTTGAGCGTCGTTGTTTGCTATGCAAAGGGAGAGTTGACTAACATACCATGAGCACTCCTTAACCACTTCCAAGCATATTCAACTAATGAAATTGTTCCAAAAAATGCACCACAACACCATGAACCGATTAAACTAACAAAAAATGTTATTAGATGTTGTAAATTAGAATATTATACAAAATAGAACAAAAATCATATTGAATCTTAACAAAAAACAACTGGTTTAATCAATAATAGAGTTTAAACCTTACCACTATTTTGAGAAATCATGACGGAGTGATCGATTCCAGCTGAAGAAGCCATAGAGAGGAGCGAGGTCGTTGGCGCGAGCGGTGTGGTGTTGCGGCAAGAAAAAAGTGTTTAGGGTTTGAAGAGTGAATTATGCAGAGGGTAAATCAAAAATTTGAAAAACAGTAAGGATAGTTTTGTCATCTTAAATGTTAAGATTATTAAGCTGATAAGATCTTAAAAAATAAGATGGGAGCTTACTTTTTTCTATGAGCTTATAAGTTCTAAAACAGCTTAGTTTATGATCTTATAAGTTCTTAAAGAAAAAATTAGCCAAACACTTTCGTGGAGTTTATAAGCTCTTTAACATCTTATAAGTTGTTTATAAAAGCTTATAAGTATTGGAAATATATATATGCACCAGTGTATCTATAAAATAAATAGTAGCATAAATAATAGCAAGAACAATTAACATTGAACACAGATTATGAGAACTTGAAATTAAGCAAATAGAAACTTAATAACACAAACCAGGAGCAGTAATTGTATTAGAAATTTAATTTAGTTGAGGCCTGCACAAATGCAGCTTCCTTAAGATTTTATCTGCCTGCCAATGGTACATGAGGACTCTCAACGGACAACCTCCCAAAATACAACGACTCTGGCAGACAAAGCTACACTCTAATTGCCTAAACTCCGAACCCTAAACTGACTTGAACCTCTGTTTATATGCAAGAATGAATGCTCTACATGCTTTGAAAGAATGTATGTATGCTGTATGCTTTTTCTGATGAACAATGCACGAATGTATCCCCATATTTATGGATGCTAGGTGCCAATAGCATGAGGCATGACCATTAGGAGAAGTCAGTAATAAAAAATAATTATAGATATAATTATTAAAGATAAATAAATAAATAAATAAATAAAATTATTTTATTTATTTTAGATTAATTTTCTCTAAAAAGATAATATTCGGACTACAAGCACACCCACACCTGCACCTTCACCCACGCCCCGCCTCGATTCGAGCTGAGCCGGCTAGCTGTATGGGAGGGCAGTGCGGGCGTGCATGTGTGGTTCATTTCAGACAAAACCTAAACCCACACTTATGTAGGTGTTCTCCCCTCCAAAGACTTGGGTACCCCCAAAGGGGTCCAACCCTTTGGGCCACACCCAAGTTATTTAACTAGCTCAACTCTAACTTTGGATTCCAATGTGGGATGGATACTTTCAAGCTATCCGTCCATACACAAGTCTTAGCTATTCCTTAACTCATTCTCCATTTTTTAGCTTAATTTTCTCATTCACTTCCTTATTAAATTTTGGCATATAACCACTTAACAAATGTCTCTTCAATGAGATGAAATTGTTAGTTTACAGTCATTAAATTTGACTTTATAAAACTCTCATTGAATTCTAACCAAAATTGGTGGGTTATCACTCATAAATGCCAAAACTCTCACAATCCCCCACATGAATGAGCAAATTATCTAATAGGTATACTTATAAATGTAATGAAATGATAAAGGTTCAGCTCAAATTGTACTACATCAGGAGATGTAGCTTTTGGCTTTGAACCTTCCCTAGTGAGAACTATCAATTGTACTTGCCAACCAGTGAATGTAGTGTCTTGAACTATTTGGCTTTTGTGTACACCAGGATAATAGAACTACACATAATACCACTCAATAGTCAACTTTTGTGGTTTATGTTGCGCTCATTTCCTAGAACAATTCTCGATATTCATGAGTACTACTCTGAGAATCCAGCCTTGAAATTCTCATAGGATCGGCCTAATCCCTACTCATATAAGTAACTTATCATTAAGGGGTTCTTGCTACACTCCCACTCGAAATATCACATATGAGAGCCATTAAAAGCAACGCTTACCTTAGAACTTCGTTAGGATGCATATCTGCTCATCAATGGAATGGGTTGGAGGGTTAAGGCCCCCCATAGTGCTTCCAAGTCGAGTCACAACTTCATAACTTGTTTTTCCCTTTGAACCTACTACATGGGATCTCCAATCACATAGGTTAGGTTTTGTTATGATGACTCAGTTATTTAAAGACTTCAGTCCCATTCTCTTTGATGATTTACTTACTTGCTCACTATTTACACCTTTGGTTAGCAGATCTGCAAGGTTATCTTTTGAGTTCACGTAGTCAATTGAGATAACTCCACTAGAGAACAATTGTCTAACAGTATTATGTCTCCTAGTATATGTCAAGATTTACCGTTATACATACTATTTTGTGCCCTTCCTATCATAGATTGGCTATCACAGTGAATGCAAATTGCTGGCATAGGCTTTGGCCAGTTTGGAATGTCTTCCAAAAATTAGCGCAGCCATTTTGCTCCCTCGCTTGGTTTATCTAAAGCAATGAACTCTAATTCCATCGTTGACCTTGCTATGTAGGTCTGCTTCAAGGATTTCCACGATATGGCAGCTCTACCTAGAGTGAATACATATCCACTCATGTATTTGGACTCGTTTGAGTTAGATATCCAGTTGTCATCATTGTGTCCCTGAATTATAGCTGGATATCTGTTTTAATGCAACCCATACTTCGTAGTTTTTTTTAAGTATCTTAGCACTCTAACAATAGCATTCCAATGCTCTTGTCCATGGTTGCTTGTGTATCTATTTAGCTTACCTACTGTATATGCAATATCTGGCCTCGTGTAATTCATCACGTACATGAGGCTTCCAATAATATGTATATATTCCACTTGAGCTTTTCCTTCACCTTTATTCTTGGTAAGCTATTGGTTCGTATCTATTGGTGTTTTCATCAGACTACTAGTGGGATCTAGAAACTTTTGTAGTACTTTCTCAATATAATGTGATTGTGTTAATGCTATCCCATCTGGTGTTCGTATAATTATAATTCCAAGTATGACATCAGCAAGGCCCATATCTTTCATATTGAAATTGTGACTTAATAATTTCTTTGTCTCCTTGATTATGTCACTGTTGCTTCCCATGATTAACATGCCATTTACGTATAAACATATAATGACATATTCAGTTAGCGTACCTCTAATATACACACACTTGTCACACTTATTAATTTTGAAGCCATTGGCTATCATTACTTACTTAAATTTAAGGTGCCATTGTTTAGGTGCTTGTTTTAAACCGTATAACGATTTAATTAATTTACACACATTCTTTTCTTGTCCTGGGATCACAAACCCTTCGGTTGTTCCATATAAATTTCTTCATTGAGATCACCATTCAAGCATGCTGTTTTTACATCCATTTGATGGATCGCAAGATTATTAATAGTGGCAAACGCAATTAATGATCGAATTGAAATTATTCTAGTTATTGGCGAGTACGTATCAAAGTAGTCAAGACCTTCATTCTATCGATACCCTTTGACTACTAACCTTGCCTTATACTTGTCTATCGTACCATCATCTTTCGTTTTCCTCTTGAAAATCCATTTACACCCTAAGGGTTTATTTCTAGGAGGTAAATCTACTAGTTCCCAAGTATGATTATGCATGATGGACTCTATTTTAGTATTCACTGCTTCCTTCCATAACGGAGCTTCTAGGGTGATCATTGCTTCAGTAAATGTCCTCGATTCACTTTCTACTATGTAAGTCAAGAAATCGGGTCCAAAGGATTTAACCGTTCTAGCTCTTTTGCTACGTCTCGGCTCCAAATTTTCTTTGCTCACTTTTGAATTTCTCGAGATCTTTTAAATATCACTCACCCTTCTTCCTTTTTCCATGAAAATATTTCTTCAAAGAAGCTTGCATTCCTTGATTCTATTATCGTGTTAACTTTAATATCATCAATATTAGCTTTATACACAAGGAACCGATAGGCTGCACTATGTTGTGCGTAGCCAATAAAGATTTTGTCAACAGTCTTTGGTCCTATTTTGACCATTCTAGGAGGTGGCACTCCTACTTTAGCTAGATACTCCCACACTCGAAGATATTGATAAGATGGAATGTGTCTTTTTCTTGCCTCATATTGCGTTTTTTGTAATTTCTTGTGGGGTATTTTGTTAAGTAAATGATTTGCAGTTAATACTGCCTCTTCCCACATGTTTTGAGGTGCACCTGCATTAATTAATAATGCACTCATCATTTCTCTTAAAGTTTGATTTTTGTGCTCAGCAATACCATTTGATTATGGTGCATAAGGTGTTGTTTCTTCATGGATTATTTCATATTCAGCACAAAATTCTTCAAAGGGGTGAACATATTCACCGCCTCTATCACTTCTAAATATTTTTATTTTCTTTCCAAGTTGATTCTCAATCTCATTCTTATAATGTTTAAATACTTCAATAGCTTCATATTTGCTAGAAAGTAGATAAACATGACAATATCTGGTGCAATCATCTATGAAAGTTATAAATTATTTTTTCCACCTCTTGATTGCACCATCTTTAAGTCACATATGTCTGTGTGAATTAAAGTTAATGGTTCATGCTTTTTTCTATTGCCTTAAAAGGAATTTTTGTCATTTTTACCTCAATGCAAATTTCACAATTAGTTTTTGTATCAAAATCCAACTTCGGTAGTATTCTACTTTTGGCTAGTTTACTTAAAGTACCAAAATTTACATGCCCTAGTCTATGATGCCATAAATCTAGAGACTCCAACAAGTAAGCCGAATTTACTTTATTTCCATTAATAACAACTTTTGGCACATCTTTAGGTATGATGGTCATTCCATTCATTTTAAAAAGACCATAACATAAATATCATTTTTCGACATAGACACAATTTTTTTAATTACAAATTTGTCGGATTAAAAAACTAGTTTAAAACAATTTCTGCTAAGCATAGGACCTGATACTAAGATTTTTCTTATATCTGGCACATAAAGCACATTGTTGAGAGTCAGCTCGTTCCCAGAAGTCATCTTGAGTACCACCTTGCCAATTCCATGTACTTTGGAAGTTGATAAGTTTCCCATGAACAAATTATCATCCTTTGCATTCTCATATGTTGTGAACAAGTTTTTTTCTGAGCATACATGTCGAGTGGCCCTGGTGTTGACCCACCACTGTTTGGGATTTTCAATTAGGTTCACCTCAGAAAAACTTTCAGAAAGGTTCAAGTCATTGACTCCATCTAAGAGATTTTCAACTTCAGCCATGTTTGCATCAGCAGTACTTTTCTTCCTTGAAGAACCATATTTCTTTGGAGTTCCTCCTTGTTGATGGTGTCTGCAATCCTTTGCCCTATGGCCTGGCTTGCCACAAACATAGCAACTTCCTTCAATTTTTTTTTCCTTTTGTTACTTTGGTTGTTAGAAGCATCTTTTTTTTTTTGTTTGTTAGATGGACCCTGCTCCATAATATTTGCTTTACTCTTATAAGTACTGCCACCGATTTTCTTTTTGGGAAGTCTGTTGTCTTCCTCTATTCTTAGCCTCAAGATCAAATCCTCAAGATTCATCTCCTTGCGTTTGTGCTTGAGGTAGTTTTTGAAGTCCTTCCACCCTAGGGCCAATTTTTCAACGAGTGCTGCCGCTTGAAATGATTCTCCATGTGTCATCCCTTCGGCAGCCAACTTATGCAATATCATCTGATATTCATCAACATGGGACATCATAGATTTTGAGTCAGTCATAATAAACTAAAGAAACTTACCAACGACGAATTTCTTCATGTTGGCATCTTTTGTTTTGTATTTTTTCTCAGGTGATTCCTAAAGTTCCTTCGCTGTAGCAATTGTACTCTAAACATTATACGGCACATTGTCTAAACCCGTTGAGGATGTTGTTTTTGCACAAGAAATCCCCATGATTCCAAGCATCAATGACTGCCATAGTTTGCATATTAGGATTTTCCCCTGAGGCAGGACGTTCTTCATGTAGAAACCTTGCTAGGTTCAGCATAGTAAGGTAAAACATCATCTTCTGTTGCTATCTTTTAAAGTCTTTCCTATGGAACTTTTCTAGTTTCTCTACTTGTCCAACTGCAACAAGAGCAGGAGGTGTAGAACCAACCGCAACTACAATAGGAGGAATAGCAACTGGAGGGGGAGCAATAAGAGGATTCTGTGATTTACCACCAACGCTGCCAACATTGGACTCAGTAGGCACGTTAGGCACATTTGTCGCCATCATACATTTCTACAAGAATAAATTATGCAACAATGAATATAGATTTGTAAAACATGATGGAACACGATAGAATTGGATTAGTTTGTCAAAAATTTTGTACGACAACAGATCCTATTATGTGCAGATAAGCAGAATAATATTGAATAGATTAGTAGATAGTCAATTAACTTGCAATCAAATCAAAGCTAGAACTTATAGTTTAAAACGAAACATTAATTATAATTCAAAGAGCATAGAATCACTATCTAATAGAATATGGACCAAACAACAGAAGCTTTAAGACTTGAAAATTCAAAGTAGAATTGAGAGTAGGTGTCTGGTACTGAATATTTGAAAACATAGAAAGGCCTAAAACCTTAAGATTGTTGGAAAGATATATATGCACTAGTGTATGTATCAAATAAATTATAGTATAAATAATAGCAAGAACAATTAACATTGAACACAGATTATGAGAGCTAGAAATAAAGCAGACAGAAACTTAATAACACAAACCAAGAACAGTAGTTGTATTAGAAATTCAATTGAGTCGAGGCCTGTAGAAACGCAACTTCCTTAAGGTTTTATTCGCCTCCCAACGATGCATGAGGACTCCCAATAGACAACCTCTCAAGATACAATGACCCTGCCAGACAAAGGCTACACTCCAATTGCCTGGACTCCGAACCCTAAACTGACTTGAACTTCTGCTTATATGAAAGAATATATACTTTGAGAAAGTGTATGTATACTGTATGCTTTTTTTTTTTTTTTATGAATAATGAACAAATGTACTATTGTAACCCAGGAGGATCTATTGCGGAAACAATGAAATAATGGTAAAGTAATACAATGTAAAGTGGCAACAAATTTAACGTGGTTCGGCGATGTGCCTAATCCACCCAACAAAGAAAAGGAATTTTATTGATCTCAAATCAAAGTGCAAGTACAAGTTTGAATCTCACAAATCTCATGAAAACACCTATCACCCTCGTTCTAAACTCCGTCTTGAGAGAATTACTCAAAAGCAGTAAAGAAGCGCTTGTGTTATGTTCGTGATACTTTTCTCGGAAGGAAAAATTGATATTTATACTAAAAAATCAAAGCCCAAGGCCCATGGGCCTGTGTGAGACGTCGAGGCGCACAAAACTGCTTGTGCCAAGAAAAAACCGAACATGGGCAGAAACTTTGAGCCCTGGTGCAAAGTTACTATTCACTATGAGTCGGGGCGCACGACGCGTCTTTTCTTGCCCTTTTCATCCATGTACACGCCTTGGCGCACCTTACCTCGTGTCCTGGCTCACAACGTCCTTCCAACACTCGCCAGAGTGTGTTCTCGAGCCCATTTCGACCACTTTGCTCTGTTTCGCTCCATTTCTTCCATTCCTTATCAACTTTACCTTAAATTTCAAGGCAAAATCAACAATTCTCCATATTTACTTGAAATTCCCATTCATCTTCTTTGTCCCTGCCCCCTAATAGGGCCTGTTATTTGAGTCTGCAAACATTAACCAAATCCAAGCAATGCTCGAATTTGATTCTTGGAACAACCTTAGTCAACATGTCTGCTGGATTATCCTTTGTCCCAACTTTGTCAACCAACATGACTCCTTAAGACACCATATCCCAAACAAAGTGATACCTCACATCTATGTGCTTTGTTCTCTCATGAAATGCTTGATTCTTTGACAAGTATATGGCACTCTGATTGTCACAAAATACCTTAGCGATCTCAGAAGTCATACCCATATCATCGATCAACCCCTTTAGCCAAATGCCTTCCTTAACACCTTCAGCCAAAGTCATGTATTCAGCTTCTGTTGTGGACAATGCAACTGATGACTGCAAAGTTGCCTTCCAGCTAACCGTACAACTTGATACACAAAACACATAGCTCGTCATGGACCTTATGTTATCCAAATCTCCTGCATAATCTGCATCCACATAGCCAATAATTCTTGTAGTAGAATTCGATTGACTATACCTTAAACATTTGTCTACAGAGCCTCTCAGATACCTCATGATCTATTTCACAGCCTGTCAATGAATCTTTCCTGGCTTATGCATATATCTGCTCATAACACTGACTGCTTGTGAAATGTTTGGCCTAGTGCACACCATGGCGTATATCAAGCTACCCACTGCACTAGCATATGGCACATTTGACATGTGCTCCACCACCTCCTTAATACTCGGTGATAGATCTGATGAAAGCTTGAAATGAGCTGCAAGTGGCGTACTAACTGGCTTGGACTTATTCATCCCAAATCGCTCATGTACTTTCTCAATGTAATGCTGTTGAGACAAGTACAACAATCCTGCGTGTCTGTCCCGAATGATCTCCACGCCCAAAATCTTCTTTACACCACCCAAATCCTTCATCTCAAATTCTTTACTTAACTGAGATTTTAATTGGTTGATCTCAGATATGTTTCTAGAGGCAATCAACATATTATCAACGTACAACAGCAAATATACAAGAAGGCTATCACTACAAATTTTATAATATACACAACAATCAAATTTGCTTCTAGTATATCCTATTTTGGTAATAAAACCATCAAACCTTTTATACCACTGCCTGGGAGACTGCTTCAGGCCATATAATGACTTCTTTAAAAGACAAGCTTGATTTTGTTTCCCGAGAACAATGAATCCTTCTGGTTGACTCATGTAGATTTCTCTAACTCACAATGCAAAAACGTTGTTTTCACATCCATTTGCTCTAGTTCTATATCAAACAGAGCAACCATGGCAAGTAAAACATAAATGGAAGTATGTTTTACAATTGGGGAGAATACTTCATGAAAGTCAACTCCCTCTCTCTGAGTAAAACCCTTAGCAACCAATCGCGTCTTGTATCTAACATCTTCAACATCAGAAATCCCTTCTTTCTTCTTGTAGATCCATTTGCAACCTACAATTTTATGCCCTTTGGGTATATCAACCGACTCCCATGTGCTATTCTTGTGTAGAGACTCCATCTTTTCACTCATAGTTGCAACCCATTTATCAGAATCTGGCTTGGAAATTGCCTTTTTGTATGAGACTGGATCATCTCCTACAAACTCCTCAGCTAAACTCAAAGCATAAGCTACCAGATTTGAGTAAGCATACCGCTATGGTGGTTTGATCTGCCTCATCTCCCTATCGCGAGCCAAGCGATAATTTTGTAGTAGTTTATTTTCCTGTTGTTGGTTAGGTGGTAATGTGCTATCACCAGCTTTATCTACCTTATCTACCACCTTCTGTTTCCCCTTCGAAACTTGTGGAGGATCAATATGAATCTCCACCTTCTTCTTAACGCTTTGTTGACTGCTTTCCTGCTGCTTCACCTTCTTCATCATTGCAGACTCATCAAATGTCATGTCCCCACTGATAATCATCTTGGAGCCCTTGTCATCATTACACCACAAATGATAACCTTTGACTCCATCTGCAAAGCCCATAAATATGCACTTCCTAGCCTTTGGCTTAAGCTTCCCATCCTGGACATGAGCATAGGCTGGACACCGAAATACTCTGAAATTTTAGTAATCAGCATGAGACCCAGACTAAACTTCCATTGGTGTCTTGCAGTCTAAAGCAATTAATGGTGACCTATTCACAAAATAACAAACAGTGTTAATTGCTTCTGCCCAAAAATCCTTGGACAACCCGGCGTTAAAGAGCATGCATCTAGATTTTTCCAAGATAGTCCTGTTTATCTGTTATGTAACTCTATTCTGTTGTGGTGTATGTATAACTATGCAATGCCTGACAATTCCTTCCTTCTTGCAGAATTCCTGAAATTCCTTGTTGCAGAACTCCAATCCATTGTCAGTCCTCAAGCGCTTGATCTCCTTTTCTGTCTGCTTCTCAATTAAGGTCTTCCATTGCTTGAAGTTGACAAACACCTCATCCTTACGCTTCGGCATGTACACCCATACTCTCCGTGAGAAATCATATATGAATATCAGCATGTACCTTGAACCTTCCTTTGAAGAAACCTGAGAAGGCCCCCAAAGATATGAGTAAATGTAATCTAAGGTGCCTTTGGTCTTGTGAACTGCAGTGCCGAATTTCACCCTGTGTTGCTTGCCTAGCACACACTGCTCGTAGAAATCTAGTTCTCCAGTCTTCTCTCCACAAAGCAAACCTCATTTGCTTAGTTCTGACATCCCCCTCTCACTCATATGCCCAAGCTGCATGTGCCAGCGTAGTATCATTAACTGATGAAGAAACCGCTGCAGTACCAGAAATCGTGTTTCCCTGTAATATGTAAAGGCCGTTCCGCTTTTCTCCCTTCATGATAAGTAGTGCACCTTTGGAAACCTGCAGAACTCCATCTTGAGCTCTGTACTCACAACTGTTATTGTTCAGAGTGCCCAGCGATATCAAATTTTCTTCAGATCTAGAACATGATGCACATCTGTTAGGGTCTTTACTATCCCATCATGCATCCTGATACAAACTGAGCTAATTCCTACAACCCTACAAGAAGCATCGTTTCCCATAAGCACTTTACTGCCATCATATTTATAGTATGTGGTAAACCAATCTTCGCGTGGGCACATGTGGTAAGAGCAGCCACTATCCAAATTCCATTCAGAGCTTAGTAAAGTTTCAGCAACGTTGAGAACAAGCCCATCATCAGACTCATCCTCAACAATTCCTACGACATTATCCCGTTTTTGATTAGAAGTTTCACCTGCATCCTTCACCTTTCCTTGTTCCAGACAATTCCATTTCCACCCCTTTCCACCGCACCTAAAACACTTGTCATTGTTTCTAGGCTTGGTTCGGGACTTCGATCGGCCTCTACTCCTTCCCCTTTCTCTCAGTCTCCCTTTTGCCACCAATGTTTCCCCTTTCACCATCACTGCTGCCTAGGACATGTTTTCTCAACTCGTTGGAATTCAATGAGGCCTTCACATCCTCCATTGAAATCGTATCTCTCCCGTACAACAAAGTAGTAACCAAGTGCTCAAAAGATTTTGGCAGAGAACATAAGAGAATTAAAGCTTGATCCTCATCATCAATTTTGACATATGTGTATAATCGCTGTTTCAAATACAACCAATTTGTTAGGGACTTAGTCATATATAGACTCTCTAGCTTCTTCCATAAATCCGCTGGCGTACTTTCCGTGGCGACCTCTCTCAGTACCGTAAGCCTTCGCCATGAACTCATCCTTCTCCTCGTCCTTTAGCGTTTTCAGCAGGGAATCTCTGCCCTTTAACGCTCTCTGTAATCCTTGTTGACACAGGAGGGCGTGAACCTTCATCTTCCACAGCCCAAAGTCATTCTTCCCATCGAATTTCTCTACCTCGTACTTCATTCCTGACATCTGATCCAACCTGTTTCGATACCAATTTGTTGTAACCTAGGAGGATCTATTGCAAAAATAATGAAATAATGGTAAAGTAATTCAATGTAAAGTGACAACAAATTTAACGTGGTTTGGCGATATGCCTAATCCACCCAACAAAGAAATTTTTTTTTATTGATCTCAAATCAAAGTGCAAGTATAAATTTGAATCCCACAAATCTCACGAAAACACCTAACACCCTCGTTCTAAACTCTGTCTTGAGAGAATTACTCAAAAGTAGTAAAGAAGCCCTTGTGTTATGTTCATGACACTTTTCTCGAAAGAAAAAACTGATATTTATACTAAAAAATCAAAGCCCAAGGCCCGTGGGCTTGCGTCGCACGCCAAGGCACACAAAACTTGCGGCCCGGCACGCACAAAACTGCTTGTGCCAAGAAAAAACCGAACATGGGCAGAAACTTTGAGTCCCGGTGCAAAGTTACTGTTCACTGCACGCCGGGGCGCAAAAATCTTGCGCCGGGGCGCACGATGCGTCTTTTCATGCCCTTTTCGCCCATGTAGAAGCCTTGGCATACCTTACCTCACGCCCCGGCGCTACATCCTTCCAACATGCGCCAGGGTATGTTCTCGAGCCCATGTCGACCACTTTACTCTGTTTTGCTCCATTTCTTCTATTCCTTGTCAACTTTATCTTAAATTTCAAGGCAAAATCAACATGTACCCCCCATATTTATAGATGCTAGGTGCGTAATAGCATGAGGCATGACCATTAGAAGAAGTCGATCTCAAATAAAAAATAAAAAATTATTATTATTAAAGATAATAGCACACCCACACCCCGGCCCGATCCGATCCGATCCAAGCCAGCCAGACGGGCAGGCAGCGTGTGTGTGGTTCATGTCAGACAAATCCAAACCCACACTCATATAGGTCGTCTCCCCTCCAAAGATTTGGATATCCCCAAAGGGGTCCAACCCCTTAGGCTACACTCAAATTATTTAACTAGCTCAACCCTGACTTTGGATTCCAATGTGACATGAATACTTTCAAGCTATCCATCCATACACAAGTCTTAGTTATTCATTAACTCATTCTCCATTTTTTAGTTCAATTTTTTCATTCACTTCTTTATTAATTTTTGGCATATAACCACTTAGCAAACATTTCCTCAATGAGTTGACATTGTTAGTTTAAAGCCATTAATTTGATTTTGTAAAACTTTCATTAAATTCTAATCAAAATTGGTAGGTTATCACTCATAAATGCCAAAACTTTTATAATAAACTCAGCCAAACACTCTCGTAATCCAAAATTTGAGTAGACTTATGTATACAGCTGCATAGATACGGAGATGGTGACACAAAATATAGTGTTAAAAAGGTATATACATGATTACGGTCATATAATAAAGTTAATAGGCATTTATACAACAAAAAGAAAAATGCAGCTACAATTATATTTAAAACTAATTCTAAAAACTTGTAATACATCAAACAATGAGTTTGATGTAATTAAAAACATATATAGAGTCAAGAGAATCATATAACTCATACATAATAAACATGTAATAATTAATTTACGTTCACGGAATTATACATTAACATAAAAATACAAAATGAAAATTTTAGCAGCAGTATATAAACATTTATATATATTTTATGTGTTTTCAACACACGTTTTTAGAATGTTAATATGTGTGTGTGTGTGTGTGTGTGTGTGTGTGTGTGTGTGTGTGTGTGTGTGTGTGTGTGTGTGTGTATTTTAATTCAAATAATATCCGTCATTAATTCGAGTCTCATTCTAGAAGGGTGGGCGCATTAATTGTTGGAGTAAATTAATTTTGATGAGCACAGTTGACTTACAAAACCAAATATGATGAATTTTTCTCTTAGACATTCTTTTAATGACAAAAAGCATTTCGTCACGTGAAAGAAATGGACACAATTGTAAGAGTTAGAAATATTGTTGACGCATTTGAGTATTTATTCAAATAGATTAACAACTATCTGATCGTACATAATGATATCAATTTTTATATCTTAGTAGCAACTTCCTTCACTCTTCCCCTGTTAAATTTCTTAATTCACTACAAAAAATTAGGCTTTTTTTATAATATTTTTTGATTCACTAACATAATATAGTGAAAAGGGAATGTTTGCTATAATTTTTTTCCCCCTTTTTCTGTTGTAGTATAATTTTTTAAATGTATGGGATAATTCATATTAAATATATCCTATATATACTCCACCTTGCCATAGTAAATAATACATTTATTTACAATAATTTCTATATAAGGTGAATAATATACTGCATTTACTACAAGTTTACATAAACTATCCAAAAATTTGATAAATTAACCACATTTTGTCATTAACGAAACAAAAACCATGAAACTTGTGAAAATTTGACAATAAAGATTAAGATATTAAATCAATTTTCCCCCTTAAATAATAAGGTAAAATATATTGAAAGCAAGATTTTAATGAATAAAACTGAAGGCAAAATAAAAAAATTTTCTTCCAATTTTTATTATTAAAAATTATTTAATTAATTAATCAAATTCTAAATTAACTAATAATAAGACCTTCTAGAAAATTCCTAGCTACTCGTGGTTTTAATCAATAAAATTAGAGGTAAAATAAAATTTTCTCCAATTTTTATTATTAAAAAAATTATTTGGTTAATTAATCAGATACTTAAATTACCTAGCTGGCAAAATCCCTCAGAATCCAAAATTGAGTAGGAAGAAAACCCCAAATTTCATGTTGGAGGTAAAATAAAAATTTGCCTTCAATAATTTTTTTAATTAATAATCTAATTAAATTAGCTAATTGTAGTTGAGTGGTTGGCCTGGTGGCATTACCTTAACACATATTGTGACGTTGAAAGTTCCAAACCTAGTAAATCCTAGTATTTGAGTCCATTATCTATACTATATAAAAAAAAAAAAAAAAAGGAGCCTTACATTCACAAATAGGTGGTTTTACACCACTACACAAAATTATGTTTTGCCTAAAATAACTTTAAATATATTTATACTATTTTCTTTTGAGAAAAGAAACTACACAACTCTCCACTTATTTTCTATCTCCCCATTAGTAGTAACTACTTCTGTACTAATTGTCTCACTTTCTATTATCCATAACTACCATTTCAAGGACTTTCATCCATAATTATGATTTCCTAAGGCGTTCTTCTCCCTTATATTATTTTTCAAAAAACATTACCTTATATTATTTCTCAAAATGAATTTAATTTTATTAAATTTAATGATATCTGATTTTATTTTATATAGGAAAATCAAGGGTTTGAAACATATTATAAAGTTATTTTATCTCTCTCTTACCTTTAAAGGATTTTTTTAGCAGAAAATCCTCTTTAACTGTTTAGTTGTAAAACAATTTTTGACATGATTTGAGTTCTATATTTGACGATAGATTATTATTTTTAAGAATGAGATTAATTTTTTTAATTTAATGATGTCAAGTCTTATTTTATATTAAAGAAATCGAGGGTTGGAATATTTATAAAACTGTTTCCTCACTTTTTGACTTTTCAAGGATCTTTTTAGAACAAAATCCTCTTAAAATGTACATACCGATAGAATAATTTTTCAATGTGATTTGACTTTCATAGTTGATGAGAATTTGATCATCATCATAACTTATTAAATAACATATCAAGTAAATTATTTTAAATGGAAGAACCCAAGAAACATGTATTTATCTTTTGATTTCACCATAAAATTACACTCTCATCGGTCAACTCCAAGGTCAAGTTTGCAATTTTAAAGTTGCAAAACAAATATTAAGAATGATGGCACGCAAAGTTTTAAGTGCAATGTAAAAAATATATGTTTATATGTGTGATATACATATCCATCAACGGCTAATATAAATATACAAAGGATATGGTGGTCAATAAAATAAACACTAACTCAATAATTAATGTCAACACCAAACAAAAAATAAAAGTAATTTAATTTAAGTAAGCAGAAAACAAAAACGAGTCACGCCCGCTGGAAAAGAGGTCATGTGGTCACTCAGCCGCGTATCTGGCTTCAATTGGGTGTCCCGGCACCGCGCATGGCGGCGCCCGAGCCGCCCGATTTCAACTTCTTTTTCAGCTTCAACGCTTGTACCCTTTCACGCGGAATGCGCCCCACTAACACATGACCTATGTTTTCTTTTGTTTGTATTATGGTCTTATGAGTAAGAGGGTCTTTGGCTAAATTTATTTTAAATATTTTATGAGTTTCTATATTTTATAAGATATTTTAGAGTTTATAAGATGTTAGATCTTATTTTTAAAATAAGTTATTGAAGTGTTTGGATAAAATAAGATATTGGAGCTTATAAGATGTTAATAATGGCAATTGTGTAATTAAAATGATTAAAAATAAAGGAGCTTGTTAAGATCTTAAAAATAAGTTAGGGTCTCCTTACTTTTTTCAAAAGAGCTTCTAAGCTCCTAACATCTTATTTTAGGATCTTATAAGCTTTTTTCAAAAAAATTTATCAAACACTTTTTATCAATTTATAAGTTCTTAAACATTTTATAAGATGTTTTGAAGAAATTATAATCTCACCCAAACACACTCTAAGTAGCCTCGTAATCAGCAATGCTGCTCTACATTGGCTGCTGCTACTTCGTTAAAATCCATGATCCCGTCAATGCTACCACCTTCTTTGTAATTTAATGGCCATTTTCTGCACAAAATTCATTCATTTGACCTTTATTTTATCTTATTCCGTAGGTATATAATTTTTCTTCAAGAAAATCTATATATAGTGATATTAATTTAGTGACATTTTTTAATATAATGACACACACAAAAAAATAAAAAAAATAATAATATCATGATAGTCGCAAAAGAATACCACTATAATTTAATATTTAGTGTTATTTGATTATTACATGACAAATAAAATAGTGGCATTTGATTAAAAATGTTGAGATAAATATATTTCAAAAATATTTAAATATTGCCACTAATTTTTAATAAAAAATGCCACTAATATATAGTTATAGTGTCATTTAGAAAAGAAAAGAAAAAAAAGCACCATAAAGTATTTAGTGGTGCTAACTAAATCGCATTTTATAATGTAATGACACACAAAAGTAATATAGTGATAGTTGAAACATTAAATGTCACTATAATAAAATATTTAATTAGTGGCATTTGATTATTAAATGACATATAAAATAGTGACATTTGATTACAAAATGTCAACAAAAATATAATTTGAAGATGTTTAATTAGTGCTACTAATTTTATTTTTAAAAAAAAATGTTACTCATATTTACTCACACATTTCAAAGCAAAGAAAAACTTATTGATTTTCGAAAAGGAGCCTAACTTCATTTTTAAGCAGCATCAATTATAGATTAGAAATTAATAACTTCAAATAACTATAAATCTAATTTGTTCATTATAAATTTATAAATTGTAGGATTAAGAAAAATAAACTATATGTATTATAAATTATGAGTTTTGAGATAATATGTAACAAAATAAAAATTACAATTAAATCATTTTGGAAATTTATATAAATAAATAATTAAATTAAATAATTATAATTTCAAGAAATAAAAGAACATATATTTTTTTATTAGAGATAGCAAATTTTCAAAAACTTATAAAATGATTATAAATTATAAATTAATTATTCCATAAATTAATAAAAGTAAAATATAATGTATAAGTTACATATTCTGGATATTACAAGAATAAATTATATGTTATAAAAGAAGTAATTTGATAAAAAAATTTCACCTTTTAAAATAATTCTAGCAAGCCAAGGCTAAGGTCAGGAATTTGGGAAATGGATTTTTAGTATGAATATTGAAGGGTATTTTAGGTGATATTTTATGTATTTTAAATAGTGCAACTAGGAAATGTGAAGTCTTGTTTATTTAAATTTTGAAGTTGGAAACTATTGTGGAGAATGGCAACCAAGCAAGGCCATAACATTTTTATTTTATTTATATAAAAATTTAAATAAATCCATTGAAATTATAAAAATTTATATAATACTAGTAATTGTAGCATGCCTCCCCACCTATATAAATTTATATTATTATAGTACTAATTTTAATTATATTAATAAATAATAGAATACCCAATATAATAATTAAAAAAAATTGATTGATCAATTTTGGAGTAATATTAAAATGAATCTATGGTTCATTTGTGAATTGTGTAGGAGAAGAAAAGAAAGTAAAGAAATAAAAGAAGCAATAAATAATTTTAGCGATATAATGAGCATATCAAATTTTGGTGTAAATTGTAACTGTGTAAAAATTATTGTTTGTGAGTATAATTAAACTTTCTTTTTTCATATTGTTTAGACTATGTAAAAAAAATAAATAAATATTTTATTTATTTTATATTATTAAATTTTAAGATATGTATCAAATGTGTCAAATTCTAATATATATATATATATATAAAGTAAAATGATGTTCAAGTCTATTTTAAGTATCTTTCTTATGTGGCAATGATGTGGATAAGTTAGTTTTGTTCATATTTGCCATGTAAATGTATTCCATATGTAGCATATGTAACTCCCTATGTTATATTTTCATATTTATCTTTTCTATATATCAACACCTCCATATATAATATACAAGAAGGTTAATTTTTATAACTCCCTATAATTTTTGTATCTCATTCTTATATTATTAATCTTATTCTTTTTGCCTACATATATATATATATATAAATATAAATAATAATATTCTATCACTATTTATTTTAACATTAATATAAAAAGATTATATTAGTTAATTTTTTTTAACCCCATATTTGATTTTGATAAATATTCAATATATATACATATTAATATATAATTTTTGCTATAAAAATGAGTTATTGTGTGATTAATATAAAATACTATCTTAAATGATTTTTTAGTAACTCCATATCCAATATTGGTAAGTACTCAATATATCTATATGGAAAATAATATATATGTATATATGCATATATATTAGTTTATGTGTGCAAAGTGCTAATTACTGTATGGAATTTAATTTTATAGTTATCTGTCTCTCTCCTCCCTCCCTCCATATATATATATATATATATAATATTAATAATAATAATCCAAAAAAGAGGTGAAGCTACCTTAATAAGATATTATTTTTATTATATGTATAATAAAAAACTTTTCACATATATATAAATCTTATCTTAATTTAGCATTTTCTAAAATTATGTTTTATTCCGTAATTTGATATTTTATTTAAGTTAAATTCCTTAATCTAAGCACATAATTTCCTATGAGTAATTTATACTAAAAATAACCGAAATATGCAGTTGACTAATAATTAAAAATACAAAACTATTGTCTTTCTGTTTTCTTCATATTGTAAGCTTGGTGAGTTAAACTCTAATTTTTTTAAATATGCATGTATTTTGTAATTTACATATGGTTTTCTAATATTAATAAATTTTTATGTTTATAAACAGGTCAATTTATAAAGGAAATTTGGAGCCCTGATTTTGTGGTAAGTTAACAATTTTATATTCTACCAACTACAATAATTTTTTGCTTTTATCGATTTTTTTCCCCCACTTTCTTAGTGTTATGGATTTCATTTAACCTTTTTTTTTGTTGCTTTTATCGATTTTTTTTTTCATTTTTTCGAGTTAAGGATTTCATTTAACCTATTTTATTTTGTTTTTATTATTATTTTAGTTTGATGTTTTGGTGGTGGCTTATGACTTATTTTTATGATTAAATTAAACATTATCAATATTTAAAATATAATTAAAATTAAATAAAATAACTTTTAAATTTAAATTTATTGTCTATAAAATGTATGGAATCAAAATTATTTTTTTTATAAAAATAAACTATATTAATAAATATTTTTCTTTTCAAATTTAATAATTTAGTAATATTGATTCAATGATTAATTGAGACATGCATCAAAATCATTTTTCTTTTATTTGTACGTAAATTTTATTTTAAAAGGTTTAGATGGTGCCTAACCAATGTAATATAAATTATTTTAATTTTTATTGTATAATATATTTATTCGAGTCCTCTATCTCTCCTCATTTATATATATATATAAGTTTATATATGAAATTAATATATATATATATATATATTAGTTTTATATATGGTTTGCTGGCTTGATGCATGAAGCATTAATTTTTTAGCGATCTCTCTCTCTCTCTCTCTATATATATATATATGTATGTATCTTTATATATATATAAAATAAAATATATTTTGTATCATAATTTAATATTTTAATCACTAAGACTTAGAACTTTCTTTGTAAAAATTATTTTCAATTAATTTTTCAAATGCAGTTTTATTACTTTTCATATGTTTAATATTTACACTTTTATGGATCCAATTATAATTTATATATTAACTGGGTATGTTTATATTATTGGTTCAAATAAGATTAAAAACTACATTTTTAAAGTAACATATTTATTTCAAATAAAGTAAAAATGATGGTTAATTTATTTAAAAAATAATACTTCGAGATTGCATATGCTAAGAAATTTTAAAACTTTACTAAGTATAGTACAACCCTTTTTACCTTTAATCATTAAAAACAACAATTATGTATGTTTTGTTTTGTTAACTTTTGTGATTGACAAAAACTCCTAGCTACTCCTCTCTTTATCTATCTATATATATACATGTGTGTATATATATAACAAATATTAAGTTATTATATAAATGGCTAATGTGAGTATGTAAATTTAGCTACTGACATAATTATGCTAAATATTTAATTTTTTATTTCATAAATTTAGGCATTAAGTCCAGAGACATTTTTTATATTTTGAAATGGTAAGATTTCCTATAACTCTTTCTATATTTAGTTTGAATTTTTTTGCCTTAATTTAATATTTCCTAAAATATATTTTATTCCATAATTTGATATTTTAATTAAGTTAAGTTCCTTAATCTAAGCTCATAATCGCTACAAATAATATATATGAAAAATAACACATACAATACACTAATATTTAAAGGTATGAAAATATTTTTTTTGCTTCACCTCTACAGAATCATTTGATTGCTGAGTTAATTTCTATTTATTTTATTATGCATGTATTTTGTAATTTTTATATGATTTACTAATATTAATAATTTTTGTATGTTTATGAGCCGACTTAATTTACAAAAGGAATTTGAAGTCTCGATTTTGCGGTAAATTAAAATTTTAGATATATTTTTTTGATTTTGATCAATTCTTTTCACTTTTTTTCATATTATGATTTTCTTTTAATCCGTGATTTATCTAATTTTTTTTTTACTATTTTGTTAGTTCGATGTTTGAAAAATATTTGTAAAATTTTTTTTTGCTAATTTTTATAAATTATTATATTTGTTCAATGTTTATAATATTTAAAAAAATATCAATATATAAATTATAATTAATATATATTGAATCCAATAAAATTATGATGCAACGCAAGGGATCAAAACTAATTAATAGTAGAGAAGAACCATGGGGCCATAATCGTGATTCGCGCCATAATGATGCTTGTCTAGTTCTTGCTTTGATTATGATGCTTGTTAGTTGCCTTTTTAATTTCCCCTTCTCTTGCTTTGATTACGAAGCTTGTTAGTTGCCTCTTCAAATTCCCCTTCTCCTGCTTGGTGGACTACTTGTCGTAGATTCTCAAAAAAGATGAGTACGAAGATGAATAAAGACAGACAAAGTACGAGGACAGAAAAAATTAAATTTTTTATTAAAAGTAAGGTAGATAAACATATTTTTGGGGTTGAATGCACCGTGTGCCCCTCAACTATATGAAATGTCTCATTCAACACCCCCCCCCCCCCCCCCCCCCCCGCACACCCACCAAAAATAAATAAATAAATAAAAAAAGAAAATAAAATAATTGTAACACTTAAACTGTTGTGATGAAAATTGGATAACTTATTGTGATGCCTTTATGTCATTGTATTTATAACTTTCCGAATATGTTTTTGTCTATTTTAATTCTAAATTCGATGTCAAATTATTTATTACCTAAAAAAAGCTTTTGTAATTATAATATTGGAAAAGTAATTACTAATTAAAGCAACTCAAACTTTAAAATAACATAATAAATGACTATAACTAACACAAAAAAGGGAAGTTAAAAAAATTATATTTGTTTGAATTTAAAATTAAGCTATTTTCTATTTAATATAAATAAATTTTGGGTTCTTTTTGATAAGGATGAATAATGTATTTTACATAAACTTAATAGCTTTTTTATCGACTAAACATATAATTAATTATTTTATTAAAAAAATTCCAAGATTGGTTGAGACACAGTTTTTATTCAATTTGTTAAAAAGAAAAGGAGGAGCACTAAATTTTAGTTAGTGGAGATATACTTATCATTTATATCCAAAATAGATGAACTTCAAATATATTAGACAGTTAATATCTATTTTATATCTGTTTTACATTTATATAGCTCAATCTGTATTTCATGTTTGATATGTTTGTGTGTTATTATGACAATTTAGTACTTTAATTTTCAGAATATGAATTATAGAATTTATCAAATTGTTTATTTTATATTACAACTAAAAAAATTATTTTTCTAGTTAGTATAGAATTTCAAGTTGAATATAGGGTATTACACACCTAAAAAGATATTGAAACCCATATATGTAGAATTTTTATCTAAATACTTACTTTAAAGGGCTAAGTAATACGATTTAGGGGGTGAATGAGACATATTACATAGTTGAGGGGACCAACAACATTTAACTTTTTTTTTTTTTTTTTTAATTTCTACTTTGACGAGGAATTCATGTTTTTATTGAAAATGCCAAGAGTAAATTTAAAGGGCTAAGTAATATGATTTAGGGGCTGAATGAGACATATTATATAGTTGAGGGGACCAGCAACATTTAACTTTATTTTTAATTTCTACTTTGACGAGAAATTCATGTTTATATTGAAAATGGCAAGAGTGCCCCTAGCTTTACTGTATTTATGGGAGTCTGTGTCCAGTTTGCTCCATCACTTAGTTTAACAAAAATGGCTGACTCTAAGCTTAATTTGTGCTTATTTTTTCTGCTACCTCTTTTAATTTTACAAACCATAGTTATTGCTGAATCACAAGTCCCGTGCTTCTTTATTTTTGGGGACTCATTGGTGGATACTGGCAACAACAATAATCGTCAAACTAGTGCAAAAGTTAATTTTCTTCCATATGGTATTGATTTTCCTGAAGGTCCAACCGGTAGAAGCAGCAATGGTCGAGTTCTTGTAAACGTCCTTGGTAGACCCATTCTTCATATTATTTTACTCCTTTTATTTATGTTCATTTTAATAATAATAATAATAATAATAATAATAATTATTATTATTATTATTATTATTATTATTTTGAGTTATTTCATTTTACAGCTGAATTGTGGGGATTTGACAAGTATATTCCACTATTTGTCAATCTTACAAATCATGACATCTTGAAGGGAGTAAACTATGCCTTTGCCGCAACTGTAATTTTTAATGAAACTGGATGCATCGATGTCGTGCACACATTCTCTCTCTTCCACCCCCCCCCCCCCCCCCCGATAAGATTAACCTCCCTCCAAATACACAAAGACAAAAATACAATAATGCCATCTATATTATTATAAAAAAAGCCTCTTTTGTGTTTGAAATGAAAATTATGATATGAAATTTTAAGAACACCAAAATTTCCCTTTTACTAATCTATTCAAATAACCACTATGCATGTATTCAAAATTTCTTTTATCACTAGGTAAGCTTAATATTTTAACCACTTTTAATTTTTTTTTCTTTAATCTAGTAATGTATTATGAAATTTGTACTTTACATGATTGCTATTTTCATAATTATGAAAATTACAAATATATTTTAAGTGTATCAATTTTTAGCATAATGAATATGATAATATGCACAAATAATATGCATTATTTAATTTTTATTGTTTGTTTTTGAAGGGTGACATAATCAGTTTCAACGAGCAATTATTGAATCATGAGGTTGTAATATCCATCATCGCTAAATTATTAGGGAGTGAGAGTGCAACCAAAGAATATTTAAGCACGTGCCTCTATTTTGTTGAAATGGGAAGTAACGATTACCTTTATCTGTATTTTCCTCAATTATACTCCTCAAACACCCAGTTTACCCCACGGCAGTTCGTTGAAATTGTCATTGCACAATATTCAAAGCAGCTCCGAGTGAGATTTTTTTCTTCACGAAATTTAATATGTAGCTCTTTGTCTTTCTTTTCTTTAAGCTAAATTTTTATTTATCTTCTTTTATATGTCATAGAGATTGTATGATAATGGGGCAAGAAAAGTAGCCGTGAAAGAACTTCATCAACTAGTCACTCTTCCCCAGATAAAGGCTGTCTATGGCACCCCTGAAATTGGTGACAATGCTGTTCAAATTTTCAATGAAATGCTTAAGCTTCTAATCAATGATTTGAATAGCCAACTCCCCGATGCTAAATTTTTGACACAATAGATAGAACCAATGCTTCTTATGGTACATTTAGGACTAATTAATCTTATACTAAAATTTAAAAGTTTTATAAACATGTGATGATTTGATGATTTGGTTATTTTCAGGTCATTTTAAGGTTGTGGATCGTCCATGTTATTTGACACTTTTAGGAACTTGTATTCGGAGAAGTGTTCCATGTAGCAATAGAGATGAGTACATGTTTTGGGATGGATATCATCCAACAGATACTGTCAGCGTGATCTTCGGAAAAATTGCCTACAATAGTATGCCTCCATTGTATGATGATCCTATTGATATTTGGTGATTTTATTCAACAAATCAAATCATATGTTTTAATTAGTACTAATATTTACCCTATGCTATTCAAGGATGAAATAAATTATAATTAAAATTATAATTTATGTATATCTTTTAATTTCATGTAAAAGTGAATTGAATTCATGATATGTATATATATATATATATATATAATTAGATAAGTAGTGTGAAACTATAGATTTTCCAACTTAACAATAATGTATGAAAAATTGAATCCTGGGTAAATTGTATTTTTGGTCTCATAAGTTAGGTCTATTTTGATTTTGGTCTCGTTATTCATCAGGTTTGCACATTGCATCCACTAAGTCCTTTTTTTTTTTGCCCCAATTTCAAGACTCAAAAGGCATTCCATTCAAAAATTAACGGAGCAGCTCATGTGCCACTCATGTAGCTGTTAAATTGAGCTTTTTTGGTCCCATAAGTTAGGCCCGTTTGGATTTTTTGTCCTAATGAGAGCTCTAATAGATTTTTGTAGAAGAAGGAAAAAAAATGGCTGCAAGTGAAGGTGCCCTTTATTTTTGTGGCACACCATCTCTATTGAAAATCTCATGGACAGATGAAAATCCAGATAGAAGGTTTCTTGGTAGTGTTTTCATAAATAATAGGTGTGGTTTCTTTACTTGGGAAAACCCTCAAATGTGTGAAAAAACAAGACAAATGATACTTGGGTTGCTTAGGATATTAAATGCAATGAAGAAAAAGTTAAAAAACTTCAAAAGAAGCAAACTATGTTGCTATATTTGTTGGTGGTTTCTTGGTTGATGGTTTTTCATTTTGTTAGGACCAAAATCCAAACATATCTAACTTATGGGATTGAAAAAACACCAATTTACTTGCCACGTAAGTATCATGTGACTGGCTCTATTAACTATTAGATGGAAAACCTCTTTGGTCCTTAAATTGCAAAAGAAAAATACTTATTGGATGCAATATATGAAAGTCATAAAGAATAGGATAAAAATTCACACATGTTTAAGTTATGGGACCAAAAAAATGCAATTTACTTTTAAATACACAAGAGTAAAATGGTAAAAGAACTAAAAAAGTCTCAATGAATAAAAAAAGATAATTAGAAGGGCTAGAGAACCCAAACAAAACTACGCATATAAAAAGGACAACAAAACATTAATGGGTATGAGCCCATTAAAAAATAAACTATAAATACCAATGCAAGAAAATGCAAAAACTCGATAACTAGAAAATCATCTACATTGCATTCTAGAGTAAAGAAACTCGAATCTTATTGATTACTGAAAAAGACCCCAAATTCATTTTCATGTAGCATTAATACATGTTACAACATTATCACATTTAGAAAAGCACAATGTAAAAGAATATAAACACTTATACTTTTTTATAATAAAAAATAACTCAATAATTAAAAGTAACCTAAACAAAAAGAAAAGAATTACCAAACTCATATACCTAGGAACGGCTATTCCTATGAAAATGAGTATTCCCATCTCTAAATTATACCGAGTATGTATTTAAGGATGAACTTAAGAACACCCACTCTATTTCCCCTTAAGTAATTCTTTCCTTAAGCCATGTTGCATTTTGTTGTGAGGGATTCCACTCCTGAAACCTCTCGTGCACCACTTAATGATGCCATGAGAAGGTTTAATATATCCACGTAAGTTTCCAAAAAAATCCTCATATGAAGGGAATCACTAAAATATTTCTACATATCTGTCATCTCATTAGCTGTTTCAATTATATTTTTTGTTTTAGAGACCAGCAACAATCGCATGTAGTTCTACATGCATAAAATTTTTCTTTGAGTAATATATACTATTTATGCAATTAAAAGCATTAGAATTCTCATTTTCAACATAAATAAATATTATTATTCTGCATGATATCATATATTCATCTTATGTACATATTTCATTTATTAAAATAATAGATACGAATGGCAATTGCAATTTTATGAAAAATTCAGTTAGACACATTAGAAACAAGTCAACTCATAAAAGTTAATGAAACTATATATATGATAAAATAATAATGGATATCGTTTAATTAGTACATGCACGTTGTACCAGAAATAGTGAGTTTTTTAGGATATCAGTGGCTGTAAGAGAAATAATAAAAATCTTTTTAGTATTTTGGTGGTCATAGGAGATATAATGAGAACTTGAATACATGGGTGGTTGCTTGGACATCCTATTATGATTATTACAATTATAACATAATTTAACTGGATACGTTTGATAAGCAAAAAGGATAAATTTGATATATTCGTAAATTCGTATGATAACTACCTCAAATATAGATTAACTTTTAATTTTATCCTTAATATGATATCTATGTAAAAATTGCAAGAAATAACTTTCAGTTTGCAGATAAAATAGGCTTTCTTCTTATAATAGTACTGATTACTTTTTACATAATAATAAAAATATATTTTCATTAGTGGTATATAAATTTTTTGGGAAAAAAAGAGTTGAAAATAATATTTAAATATAATAATACTAAAAATTAATAAATTGTATCAAACATTGTTGTTTAATTTCATTATTTCATTATTTCATTATATCTCATCAGTCCAATTATATTAGAATAAAAAAATAGTTATTACATTCAACATGGATTTTATTATTTCTAAAGGTAGAAAGAATTTTTATTTAATTAATTAATAAATTTTAATTATTTTTTTTAATTAAAGTTACATTCTAAGTTTGAAAATATAAAATGATATTATGAAAAATAAGGTTAAGAAACATCATTTTCATGTCATGAAATTCATGTTTTCTAGGAGGCATGCCCCCCACGATTATTGATCTTCGATGGTTGAAGAGTACATAGAATAGCCTTATTGGTTTCTATATGGAAGTCTGTTGCATGGCCACAGGCCCACTGTTTTTTTCTTTTTTCTTTTTCTTTTTTTCCTTATCAATAAACAAAAAGAAGCTATCGCTTTTTTGCAATACATATATACACCATTCACTCTTCATCAGGTCAGGCTACTGCCCTAGCCTCAACTGCCATCTTCAGTCTTCAACAACAATGAAGTACGCCAAGCTTAATTTATGCTTCATTCTGCTACTTGTTCTGATTTTACAAATCGTAGTTCTTTCTGAACCACAAGTTCCATGTTTCTTCATTATTGGGGACTCACTGGTCGGCAGTGCTACAATAATTATCACAAAATCAAAATAAAAGTTAATTACTTACCGTATGGAATTGATTTTTTGGAAGATCCAACCGATAGATTCATCAATGATCGAACTATTGTTGACCTCCTAGGTACACCTAATTTTCATATTATTATGCTCCGTTTTTGTTTTATTTTTATTTTTTTCATTTGTCTAATTGTTGACCTCCTAGGTACAACTAATTTTCATATTATTATGCTCCGTTTTTGTTTTATTTTTATTTTTTTCATTTGTCTAATTTTGTATTATTATTTTTTTTGAGTCCCTCTCCCCTTATAGTTGAATTGTTGGGCTTTCACAAGTATATTTCATTATTTGTCAATCGTATAGGCGACATTATAAGAAGAGTGAATTAAGCTTCTAGCGGAGGTAGAATTCTTGATGCCTCCAGCAACCACCACGTATAATCTCCCGCTCTCCCTTTTCTCTCTCTCTCTCTCTCTCTCTCTCTGTATATATATATATATATATATTGTTCACTTGTCCGGCGCACCATCAGAGAAGAAAACCCAAGCTGCAGAAAAAAATATAGAAGGCACGAAAAGAGAAACAATTGCACGGAAAAAGAGGGAATAGCTTTGGAAGGGAAAAGTTTCTGTATTGCATTAATGACTGAAAAAGCAGATACATATACAAGAGGAAATAGGCTGAGCACTAGTGTCCCTAGTTGGTTGAAACAGATAAACCGCCTAACCAATACAGCTGTAACTGACTAACAAACAAAACAATAATGCGGAGTGGGGGGATAAATAATATTCTAGTCTAAATGCATGCAAAATATCCTACTGTACATGCAAACTATTCTGCATGCAAAATATTCTGTTTTTCACGCAAACTCATGCAAACTATTCTACATCCCCCCCCTCAAGGTGGAGTTGGTGAAGGTCACACAAGCCCAGCTTGAATAATATCCGTTGGAAGGAGGAGATAGATAGTATTTGGTGAACACATCCGCTAGTTGGAGATTGGAGGTGACATGTTGGGGTAGGATGAAACCATTCTTAAATTGTTCTCGAACAACATGGCAATCAATGTCTAGGTGCTTGGCACGTTCATGGAATACCGGGTTTTTGGTGATGTGTATAGCTACCTTGTTGTCACATAACAAGGCAATCGGAAGGGAGACTTGGATGTTAAAATATTGCAGAAGATATGAGATCCACTGAAGTTCGCAAACGGTCGAGGCCATGCTCTTGTATTCGGCCTCAGCTGATGATCGTGAGATGGTGGATTGTTTTTTTGTTTTCCATGAAATTGGGGCACCACCCAGAAGTATGCAGGAGCCAGTGATAGATCTCCTTGTAGTGTTATAGGTTGCCCAGTCTGCATCACAATAGGCCGATAACTGAAGAGAGTTGTTTGCTGGAAAAAACAAACCCTTTGAAGGACATCTTTTTAGATAGTGTAGGACATGTATGGCTACATTCCAATGTTGAGTGGTAGGATTGCTCACATATTGACTTAGTTACTGCACACTATAGGGGGTTATTTATAAAAATATAGTAAAAAAATTCAAAATTTATAAAACTACCGTAAATTTGAAAAGTTTGTAAAACTATGGTAAGGCGTGGCTCCAGGCCACGCCTTTTGTTGCTGAATTTTTTTTTTTTTTTTTGCAAATCTCACAAAGGCGTGGCATGAGACCACGGCTCTAGCATGGCAAAACCAGCTGCCACAAGAGGCGTGGCCTCTCTTCATGGAATATATATATATATATATATTTTTTGTAATTAAAAAGCAAGGGCCACGCCTCTTTTATGTAATTTTTCTTTTTTTAAAGTAAAAATTTAAGAGGCGTGGCCTCTCTTGCATGCGAATTTAATTTTTTAATTATTAAAAATTGAAGAGGCGTGGCTTCTCTTGCATGCAATTTTTTGTTTTTAATTAAAAATTTATTTTTTAATTATTAAAAATTGAAGAGGCGTGGCTTCACTTGCATGCAATATATATATTTTTTAATTAAAAATTCAAGAGTCGTGGCCTTGCATGCAATTTATTTTTTCAGTTTTTTTAATTAAAAAGTGAAGAGGCATGGCCTTGGCTGAATTTTTGTATTTTTTTGTAAAACATTTGCAAAGGCATGCCACGCTTTTTGTATGGCAAAAATGTATTTTAAGATACAGCAAAGAGTGGTATATATACAGCAGTATTTGATGTAAGCTCTATTAATACATTATTTAAGAAATATCATACATTTTAATCATAATTGATGCATATAATTTGAAGATATGTTATTATCATGGCATATAAAATTATCACATAATATTTTTACCAACTCGATCCTATTTATGTATTCCACTTATAAAACCCACCATTCACATAACTTTATCATTTTTTTTAATATTTAAAAAATTAACTAAAATGAGAGATGATCCAGTTTTGTAGCGTGGATATACATGGTTATTGAAGAAAAAAATAGTCATTGTCAATTTCAATATATCTTGAATGACAATTATTAATATCAACACTTCATTTTGCTTTGTTTCTTAAATTTGAATTCCAAATATGATTTCAACTACCTAAGAGAGATCTAGAATATTGACTTGTAATACTGGATATATTTAATTTTTGCAAGTGTAATATGTAACACTCACTATTTAATTAAAGAAGAACGCATGGATTTTATTTTCTAAGTATGTTAGTGAAATATGATATAGATTAGAACTGTCTAAAATAGATGAATAATGGAAGGAGAATTGTTATAAGCCAAGGCGTGTGGCAGCTGTGCAGAAAAGAATAAAAAAAAATTCTTCTCCACAAGAGAAGGCATGCCTCTTGTTTCAGCAAAAACAAAAAAAAATTAACTGTTGCATGCAAGAGGTGTGGCTACTCTTGCCATCTTTTAATAAAAAAAAATTGAAGAGGCGCGCCACGCCTCTTGTGGCAGCCGGTTTTGCCATGCTAGAGAGGCCACGCCTTTGTGAGATTTGTAAAAAAAAAAATAAATTTCAGCAATGAAAGGCGTGGCTCTAGGCCACGCCTTACCATAGTTTTGCAACCTTCTCAGATTTGCGGTAATTTTATAAATTTTGAATTTTTTTACTATATTTTTATAAATAACCCCCACTCTAGGTAATATCTGGTCTAGTTAAATTGAGATACAAAAGCCGTCCCACCATCCTTCGGTACTGAGCAGGATCTTTACACGGGGTGCCTGTAGGACAAAGTTCTAGATATTTAGGGAAAGGGGTGTGGGCTGGTTTGGCTCCTGTAAGCCCAATGTCTTCCAATATATCCAACACATATTTTCTTTGATTGAGTAAGTGCCCATTCCCGTTCTAGCTATTTCGACTCCGAGGAAGTATTTAGCATCGCCAAGGTCCTTTATTGTGAATTTGGAGTCTAGGGACCGTTTAACCTTGACTATTTCATGTTGATCATCTCCAGTGATCAAGACATCATCAACATTAACAATGAAAGCCAAGAATGAACTATCAGTTTTTCAAGTGAAGAGACAGTGATCGTTAGCAGACTGCTGAAAGCCACATTGGTGCAAGTGAGCAGTCAGTTCCACATTCCACTGTTAGGATGTTTGCTTTAAGCCGTAGAGAGGGCACCATAATCTGCAGACTTGACCAGGTTTGGATCTAGCATAGCCATCAAGAGGTGTCATGTAAATTTCCTCGTTGACGTATCCATGAAGAAACACATTATTTATGTCCAGTTGGTGGATCATCCATGACCTTGCTGTAGCCAGTGTAAGAAACAACCTTACCGTGACAAGCTTGGCAACTGAAAAGAAGCTATCAACATAGTCGACTCTAGCTTTCTAGTTATATCCCTTGGCCACCAATCTGGCCTTATACCTCTCAACACTCCATCGGGTTTATACTTCACTTTATATACCCACTTGTATCCAATGGCCCTCTTTCCTTCAGGAAGAGATGTGAGCTCCCATGTGTTATTCGATTCAAGGGCTGTGAGCTCATCTTGCATGGCTGAAACCCATACAGCCCTAGTGCTTGCTTGCCTATAAGAGTCAGGCTCCTTGACAGCAAACATATTAGCCAAAAAACTCATATATGTAGGGTGCAAGTAAGTATTTTGAATGTAAGGGAAAATGAGGGGCGTGTAGGGAGAACCTGTTGAGCGAATGAGGGCACCTTTGTTGGTACTGATCATTGGGGTGAACATATTCTAGTGGGTTTGAGAGACAACAGATATGTAGTCTTGAAGCCAGGCGGGCTCTCTCTTTCGTCTAGAGCTGATACGCTGTTTATTGAGAAAATGAGGGCTATTATTATAACTAGGGCTTTGAGTAGTAGGTTGAGGTAGAGCATGAGGAGTGGAGGGTAGCTTTGAAGGATTATTTAAGTTGTCAGGAGGTTCTTGATGAACGGGAATGGGTATAGGAGGTTGAGTCTCATCGTCACATTGTTGTTTCAGGTAACTAAATTGACTTTCATGGAAGACCACATCTCTAGATAAGTATGTGGTGTGATTATCTAAATCATAGACTCTAAAACCCTTTTGTCCCATGGCATAACCCAAAAATATGCATCTGAAAGCTCTAGGCGAGAATTTATCTTTGTAGGGGAAGGTATTTGAGGCAAAACACAAAGAACCAATGTTGAGGAATTCGGTGCCATTATCTGTCCTAACAGTCATTACTTGGGTTTGAAACTGGGTTCGAATCATTTGAAGTAATTGCAGGAGGTGAGAATAGGTTTGATGCTTGTTTTGCATGAGATATGTCTACAGAGTTCTGCTGAAATCGTCAACTATGGTTACAACATAGTGAGCTCCAGTCATGGAGGGCTTTCTATATGGTCCCCAAAGGTCTACATGTATGAGCTCAAAAGGTTTCATAGTTTTGCTATTACTGTAAAAAAAGGTGAGACTGGTTTGTTTCGAAAGAGGACAAATGTTGTAAGGAACATGTAACTGAATCTCTTTATTTATGAATGAGGTATATGTTTGAGAACATTGCTAGACGCATGACCTAATCGGTTATGCCAAAAGATAAAATCAGAATCAAACGAATTGCTTACAGTTTGAGAGTGCATAACTCTTATACAAGATGAAGGTTTACAATGAATCAAAGTTTCATTGTTAATGCAGCAAGATTTGTCCAAGATGTAAAGTCCCCCCACAACTTTCCCAACAGCTAGTGTCTCCTCACGCCGCAGGGCCTGCAAAACAAAATGATTGGGAAAGAAAATAAACTTCACATGTGAGTCTTTGGACAACTTGTTAACTGACAAGAGATTAAATACAAAATCAGGTATATGTAGGGTGTTTTCGAGTCTTAGTTTAGCAGATAATTGGACGATTCCATCGTGGTGCACTACTTTAGTTGATCCATCTGGAAGGTGCACATGAGAGGGTGTTTTGACAGAGGTGTAATTGGATAGCAAATTCAAGTTGGAACACATATGAGTTGAGGCTCCTGTGTCAACTATCTAGGAGTCCCTATCCAACAGGCTTTGGACACTAAAGGCCTCATGAATATTCGAACCTACAAATTAATGAATTTGAGCAAAGTTAGCTCGGTTTGCCTCTAGTAATTGTTGCTTCCCTTTCATGGCTTTGTTAACTTCCTGTTGAACTAAATCAGTTAGAGTCACTCCCTAATCACTGTGCTTTTGACCTGTAACCTTAGTGTGTACATCAAGAAGGGTCTCCACACAATTTTCCATTTGTTTCATGTAAGGTTGATTCCTCTTCTCTTTCAATTCCTTGAACCATTCAGGATATCCATTCAATTTAAAACAAGTATCCTTAGTGTGCCCATCCTTTCCACAATGAACACAATGTCTGTCAGATTTCTTACCACTAAACTCCTTTCTCACAACCGTCTTGCTGGACGTTTCCTTTTGTGGATATTACTTCCCTTAGACAACATAGCAACATCATCTCCAAACTCTGTGAAGGTGCCATTAACCTATCTTTGCTTCTCAAACCTCAACATCATAGAATAGGCCTTATTAACACTTGGAAATTGCTCCATCACTAAGATTTGGTTTCTTATGTGATCATAAGAGTCGTTCAATCCTATCAGAAATTGTTTGAGGCGATTGAACGAGTTCAAGTCGGCAACAGCTTTACCAGCACCACACGTGCACTCAGGAAATGGCATCAAAACAGCCAGCTCATCCTATAATCTCTTTTGTTTTGTATAGTATTGAACGATAGTCATGTTACCTTGACTCAATGGGCTAATTTCTCGCTGGATCTGGTACAACAGGGGGCCATTTCAGTCACCAAACCTCTCCTCAATCTCTTCCCATAGTTTCTTGGAGGATGAGGTATACAGAAATGCCTCAACTATATCCTTAGATATAGAGTTGAGAATCCAAGACGTCACCATGCAGTTAACGCGAATCCACTGTTCATACTCAGCAGAATTCTCTTTTGGCATGGAACACTTTCCATTGATGAATCCGAGCTTCACCTTAGCTCCTAGTGTTATTTTCATAGCACGGCTCCAAAAGAGAAAGTTGTTTTCGTTTAGCAGTGTGGTCACAAGCCTCATTCCATGATGGTTAGATCCTTAAACGAGCAAAGGATCCCCGTGGTCAGCTCCTCTTATTCCAGTCATCCAATTCTGTTGTCCGTTCGTGGAACTCTTAGTCATCTCCTCCATGGGAAAGCAACGATATGAATGTGGAAGTTAACGCTAAGGAGATTATATCTCAATGGAAGAACGAATCAGAACTAGCAGCGGAGGGATCGGCACTCCGATACCATGTTTAGTTATCGGGTGCACCATCGGAGAAGAAGACCCAAGCTACAGAAGAAAAAATACAAGGCACGAAAAGAGAAATAATTGCACGGAAAAAGAGGAAATAGCTTTAGAAGGGAAAAGTTTTTGTATTTCATTAATGACTGAAAAAGCAGATATATATACAAGAGGAAATAGGCTGAGCCCTAGTGTCCCTAGTTAGTTGAAATAGATAAACCGCCTAGCCAATACAGTTCTAACTGACTAACAAACAAAACAATAATGCGGAGTGGAGGGATAAATAATATTCTAGTCTACATGCATGCAAAATATCCTACTATACATGCAAACTATTCTGTATGCAAAATATTTTGTTTTTCATGCAAACTCATGCAAACTATTCTACATACATATATCTATATATATTGTTACTTGATCTAAATAACTAGATCAAATCCAAATAAATTAAATATACATATGTAATCTAGCTAAAATACATGTCTAAATAATAGCATATGATATTAGTCTATTTATTGTAAGAAGCAAGCATAACTAAACTTGGGAGAGGGGGATTCAAGGGTTGTACTCGACAGCTCTTATGTTTTGAGCTAGAGTTCGGCGTAATAAAAATTAAAGTTTGACTTAATAAGTACAATCTCTTTGCTTCTAAAGCACTAACTAAAGAATATGTATGGTACTTACCCATGGGATATACGTGCTAATGAATAGGGTATTACTTACTCAGATTCATACACTAAATTATTCAAACAATAATACCATATATTTTATTCGACTCTAAAATACTAAAAACAATAAGACCCTTATTCTACCTTAATTACTGTTAGGATTTGACTCGGTTGTTGAGAGACCAAGTTTGACTAGAATTAGGACTCCTTCTTGTATTGGGTTTTCTAGTTCTAGGTAAAGTGGTCAAGCAATTTTCTATTATAAATAGAGGTGCTTATTTGATTACTTTAAAGAGAGAACACTCATGGAACTCATGATATGATACTCATGGGGTAGTTATTATGAGAACGAGTGCGGCAATACAAAAGGGTGGAGTGAGTATTTCTTTGGTAGTTATTTTAGTGGTTGTACAAGGGTTTTTTCTTTTTTTTTGGCTTGAGTTTGGGCATGTCAAATTCAAGAGTTGGCTTGTACTAGTCTATCATAATTGAAGAAAGAAAACTCCCGTGGAGGTAGGCAGAATTTGCCGAACTACGTAAATATGTGTCTATTTTATTTTTCCATCTGTCGGGTATTAATTTTTTCATTAAATTTGTGAGTGTGATTTGTGAGATTCTTTGATTTGAGATCAATAAAATTCCTTTTCTTTGTCGGGTAAATTAGGCACATTGCTGAACCACGTTAAATCTTGTTGTCACTTTACATCGAATTACTTTACTATTATTTCATTATTTTCGCAATAAATGTAGGTGAAACTTCTAATCAGAAACGGGATGATGTCGCAGGAATCATTGAGGATGAGTCTGATGGTGGGCTTGTTCTCAATGTTGCTGAAACTTTACTAAGCTCTGAATGGATTTTGGATAGTGACTGCTCCTACCACATGTGCCCAAGAGAAGATTGGTTTACCACATACCAGAAATTTGATGGTGGTAAGGTGCTTATGAGAAACGATGCTTCTTGCAGGGTTGTAGGAATTGGCTCAGTTTGTATCAGGATGCATGATGGGATAGTAAGGACCCTAACAGATGTGCATCATGTTCCAGATTTGAAGAAAAATCTTATATCGCTAGGTACTCTGGACAAGAATGGTTGTGAGTACAGAGCTCGACATGGAGTTTTGCGGGTTTCCAAGGGTGCACTGCTTATCATGAAGGGAGAAAAAGCGGAACAACCTTTACATATTGCAGGGAAACATAATTTCTAGTACTGCAACGGTTTCTTCATCAGTCAATGATACTACGAGACTCTGGCATATGCGGCTTGGGCATATGAGTGAGAGGGGGATGTCAGAACTAAGCAAATAAGGTTTGCTTTGCGGAGAGAAGACTGGAGAATTAAATTTCTGCGAGCAGTGTGTGCTGGGCAAGCAACATAGGGTGAAATTCGGTACTGTAGTTCACAGGACCAAAGGCACCTTAGATTACATTCTCTCAAATCTTTGGAGGCTTTCTTAGGTTACTTCAAAGGGAGTTGCAAGGTACATGTTGACATTCATAGATGATTTCTTACGGAGAGCATGGGTATACATGCTGAAGCATAAGGATAAGGTGTTTGTCAACTTCAAGCAATGGAAAACCTTAATTGAGAAGCAGACAGGAAAGGAGATCAAGCGCTTGAGGACTGACAAAGGATTGGAGTTCTGCAACAAGGAATTTCAGGAATTCTGCGAGAAGGAAGGAATTGTGAGGCATCGCATAGTTGTACATACACCACAGCAGAATGGAGTTGCAGAACGGATGAACAGGACTATCTTGGAAAGAGCTAGATGCATGCTCTTTAACGCCGGATTGTCCAAGGATTTTTGGGCAGAAGTAATTAACACTGCTTGTTATTTGGTGAATAGGTCACCATCAACTGCTTTGGACTGCAAGACACCAATGGAAGTTTGGTCCGGGTCTCCTGCTGATTGCTCAAATTTGAGAGTATTTGGGTGTCCAGCGTATGCTCATGCCTGGGACGGGAAGCTTGAGCCAAGGGCTAGGAAGTGCATATTTCTAGGTTATACAGATGGAGTCAAAGGTTATCGTTTGTGGTGTAATGATGACAAGGGCTTGAAGATGATTATTAGCAGGGATGTGACATTCAATGAGTCTGCAATAATGAAGAAGGTAGAGCAGTAGGAAAGTGGTCAACAAGGCATTAAGGAGAAGGTGGAGATTCATATTGATCCTCCACAAGTTTCAAAGGGGAAACAGAAGGTGGTGGATGAAACTGGTGAGAGCACATTACCACCTAACCAACAGTAGGAAAATGAACTACTACAAAATTATCGCTTGGCTCGCGATAGAGAGAGGAGGCAGATCAAACCACCACAGCAGTATGCTTACTCAGATCCGGTAGCTTATGCTTTAAGTTTAGCTGAGGAGTTTGTAGGAGATGATCCAATCTTTTACAAAGAGGCAATTTCTAGGCCAGATTCTGATAAATGGGTTGCAGCTATGAGTGAAGAGATGGAGTTTCTACATAAGAATAGCACATGGGAGCTTGTTGATATACCCGAAGGGCAGAAGATTGTAGGTTGCAAATGGATCTACAAGAAGAAGGAAGGAATTCCCGATGTTGAAGATGCTAGATACAAGGTGTGATTGGTTGCTAAGGGTTTTACTCAGAGAGAGGGAGTTGACTTTCATGAAGTATTCTCCCCTGTTGTAAAACATACTTCCATTCATGTTTTACTTGTCATGGTTGCTCTATTTGATATGGAATTGGAGCAGATGGATGTGAAAACAACATTTTTGCATGGTGAGTTGGAGAAACAAATCTACATGAGTCAACCAGAAGGATTCATTGTTCCCGAGAAACAAAATCAAGCATATTTTTTGAAGAGGTCATTATATGGCCTGAAGCAGTCTCCCAGGCAGTGGTATAAAAGATTTGATGCTTTTATTACCAAGATAGGATATACTAGAAGTAAATTTGATTGTTGTGTATATTACAAAATTTGTAGTGATAGCCTTCTCATATATTTGTTGTTGTACGTTGATGATATGTTGATTGCCTCTAGAAACATATCTGAGATCAATCAATTAAAAGCTCAATTAAGTGAAGAATTTGAGATGAAGGATTTGGGCGACGCAAAGAAGATTTTGGGCATGGAGATCATTCGGGACAGATACGCAGGATTGTTGTACTTATCTCAACAGCATTACATTGAGAAAGTACTTGAGCGATTTGGGATGGATAAGTCCAAGCCAGTTAGTACGCCACTTGCAGCTCATTTCAGGCTCTCATCAGATCTATCACCGAGTATTGAGGAGGAGGTAGAACACATGTCAAATGTGCCATATGCTAGTGCAGTGGGTAGCTTAATGTACGCTATGGTGTGCACTAGGCCAAACATTTCACATGCAGTCAGTATTGTGAGCAGGTATATGCACAAGCCAGGAAAGACTCATTGGCAGGCTGTGAAATGGATCATGAGGTATGTGAGAGGCTCTGCAGACAGATGTTTGAGGTATAGTCAATCGAATTCTACTACAAGAATTATTGGCTATGTGGATGCGGATTATGTAGGAGATTTGGATAGCAGAAGGTCTACGAAGGGCTATGTGTTTTGTGTATCAAGTTGTACAGTTAGCTGGAAGGAAACTTTGCAGTCATCAGTTGCATTGTCCACAACAGAAGCTGAGTACATGCCTTTGGCTCAAGGCGTTAAGGAAGGCATTTGACTAAAGGGGCTGATCGATGATATGGGTATGACTTCTGAGATCACTAAGGTATTTTGTGACAGTCAGAGTGCCATACACTTATCAAAGAATCAAGCATTTCATGAGAAAACAAAGCACATAGATGTGAGGTATCACTTTGTTTAGGATATAGTGTCTCAAGGACTCATGTTGGTTGACAAAGTTGGGACTAAGGACAATCCGGCATACATGTTGACTAAGGCTGTTCCAAAAATCAAATTCGAGCATTGCTTGGATTTGGTTAACGTTTGCAGACTCAGATAACAGGCCCTATTGGGGGCATAGACAAAGAAGATGAATGGGAATTTCAAGTTAAGGTCGAGAATTGTTGATTTTGCCTTGAAATTTAAGGTAAAATTGACAAGGAGCGGAAGAAATGGAGCGAAACAGAGCACAGTGGTCGAAATGGGCTCGAGAACACACCCTGGCGTGTTTTGGAAGGATGACGCGCACCAGGACGCGAGGTAAGGTGCGCCAAGGCGTGTACATGGGCGAAAAGGGCACAAAAAGACACGTCATGCACCCCGGCGCAAAATTTTTGTGCTGTGGCGTGCAGTGAATAGTAACTTTGCACCCTAGCGCTTAGCACAGGCCCACGGGCCTTGGGCTTTATTTTCGGGTATAAATTTATTGTTTTTTCTTTCAGGAAAGTATCACAAACATAAGATAAGGGTTTCTTTACTGCTTTTGAGTAATTCTCTCAAGACGGAGTTTAGAACAAAGGTGTTAGGTGTTTTCGTGAGATTTGTGGGATTCAAGTTTGTACTTGCACTTTGATTTGAGATCAATAAAATTTCTTTTCTTTGTCGGGTGGATTAGGCACATTGCCGAACCACGTTAAATCTTGTTGTCACTTTACATCGAATTACTTTACTATTATTTTATTATTTTCGCAATAGATCTTCCTGGGTTTCAACAAATTGGTATCGGAGCTTTTAATTGGGGCTGTAAGTTGAGATTTAATTTTTTGGGGATGGGCAGTGTTATTAGCAAATCACTTCACGGTTCAAAATTTTGATGACAAAGGGAATTTCATTTTTGGCAAGGAAGAGTGGAGGATCTCCTAATTCAACAGGGCCTAGTAGTGGTGTTGAAGGAAAGTAGGAGAAGCCGACATATATGAAGGATTTACAGTGGGAAGATTTGACTTCGTATTGCGGACAACATTATTATTAATGTTGTGGAGATCAATAGATTTTGGATTCCAGATGCGTAATGCATGTTTGCTCCATGGAGAATTATTTTTGATTCACTTCAATCATGGAAGACATGTAATTTGTCTTTGTGCGATGATTCTACTTAGAGAGTCATGGGTATTGAAGTGGGGAAATCAAAATAATTGTTGGAGTGGTTCGTATTTTAGGTGGTGTGACCTATGCCCTAAAGATACGAAAGAATCTAATTTCCTTGAACCAATTGGATTCCGAAGGTTGTGAATATTCATTGAAGGTAGAGTCTTGAGCCAATTGGATTCCTAAGGTTGTGAATATTCAATGAAGGTGGAGTCCTGAAAGTCACACATTAAGCTGTACATTTGCATTGGCCGAGATGAGTTAGTTGGAGCCAGAACCTTACTAATTCGGCATGTGCAGTGGTATCTTTGAAGGCCAATGGAATTTGGTTTGCGATGGAGTCATGAACAATTGCTGAGATGAGAAACCTCGTCAAGGTGGAGATTTTTAGGATTTGACTCGATTATTGAGAGACCAAGTTTGACTAAAATTAGGACTCATTCTTGTATTGGTTTCCTAGTTCTAATTAAAGTAGTCAAGCAATTTTCTGTTATAAATAGAGATGTTTATTTGATTACTTTAAAGAGAGGACACTCGTGGAACTTATGATATGATACTCATGGGGTAGTTATTGTGAGAACGAGTGGGACAATACAAAAGGGTGGAGTGAGTATTTCTTTGATAGTTATGTTAGTGGTTGTACAAGGGTTTTTTTTTTTTTTTTTTTTTTTGCTTTTCTACTTATCATTTACGTAAAACAGTCAGCCAAAATGATTAATTCAATTGAATTTTCAAATTCATTTGAATGAAACTTTCCTTCTGAGTTCTTATCAAAAATTGACGAAGTCAAATGAAAGGAGTTTGGACATGTCAAATTCAAGGGTTGGCTTGTACTAGTCTATCATAATTGAAGAAAGAAAACTCCCATGGAGGTAGGCAGAATTTGCCGAACCACGTAAATCTGTGTCTGTTTTATTTTTTTATCTGTCGGGTATTAATTTTGTCATTAAATTTGTGAGTGTGATTTGTGAATTCAAGGGTTGGCTTGTACTAGTCTATCATTATTGAAGAAAGAAAATTCCCATGGAGGTAGGCAGAATTTGCCAAACCATGTAAATCTGTATCTGTTTTATTTTTCTATCTGTCGGGTATTAATTTTGTCATTAAATTTGTGAGTGTGATTTGTGAATTCCTGATAAATTAAATCTCGTGCCTAAATTATTTCCGATGTGCTCCAACAATTACCTTACATACCCAAAACCCATTGGGTCTAACTTATTAGATTTATCTTTTTAATGCATCAATTAATTTTTAGAATATATATTAGAACAATTGTTTGGAATATAGTACAAAAAATATTACATAGATTTACTCAGTGTATGCATTTACTTTAGTCATGAAATTTAATTTAATAAATTTTTACATTTCATTTTGGTATTTTAATAAGCAAAAGTCAAATAAATTTATATATTTCTTACGTCATCTCCTCCTATTATGTTTTACCTTTCTAATGTTTTTCAAAATATATTACTTCTTTTCTCTTTTTAATTTTATGCTTTCCATTATTTGTTCAAATAGTTTTATTTAATATAATATACTCAATAAAATATATGTAAATAATTAAAATATATATTATCATATAAAAACTTATAAATATTCTTAACTTTTTATATATTAAAAATTTACCATTAATATACATTTAATTTTGGTATTGGTAATTCTTAGGTTAATAGGTTAAATTTAAGTACGGAATAATAAATAATCTTTGGGGTACTGCGTATAAAGGTAATTTAAGATATAGAACCTACCCAAACCCAATGCATTATTTTTGATAAGTATGGACTTGGGTATACGTTTGTATATGATTTTTTGGGTTTGGATAACATATCACCCTATTCATTTGCAGACCTTCCATTGGGGCACAATTAAACCAGCTAGCACCAGTGAGCCCGAGCTTATATGGAATCATGTTATGATTGGCATATTTTCCTTTTCTAAACCATTCAAGAGCCCCCTCTGAGGGTACTGAAGAAATTGGGTAAACAGGCTCTACCTTGTTTTAGCTAATGATCCCTACCCGACTAGCACTATTTCAATTTGATTAAACTCAAAATTTGAAATGAGTTCTAAGGTGTGTAAGTTTAGCTTTCTATGCACTAGTAATAAACTTTAAATATCTCAGGTAAATAAATATGATATGAAATTTATATTTTTACAGAAAAGTGTAACATCTAAAATCCTAATCTTTTCTTGTTTATCCCAAAGGGAGATGTAATCAGCTTGAGTAAATAATTATCAAATCACAAGGTTGTAGTTTCTTGGGCCGTTGATGTCACACCCTAAATTTGAGACATAACATGACAGTACCCCTAAGTCTAAAGACTTTGAGACACTAAGCCTCAAATCCAATAGAGCATACTAAATTCCCAGAAAAATTTATCAAACAAATTCCAAATTCTTGTCCTAACAATCAAACTTGATTATCCAAGATCTAAACGAAAATTTCCTAATCAATCTAACTAGAGATTTTAAACATCAAATAAATTTATTCTAAAAATACAAATCTTTTGTCATCGTCCCCAAAACTACTCATCTTCGTCATCCTAAACTAAGTTATTTGCAAAATAGTAAATCAATATATTATGAGCGACATTTCGCCCAGTAAATAAATTCCCTTCTCATACCGAATTTGAGCATGTATAAATATCAAACAGAAGAAAAGAAATCATTGAAGACAAGAATATATGCTTTTAGAAATATAACAATTCGTACACAGAAATTGCAGAGTCGGATTATCAAAGTGATTCACAGAACATGGATTTCAGAGTAATTCAAAATATAGAGATTACACACTTTTATCAAAATATTCATTAATTAATCATGCTCGTGAACTCTCGGGATTCTAATCGGTTATCTTGGCCAAGATCTTAACTACAACGCTGTTAAGTGGCTTCAGAGGTCTTAACTACAATGCCATTAAGAGTGGCTTTAGAGATCTTTTACTACTGTAACCCCGTAGCATAGTTACAGAACTTGTTCCTACCGACAGTGATAGTTTCTCGATTTTTTAGAGCATAGATCCTTTTATTATTTATTTTAAAAAAGACATACTATGTTTTATGCAAGATTCAGAAAAATTTTATTTTTACATGCTCAATTCCTAAAAATAAGTTTAATGCATGCGAAGAAAAGGTTTTTTTTTTTTTTTTTGCTTATGAACATTTTAAAATAATTACAGACGGAATAATTCTTCACCAAATAGACCATCGGATATAAGAATTCAATATGCAAAATTGCCTATTTTTATATAGAAAATATATTTTCAATGGAAAGGAAGTAGACATTTACTTACTATTTCATGCAAAAAATATTTATGCGAAGAGAATATTTTCAATAGAAGGAAGAAAGAAATTCACTTATGCTATAACCTTAAAACCCAAAGTTCCCCTCATATTTGATCTACCACTTAAGCGTTCTCCACTAGTTCTACAATAGAAAAATAGGATGTTAGTACCCAAGTATGAAAATTCCTATGGATTTTTGAAAAAAATGGTGTTTTCTTACCTCTGAGTATGGCTTCTTTCTTTCCTACAATATGGGTATTTCTACTATTAGGCTAGGTATTCTAGATAACATAGAATTCGTATCTTATTGAGATAAAAAGATAATTCTAATCCTAAATCCTTAGATTTGGTCAGATTTCAATCCCAGATAATGATAACCAAAAGCCACGGAGATAATTCAAATATTCTAACCTTATCAAGATTAGGTAGTTACTGAAATTCCTAGAATCTTTAACATCAGGATTGAATAGTTACTGAAATTCCCAAGCTCATGATTAATATCCAGAATCCTAACTTTTCATGATTTAATTATTCTAAATTTTAGCTAACTATTACCATAGTTTAGTAATTAAATAATAGGGAATATCTATGATAAATTTGCACATGAAAATATAGTAGTACAAAAAAAAAAGGTCATAGATTTCATATCACCTATATTTATATGGTTTTGGCTAACCAATATGATTAGATACTTTATAGGGGTCAAAAACTATCCAAATAGAGTTTTAAAATAGTGGGAAGACATCTAGGATTATCCATCTATCCACAAATCCAAAAATTCCATAAAAATTAATTTTTGTCATCTTTAACTTGATAATCATGGACCTAAGCCCGTAATTACTTCGTAATAATTTGTGGCTTTATTTTCTACACTACTCATGGGCTTAATCATAACTTAAAATAAATTAAAAACTTTGGGTTGTTATTATACCTAACCTATAGAACACAAATACCATTTGTACTTATTCTTATACTAGTTATGAGCTAAACAACTTAAAATGAATTAAATAATTTGGTTTAACTAATACATCTCAAGTCACCAATTAGATATGGACCAAAGAATATTTCCTTCTCCATAAATTGGTATCCACAGTAACTAGCTCAATCTTTAACACTAAAACTCAATATATATAGTTCCTGTTAAATAATTGACTTAATAAATTCTATATCTTCAATCATCATCAAGCAATCCTAAAAATCTAAAATCTATATCCTTGAAATAAAATCAAGATGAGTTCCTACAATAGAATCCTTAATAACTCCAAAAAAAAAAAAAAAGAATTCAATTTATATCTGATATTTATTTTCAATTAAGATCCCTTAAATGCTGATTGATCTCCAAATAAATTATATGCTCAAAATTCTAGGAGTAGAGCAACCCAAGAATATCAGTGAAGAATCAAAATCAACTAGTGTTAGTCCATTATTCCTAAGATCCAATAATTCGTATATATCTTTTTTCCTCTCTCTCAAAAGATAGAGATTCACTACTAACGATACACTTTTTTATTCTAAATCGCATATCATTGAAGCCCATTCTTAATGAAATTCAAGTATTTCTAGAGGTATAATTAATAATACTTCCAAAATAAACTATAATAATTCATCTAAAGACTTGGGGTATTACAGTTGAATTACTGGAGAGTCAAACTGTATACAAACAACACTTAAGTATGTGCATCCATTTAGTTGCAGCAGGCAATAACGATTACCTCGCCAATTATTTCCAACAGTTATACTCCTCAAACACCTCATATAGCCCACAACAGTTCGTTGTATTGTCATTATCTAATATTCAAAGCACATCGAGTAAGATGTGTTGGAAGCACATATTATAATTAAATAACAGTTTATAAAGTAATTATAAAATAGTTTATAATCAGATGGCAGTGTTTGTAAAAATAATATTATAAATATTTCACAAAATGGCAAACACTAATACGGATATTCCAAAATTATTTAGTTGCAATTCAGTTTAATATAAGCATAAACCAAAGCAAACATACCAGTTTGGAATATTATAAGAACAAAAATACAAGGATCAGTATATATCAATTGAGAACTTATCTCAAAGTTCTGTATCGTAATAAAACTTAGACTAAATTACCAGAATCTGATTTACTTTGAAGAAATTATCACCCCTTCTAGTGCAAAAGGTGCAGCGAAACTTCCTCGAGGATAAGATAGTTTCATAAGCCTTTTGGTACACTTTAGAAAGCTTCACCTCGATCACTACTCAATTGCTAGAAAACGATAAACAATACTATTATAGAAAGATATGAAAGAGATAACAAAGAATCAATTGTTATGCCTTTAGCCTACACTCAACAGACTAATTTATAGGCGCTCGAAAAGGAGCACTTTTGAAGGAATTCCAATGTGGGACATATTGGTTAAAATTTTTATACTAGTATAGTTTCCTGTACTTTTTTTTATTTTTATTTTCAAGGGCATGTTTACGGTGAGGTATACTTGTATTTACCTCATATGATGTATCATTAAATTAAATGGCATATATTTTTTTACAACAGGTTACTGTTAATTGCACAATAAGTTGTTGGTTCACATTTTTAATACATTAAATGCTTGGTAAATATTTAAAAACAATAATTAAAAAAAATATTTTTCAAAAAAGAATTGTTGTATTAGATAACATAACTTCATAATTTTGAATTATATATTTTATAATATTAAAATAATAAATAATATTTAAAATAATATAGTTCAATATAATTATCTTTATTTATTAACTAAAATAAAAAATTTAAGAATAAATATAAAATCTAAAACTATGATCTTAACAACATAATATAATTTTAAATAAGCAAATTAATAATTTTAATCATTTAAATAAGTAATAAAATAATTATTTTAGATTGATACTAATACTATATAAAAAATATAAATATATTTAAAACAATTAAATTAAATTCAATAATTAATTAAATTAAATTTAAAAACAAAAAAACAAAAAACATTCATCTTCTTCTCCCTACCCTTCCCCCCACCAAACGCTACAAACCGCCCCCTACCCAAGTCGCAAACTGCCATAGGCCCCGTCCCATTATCCCCCCCCCCCCCCCCCAAGTCAACAGTTGGGTTGGCCATGGCCAGCCGCCCGACGTGGCTAGATCTAGCCGCTGGCCATGGCAGTTGAATTTCAGCATGTTGAAAATAGGGATGGGATTTATATGTATTTATATATATGTATATATTTATATTTATAATATAGATGTATATGTATGTGTAAATATATATTATTTTAAAATATATTTTTGTGAAGAATTTTTGTGGTATTTAATTTAATTTTTATCATTTTTATTTTAGTGAGGGTTAAATGGATGTTTCATATTTTGTGGGTTTTTTTTTATAAATGGATCAAATTTTATTTATTTATTTATTTTTCATGAATAGGTAATAATTTCTATTAAGATTTTAATCCAAAATTGGACCAGAATAAAATATGTTTAAAAAGTTATAGAATTTGGACTACAAATGTTCAACACCATAAGTTTGAGATTAACACTGCACACACAGTTTAATTATGGAAATAAGAAGGCAATTTTTCAATGTGATTTAATTAAATAAGCTTTTAATAATAAAATGTTTATTTTTGGTAGTTATTTTTTTTTTGTACAATGAACTATTTACATACAATCAGAATTAACCATCAACCAATTGTTCAGATAGGATGTTAAATGTACTTATTATATTGCCAACTAATCTTAAAATGAAAGATTATGATTTTATATTTTAAATCAAACAGCTTATATTAAATACATTTATACATTCCTCACATGAGGTATGCACAAACAAGATTGCACCATAAACTGCTCCTATTTTCAGTGTTGGACAATTTGGTTAGTATTTTATACTATCAAGATTTCCCACACTTTTTGTTCCACTTTCAACGTGGGACACTAACCAAAAAAATATTTTATATTCCCACAAGTCCCCACATTTTTGTCTTGATTCCAATGGGACAAATCCCACTTATAGAATTTATCCTTGTTATACCCCTCTTTCACGCTTTAAATATCTATGGTTTTCAGCCAATAATTATCACTAATTCGAAAAAATAAAAAATCTCTTTGACATGTAATTAGCCCCAAATATCAATTAAATGGGTTCCAATTACAACAAGATGTTCTTTTTTTCCCTTTCTCTAATATATGAAATCTATAATACATATATATATATATATATGTAGCTGCTTCTTTTCCTATTGATCAAACAGAAAATTTTCTCTTCCTTTTATAGAAAAGGTTGTACAATTAAGGAGCAAGAAAAGTAGCCGTGTTTAAATTTGGTAAATTAGGCTCTCTTCCGCAGAAGTTGGTGAACTATGGCTCCTTCGAAATCGGCAACAATGCTGTCCAAATTTTCAATGAAAATCTTAAGCTTCTCACCAATAATCTCAATAATCAGCTTCCTTATACAAAATTTGTTCCGACAAGAGATGTATTCAGCACTTCGTCATATGATAAGAATGTCATTAACAAATCACTTAGAAATAATTAATTCTATATATAGTAAAAGTGAAAGTTTTTTGTGGACAAACATGTGACGATTTGATGATGTTGATTGTTTAGGTAATATTAAGATTTTGAATGCTTTGTATTATCGCATACACATTGACGAGCTTTGCTTTTTGGGAATTATTTCGTATAGCAATAAGGATGAATACATGTTCTTTGATGCATTTCATCCTACAGAGACTGCTAATTTGATCTCAGCAAAAATTGCCTACAATGATATGTCTCCATTATATGGTGATCCAATTGATTTTTTGTAATTTATACGAAAATTTAAATTTTTTTATTTCAATTGATATTTTATTTTTTATTTTGTTTTATAGATATATAGCAAATATATAATTATGAATTTTACACATTTGGCATGTTTACCTGAAATAGAAAAAAATATAAAACATTATTTAGCATTATTCCACTCTCTTAAAATGTATATACCAATACAGTAATTTTTCGATCTGATTTGACTTTCATATTTGATGAAAATTTCATCACCATCATAACTTATTAAACAACATATCAAGTAAATTATTTTAAATGGAAGAACCCAGAAAACATGTTTTTCATCTTTTCATTTCACCACAAAATTACACTCTCATCAATCAACTCCAGGGTCAAGTTTGCAATTTTAAAATTGCAAAACAAATAGTAAGAATGATGGCATGCAAAGTAATTTAATTTAAGTGCAATGTAAAAAGTATATGTTTATATTTGTGATAAACATATCCATCAACAGCTAATATGAATATACGAAGGATATGGTGGTCAATGAAATAAACACTAAAATCATTAATTAATGTCAACACCAAACAAAAAATGAAAAAGTAATTTAATTTAAGTACGCAGAAAACAAAAACGAGTCACGGCCGCGGGAAAAGAGGTCATGTGGTCACTCAGCCGCGTATCTGGCTTCAATTGGGTGTCTCGGCACCTCGCACGGCGGCGCCGGGGCCGCCCGATTTCTACTTCTTTTTCGGCTTGAACGCTTGTACCCTTCACTTGGAATGCGCCCCACTAACACAACCTCTGTTTTCTTTTGTTTGTATTATGGTCTTATGAGTAAGTAGCCTCGTAATCAGCAATGCTGCTCTACATTGGCTTCTACTTCTTCGTTAAAATTCATGATCCCTTCAATGCTACCACCTTCTTTGTAATTCAATGGTCATTTTCTGCTCAAAATTCATTCATTTGACCTTTATTTTATCTTATCCTGTAGGTATACAATTATTCTTCACTACAAGAAAATTTATATACGGTGGCACTAATTTAGTGATATTTTCTGATATAATGACACACAAAAAAATAATATAGTAATAGTCACAAAAGAATGCCACTATAATTTAATATTTAGTGGCATTTGATTATTACATTACAAATAAAATAGTGGCATTTGATTAAAAAAGTTGAGATAAATGTATTTCAAAGATATTTAATTATTGCCACTAATTTTTCATAGAAAAATGACACTAATATGTAGTTATGGTGTCATTTAAAAAAATATCATAAATTATTTAGTGGCACTAACTAAGTGGCATTTTATAATGTAATGATACACAAAAGTAATATAATGATAGTTGAAAAAAATGTCACTATAATAAAATATATAGTGACATTTGATTATTAATGACATATAAAATAGTGTCATTTGATTACAAAATGTCAAAAAAAATATAATTTGAAAACATTTAATTAACTCATATTTACACATGGTGCCATCTAGGAAAAATGCCACAAAATATTTAGTGGCACTAACTTAGTAATATTCTATAGTACAAGGACAAATAGAATAATATGGTGATAATTGTAGAAAAATATCACTATAATATAATACTTAGTGACATTTGATTAATAAATAACAAATAACAATAGCAACATTTGATTGAAGATGTCAATATATTTGCAAGGCATTTAAGTTGTGCCATTGATTATTCCCTAAAATTGTCTTTCATATTTATTTATGGTGTCATTTGTAACTAATGCCACAAATTATTTAGTTACACTAATTTAATGTTACACATTAAAATAATATAGTGATAGTAATGAAAAATGTCACTATAATATAATATTTAGTGGCATTTGATTGATAGATATTGTAAACATAGAATTTCTTGAAGATGCTTATGTAACTATATGTTAAGGTATATTTAACTAGTCATGACGTGACATAAAATATACATTATTAAAGTAGATAAAATATATGTATACTAATAATTGTAAAATTTATAAATTTATATCTTATCACAATGTACTGATTAAATTAATAACTTGATATACCTTTAATAAATCAACTAAATTAACCATATTTTAGAGTATAAAAATTTAAGTTTCTACCCATTTTTCTGTCATCACCAATACATTATGCTTCTTCTGAATATTTTCTATCTCTAAATTTAATCTTTCACATCTTTTCAAATGTGTTATTTAATATAATAATTTTGAGCATATATTAGATAATTGAAATTAAATTATTGAAAACATATACTTTCAATGTTAAAAATAAATTAATATTTTTTATTATATATATTAAATATTTGAATGGTGGCTTGATGGTAAACTCATATATTTTCAAATAGATAATTTTAGGTTCGAGTCTTATACAGGACAATTGGGCCATGTTGGAGTCTTGTATATAGAATATTAGATTAGATGTGGATTAGCATGTCATTCAAAACAATCTTTTGTGGCATTTAATTTAGCATGTTAGTTAATTAATTTCTTATGGCATGTTAATATGTCATTCAAAGCATATTTTTTTTTTTGTGTCATTTTAACATTATTATATGTACTTTTTGTGACAAGTTAGCATGTCATTTAAGATTATTTTTATGACATTTTAACATGTCATTTATTGTGCTTTTTGTGGCATATTACCTTGTCATTTATAGAAATTTTGGTGGCATTTTAACATGCCATATTGTATATTCTTAGTAACATATTAGCATGCCATTTAAAAGTATCTTTAGTGGCAATTTGACGTGTTCTTTAATGTATTTTTTATGACATTTTAGTGTATCATTTAATACATTTTTTGTTACATTTTATTAATATCATGATAGAGGTAAATTAATGACATTTATACCTTTAACTACACTGCTACAAGTGGCGTTTTTAAAAAATGCCAATAAATATAAAATTGTCATTATAAAATTATTTAGGTAGCTTTTTTAATGCCACTAAATGCAATTTTTCTTATAGTGATAGCAGACACCCTCTAACGTATAGGGTCATATGCATTTTGCTCCCAATCATTGCAAATGTCCGAAACGATTACCCAACCTTTAATAAATGTGTTTGAATACCCCATTCTTCCATTTTTCGGCAGAATATTCCATCGAAAATGTTGAAATACTTTATGTATATTTTACTTTACCTCCTCAATTTTAACAAAACGTATATTTAACAACTTAGTCATTCTAAAATATCACACTTTTATCATTAATTTTTTTTAAATAGAATAAAGAGAAATATTTTATAAAAAAATATTATCACATATAAATCAATTGTCAATATAAGAACAATTAAATTAGTTTGAACTATCATAAAATTTTAAATTAATTTTATATTTTGTTTTACTTGGTTTATATGCATGAGATGATTAGAGCTAATTTTAAAATTATATCCTAATTGATTTTTATATCAATGTAATATTATGCATATTTGTTAGCAAATGACATTTAAATATTTTAATTTAAATAGAGTAATAAATGAGAGAGATAATATTGATACAAGGACATATATATTATTTGTGTAGCACCCTTTCTTGAGATAACTCCTAAGCTGAGATGCTACTTCAATTTAGACTTAAATCCTAACCTATAAGATAGTCAATAGGCAATTAAGAAATTTCCAATAACCATAAGAAATAGCAATAGGCTTCAACTTAAGCAGACCTCAATAAAAGTACTATATACTTGTCATAAGTGATCCTATAACATTCATCATAATATATACATGCTACAAGTCTTTAAATTCAATCTTCGCGTATCACAACATCTCTAAGTCATAATATAATATTCAAGTGAATTTGATAGCACATATAAACACCTGTTCCATTACCAAATATATTCTTCAATTCAAGCCTGAAATCCAAGCCATTACTTAGCCTTGTCTGGGAAAATTAAGAATAATACAAGAGGATAAGTCCAAAGGACTTATTGAGGGATAAAATTCAATATTAGATCATAAGGGCTCTGTTGAAGAGGAAACGATTGAATAGATCATAAATTAACAAACAATGTAATAAGAACATGAATGTATCAGAACACAAGCACTATCAAATTCAAGGTTATTGGTAGGCGCTAGTTCAGAAAACAACCATGAAGACCAATTAATGGTCTACAACCAGTCAAAAACGCCATCTTCATAGCACTAAGACTGAAAAACATTCTATCAAACACATGGGGGTCAGAATTTGTTACTTTTCTCAATATTAGCTTGCTACCTAGATTTCTGGTCCTAATTATCTCACAATAATCCCAAAGTTGTTCGTACTCCATTGCATCCCTTCCTTTTATTTTCTCCATGACAGCTTTCTTTGCTCTTAGGTCCTTCCAGTAGCTAACTTCAACTCCACATTTCCTCAGAATTAATTTTTTCAATTTCTCGACAAGGATGTCTAGGTGGTCCTTAACAATGTTCTCCAACCTTTGCCCCAAGTATTTAGATGTGGCATGCTTGTTTTGTCTTGGCCTTGAACATGTGTGTTGTCCTTTTATTGTTTTGACCTTGGGTAGAACAAAAGAGAGGTGTTACTGGCAATAAAACACAGAGGGGTAAATGAAAAAAGCAAAAAATAAATGTATTTTATGAACCATATCATAAAGGCTGGCCCACCTTGGACCACATATGCATAAATCCTATAGCTACAATTATCATGTGCACATATAGTTGTAGCTCTTGTCCTTTCATTCTTTGCATAGTGGAATTGATAGCCATGCCTCACATTCCAGTCCTTGAAGCATTTCTAAATACATCAATATTAGCAAATCTCAAGCATTCTTTTATCTCAAAGATCTTCATATTCTGGCCATCAAGGAAGTGAGGATGCCTCTATGCCTCATCATCTGAACTAGGAGGTCTTTCAATATCTTCATCATCCTTAGGTTCATTGAACCAGTCACCATTATTAATTTCTTTAGCCGTATTCTGTCTTTGTGCCCTATTGACTAGCCTCTTTTTCTTTCTTTCGATCATTCTCAACTTCTGTTGTAGTTCTTGCTTGTTGGCATCTTTTGATGCAAAAATATCATCATCCAAAGAACCCTCAATACTATCTAGTGCTTCACTTGGAGCATCGAAGTCTGTGTACTCTACACCAACTTGAAAGTCTTCATCAATGGAGTTATCAAATTCAAAAGATAATTCTACCAATCGCCCATCTGTGTCACTCTTCTTTTGTTTTTCCTTGGACTAGATGCATTACAGTCTTCAATAAGATGTCCTTTTCTACCTTCACTCTCAGTAGCATCCTTTGTTTCATTTCTTACCTCAGAAGGTCCTTGGTCATCAAAGTATGAATCAACTTTAGGTGCATTCCCAATATTTTCACCCTCAATATTTTCATTCCCAATATTTTCAGCTCCATGGTCATTAACTTGAAATTCTCCAGCTTTAGTGGCTCTTTCAATGTATGCTTCTGTGCTTGCTTCAATGTTTGTTGCAGTATTTACTTCAGTGTTTTTTCTAGTGTCAGCTTTAGTAGCTACCCTAAGAGGTCCCTCAATTGTTGTCTTTGTACATTGATCATTATGATCAATAGTGTCATCAGTAGCTCTCTATGCACCTGCTTTAGTGGATACCCTAGAAGGCCCTTCATTTGCTCTCTATGTACATTCATCACTACTAAAGAAATCATCATCAAATAAAATATTGTTCAATAACAAATTTATTTCTGTCTCTTCATCTTGACTGTTCAGTATCTTGCCATCTTTATCAACAGAAAGCAAAGGTATTAGATCCCCTTCCTCAGCAACAACATCAACACAGTATATAGTAACAAAATCTAACCTAGAATGAACTTGTTGTAGGTCAACTATCCCACTGTCTCCATTAATTAACCTCAACCCCCAATCCATAGGTACCCCAGGGCACAAGTAGTAAAAGGAAACAAACATTCTTGAACCTCCACTTGATTTGTACATTGCATATAGATAATCTTTATTGAAGTAGTCTAAATTCACCTTCTTGTATACATGCTTTGACCCGCCAACATAGCTCATATTTGGACTCTGAACAAATTGACCACCAACCCACATATAAAAAGTATGATATTCATTCATCAACAGCAAAAACCATATAAATTAAGTCTTTTTAATAAATCCCGTATATGTTTAATGAAATACTATTTAAATACTCCTTAACCTATAGGGTTAACTGCACCACTAATAACAAAATTTAAGAACTGAAAAATGGGGCCACATCACAAGCAATAGAAAGTTGGAAAAGGAGGCATAACCCATCCAAGATAGTGAAAAGTTCAAAAAACTTGTAATCACATGTTAGAGACAAAACCCATTCAAGATTTGTATCCCTAGTTCAGAATACCATTCTTAAACCAAACACAACTAAACATAAAAAAATACAAACTTCACAAACTTACCACAAACTATAAGGTCGATACATAAACTAAAATAAAAACATTAGAACAAAACAAGCTACAACTTAAAGAAAATTAGGATACAAAAGAAACCCCAAAAAGAAAAGGAAGAACAAACCTTGTTACCTTCAATGCTTTATGTTCCTAAGAGCTTCAATGCACTAGCCCAGTCAATTTTCTTTGCCAAACACCTCTATTCACTTTGTTGTTAGATTGATTGAGCTTTTTTTAGGGTTTTTTCATTCAATTTTGGAAGGCAAAATTTGGGAGATTGCATTTCCATAAGCCCTAATTTTGAACATACAAGATTTTTGAAGAAACAATAAGAAAATGGTAGAAAAAATCAAAAACTTAAACCAAGGTATTTTCATCAACACACATCTAGTCAATAGGTAAATCATTGTGGGGCGGTGAGCAAATTATGTTGAAACACAAGGGGTTGTTTTGATTAAATTACTAACTTAGGGGGGTATTTGACAATTAGAGACAACACATGGTTTTTTTTTGCTATTAACTCATAAAATGTGAAATCAATAAGCTTTACAAGATTAATTTTGGGTTTGACTTACTTACAAACTAGAATTAAATATTTATAACTGAGGATTTGAGTTGTAAATAAGCAAAGGACTTGATTGTTTAAAATTATAAATTTATGGGGGTTAATTCGAGAGAAATAAAAGCCTACGACCTTGAAAATAAACTAGTTTAGACCTAATTGACTTAAATTAAGAAATGGTAGGGGCCTATGTGCAAGAAATAAAAATTGGGGGACTTAATTGAAACCCAGGGATAAAATAGTTTTGAGGTGAGATTTGAGTCGGTCAAGAAATGCTGGGGCCAAAATAAAAAGGTTGTAAAATACAATTATGTATATAGAATGAAGGACATAATTTTACTTAATTCTCAAAATCAACCCTGCACCAACCCGGTAGCGAATCACCAAAAAACGACTATAAAGTTTGAAAGTAAATTGATAGAAAGACTTCCTTTAGCTCAAAGATCAATTCTATACCAAACTTTACCCAAACCAACCAGTGAAGTGGCCGAAAAAAGGAGGCGATGGCAAGCTCACGGCGGGGGTGCTGGTTCCACCACTTCCGACAGTGGAAATAGATAGGGATTAGATGGGTTTTGGTTGCAGCAATATGGGCAGTCTAGTGGTGGTGTTAATTTGGAGTTTCGATAACTGGTGGCAGAGCAATTGACACGGTGGTGCGACGGCGGCGGGGTAGGGATCTATAATGGTCGTTGGCCAAATTGGCCATTCAAACGGCAACCAATTAAGAAATTATTTTAGGGTTTTGTTCCTGGAGTTGAGCTCACCAATTGGTGGTGGCAGTCTCTATCTCCAGCGGTGGCGCGTGCGGCAGTGTTTGGGCAGCTTGTGTAGAATAACAATCTGGACTTGTCTAAGCTATTCCTGGCTTGAAATTGGGTCTCAATTCAATCTAATTTGGGTATATTTCAATAATTAAATTTTAATTTGATTAATTTGCTGAGTGTAATTGAATTCTCATATCAAAGCCTAATTATGAAATAAACTAAGATTATTAAATGATAGTCTAGTTAGAGTTGTGGAATAGTCTTATAACTGTTATAATGTTGAACTCAATCGACTTAAAAGGATTATTAGATTTCCATTAGGACCTTGAGTAAGATTTTTACAACTTGTTTATTGATTTGTTAAGTTAAGAACAGTGATATATTATTATTATCTTAAATATTTGAGTATGACCTGAAAATTGAGAAAATTATGACTAAATCAGTAAAGTAACTGAGGAACTTGATAAGGATGTTTAAGTACATTAAGAGTCATGGTTCAAAAATCAACACGATATTGATTTAGGTTATTTTTTTTTGAACTTCGAATTGATTGGGAAACCAGGACATAGACTCTCCAAACAACTAACGATTACTATATTTAATGGTCATAAGTATTTAAGTGTGAATAGAGATTAACAAAATTGTACAGAATAACCTTAAGTCTGATTAAGATATTAACTATACTTATACTTAAGACTTAGAGGATCAATAGGATAATAACTCAGATTATCTAATGATAGATCTTGATTTGATTAAGAAGTTATGGCTTGACTATTTATACAACTAGAAATTCTTCTGCAATTGCCAGGTGATTTTATACTCGATAGTATGAGATTTCTTTGCTAGGGAAAGAACATATATACTTCTTAATATATCCTGGTCGTTTGCTTTCTTCCAATCTATGCGTTGAAAATAGTACTCCATATCGCCCTTTTATACTTAGTGCTTCTGTTGATATTGATTGATATCACTTCACATGAAATTTGGCAATTGTGTTGAAGAAGCTGAAAGTGATTTTGAAATATATATTTTACTCTCCATGTCTAGCCTAAAACTAGCTTGGGCTAAATCAGTGATTACTTGCTTAACATGGCAAAGTGATGTATTAAGTGAAGTGTTGTTGGACATATTCAGTGACATCAGTGATTATACTTAATACCCTTGGGGGTGGGCCTGGGATCAGTCATGAAAGACAGCTTGGCGGAACAGACCGACAGTAATAGATCTTTTGACTGATACCCATGCACGACACCCATATAATCCCTACTCAATGGGCCAACTGGAGGTAGCCGACTATGAGTAGGATTCGGCATGCAGCTACCCATGCCCAGTGAGTGATTAAGTGTCCGAGCTAATCACTTGGTACTTTGGAGGAGCAAGGATTTCATGTTTTTGAAAGTGGAGTGACAAGGTAGGAGAACTACCAACAGCTAAACAGTGAAAATGTTTACTAAATTATATTTGGTTTATTTGATATGCCAGATACTTGTTGCTTTAAAACTTGAATTTTTGATAGAACCCAGTAGTTGTTCAAATGTCATATCGACCCCTTTTGATCATAGCTAAATTTTCACTAAAACCTTCTCTCACAACTTCCACTTTGTTATTAGTGCTAAACTATCTCACTAAGTCATTTTAACTTATGTTATTTTATTGTTATTTTCCATTCTTTACCCTATATAAGGATGAGTGATGAATATATACTAGCCCAGGCAACACATGAGGTAATGAGGGTGATAGCAGTACTAAGTGAGATTCATGATATTTCGATTCATAGTTGAACCTCTGATGAATGTTGATGGTAGAAATTAAAAACTTTAGATTTCCAGAAAATGTATTTTCTGTTATTCAGAAGACTAGTGGTATAGAATGAATAGTACATCGGTCCGAAGCAGACACCTCCTAATCAGGGCGTTACATGACAGACCCTCACAGGGCATACAAAACAAATACCTTATGTTAGACCCTCATAGGGGTACACAAAGTAAATGACTGATACACATAAAGTAGTCAAAAAGTTAAGAATTTCAACGTCTAAGGAATATTACTTCCTAGAAAAATAGGTTTAACAGGCCCTTGTCCTAATAGCCTCATAAATGTTGTCACAACCTACTAGTCCTTATGACCTAGCCCTTTGTCACATAATCCAAAAGAATATGTTCACGTTCAAAATTCTCATTCAACCCTAATAATCCTTAATAATTACAATCATACTATTAACAGTCTAAATTCAATAGTTAGTCAATTAATATGGTAGTTTTAGGATTCATCTTGGTATTAACACTACAGAACGTGCTAATTACACTGCTATTACAGAATATTCACAGGGTTTGTATTAGTTCCAGTGAAGAGATATAAGTAGGTTCTTAATTATATATTTAACCTTGCAATATTACGCTAAGTTGATAATAGCAGTCCATTAATAACCCACTTACTGCCAATTAGTTCTCAAATCCATAAAATTAGGGTTTAATCCTTCCATTCACTCAATTAACCCTAATCGTCACATAATAATACAAAATTTGGGTCTACTAGGATATATGAATACACATGCATGGCCTAATTTCTAGTTCCAGTACATTTTTCCATCTTACTATATATATATATATATATATCAATACAAGATTATAGAAATTAGAGTAATACAACATATATGTATGAATATGTAACACTGATCTAATTCTTTACCCAAAATCTGATTATCGAAGTACATTTATCACGATCCAATACCGCCATTGAAATCATCGTGATAAGGTGAGAATACTGCCTCAGTGCCACTGCCGAAGATAATCATTACCACCACCGTTAGGCACGTTTCAATGAGAGCAACCCAATGCCCAAAACATTTTCCCATCCACCGTCGATAAGCTTGCCAATTAGAGCTCCAATCAAACTGCACCACTATTCGCCAATGTGAACATTTCCTCTAATTCCCCTATCCCTGGTAGTTCAGACTGGAAAGTGAGGATGGCTATTCGCTCCTTGATTTGAGCACTAAAAGACCCACCCCGTAGCTACCAGTTTCTGTCACTGCAATCCTCTACTCCGCTACTTGCCGTCGAAGCTCACTTCAGTCTTCAAATTCCCAGCAGCTCGATCTCGAGCTGCATGTGGTAACAATGGGATCTTGACGAGGTAGGGAAGATTTTGGTTGGGTCGTTTGGAGAGTTCTCGTCGTCGTCAGAGAAATCGCTGAAGGAAGAGAGAAGTGGTGTGCTGTGAGAATGAGAGAAAGGTGATGGTGCTCGGTGAAGAAATGAAAGGGGGGGATGTGGGAAAAATTGTATTTACAGGAAATTTTCAAAAATCTAAAATTGACCCCCAAGATTTCCTTCCATCTTCCAATTAAGTCCTCCAGAAACTAGTAAAACCTCAATTCCACCCCTGGACTAAGTTAGTGCCTAACCTTCACCCTTATAACCTTGAATATTTCCAGTTTAACCCACAAAACTTCCAAATGATGATCAATCAAGTTTCCTCAAATAGCAATGTGATCCAAAACTTTAAATATCCATGCAATTAAGTCCTTACTTATTTCAAACCCCAAAAATTGTAAAGTTAGTATCTTAATTATTAAATCTTTATTTTTCAAAATACCAAATTTAGGGGGTGTTACAATTTGCTACCAATATTCATCCGACTAGCGTCATCTATCTTATTCTTATTCAAATTAAAATCCTAACCTAATTACACTCTTAATTAAACAAATAAGCACAAGTTTATAAGTACACCATAATAATCATTTGGTAATAGAACCCTAAAATTAATTTTTAATTATCTTACACACATCAATTTAGAAAAAATTTAACCATTAAATTTGTTTATACATTTCAAATAACTCAAATTGACTGAACTTGTGATATATTCATAATTAAGTAATATATGGTAATAATTTTTGGCAAAAAATCTTTCTTTATTCCACAAAAATAAGAATTTAATGCTAAGGATAACATTTTAAAGTAATATAGGTGACTAAATATAATTTTTTTAAAACATTAGGGGGTGATGCGCAACAATTTTAAAATATATTGCTAGAAAATTAGAACATGGGGTGTTTAAGCTTATTTAGCAAAGGTTGGGTAATTATTTTGCACAGTTGCAATGGTTAGCATGCAAAGTTCAAATAACCCTATACATTGGGAGGTTGTCTGCAATTTACCTTATTATAAATTTAATTTGTAGTACAAGTTATCAAATACACCACTATTTTTTGTCTCAAATAAAAAGTGTAGTATGTAGTAGTTAATTATTGCACTTACAAAATATAGTAAATGTTTGTTATTTCTTGCAACAATCAAATGTCGTAAATACAACTTATTACTACAATTTCGTGGTTTAGTGAAATTAAATTATTTGGTAGTTTTGAGGAATTTTGCTAGTTAGCTAATTTTTTTTTAATTTAATAACCGTTACTGCACGCATTTCTTCTGTACATAAAATATAAAAATATATTTAAAAAGCAATATAATATATATATATATATTAAGAGATATATTGTAGCGCCCCCACTCGGGATAACACCTAAGTTGAGGCACTACTCAGTTCGATCTTAAATTGAATCCACAATACAAATCAATAGGCTCGTAACTAACTTTTTAAGTTTGTTAGAAATAGCAGTGGATTTCAATTTAAACATTCCTTCACAAAACTTTAGATATGTACTATGATTCACTTTCTTACATCTAACAAAAAATTCACATGCCTTAAGTCATCAACATCAACATGACATATCACAATGCCTCACGTCCAAGCATAACATTCAAATGATTACATATATACATTCAAACACATGATCTATTATAAAATATGTTCATGTCTAAGCCTGGAGTCCAAGTTCTTCACTTAATCCCTATCTTAGAGAATCAAAGATAAAACGGAAGGATAAGTCCAAAGGACATAGTGAGGAAAAATTGTAATCACAAGAAAAGGGGATCTGTCGAGGAAGAATTGACTCAACAGATCGTAAATCAACAGTCAAGTTAAAATATATCAGGATACAGTTAAGCAGTCAGGAAACAATCGAACAGATTAGATCAACTGATGCAATTCAACAGGTCATAATGAAATGCACAACAGATGTATCTTATTCCAGTCAAACAAAACTTAACCTTATACCAATCGAACTAAACTTACCAAAGCATGGCTTGGTACATAACTTACCCAGGCATACCAGCTTGGTACACAACTTACCCAGGCGTAACAGCTTGGTACATAACTTATTACTAACAGAAAGAATCAATAACATATCAATCAAACTCAGATAGATCAAAAAGATCGATCATGTGGTGAATAGTATGAATATGGACCAATACCAACACACAACGAGAGTTCTGGGTTCCGAAACAGACAATATTTAAATCAATAACAAACGATAACCTACACAGGGGTGAACATATTAGATAATAGATAACAAGCAAAACTTTGAACAAATTACATATTTCAATAAGCAAGAGCAAGTACAGAATACAATCATATTGAACCCTCATAGGGTCAATCCACAAGAACAGATAGACCCTTACCTCCATAGTCTTAGAAAACTACAACCTCAATCAGTAGTCTACTAGTCCACATGACCTACTTTTTTGTCATCTAACCAAAGGAATAAATCCACAAATTAAAATCCTTAATAATCTCCATTAATTACAATCTTGCCATTAATAGCCTAAAATCACTAATTTCTTGGTTAATACAGTAATTATGGTATGTTGGTACAAAAGGTGCTAGTTAGACCTCTATCCCTAAAACAGTTACGAGGTTCATATCGATTCTAGCAAACAAATGTAATCCAGTCCTTAGTTACATAATTATCCTTATAACATTATCGTAAATCAACAATAATAATCCAATCATCATAACCAACTATTGCCACTTCGGTCTCAATTTCACGAAATTAGGGTTTTCTTTTCCGATTAACTTAATTAATCCCAAAATTTTCATAAAATAATACAATCTAAGTTTACTAAGCTTATAATGGCACATGCATATTTCGAATCTTAGTCCATATCACCTCAAATCACCCAATTGTCATTTCTCAAATTTTAATTTCATAAAATCATAGTTTAATCACTTAATTAACTTGATTAATACATACTTATCATTTAATAATACATAATCTAAGCCCACTATGCTATGTCATAATCCATGCATGGGAATATTTATATATCAACCACATGTAATCCTTCATACAACAAGGTTTAAGGAATAACGGTACAACATATAAGTATATATATATATATACACACATAATTCCCAATCCGATTTTACCCAGGAGGTGCTTAATGAAGCCTCAAAATCTCAAACTAAAAGCACTACCACGATCATCGTGATGAGGCAAAGAAATTACCTTGGAGTCGTCGCTGTGTACAGTCGCCGAAAACAGGCAACACCACTACCAATTTTGGTATTTTTGAGTTTCTTGTGTTGAGAGGAGCAAAAGGACATGTGATTTGATGGGTTTCATCATTCATCAGAGAAGGTGGCTAGAGGAGGAATACTGTAACACCCTTTAAATTTAGTATTTCAGAAATTAGGATTTAGAAATTAAGATTTTGGTTAATCGGATTTTAGGGCTCAGAATTAATATTAAAATGACTTAATTGCAAGGAAATTGGAAGTTTGGGGGTGAGAATTTCAAATTTGAAGGATTCAATTGACACATTTTCTTGACTTTGGGGTTTGCATGGAAGAAGCATAGTTAACGAGGGCTTGGGAGCAATTCTCAGAAATTCTGGGATTCAATTGAGGAGTTTCATAATTTCAGGGGCTTAATTGAAAATTTGAAAGTTGAATTTTAAAACCAAATTAGGTAGCACGATTCTTTCCATTTTTTCTTCCTTCTTCTTTTCTTCTTTTTCCTTCACCATTTTCTTCCTTTTCTTCCACCGAAGTCAACACCACCATGACTTCTCTCTAGCAACCACCATACTCCTATCTAACATCACCAATCTCTTTTCCCACCAACCTTGTTCTCATTTCCATCACCATGCAACCCATCGGACGGCGGAGCTTTCCCGATGGAGGGAGATCGATTTTCGGGTGAAGTGGGTTCTTGATTTTCCGACGGTAATTTAGGCTTTTGAGGGGTGGCTTTGGAAGCTCTAGGTGTGAGGAAGAGTGCTGGGTGGTCGCATGTGGATGAGGCATGACGGAAGTGGAGAGAAATGGTGATCGGAGTTGGGCGGAGATGTTGAATTTTGGATTGAAAATTAAATTTTTCGGCGGTTTTGTAGCTCGAAACAGAAAACCGACAGCATATTTGGACTCAGGAGCTCGAGAGGAGCAAGATTGTGGAGCTTGGGGATTTTCCGGTGGCGGCGGGAAGAAAGTAACTTCTTATTGTCGAGACGAACGCAGTGGCGTGGTTGGTTCGCGAAATCTAGGTCTCGTTGCGGAGTTGTGGTAGAGAATTGAAGAGAGTTGTTGTATATATATATGTACATGCATATGTATATTTTTCTTATTGAGTTTGTATCCATGCCAAGAATAGAATTTGATAATGATGATATGCTATATATATGTGTTGGTTTCCCATGCTATGGAATATGGATTAAGTGGACCCGGACTCATGCATAATGCCAATTTGGACTTATAATAGTACTAAGGATTATATTATAAGATTATGACATTGATTAGGAATTTATTATGTAAGTTTAATCCTATTGCGTGATTAGGATTATGTTAATGACCTTGAAATAGGAATGAGATACCGTATTAATTGACAAATTAGTGAATCTGGATCGTTAATGGTATAATTGTGATTAATAGAATTAAGTATGAATTTTGATTATAAATATTACTTCTTCGTTAGGTATCGTCGAATTGGGTCCCACGGATCAATAGGCTGCTGACCGTGATAGCACTTCTGAGATTACGGAGGTGATGGTATCCCACTTTGGGTTATTGCTTTGGTTACAACTATTCGTTAATTGTTGAACCCCTGTGAGGGTCTGCCAATCTGGCACTTCATTTCATTTATCGGTATTTGTGATAAACCCCTGTGCAGGTTACTGTTTCCGAACTGACTGTACTGTTATTGAAATCTGTGATCTGTTAAGATCTTTGATATTCTGTTATCCTTCGATTGACATCTGTTAACCGTCCGTACTGTTATCTGTTGATCTGATATCCGACTGTCTGTTATCTATTACTGATATGATATGTTGTTCCCTGCTGTAAAGCGGGACGAGCTGATATATTATTCCCAGCTGTAAAGCGGGATGAGCTGTTAAGCGACTAATATGATTATTTTGATATGATTTGTTAGACTGATTCGATTGAGCTGATATGTTGTTCCCAGCTATTAAGCTCGGGACATGCTGGTAGGTTGTTCCCAGCTGTTAAGCTCGGGACGTGCTGATATGTTATTCCCAGTTGTTAAGCTCGGGACGTGCTGGTAGGTTGTTCCCAGTTGTTAAGCTCGGGACGTGCTGATATGTTGTTCCCAGCTGTTAAGCTTGGGACGTGCTGGTAGGTTGTTCCCAGCTGTTAAGCTCGGGACGTGCTGGTAGGTTGTTCCCAGCTGTTAAGCTCGGGACGTGCTGATATGTTGTTCCCAGCTGTTAAGCTCGGGACGTGCTGATAAGTTGTTCCCAGCTGTTAAGCTTGGGACATGCTGATATGTTGTTCCCAGTAAGGGACTGATCTGTTTATTGATTGATTTTGATTGTTTTCGGACTGATTGACTGACTAACCGATCGATTGCCTGCCTGATCGACTGTGCGATCGTATTCTGTTCTGCTTGACTGTTGATTTGCAGTCTGTTGAGTTGATTCTTCCTCAACAGATCCCTTCTATTATGCTTACAGTTATCCCTCACTAAGTCCTTTGGACTTATCTGCCCGTTTATTTTGATTCTCTCAGACAGGGACTAAGCAAGGGATTTGGACTCCAGGTTGGACATGAGTATGCTTTTGTAATAGATCAGATGTTGAATGTATATATGGGAATCGTCTGATTGCTAAGTATGGATTTGAGGCATATGATACATTATGATGATATGGATGATTTAAGGATTGTAAATATTTTGTTATGTAAGAACGTGAATCTTGGCCTTTACTTTATAGTTTATCTAGTTTGTTAAGTTTGAAATCCGTTGCTTCTGATAAGTTGAATTGGAAATCTTGTGGCATGTATTTAGTTATGTGTTGTATATTATAGGTTTGTTTTAGTTTGAATCCGCTACTATTTCTGATGAACATGAAATGTCTGATTTGGGCCTATTGAATTGTATTTTAGGTTCAAAATTATTGAATGGAACGTTTTGATATCTCAGCTTTGGGTTACCCAGAGTGGGGTGTCACAAAGACAGTGGTTGCATGAGGGAAAAATGAAGAAAATCGAGGGTTGAATTTCAACATATAGGACTAGTTTCTGAAATCAAATTTTGACCCCGCAAAAATTCTATCCAGCTTCCAATTAGGTCCTCCAAGGTTTAACCTACTTCAATTTTAGTCCCTAAACTAAGTTAGTGCCTTAGTTTCACCCAATTGACCCAAAATAATAGTCGTGCAACCCCAAAACTTTGAAAATGTGATCCAACCAAGTCTTGCTTAATTTCACTTTGACCCCAAAACTTTTAAAATTTTTGCAACCAAGTCCTTTTATTTATTTTTTGAGCCTTAAAATCCAATCAACCAATTTCTTGATTTCTAAATTCTAATTTTTCAAAAATACCAAATTTCAAAGGTGTTACATATTTCTTAAATATAAAAATATTTAGTGTATAATATGTATGAGTTAGCTTTCTAAAAAGATCACATATATTTAAGCAATATGTCACCAAAATAAAGATTTTTTTGTTGGAAATAACTTCTACAACAAAACAATTTAAACTATATATTTAAGCTCAAGAATTTTATTTTTCTTATATTCCAATTCACCCTGCAATGAGAAAATTAAATTAAAAATAAAAGCAAATATAGATAAGTAGGAGCACTAATAATATAGCAATGAAGGAGAAAAAAATTGAAAATTTTTCCTGTAAATTATTTTATTTTTTTCTCACGTAAAAAATAATTTAGTAAAGGATATGAGCTCTTTAAGGTCACCTATATAATACGGAAAATAGAAGTTGAGGAGAATAAGGCAAATGTGGATAGAAATATTTATAATATTTTTCTTTTATTATAATCTATATTATATAAAATAAAATAAAAATAAGGAGCCTTATACTAACAAATTGGTAGTTTTATACCACTATAACAAATTATGTTTTGTCTAAAATAACCCTAAATGTATTTATACTATTTTGTTTTGAAAAAAGAAACTACATAACTCCCCACTTATTTTTTGTCTCCCCATTAGTAGTAACTACTTCTACACTAATTCCGTCACTTTTATTAACCATAACTACCGTTTCAAGCATTTTCATCCATAATTCTTGAGGCGTTCTTCTCCCATCTTCCTTCCATCAAAATTTAATATTTCAATAAAGATAGACGATAAGGTGTGCTATTATTTTAAACTAAAAACACCTAGAGTCATGAAACTCTATAATTTTTTAAAACTTTTTAAAGTCTTATTTTGGATTTCTTTTTACTGATTTATTTATTGCATTTCTCAAAAAATTTGTCATCTAATTGTATTTCTCAGCCAATGGTTGGAGTTGACTTTCTATGTTTTCACTTTCTTCTCCTGTCCTTATGCCAATGAGCCTTCTTTTACAAAATGTCATGAAAAATAAATGGAATTACCAACATCAATCATCGGCCACTCATCTTTCCTCCATTTGCTCTGTCAATGGCTATGGCCACATCAAGTAAGAAACCCAGACGAGAATTGAGGAACCCGGGTTGCAAACAAAGTTTTCCAACCTCTACTGATATGTTTTTTATTAAATTTTTTCTGTTGATTATTTCCTTTTTTTTTTTATTTTTTTTAGGATATTTCATGCGAAATTTGATACTAATACTTATTTATAGGTAATGATTTTGTGAGTCATGGAAAAGATAAAACCCAACCCTCTAAGTCTTCTGACAACGAAGAATTTGAGGTTGGTTTCTTAATCTTCATACAACCCGTTGTTGTTATTGTTGTAGGTTTTGTGTGTGTGTGTGTGTTACCCTAATGATTACTTCTTATCAATTAATTTATTTGTTTCGAAAGGGATTATTCAAATAGATTTTGATATAATTTATACATTTTTAATATCAGATTCGGTGTATACTTGGATACAACCTTTTTTTAGTGCGGTACATGAAGCAAACTGAGAGGATGGTGAGAAGTGGGGGAATTTGTATTGCGGCTATGGATGAGTGTGGGACGGATGAAGTGGTGGAGATAGTGAATTTGTTTAAGAGATAGCTGATGATTGTTAGGAGTATATAGAATCTCTCATGGATCTTAAATTTTTCTCCCAATTTCTCGATTCCCTTTGATTGATGATAATCTAATTTTTCTTTTTTCTTTATATTGTCTTCAATTATTTTATTTTCATAATCAAAATCTTTAGAATGAAGTTACATTGTATATTAGTTGTACATTATGCTATTGTTTATATTTGATAATAGTTATTATTATTATTAAAAAATTATTGATGTGTGGGGGCACAGCGTGCAATAATTGCTAGTACTATTATTGGGGAAAAAAAAATCTTGCTAGCTCCACTCTACCATTAATTAAATATTAAGAGAGTTTAAATAATTGTAATAAAAATATAGGAAATTAAAAATCCGTAAACATTCGCCATTAAACTACGAATTTTCGAGAATGGGTGGCCCTAAACTTCGGACATGACAATATTAATTAGCATTTTGTGATTATTGCAGTTAACGTTGATGAGGTGACGCTGCATGGGAAATGGTATGGGAAGTGGGGAGTGGAGACCTCGATTGGATTGAAGAGGCGGCAGCGGGTGGTGCATGGCGCTCGTGCGATGGTATAATGATCCTCAGCATGCATTTAATCATGAGTTGTGGTCACATGGTGGTGACCTTTAATTGGAACCCTAACTAACACATGCATGTACATTTATATTTTGGTAGCTGATTGATTTATGATAGATGTGAAAGCGTATTGATGAGGCCAAAACATGTCTTTGCTGGCAGCACCCAACTTGTATAATCACATGAACGAAATATCGTCTATTTTAATTGAAGTTTTATCTTTAAAAAAATAGTCAATCGTGCATTTTATATATATATATATATGATATGCATTTATAAAATAAAATAAAAATAAAATATTAATAGAGAATTTAAAATAGTGATCAGTCAGTTCTTTTTAGGTTATTCTTCTTCTTACCTGAAGGTGAATATAAATAAAACTTTTTGGAATATACAAGGTTTTCAGATTATAGGTACCATGTATTTTGATATCAGAATATTTGCAGCTCTAAAAAACAACAAATAGAAGCTTGCTAACCTTCGCCATATCTTTAAATGACAAGGTAATATGCCATAAAAAGTACAAGAAATGATACGTTAAAATATCATAAAAATAAATTTAAATGGCATGCTAACTTGTCATACAAAGTATATATAATAATGTTAAAAAGCCACAAAAAATTACTTTAAATGACATATTAACATGCCATAAGAAATTAATTAACTAACATGCTAAATTAAATGCTACAAAAGATTATTTTAAATGACATGTTAATCTATGTCTAATCTAATATTCTATATATAAGACTCCAACATGGCCCAATTGTTCTGGATAAGACTTGAATGTAAAACCATCTATTTGCAAATATATGAGTTTACCATCAAGCTACCATTCAAATGTTCAATATATATAATAAAAAAATATTAATTTATTTTTATACATTGAAAGTATATTTTTTTCAATAATTTAATTTCAATTATCTAATATATGCGCAAAATTATTATATTAAATAACACATTTGAAAAGATGCGAGATATTAAATTTAGAGATAGAAAATATTCAGAAGAAGCATAATGTATTGGCGAGGAGAGAAAAATGGGTAAAAACTTAAAATTTTATGCTTCTTTAAAACATAGTTAATTTAATTGATTTATTAAAAGTATATCAAGTAATTAATTTAATCAGTACATCGTGATAAGATATAAATTTATAAATTTTACAATTATTAGTATACATATATGTTATCTACTTTTATAGTATTTATTTCATGTCACGTCATAACTAGTTAAATACCTTTAACATATAGTTATGTGAGTATCTTCAAGAAATTCTATGTTTATAATATCTATCAATCAATTGCAACTAAATACTATATTATAGTGACATTTTTTCATTACTATCACTATATTATTTTAATGTGTCATAGAGTAACTAAATAATTTGCGGCATCTTTTACCAATGATACCATAAATAAATATGAAAGAATTTTTTAGGGAATAATCAGTGGCACAACTTAAATGTCTTGCAAATACATTTATGTTGGCATCTTCAATCAAATGTCACTATTGTTAATTATTTGTCATTTATTAATCAAATGTCACTTAATATTGTATTATAGTGATATTTTTTCTATAATTATCATTATATTATTCTTTTGTGTCATTGTACTATAGAATGTCACCAAATTAGTGCCACTAAATATCTTGTGGTATTTTTCCTAAATGACACCATGAGTAAATATGAGTGGCATTTAAAAAAGAAGAGAGAGGGTGCGGGGGGTAAATGTCATAAATGGTCCCTAAAGTTTTAGATTAGAATCATTTTAATCCTCAAACTTTAAAACTTCATGTTTTAGTTCCTAAAGTTTGGATTTAGTTTCAATCTAGTCCTTAAGTCAACTTCCGGCAACTTTTTGCTGGAAAATTGACCAAGTTTGACATTTCTAAGGGCAAAATTATCAATTTATAGTTTTATGTTTCACTTTAGTCCCTATATAAGATTTTATATTCCACTTTAGTTCCTATATAAAATTTTACGTTCCAATTTAGTCCCTATATTGCTTTTTTTCTTATTATAAATATATGTGCATGTGTGTATATATAATTGATACTAATATACTATTATTAACATTAAATAATATATTATTGATATATTAATATCATTTGTGATAGTATTATAATTAATAATATTAATTTATGACTAATGATATATTAATAATAATAAAGATTATATTATATTAATTTTAATTATATTCATAATATATAGTATTAATAATATTATAAATATTATTAATATAATTTATTATTATTATAATATTACTACTACTAATAATAATACATGATACTAATAAATATTAAATTATATTATTATTATTATTATTATTATTATTATTATTATTATTATAAGAATAATAAGATTAATACTAATATAATTAAGTATGATATATACTAATAAATAAATATAAATATATAAAAATACTATATAATTATATTTGTATAATAATCCCACCCATCCTTGCACCTCGCACCTTCTACAACCCCCATCCCCAATTGTCCCATCCCCACCCCATGGTGGTCGGCCATGGTAGCAACCCTCAGCAAATGGGAAAATTATTTTTTTTCGTCATATAAAATTTTTCAACTTTTAATTTTGTCATATATGTTATGAAATTTTAAATAAGTTAAAAAAATTTACACATTTAGTCCGAATGTTGCCAGAACTCATAAAAATGATTGAAAATGCTGATGTAGCACACCGAAATTTGTTGAATTTGAGAATTTTTGCTTGGGTGAAAATTTTTTAGCTGACATGACAATTTTTTTGTCTTGCTGGAAAAAGTATTTGCTTGCTTGAATTTTTGTTAGTAATATTATTAATAATTGATGAGGGTGAAAGTTGTATTTTAGTATATGGGGTCGTAATCCAGTAATATCGGCCAGATGGTAGTCGAGGAATGAGCTTTTGATGTGTTTGGGGTCGAGTCCTATGATCAACAACAAATGTCAAGCTAACCGAGGTGCCCTCGACTAAGGCACTCCGACGCTCAAGTTACTATGGATCTACTAAAGAAATGAGTAGCAGAGTGAGGGCACAACATAGGAAAATAACATACCTTGCTGAAGGCAATGGATGGGGTATTTATAGCATCCTCAAGGTGGCTGGTAAGTCTATGATACCCTTGTCACGCGTGAAGGGCTTTTGTCTTCACCTGAGGGTCTTTAAGTCTTCTCCCAATAGTGTACTATTCTAGGTGGACCAACCTAGGGCAAGGGGGTACACTGGTGGTGCATACCAACCTGGTGTAGTTGAGAAAAGGTAGTACTGTAGTGGCATGCCTCATTAATGCGGGGGCACACTGCCTGGTGGAGCATTCAGTGCGGTTGAGGGGTTGCGGCCTTTCCTCGACCTCCATGGTCGATATGGTCACTTTTGCATGATATCTTCTCGGGTTCTAGTCAACAAGGTGTGATCTTGCCTGAGTTAGATCCTATTGGATGAATGAGGGAGAATGCATCAGATTTAGGTCGACCAAAATTCAATCGACAAGGTGGTGCCGATGCACCGCCCTAGCTAACAAAACATGAGGTCGAGTTGTGGTTGATAGGCCAAGCTTATCGACGATTAGGCCACTGGACATCACATTGCTATCTTGGTCGAGTGTCCTTGGACTGGCCGCTGGACATCACATCGTTGTCCTGGTCGAGTATCGTTGGGCTAGGCCTGTTGGGCTACCCCATATCATTAATAATACTAATAATATTAGATAATTATATTATCATAATAATACTATTATTATCATTGATAATATTAATCTTATAATTCTTATGATTAGTTATATTAATAATAATAAAATTACTTTAATATTTATTAGTATCATGTATTATTATTAGTAGTAATACTATAATAATAATAATAAATTATTATATTAATAATATTTATAATATTATTAATACTATGTATTATGAATATAATTAAAATTATTATAATATAATCTTTATTATTATTAATATATCACTAATCATACAATTAATATTATTAATTATAATAGTATCACAAATGATATTAATATATCAATAATATATCATTTAATGTTAATAATAATATATTAGTATCAATTATATATACACGCACGCACATATATTTATAAAAAGAAAAAAAGTGATATAGGGACTAAATTGGAACACAAAATCTTATATAGGGGTTAAAGTGAAACATAAAACCTTATATAGGGACTAAAGTGGAATATAAAACTATAAATTGACAATTTTCCCCTAAAAATGTCAAACTTGGTCAATTTTCCGGTGAAAAGTTGCCGGAAAGTTGACTTAGGGACTAGATTGAAACTAAATCCAAACGTTGGGGACTAAAAAATGAAGTTTTAAAGTTTGAGGACTAAAGTGATTCTAAACTAAAACTTTAGGGACTATTTATGACATTTACCCAAAAAAAAAATTAGTGGCACTAATTAAACGTCTTCAAATTATATTTTTGTTGATATTTTGTAATCAAATGCCACTATTTTATATATTATTAAATAATCAAATGCCGCTAAATGTTTTATTGTAGTGACATTTGTTTCAACTATCACTATATTACTTTTGTGTGTCATTACACTATAAAATGCCACTTAGTGCCACTAAATACTTTTTTTTTTTTTTTTAAATGACACCATAACTACATATTAGTGGCATTTTTCTATGAAAAATTAGTGGCAATAATTAAATATCTTTGATATACATTTATCTCAATATTTTTAATCAAATGTCACTATTTTATTTGTCATGTAACAATCAAACGCCACTAAATATTAAATTATAGTGGCATTTTTTTAAGACTATCAGTATATTATTTTCCTTTTTTGCATCATTATATCAAAAAATGTCATTAAATTAATGCTATTACATGTAAATTTTCTTGTAGTGCCCTTTAATTTCCCCTTCGCTTGCTTTGATAATGATACTGGTCCAGTCGCCTCTTTAATTTCCCTTTCTCTGGCTTTGATAATGATGCTGGTCCAGTTGCCCCTTTAATTTCCCCTTTCGGTCTAGTAGCCTTTTTAATTTCCCCTTATCTTGCTTTGATAATGATGCTGGTCCAGTTGTCTTTAAATTCGAGGTATGTGCCAACTGTTTGGTTTTATTTTGAAAAAATATGGAGAATGAAATATTTTATTTGAAATTGTTTCGTAGAAGACAAATTTTATTATAGATGTCAAATCAGTTGATGTATATATAGATAATTGATGTATGTATATATATATTTGTAATGATTAATATATACTTTTAGGGAAATGATGGGTAATTAATTTAATTTTATATTTATTTGGAAATATTTTATAATTAAGAAAATTATATGATATAATAATTTAATAAAATAAATAAAAGTAAAAAAATTAAAATAATAATATTTAATGATAAAATCATATTTAATGATAATTAAACAAAAGAAAATTGCTAAATGTATTATTACCCACTGTTAATTAAATAAATTTTTCAAAATTTCTATAATTAATAATATTAATAGTAATTAATTAAGGAATATTTGAAATAATATTGATAACATTTTAATTAGCATGCAATCATTAATATATTTACTAATTTAAATAACATTTTAATTAGACTTTAAATATTTTAATAAATATGTTTGTTAATATATTTACTGTTTAAATAAATAAATTAATATAAATACTATTAAATAAGAAATTATATATAAATTTGCAGTTAAATATAAAAATAAAAAAATTTAATTAGTAGAATTTTAACATTTTCACGTGTGTGTATCTATATATATATATATATATGAATGAGTGAGTGAAGTAAATTGAGAGAGAGAAATGAATGAGTTGATGTGAAAGAAAGGGTGTAACACCCCGATTTTGAAATCCTAAAATATAATAAAATGTGAAATCAATAAATTGGCTAGATTAATTTTGGGTCTGATTTAGTTACAATCTAGAATTATATTTATAACCGAGAGTTTGAATTGTAAATAAGAGAAGGATTTGATTGTGCAAATTTATAGAGTTTAGGGGGTTATGTGTGTGAATTAAAAGTTTGAGGACTTCAGAATAATTAAATTTGGACCCAATTGCCCAGAAATAGAAATGTTAGGGTTCATGTGTAAGAAATAAAAGTTGGAGGACTTAATTGAAAGTCTGGGGACCAAAGTGACAAGCAGTTGGAAGTTTAGGGACTCCATCGAAGGCAGTTAGGAACTTCTAGGGCCAAATTGAAAAGGCTAAAAATGCAATTATATATATAGAATGAAGAACAAAAATTCATCAAATTCTCAAAACTTACCCAGACACTGCCTAGCCATTGAATCATCGGAGAATGGCCATAAAACCCAAAACCAACTGGACAAAAATGTTCCTTTCGTCAAGGCGATCACATCCATACCAAACACCACCTAAAACATCGGCAAAATTGACGAAAACAGCAAGGCCAATGGTGAGTGATGGCCAAGGTGGCGGAACGGGCTGGAAATAGAGGAGTTTTGGTAAAAAATGCTTGGGTAGCACGATGGTGGAGCCTATTTGGAGATTCGACCAGTGGCAATGGAGGAATTGGAGTGGGTGGCGGACAATGACGCCTAGGGATCACCAGTGGGTTTTGGTCAAATTGATCGGCCAAATGGTGACTAATCGCGAAATTATGTTTGGGGTTTTGTTTACCTTGATGAGGCACATTTGGTGGTAGTGGTGGCCTCCATCTTCAATGGCGGCACATGCGGTGAAGTTTGGATAGCTTTATGCAGAATTGAATCTCAGACTCACTGAGGCTATTCCCAACTTGAAATTGGATCTCAATTCAATCCAATTGGGTAAATTTCATATCGAATGTTAATTTCATTGATTTTTATGAATTCTAATTCGATATTTATTAAATTAAGAATATTGAAATGTAATTTTAATTGCGATGATGATTAATTTTGTAAGTTGTGAACGAAATGGATTCTAATTCTAAGTTTGGTTAATTAAGAAAGATTGAATTAAAATTATACCCTTGGATTGACAATATAGAGTGTTGTGAACAAAATATAGTTAAGCTTTTTCTAAAGATTAAGTTATATAGGTATTGAAATGAAAATGAATTATTAGATTTGGATCTAATAAACTCATAAAATCCAATTAATTTAAGTGCTCAGACCTTTATTACGTACTGTAAAATAAGTATGGTGACGAATAGAGTTTGTTGGGGGCAATTTGAAGTTTGAGTTGCCACAAGCATGTAAAACTATTAAGACGGTTAAAACATTAAGACAACAAAGTGGGAATGATTGAGGTCAAGTAAGTAAAGTCTGGTGATATTGAAGTATCATGTAGTTGAAAGATTAAGGCCATTTGAGATAAGATATAACTGAACTCGAGTGTCAGAATGACCATAAGTTGATAAAGATATTAACTATATTTATATTTAAGAATCAGAGGATTAATAGAATGATCACTCGAGTTATCTTATAACAGTTCTCTATTTAACTAGGGAGCCAGGACCTGAGCAATCATATGACTAGGAATTCCCCAGCATTTGCCAGGCGAGTTTATACTCGGTACTATGAGGTCTCTTTCTTGGGGAAAAAACATATATACTTGTTAATATATCTTGATCACTTAACTCCTTTCAATATATGTGTTGAGAAAAGTACTCCACATCACCCCTTTTATACTAATCACTTCTGTTGATATTGATTGATATTGCTTTATCTAAAATTAACGATTGTGTTGAGAAAAGTGACAAGTAATTTCGAAATACGTGTTCTACTGATGCCATGACTAGTACCGTGAAATGAGTTTGATATAAATTGCTTGATTTCTTGTTTGTCATGGCAAATCAAAATGTTAGTTAAAACGCTATTGGACATGTTACATGATATGCCTGAATGTAAGTATACCCTTTGGGTGGGCCATGGGATCGAGTACGAAAGGTAATCGGGTGGAACAAACCAACGATGACTGATCTTTCGACTGATACTTGTACATGTTGTACTTATGACCCAGTATCCTAGCTAACTAGAGGTAGTTGTCTATGAGCTAGTAAAGGCATACGGCTATCCATGCCTACCGTTTGTTTATTTGTCCAAGCCGGTCGCTCAAGAAGTAGAGGAATAAGATTTTCATGTTTTCGAAAATGGAGTGACAAAGTAGGAGAACCACCAACTGCAAAATTGTGAAAGTACTTGATATGTTTGATACTTGTGCTTTGAAACTCGAATATTTGATCAAAATCAAGTAATTGCTCAAATAATATGATGACCCCATTTGGTTGTAATTGAGATTTAATCCTTAGTGAGAGACAGTGAATTTTGTGAATTCTCATAACTGGTATGGGATAGTGGTGAGATAGATCACCTAAAATTTTGACTAAAATCTTCTCTCATGACTTTTGAAAATTTTAATACCTCTATATGCCTCCTACGTAATATTTGTAAAATTGTCACTCTATCGTTATTGTTAAACTATCTCACTAAGTCATTCACACTTACGTTGTTTTATTTATTTATTTATTTATTTTGTTCTTTACCTCAGATAAGATCGAGTAATGAAGATAGACTAACCTAGGCGACACATAAGGTAAGGAGGGTGATGGAAGTGCTAAGTATGATTTATGATATTTCGGTTCATAATTGAACCTCTAATGAACATTGCTCGTAGAAATGAAATACTTGGGATTTTGAAAAAATGTACTTTGTATTATTAAAAATAACTTGTAATATAGAATGGGTAGCACCTTAGACGGGAGTAGACACCTCTCAGTGGGGGCATTGTAAAGGGTGAGAAAATAAGGGATTTTGTATTTTTTTTTTTCTCTGTTCTTTTGAGGGTATTTCTGATAGAAAAAAATGTGTTTTGGCAGTGTACCTTGGGGAATGAAGTTGCTTGTTTGGTATTATTTTGGGAGTTGAAAAATATTATGAGAAAACACACCCAAACAAGCCCTATATGAAAGGTCTCCTTCAAACAACCCCCAACAAAACTATTAATTATAACAACCCCCAACAAAATTATTAATTATAGAAGGTCTCCTTCAAACAACCCCCCAACAAAACTATTACTTATAACATTTAGCTTATTGTCATAAAATCGGCCATTATGCCGTTGAATTTATAACTTTCCCAATATGTTTTGGCAATTTTAATTCTAAATTCTATGTCAAATCATTTATTAACTAAAAGAAATTTTTGTAATTGTAATATAGGAATAGTAATTAATAATTAAAGCAACTCAAACTTTAAAATAACACAATAAATGACTATAACTATTACAAAAAAAATGTGAAATTTAAAATATTATTTTTATTTGAATGCAAAATTAAGCTATTTTCTATGTAATCTAAATTAATTTTGGGCTCTTTTTGATCGCGATGAATAAATCTATTTTATGTTAACTTAATAACTTCTTTATCGAATAAACATATATTTAATTATTTTACTCAAAAAACTCCAAGATTTGTCGAAACACATTTTTTATTTAATTTGTAAAAAGAAAAAAGAATAAACTAAATTTTAGTTAATTGAGATATACTTGTCATTTACATCCAAAATAATTGAGCTTCAAATATATTAGATAGTTAATATCTATTTCCATTTATATAATTCAAACTATATTTCATGTTTGATATTTTTGTGTGTGTTATTATGACAATTTAGTACTTTGTTTCCGGAGTATGAATTGCATAATTTATCAAATTAGTTATTTTATATTACAATTACAAATATATATATTGATATATGTATATATTTTTCTTGTTAAAGAACTTCGAGTTGAATATATAGTACTATACACTTCAAAAAATATTGAAAACCATATATGTATAATTTTTATCTAGACACTCGATTTAAAGGGATAAGTAATACGATTTAGGGGGTGAATGAGACATATTATATAGTTGAGAGGACCAACAGCATTTAACTTTGTTTTCAATTTCTACTTTGCCGAGGAATTCGTGTTTTAATTGAAAATGCCAAGAATGCCCCTAGCTTTATTTTATTTATGGGAGTCCGTGTCCAGTTTGCTCCATCACTTAGGTCAGCAAAAATGGCATACTCTAAGCTTATTTTGTGCTTATTTTTTCTGCCCCCTCTTTTAACTTTACAAACTATAGTTGCTGCTGAACAAGAAGTCCCGTGCTTCTTTATTTTCGGAGACTCAGTGGTGGATGTTGGCAACAACAATAATCGTCAAACCTTAGCAAAATCCAATTTCCTTCCATATGGTATTGATTTTCCCGAAGGTCCAACCGGTAGATTTAGTAATGGTCGAACTATTGTTGATGTTCTTGGTAGGCCCATTCTTTATATTATTTTACTCCTTTATTATTATTATTATTATTATTATTATTATTTTGGATTCTCTCACTTTACAGCTGAACTGTTGGGATTTGACAAGTATATTCCACCATTTGCCAATCTCACAAATCATGACATCTTGAAGGGAGTAAACTATGCCTCTGCCTGCGCTGGAATTTTGAATGAAACTGGACGCGTCGCTGTACAATCTCTCCCTCTATCTCCCTCACTCCACCCCTCCCCCCCAATATAAGATTAACCTCTCTCCTAATCCACAAAGACAAACAAATAATAACATCATCCATATTATTATAGAAAAAGCCTCTTTTGTGTTTAAGATGGAAGTTATGATATGAAACTTTAAAAACATCAAATTTTCACTTTTACTAAACTGTTCAAATAGCCACCATGCATGTATACAAAACTTCTTTTATTATTAGGTAAGCTTAATATTTTAGCATCTTCTAATTTTTTTCCCCTTTAATCTAGTAATGGATTATGAAATTTTTACTTTACATGATTGCTATCTTCATAATTATGCAAATTATAAATATAGTTTATGTGCATATCAATTTTTAGCATAATGAATATGATAATGTGCACAAATAATATGCATTATTCAATTTTTACTGTTTGTTTTTGAAGGGTGACATAATCAGTTTCGACCAGCAATTATCGAATCATGAGGTTATAATTTCCCGCATTGCTGAATTACTAGGAAGTGAGAGTGCAGCCAAAGAACATTTAAGCACGTGCCTCTATTATCTTGAATTGGTCAATAATGATTACCTCTTTTGGTATTATCCTCAATTATACTTCTCAAAACCCCAGTATACCCCACAACAGTTCGCTGAAATTCTCATTGCACAATATTCAAAGCAGCTCCGAGTGAGATTTTCTTTTCACGAAATTCAATATATAGCTCTTTGTATTTCTTTTCTTTGAGCTAAAGTTTTATTTATCTTTTTTTATACATCACAGAGCCTATACAATAATGGGGCAAGAAAAGTAGCTGTGAATGAAATTCATCAACTATCCACTCTTCCAGAAGTAAAGGCCATCTTTGGCTCCTCTAAAATTGGCGACAATGCTACTCAAATTTTCAATGAAATGCTTAAGCTTCTAATCAACGATCTGAATAGCCAACTCCCAGATGCTAAATTTTTGTACACAATAGATAGAACTATTGCTTCTTATGGTACATTTATAACTAATTATTCTTGTAGTAAAATTTAAAAGTTCTATAAACATGTGATGATTTGATGATTTGATTATTTTCAGGTCATTTTAAGGTTGTGGATCGTTCATGTTGTTTTACACTTTTAGGAAGTTGTGTTCGAGGAATTGTTCCATGTCGCAATAGAGATGAGTACATGTTTTATGATGGATTCCATTCAACAGATGCTGCCAGCGAGATCTTCGGAAAAATCGCCTACGATAGTATGTCTCCGTTGTATGATGATCCTATTGATATTTGGTGATTTTATTTGACAAATCAAATCATCTGTATCAAGTACTACTTGTATGTGCCCTGGGGCTATGTAAGGATTAAATAAATTATAATTAAAAATATAATTTATGTGTATTATTTTAATTTCATGTAAAAGCTAATTCAATTCATGATATATATTCATAATTATATAAAAAGTGTAAAACTATAGATTTTTCAACTTAACCATAATGTGTGAATAATTAAATCCACAAGAGTAAAATGGTATATGAACTAAAAAACGTCCAGTGAATAGAAAAAGATAATTAAAAAGGCTAGAGACCCCAAAAACAATTAAGCCAATGAATAAGGGCAACAAAACACTAATTGGTTTGAGCCCATAAAAAAAAAAAAAACTATAAATACCCATGTAAGAAAATGTAAAATCTCAATAACTAGAAAACTAGCTACATTGCATTCCACGGAAAAGAACCTTGAATCTTGTTGATTACCAAAAAGGATCCCAAATTCATTTTCATGTGGCATTAATACATGTTACAACATATCACATTTACAAAAGCACAATGCAAAAGAATATAAATAGTTATACCTTTGTATAATAGAAAATAACTAAATAAATTAAAAGTAACTTAAACAAAAAGAAGAGAATGACCAAACTCATATACATGGGAACTAGGATTCCTATGAAAATGAGAATTCATATCTCTAAATTATATCAAGTGTGTATTTAACGATGAACTTGAGAACACCCAGTTCATTTCCCTTTTAGTCATTCTTCCCTAAAAGTAATTATATGTTCTATTGTGTGGTCGGTAGTTGCTTGCTTCCTTTAAGCACTATTGCATTATGTTATGAGAGATTCCACTCCTAAAACCTCTTTTGCACCACTTAGCGATGCCATGAGAAGGTTTAATATATCCATGTAAGTTTCCAAAGCCCCATATGAAGGGGATAGCTAAAATATTTTTGCATATCAATTATACCATTAGCAATTTTAATTATACTTTTAGGCCTTTTTTATTTTTGTAGATGGGATGTAAAATGATAGGATGAAATGAAGGATGAAATTAAGGATGATATTATTTTATATTTTTTATATTATATTTACTATATGGGATGAGATGAATGATGAAATGAAATAATTAAGTTGATTGATTACTTTAATGGATTAAATACTTGGGATGATACAAGAAATTACTAACAAATCCTTTGTAGGAAAAAAAAAAGAAAAAGAAATGAAAAATGTAATTCACAATTTGGTACAAACATGAGATCAAATTAGGTATTTTGTTTCTCGTCCCACCATAGCTAAGATATAGGATGTCCCCACCCCTTCAAATTGGTTGGATTGCAAATCCACCAATTTGTTCAAATAGTTGCAAGCCAAGAATTTCATACCAAGCCCACATCCAACAAATTATGTAATGAATTATAATAGATATATGTCTTCATCCAAGCAAATATGCCCATGTAAACATGCCCCTATTTTAGAGATTAGCAGCAATCACATGTGGTTTCCACATGCATAAAATTTTTCTTTGAGTAATATAAATTGCAGAAACCTCGATAACATATAAGGTAATGTGCACTTTGCCCCCAAACCATTGCAGATGTGTGAAGAGATTACCCTGCCTTCGGTAAATGTGCTTTAATACCCCTTGTTCCATTTTTTGGCAAAATATTCTACTGGAGATACTAAAATACTTTGAATATGTTGCACTTTACCTCCTGAAGTTTAACAAAATGTGCATTTTACATCTTAATCATTCTAAGCACTTTTATCATTAGATTTTATTTTTGTGGAATTAAGTGAAATAGTTTATACAAAATATTGTCATACACTAATTACTTATCAATATATGGACAGTTAAATCAATTTAAGCAATTGTATATTTACAAATTAATTTTATAATTATAGTTTACTTAGTTTATATGAATAAGTAGATTAAAACTAATTTTAAAATTATATCCTAATTGATTTTATATCATAAAACATTATGAAAATTTGTTAGCAAATGATATTAAATATTTTAAATCTAAATAGAGTAATAAATGAGAAAGATAATGCTGATATTAAGATCTAAATTATTTGTTGCCAATATTCATCTAATTAGTATCATCTAACTTATATATTCTTATTCAAATTAAACCCTAAACTACTTACACTCTTAATTAAACAAATAAACACAAATTTATAAGTACACCATAACAATCATTTGGTATAACTCTAAAATTATTTTTTTAATTATCTTACAAACATTAATTTAGAAAAATTTGTATTGCTAAATTGTTGTGGATTTCAGATAACTCAAATTGATTGAACTACTGATATATTGACAATTAAGTAATATATGATAACAATATTTGACTTTATTCCACCAAATTTTTAATTTAATGCTAAGGGTAATATTTTAAAGTACTTTAAGTGCCTAAATATAATTTTTTTTAAAACATCAAGTGGCAAAGTGCAACAACTTTTAAATATGCCGCCGGAAAGTTGGAACATAAGGTATTTAAGCACATTGAGTAAATGTTGGATAATCGTTCTGCACACTTGCAATGGTTGGGAGGGCAAAGTGCAAATAACCTTATCCATTGGGGGGTTGTTTACTATTTATCCTATTACTTATGCAATTAAAAGCATTAGGATTCTCATTTTTAACATGAATAAATATTATTATTATTATGCAGGATATCATATATTCATATTATGTACACATTCCAATTTCATAAAATAATAGATATCAATGATAATTGCAATTTTACGAAAAATCCAATTAGACACATTAGAAACTAGTCAACTCTTAGAAGTTAATGAAACTAAATATATGCTAAAAAGGTAATGGATATCATTTAATTAGTACATGGGGTGTTTGTAGGAGAAATAATGAGAGTTTTTTAGCTTATAAGTTGTTGTAAGAGAAATAATAAAAATCTTTTTAGTATTTTAGTGTTTGTAGGAGAAATAATGAGAACTTGAACACATGGATGGTTGCTTGGACATCTTATTGATTATTACAATTATAAATTAATTTAATTAAATATGCCTGATAAGTAGAAAGATAAATTTGATATATTCATAAATTCGTATGATAACTGTCTCTAATATATATGAACTTTTAATTTTATCCTTAATATGATATTTGTCTATTTATTTTATAGAAAATTGAAGAGTCCATTTGTAAAATTTCAAGAAATGACTTTCATTTTAGAGACAAATCTTCTTATAGTAGTATGGATTATTTTTTACATAATAATAAAAATATATTTTCATTAGTGGTGTATAATTTGTCTAGGAAAAAATGAGTTGAAAATAATATTTTAATATAATAATACTAAAAATTAATAAAATAGTATCAAATATTATTGTTTAATTTCAATATTTCATTATATCTCATCAGTCCAGTTATATTAGAATAAAAAAAATGCTTATTAAATTCAACATGGATTTTATTATTTCTAAAGTATAGAAAGAAGTTTTTTATTTAATTATCTAATAAATTTTTAATTATTTTTTAATTAAAATACATTCTAGGTTTGAAATATAAAATGATATTATGAAAAATAAGGTTTTTTAATAAGGTTAGTAAACATCGTTTTCATCTCCACGTGAAATTCATGTTTTCTCGGACGTATGCCCCCACTATTATAGATCTTCAATGATGGAAGAGCACATAGAATAGCCTTATTGGTTTCTATATGGAAGTCATATTGCATAGCCATTGGCCCAGCGCCATTTTTTTTTCCCTCTCTTCTTCTTTTCTAAGAAACAAAAAGAAGCCATTGTTTTTTGGCAATATATATACTCCATCCACTCTTCATCAGGTTAGCCTACTGGCTTAACCTCCACCTCTCTCTTCAATAGAAATGAAGCACGCCAAGCTCAATTTATGCTTCTTTCTGCTGCCTCTTCTGATTTTACAAATTGTAGTTCTTTCTGAACCACAAGTTCCATGTTTCTTCATTTTCGGGGATTCATTGATAGGGCTATAAAAGGATATTCGTAAATAGATATATAAAAAATTATCAAAATATGAATATTAAAAAAAACAATTTGAATACGAATAAGTTTAATCAAATATAGATGCATCTGAATAAATATAATCGAATACGGACATATCTGAATTCGATCGATATCCGACAGATATGAATTCGGATATCGTTCTTAAATATTTGTCAAATTGTATCCGAATCCAAATATTCAAAAAATTAAATAGATACGAATATGAAAATAGTATATCTGATCTGTTTAATATCCGTTTACATCTATACTCATTGGTCGGTAGTGGCAACAATAATTATCACAAAACCGGCATAAAAGTTAATTACTTGTTGTGTGGGATTGTATTTTTCAGAAGGTCCAACCAGTGGATTCACCAATAGTCGAACTATTGCTGACCTCCTTGGTACACCCACTTTTCATATTATTTTGCTCCTTTTTTTTTCCAGTTTGGATCCTATATTTTATTTGTGTTTAATCTCCTATTCTATATCATGAATACATACCAAGTATATCAAATATTTTTTATAAAAATAATTAATTTAAAATTAGATACACATGACATGTATTTGGTAAGTTGGAATAGAAGATAAAATATAAAATGGAATAGAAGATCCAAAGTGTTTTTTTTTTTTTCCCATTTGTCTGATTTTATATTATTATTTTTTTGAGTCCCTATCCCTTATAGCTTCACAAATATATTCCAAAATTTGCCAATTGTACGGGTGATGACATCCTAAGAGAAGTGAAGTATGCCTTTGGCGGAAGTGGAATTCTTGATGCCTCCAACAACCACGACGTATAATCTCCCGATCTCCCTTCTTTCTCCCCTCCCCCCCCCCCCCCCCTCTCTCTATATTGTGACTTGATCCAAATAGTCAAATTAAATCCCAATAAATTAAATGTACGTAATCTAGCCAAACAGATGCCTAAATAATAACATACGATATTAGTTGTTTATTGCTGCAAGAAGTAAATGAGTAGAACAAAACTTGGGAAAAAAATTCAAGGGTTGAGCTCAACAAATCTTATGTTTTGAGTTGGAGTTCGACATAATAAAGATTAAAGTTATACTTAATACGTATTGTCACTTTGCTTAAAAAAATAATAAAAAGTACATAAAAAAAGTACAGTCTCTTTGCTTCTTAAGCACTAACTAAAGAATATTTATGGTACTTACCCGTCGGATAGATATAACACCCCGATTCTTGGATTATAAATTGTAAATGGTTTTGTTAACAAAATGATAGGTGGATCAAATAGATTATATTTAGAAATTGCTCAAAATTAAATTAATAAAGATTTAGGCATAAATATTAGAAAGTGAGGGATTTAATTGCAAATAAGAAAAGGGCTTGATTGTCCAAAATTATAAATTAGGAGGTTAATGTTAGAAGATTAAAAGTTTAAGGTTTCTAAAATAAGTTAGTTTGGACTTAATTGACCGAAATTAAGTGTGTGAGGGGTCGATGTGTAAAAAAATAAAACCTAAAAGGCTGAATTAAAATCATGGGGTCAATTGTAAAATGGAAAAAACTTTTGGGGCTAATTGAAGTTGGCTAAAAACCTCAAGAACCCAATTGAAGGCGGTCAAAAAACTTTGGGGGTGAATTGAATAAGCTAGAAAATATTATATATATATATATATGAGGACAAAATTTTATTAAATTCTCAAAAATTACCCCAATTGTACCCAACCTTCAGATTGCTAGAAAACACCAACCTAAAGCCATAAAAATCATCCCCTCAAATTAAGGATCAAAATCATACCAAAAACTCCCCAAAACAATAGATGAATTGTTGGAATTTTTTAAGTTGGTGGTGCTCAACGGTAGTGGTAGTGGGTTCGACAGTTCTTATAGAGAAAGCTTGAAATTGAAATAGGGATCTCGATGGACTCATTGAGAGGAACATTTTGGTACCCTTGGATTAGAATTTTGACCACTAGAGACAAAGTAATTAGCTCGACAAAGCGGCGACGGCATTTGGCGCAATTCACCAACAACAAAGTGGCAAACGATGAAATTGATTTGGGGATTTTCACAGGCTCAGTGAGACGCATTGATTAGCCCATCTAGTTCACACCTAGTCAACCATGGACAGCGGCGTGATGGCAGTGGTTGGGTGGTTTGTCTGAAATTCAATTTCAAACTCAGTAAGACTAGTTTTGAGTTGTAATTTGGACTTTTACTTACTTGATTTAGGTAAAATTCAAATTTTGTCGATCAAATTGACTTTGGATTGAAACCCAAACAGGTTCGAATTGAACACGATTTCTACCTAGATAGATTAAAATCAAACGCTTGACATTTTAATGATAAACTCATATCTTTACCTTAGTTTAATGCTGACTTAGATAAAGGCTAATAAACTCATATATTTACCTTAGTTTAAAGAAGTGAAAAATTGAAAACGTAAAGCAAGAGATTTAATCCTAGAAATCTAGACAAACCTAAGGAAGTCAATCTGACTGGGTTAGGACACTTAAAAATATACTAAGCCATTAGTGTAATGTTGTTAGCATTAGTTCCTTCTACTGTGTTTTGAATGGAAATAGGTGGCAAGGACATGGTCAATACAAGTACTTAGAGGATTACCACCAATTGGGAATTGCCAAGTGAATTTGTACTAGATTTCTTTGATGGGGGAAAAAGAACATGTATACTTGTTATTATATCTTGGCTGCTTAATCTTGTTATATTGAGATTCAATAGTTGTTGTGTGTTCTTCCTACGCTATTCTTCAACTTGTGTTTTAACTTGGGTAGTCTGTCAAAGCTGTTATGCTTGCCTGCAATTATAGCCATTTTTAATCAAGCATGATGTGAATTCTTATCTTATGTATATATTAATAAATATATCATTATTGTTTGACCCTTTCTTTATCAAAGATTGTCATTCGCCTAGGCCATAAGGACCTTTGATTCTTGTGTCACTCTTGACAATCTACTAGGACTTCTCATATTCCTTGCTCGAGATTCTTGAGCCATTGTTATTTGAATTCCCTATCTACCGTGAAAGGTTGAAATCCTCAACCGAATATTATGTTCTCATGAGTTTTGAAAAAGTAAATTGTTTGTGAAATTTTACCGCAAAATGCCCTTTTACACTGATTGTGATTCTTGGTCGATTATGATATATATTATTTTACCTGAAATTAGCGATTGTGTTGAAGAAGCTAAAAATAGATTTTGAAATGTATTTTCTGTTATCTCTGTTACTACTACCTTAGTACAAACTCAATATTAACTTATTGATTGCTTGTTTATCATGGCGAGTGATATGTTTATTGTGTTGCTGTTGGATTTTGCACCGCTACAAACATGGCATGTTATTACTTTGTATATCCACATTTGTACCATTATGAACATGTCATATTATCACTGTGGATATTGGACATTTGCAATGCTACGAGGATGGTGTATTATTATTATGTATATCCACATTTGTACTGCTATGAGCATGGCATATTATCACTATGGATATTGGACATTTGCTCTACTGTAAGCATGGCATACTATTACTATGTATTTCTACATTTGCACCACTATAAGCATGGCATATTATTAGTGTGGATACACATATCTATTTATACCCTTGAGGATGGCACCTAGGACTGGGACCAAAAGACAACTGAATGGAACAGACCAACGGTGCCTGGTATACGGCTAATACCTTATTATTATTACCCCATCTCATAGTCAACTTGAGGTAATTGTCTATGAACAGGGTTAGGCATGTAACTAACCGTAGCCGATATATGATTATATTACTAAGTTGATTACTCAGGTACTTGGAGGGATAAAGATTTTTTGTGTTTTTGAAAGTAGAGTGATAAGGTGGAGAACAACAACAACAGATTTTGCAAAAGTGTTAGTGATGTAGTATCTAGTTATTAATCTGTCTAGCTAGTTGTATTCCTTTGCATGCATTATGCCTTGTATATCTACTAAAGTTGTGTCTATTCTTTGTTGCTTTTGTACTTATTGATTTGTTATCTTTCTATATACTCGTGTTGCTTCTTTGTTAATAATTCACTAAGTTATTTGAACTTACAGTTTTTGTGTTGTTTGCTTTCATTCTTTTCCTCAGATGATACTGTTGGAATAGTGCCCGGCAGGCCAATAGGATTAGCCTTGTAAAGCTATTTCCTTGTGAAAGAATCTTGATTGAATGATATTCTTTATATGGTTATCTTCATCTTATGCTCTTTATTACTTCACTTGCATTTGGATTAAGCCCTTAGATCACTCTTGACTATGGGACTTGGTTCGATGACCATAGAATAAGTCTCATATGATCGTGATCTTAAATCTTCCAAGTTATAGAATCTTACAAGATGGAGCATCTAAGATTTGGATAAACTTGCACTAATGATGCATAAATTCAAGAGTTGGATATTGCTTCGTTCCATGAGCAACTGTATGAGATATGTGTGCATGTTAGTGGGTGCTTGTTAGAGAACAAGGCACTGAAGACCCAATAAAGAATCTACTATATAGTCATAGTAGCAAGTTGGTAGTGAAAAGTTCTCCAACTTACGCTAGTGCATATTATCAGTCTTTTGACCTTAGGTTCCATGGTAACCTTGTGTCTGATCCTCATGCTTTGACTCTTCCTTGACCACTTAGCGGGTCTTTCGGGTGGAGATTAGGTATGAGCTACTTGGCAAGGAAGTTTGTGAGATCCAAGATGAAATCCGACTCCTCGTTTTTATTAAGGGCGAGTACATCTCTTATGTATTCTATTGTAATCAATTCCAAAAAATCCTTGCGCAAGGTGGTGGGACAATTTGGAAAAAGAGTTTTCCAAAGATGAGATCATACAAGGGAATTGAACATTAAGAATAGAAACATAGCATCAATGCCATTAAGGAGCCGATAAATATCTTACCCTAAGCCTCTTTCGGGAGATAGGAGACGGAAGGACTGTATTCCCACGGTAAGCACAGAGCTATAATGGTTCTCCAAAATATTCATTTCGGCCAATTAGTTGGACTCCATGGACTTGAGGTTGGACATCGACTATGGAGATTGAGTACTGTTCAATTAATAAGATTAATTGAATTGAGTTGATTAGTTTAAAAGTATTTTAGACTAAAATAAATATATGATATTCAAAAGTCACAAGGAGTTGTGGGCCCATGTCCAATGAATTGTAGAACCTATTGGGTCTTTTGAAGGTCAATTTTGGCTTGATTAATTTAAGTGTTAAATTAATCAATTAATTTACGGAGTTAAATTAGATCAATAATTAAGAAATTAATTATTTGGTGCCAATATGACCATCAATTGGTCCAGTTAGCTTAAAGAGTTAAGTTAACAAAATCCAAGCTTAAACAGTTAAGCTTACTTGACTTAAAAGTTAAGTCAAAGGTTAATTAATTAAATTAAAGTGCTTAATTTAATTAATGAAAAGAACACATGTTGGAGGGAAAATTCAAATGAAATGTTCATTTGAATTGGCATTTTAATTAAATTGAAATTAGATTTCAAATGTAATTAAAATACAAGTGAAATTCAAATTAGATTTGAATTTGTATTTGCCACCTTGGCAAAATGCAAGTTAGCTACACCTTTTCCTCATGGGAGGTGTGATGCCACCTAGGCATCACACCTTTCAACACCTATATATAGATATAGATATATATATATAGAGAGAGAGAGAGAGGGCTGGTCATTATATCAAAAGGTGTGAAGAATTAGATTCTCCACCATTCCCTCCAAAATCCTTACAAGCATTGCATTCATGTGTTGAAAGCTTTGCTTTTTCTTCTTCTTCCCTACCTAAAATCGGCCTCCTACATAGCATATCTCTGGCCTTATTCCAGATTATAGGCTAGAGATTTTGGAAGATCTATTTGATGTGTGGCTCATATCAATAAAGGCAAACTACTTTGTTTGCTAGGTTTTGGAGATCTACTGCACAGAGTCCGACTTGGCGATTTTCTCCAGGGAGATCCAGAAGGCTTTTTGGACTGAATTTTTTACTAAGAGTCCCTCAAGTGTTGAGCAGGTCCAGTAAATTTTTTCTTGATTTTTGGAAGTGATTTGGCAGAGGTAAAAATCGATCCTCTCTAGTTGCGAATTTGTTGATAGTTTCTAGAATAGTGAAGAGTTCGCTTTATTCTCCTTGGATTTTGCAATTTCAAGGTAACACTGTATCCTAATTTGAATCTCAAGCATGATTTGATCCTAGTTAGCATGGAAGCACTAGTTCATTTAGCTATTAAAGTTTTTATAATTGGATCATAGTGCCTTACTAGCTTTCATGTGGTATCAAATTCTAAATCATGCTTAAATTTGGATTTTTTTTGTTGATGATTGATTCATGTGATGGATTGATCTAAATCACCAAATTCTCAATTCATATGATGGATTGGAGTGTTTGGATGATGTTGTGTGTGGCTCCTTCATTGATGAATTGAAAGCATGCTAGTATGTGTTTTAAGTGTTAATTCATATGATTAGTATGTTTTAGTTCATAGCTATTTATTCTAAATGTTGATTTGGCATTTATTGATGGTATATGTTGATATAGCATGTTGATGATTGATCAAAAGAGTTTTGGTCATTCTTGGATCCAATGTGATTGGAGCTTTGTTGGAAATTTTTGAAGAATTTGATTCATACTTAAACTTGATTTTTGAAGCTTGATTAAGCACTTAAATTTCAAGTTTTAAAATGTGTTTTAGATCTGAAAATTGGTCCATAATGTGTTATTTAATGTTTGGAAAGAGTTCTAGACTTTCTGGTACACAAAAGTTGAGTTGAAAATCAGCTTGATTAGCTTTTACCCCAAAAAAGGGGCTGCCGGCCAGCTTTAGTGCAAGCTGATAGGGTAGTGGTTGAGAGCCACTAGCCCAACCACGCGCCTAGCACGACCAGCACCCAGCTATGGGTTGGGTAGGCTTTGAGCTGATTTTTGGCTCCTTTAGTGGCTAGAAATGAAGTTAAATCATGTGTTATGGATGCACGTGTTGTGCAAGTTCTTAATTTTATGTTTGACATTTTTCAAGCTCCTTAAATCTTGTTAAAGTTTATCTCCAAATGTTGCATAAGTGGTATGCATGAACAATTATTTGTCAACTTGATTAGCATTTAATTGATGGAATTAATTATTAATTCTAAATTTGTTTATTGTTCATTTAATTGTTGAATAGATAATGAATGAATTGGGATGATCATGAACCTTTAATATTAATTTTGTTTATTTCAAGTTGTTGAAATGGGTTGTATTAAATTGAGGTTTGCATGTCTCTTCATTTCTACCTAGTAAATGTCATTAGAGTAGAATCACTAGGAGTGAGATTTCTTTCTCATATAAAAGTTACATGAAGCAAGGAGACCTTGGAGGCATTGGGACTTTTTGAAGACCCATGAATGTATGGGATACAATCATGTAATATCTAAATTTAATCAACCCACCTAAAATCAACTAGGTGGTGCACTTATGGGTGCACCACTTGCTTAGGCTCATGGTCATCCCCCCTAGGAGCATGCTAGGTGCATTTACTTATTTGTGTTTTTCATAACTTATTGATGTATGAGATACATGTTTAGCATATAGAAAACCTAAATAAGAAGATAAAATGATAAGATCTTTGCAAGCAAAAACCCTCCACTTAGAATGTCTAAATATTTTTCAAATATTAAGTCACAATAGATACAAATTAAAAAAGTTTTAATTAATCCAAGCCTTCTACCAATAGTATGCAGCACAATGATGCTACCACCTTTGTATGAAATACATCCGATTATGAGGGTCATAGTTAGGTGGAAAGCTGTGACCATATGCTTTGCATGATATGCACCTTTGATTTAAGAATGCCCACACATTATACACTCGGTTATGGGGGATGTTGTGGTGTCCTTCTTGAATCAAAGTTTGATTGGTAGGTTTGACTTAACACCAAGTAATGTAGAGGTCGTCCATTAGGGGATTTGCATGAAATAGTGAGACCAAATACATTAAGAATTGAGATGCAATTAGTAAATGTAACGCCCTGACTGGGAGGCCCCTGCTTCTGGTCAAGATGCTACTCAAACAGTACCACACATCTTCTTTATAACAGAAAATATTGTTCCTAAAATTTCAAAATAATTAATTTACAACAACATTCACCGAATTTTCAATTCTAAGTCGAATTATCTCGAATCACGCTTAGCACTTCTATCACCCTCATTACCTTCTGGTTCATGTAGGCTAGTTTGTCTTTGTCACTCGATTTTATCTAGGGTAAAGAACAGGGAGCAATAATCGAACAACATAAGTCTAAATGACTTAGCGAGATAGTTTAGCAATATAACAAAGTGACAATTTCACAATTATAACATAAGAGACAACTAGAAGCATAAATATTTTCAAAAGTTGTGAGAGAAGATTTTAGTTAAATTTTTTGAAATGATCCATCTCACAACTGTCCCATACCAGTGATGAAACTTTATAAGATCCACTATCTCTCACAGAGGTTTAAACCTCAACTATAATTAGACAGGGGGTCAATATGCCATTTGAACATCCATTGGATTCTAGTTAAATATTTGAGATTTAAAGTATAAATGTCAAGCATACCTAACAACTGAACATAATTTAACAAAATATTTTCACTGTTAATCTGTTGGCGGTTCTCCTACCTTGTCACTCAACTTTCAAAAACATGAAAACCCTTATTCCTCCGATCCCGAGTGATCGGGTCGAATAATATACTATAACCAGTAGGCATGGCTAGCTACATGCCTCATCCCCCAATAGCCAGCTACCTCCAGCTGACTACGGAGCTAGATGTAATCAGTAGGGTATCAGTAGGAGATCGGTTACGGTCGGTCTGTTCTCTCAGTCCGTCCCCCGTTAATCCCAAGGCCCACCCCCAAGAATATCAGTAATCAATACAGTATCAATGACCAATAATCAGTGACCAACAGCATTTCATATAATGCATCCCCTTGCCATGACAAACAGTAACCAAATAATCAATATTAGATTTATTTTCAGATAATAGTCATGGCTATGATGAAAAATATATCTCGAAATCAACATTTTACATAACACGTCATTTTTCCATGATGGACCGTACCAGATGATCGACATCTGTAACCTCTAGTCACAATCATGGCTATGACAATAAACATATCTCAAAACTATTTTCAATTTCCTCAACAAAATCGCCAAATTTCAAGCAAAACGATATTAATTAATATCAGTAAAAGCGATCAATGTAAAAGGGCGATGTGGAGTACTATTTTCAACACATAGATCGAAAGAAATCAATGACTAGGGTATAACAACATGTATATATTCTTTCCCCATCAAGGAATCTCATACTATTGAGTATAAACTTACCTGCAAAATGCAAAGGAATTCTTAATCGTATAGTCACTCAGGTTCTGGCTTCTTAGTTAAATCGAGAGCACTATCATAACATAACTCGAGTTATCATTTCATCAATCTTCTGAGTCTTCACTATAACTATAACGAATGTCATTATCAAACTTAAGGGTATTCTGACATAATCCTGATAATTCTTAGATAATTAAACAACCCATGACCCTGTATCCCAGCTGATTTAAAGTTCGATGTACATAATCTAAATCCAATATTAATTATGATTTCTCAATCATAATTCTTAATGTACTTAAATATCTTTATCACATTCCTCAATTTTTCTAACTGTTCAGTCATAATTCTCAATTTTCATGTTACACTCAACTGTGCAAGGTAATTACTTATCATAGTCCTTAACTCGATAAGCCAATAAACTGGTTCTTAATATCTTATTTAAAGCCTCAACAACAATCTGATAATTTGTCCAAGTCAATTAAACTCAATACTATATTAATTACAAAATTAATCTATAACATCAGACTAAATCATAGCTTAACAATCTTAATTCTGATCACGATCAACTTCGTTCCAAAATTTAAATACATTCAACAATTTAATCGAATCAAATTTTGATTCTTGAAATTTACCCAAATTGGGTCGAATTGAGACCCAATCTCACGTCGGAACTAGTCAAGATGAGTTTGGAATCAAATTCTACACAAGCTGCCTGAACAGCACTGTCACGTGCTACTGCCAGAGATGGAAACCACTAACACCACTTGGTGCGTCTTAACCTCAAGAACCAAACCCCCCAAACAATTTCTAGTTTGGATGTCGTTTAGTTGGCCAATTTGGCCCAAAATCGCCGTGGAGCCCTGACCCGCCACCGTGGAAATTCCTCCATCATCCGCCTGTGAAAACTCAAATTGAGGGAACCAATGTGATGCCCATGAGCTCGAACCAAAGCCCATCCAATTCCCATCCATTTTCGCCGTCAGATGCCAAAGAATAGCCAACCCGCCGCAAGCACGCCATCGAGCTTAATTTTTTGGCCATTGCGCCGGTTATTTTGGGTGAAACTTGGTATAGTTTTGCTCCCTGAGCTGAGATGAGCCTGAATGTGGTCTTGGTTTTGGGTTTCACGATGATTTTTCGACGATTTGCCGGTGGGTTGAGCTTTGGGCCTTTTGTGAGAATTTAATAAAAATTTGTCCTTCATTCTATATTTATAAGAGTACTTTTTAGCCTTCTCACTTTAGCCCCAAAAGTTCTGACCGTCTTTATTTTCACCTCAGAATTCTTTGACCGCCTTCATTTTAGTCCCTGGCCTTCAATTAAGTCCTTCAACTTTCAATACTTGCACATTGACCCCTAAAATTCCTATTTCTAGACAATCAAGTCCAACTAGTTTATTTTGAGGTCCTTAAACTTTTATTTCTCTCACATTGACCCCCCAAAAATCCCAAAATTTTTGCAATCAAGTCCTTTTTATTTATTTTTCGAGCCTTAAAATCCGATCAATCAATATCTTAATTTTTAAATCCTTATTTTTCAAAATATCAAATTTTAGGGGTGTTACAGTAAATGTTGCTTATCTTTGGATTGCTCGTGGATATATATCCAATTACGAGGGTCTATTTTCAAGTCCTTGGGATCTTAATTCTCACTAGGAAATATGATTTTCTAAATTCTTCTAGGGGGTGAAGAGTTTGATAAAACAATGAGAGGAAAACATGCTTAAAAGACCCTAAACATGTTTTTAATATCAAATTCGATCACATGCTTGTTCTCTTTTTTGCCTTTGAGGATTTGTGAAATCCCAAGAATGGTTTAAATGTTCCACTCAACATTATCTTGGAAACCAATAAACCAACTGGGCTAAACTTCGATGATTGACTTAACCTCAAAATTCATTCTAGATTCCTAGAAGCTGATATATGTCCTATATCAATGTGCTCCTAATCCAAGGGGACAAGAGACACGTGAAAAGTTCACAAATTAGGTTTAGAATCGTTCAATCCTATAATCTCTTGGTGGCATCTACAAACTTTAAAAGTATCAAAGACACATGAATAGTACCTTGGTTAGAATTTACAAGAGTTGTAAAGCAAACAAGGTATTAGAAGTTCATGTTGTCAAAAGAGATTTTTCAAGCTAGGATGGATGTGAAGTCATGTATCATCAACTACGGTCCAAAGATGATTAGGCCTGGGAAGCTTTTTCTACTTAGATGTAGTGATGAACAATAATCTCCATAAGGATTTGATCCTCACATCTTCGTTGAATTTTATTGATCAAAGTGTTGATCTAGAAGAAGACTACTATGACAAAGGCAAACCCTCCAAGTCTATGGGCCCTAGGGGTGCTAGAAAGAGAGGTAAAAGGAATAAAATATCTTCCTCCAAGAGAAAACAACTATTAAAGTCTTCCAGAGGAATCAAGAAGATTATAGAGAAAATAGTCAATATTATTTATTTCTACTTTGGCTAGATAGGCCATTGGAGGCCATTTTGCAAGGAATACCTTGCAACTCTTTGGAAGGGTATATATTTTATTGAAGTGCATTTAAGGATAATTCTTCCTCATGGATATATGATATCACATATGGTTCTTATCTTCGTAAGATGTTATAAAGAATAAGAAAGAAGAATAAAACTTAGTAATGTGGTGTTATAAAGATAAGAAAGAAGAATAAAACTTAGTAATGTGGATATGATCCATTGCCTTGGCTAAGAAGCAATAGTTGCAACCAAAGTCGAAGGCGTATAATAAATTGGACTTAGGGAACTCCATAATTGTATTGAACCCTTGTTATTATGTGCCATATATTGTTGAGAACATTAATGTGCTCTATATTGTTGAGAACATTATTTCAAATTCCCTTTTTGGATAGTGAAGGATTTAATCCTTCTATATCAAATGGGAGATTGAAGGCATTAAAAAATGGGTTCTTTAATTGCTTATGGTACACTTAATAAAGGATTATACATGTTGGATTCTCAACCATCACTAATGCACTTTCAACAAAGCAAGAGAAAGTTAGATATAGATGCCATGTTATGGCATACAAGACTTGGACATATTTCTAAAAATATGATGAACAAGTTAGAAGCTCTCAAAGCACTAAATGTTAGTGGCATTGAATATCTTTCTATTTGTGAATCTTTTTTGAAAAAAAAAAATGACCTAGGCTTCCTTTGTATGAAAAACGGAGTGCTCTATAAGTCTTTTGAATTTGATTCATACAAATGTTTGTGGACCATTAAGAGTTAGTGGGAAAAGAGGCTATTCCTACTTCATCAACTTCACCAATGACTATAGTCAGTTTGGACACGTGTTTCCTATGAAGAACAAGTCCGAAGCCTTTGAAAAGTTCAAAGAGTATAGGAGTCAAGTGGAAAAGCAGTTAAGGCTAAGCATTAAAGCTCTTCGATCAGATTGAGGAAAAGAATACTTGAGCGCCGAATTCTTGGATTACCTAAGAGAGAATGAGATTCTCTTACAATGGATTCCAACCGACACACTCCAATATAATGGAGTAGTCGAGAGGAGAAACCATACCTTGTTAGACATGGTACATTCCATGATGAGCTCATTTGATGTGCCTATATCCTTTATAAGATATACCTTAAAGACGACAGCGAAGTTAATAAGTGTAGTACCTTCAAAGTTGGTACCCAAAACACCATATGAGATATGGCATGGCAAAGCCCCCTCTTATCAATATATCTTGATTTGGGGATCTTCCGCCTACGTGAGATGAACAATGGGAAATAAGTTGGTAGTAGATCCACCTTGTGCAAGTTTGTGGAATACCCAAAAGAGTCTATGGGTTATTACTTATATGAACCCTCGGAGCTAAAAGGTGTTTGTTTCAAAGAATGCCACCTTTTTAGAAAAGGAATTTCTATAAGATGGAAAAAGGTGTTGTTGTTGAACTTGGTAAAGTTCGAGATGATAATTAAATCCCACAAGTAGAAGAAACAAATATATATCAAAGAGTCTCACACACAACGTCTGAAAAGGTTAGGTCGAATCAAGAAGCAACCCAACAAGTTCAGATTCATTCATGAAATGGGCCAATTGAATACTGATCCGAAAACCTATGAGGAAGCTATGTTGGACATAGACTTGGGACGTTGGCTTGAAGACATGAGATCCGAAATGGACTCCATATACTCAAATAAAGAATGACTTTGGTAGATCCACCAAAGGGAATAGTTCCCTTTGGTTGCAAGTGGATCTATAAGCGAAAGTTTAGAGTAGATGGAGAAGTAGTGACTTTTAAGGTGTGACTAGTGGCAAAAGGTTAAACTCAAAGACTTGGTATCGATTTCGAGGAAACCTTTCACTGGTTGCAATGCCTAAGTCCATTTGGATCCTATATGCCGAAATCACATATTATGACTATGAGATACGGCACATGAATGTGAAAGCCGCTTCCTCAATGGAGATATTGAACAAGAAATCTATATGGAGTAACTGCAAGATTTTATATCTAAGAGGAATGAGCAAAACGTTTGCAAACTCTAGAGATCATTTATGGACTTCTAACAAGTGTCCCGAAGATGGAACATACATTTTGACAAAACGATCAAATCATTTGGATTTATCAAAAATGTGTATGACCCATGTGTGTATAAGAATGCTAGTAGGAGTAATGTACAGGTTATTGTACTTTATGTCGATGACATCTTTCTCATTAGGAATGAGGTAGGATTGTTAGAGTGTACTAAAGTCTGGTTATCTACACAATTTTCTATGAAGGATTTAGGGGAAAGCATCCTACATATTAGGAATACATATCTATAAAGATAGACCGGAGAGGATGCTGGGGCTTTTCCAAATCCTGTACATTAATAAAATACTAAAGAGGTTTAGTATTGAAGAATCCGATAAGGGATTCTTTCCCATAGGACATGGCATTCTACTCTCCAAGTCTATGATCCTTTAAAGACTGACAGCGAGAGACAAAGTATATCCCACATACCTTATGCCTCAACCATTGGGAGTATAATGTATGCAGTTCAATGTAAAGATCGGATGTGGTATACTCACTAAATGTTAAGAGTAGGTTCCAATCCAATCCCGATGAGAGTCACTGGATGGTCGTGAAAGCAATCCTTAAGTACTGAGAAGGACTAAGGACTTATTTTTGGTATGTGGCAATGGAGAATTGAAGCTAAAAGGGTTTTCAAATTCATGTTTTCAATCCAATGTAGATGACCTCAAATCCACTTTTAGATTTATATTTTGCCTTAATAGCAGCATAATGAGTTGGAAGAGTTCCAACAAGAAACCACAGTCGAGACCACTACTGAGGTGAAATAATTTGTGGTTTTGGAAACCGCAAAAAATGTGCTTGGATTAAAACTCCATCTAATAGTTAGATGTAGTGCCTAGCGTGCATGAGCCCATGGTTGTCGTTGGAAGACAATTTTGGACTTGAGCCAGGATCTCATCAGTGATCCAAACATAGTCAATGCGTTATCATTTGATATATGATATCCTTTGATAAAGGCGACAACTAAGTGGGCAAAGTTTCCTTAGAAGAGAATTTAGCAGAACCTCTGCTAAACCCCTAAAAGCAAAAGGTCTTTTAAGAACATATTGAGAAGATAGGTCTTAAGGCCATGGGGCATTAGCTTTAGGACAAGTGGGAGATTGTTGGAATAGTACCCGACAAGCCAATAGGATTGGCCTTGTAAAGCTATTTCCTTGTAAAACAATCTTGATTGAATTATATTCTTTATATAGCCATCTTCATCTGATGTTCTTTATTACTTCACTTGTATTTGGATAAAGCCTTTAGATCACTCTTAACTATGGGACTTCGTTCGATGACCATGGAATAAGTCTCACACGATCATGATCTTAAATCTTTCAAGTCATATAATCTTACGAAACGGGGCATCTACAATTCAGATAGACTTGCACTAACTATGCATAAATCCAAGGGTTGGATATTGCTCCATTCCATGAGCAACTGTATAAGATATGGGTACTTGTTAGAGAATAAGATACTGAAGACCCACCAGAGAATCCACTACATAGCCATAGTGGCAAATTCTCCAGCTTATGCTAGTGCATACTATTAATCCTCTGACTTGAGGTTCTATGGTAACCTCTCGTCCTTATACTTTGACTCTTCCTAGACCACTTAGTGGGTCTTTCGGGTTGAGATTAGGTATGAGCTACTTGGCATTACGATTTGTGAGATCCAAGATGGAATCTGACTCCTCGCTTTTATGAAGGGTGTGTGCATCTCTTACATATTCTATAATAATTGATTCTAAGAAATTCTTGCGCAAGGTGGTGTGACAATTTGGAAAATGAGTTTTCCAAAGATGAGGTCACACAAGGAAATCGAATATTGAAAATAGAAGTATAGCATCGAGGCTATTAGGGAGTCGATAAATATCTTGCCCTAAGCCTTTTTTGGGAGATAAGAGACGGAAGGACCGTATTTGCATGGCAAGCGTAAAGCTATAATAGTTCTCCAAAATATTCATTTTGGCCAATTAATTGGGCTCCATTAGCTTGAGATTGGACATCGACCATGGAGATTGGGTACTCTTCAATTAATGAGATTAATTGAATCGAATCGACTAGTTTAAAAATGTTTTAAACTAAATTGAATATATGATATTCAAAAGCCATAAGGAGTTGTGAACCCATGTCCAATAAATGGTAGAACCTTTGGGTCACACACAAAAGCCAATTAGCTTTCTATTTGATGGAGAAAAGATTTTCTAAGTGTTAGAAAATGTCTCCTAGTGGACATATTTTAAGGTGTCAGTTTTAAAGGTCAATTTTGGCTTGATTAATTTAAGTGTCAAATTAATCAATTAATTTAAGGAGTTAAATTAGATCAATAATTAAGGAGTTAATTATTTGGTGCCAATATGACCATCAATTGGTCAAGTTAGCTTAAAGAGTTAAGATAACAAAATTCAAGCTTAAAGAGTTGAGCTTATTCGTTAATTAATTAAATTAAAATGTTTAATTTAATTAATGTGAACACACATTTTGGAGGGGAAATTCAAATGAAATGTTCATTTAAATTAGTATTTTAATTAACTTGAAATTAGATTTCAAATGTAATTAAAATTCAAATTAGATTTGAATTTGCATTTGCCACCTTGGCAAAATGCAAGTTGGCTGCCCCTTTTCCTCATGGGAGGTGTGATGACACCTTTCGGCACCTATATATAGATATAGAGAGAGAGGGCTGGTCACTATGTCAAAAGGTGTGAAGAATTAGATTCTCCACCATTCCCTGCAAAAGTCTTGGAAGCATTGCATTCATGTGTTGAAAGCTTTTACTTTTTCTTCTTCTTCCCTACCTAAAATCAGCCTCTTCCATAGCATATCTATGGCCTTATTTTGGAAGATTTATTTGGTGTGTGGATCATATCAATAGTGGCAAACTACTTTGTTTGCTATGATTTTGGAGATCCACTGCACAAAGTCCGACTTGGCGATTTTCTCCAGGGAGATCCAGAAAGATTTTTGGTATGGATTTTTTATTGAGAGTTTTTTGTGATTTTTGGAGGTGATTTGATGGAGGTAAAAATCACTCATCTCCAGCTGTGCATTTGCTGACAGTTTCTGGAATGGTGAAGAGTTCACCTCATTCTCGTTGGATTTTGCAATTTCAAGGTAACACTCTATCCTAATCTGAATCTCAAGCATGATTTGATCTTAGTTAATATGTAAGAACTAGTTCATTAAGTTTTTAAAGTTTTTATAATCGGATCCTAGCGCCTTGCTAGCTTTTAGATACATGTAAATGATATAAGAGAGTAGCTTTAGGTGGTACGTACTATAAATAGTTTGTAGGTGTGTTCAAGTTTTGTTAGGAGTTCTGAGACTTTATTGTAACAATAAACATGAGTTTGTTTTGTTTTTTGGATAGGTGTGGAACATCAAAATTTGGGCTTGTGACAAATGCTTTTCTTGTGTGATTGGGTTATCTAAGTTATTTAGTATAAGTGCTCTAACTTGAGGCATACACTTTTGGCTCGGGTGCGACAATAGACGTGTCCATGAATAGGGTATTGTGGACAGAGAGACACATGGCTACTTTTTACTACACCAAGTGATAGCACACCTCCCAATAAAAATGCATATCCCGATGTAGATTTGCGTTCATCTATGTCCGCTGAACCATCGGCATTTCTGTATCCCACTAGCTTCAATCTACCTCCATAGTAGCACAAGGTAAGATCAATCGTCCCTTTCAGATATCTAAGTATCCTTTTAATAGCATTCCAGTGCTTGGGTCCAGGATTACTTTGACATCAACTCATTATTCCAACTACAAAGCACAAGTGTGGTTGAGTACACATCATTGCATACATCAGACTTCCTATCACACGCTTGCATATGGAACATTAGCCATTTGTTTCTTTTTTTCCATTGTCTTTGCTTAATCAGATTCACATTCTAGATTACTCAAACAACAATACCATATATTTTATCCAATCTAAAATACTAAAAACAATGAGACCATTATTCTACCTTACCCTACACACCCAGAGACTCATTGGGTCTAATTTATTAGATTTAGCTTTTTAATACATAGATTAATTTTTACAATATATATTAGAAAAATTATTTGGAATACAATACAAAAAAATATTACATAGATTTACTTAATGTATACATTTAATTTGGTCATGAAATTTAATTTAATAAATTTTTACATTTCATTTTGCGTATTTTAATAAGCAAAGGTCAAATAAATTTATATATTTTTTCTTTCCCCTCCTATTATGTTTTACATTTCTAATGTTTTTCAAAATATATTACTTCTATTCTCTTTTTAATTTTATGCTTTCCATTCTTCATTCAAATAGTTTTATTTCATATAATATACTCAAGAAAATATATGTAAAAAATATTCTTAACTTTATATATATATATATATATATATATATTAAAAATCTATCATTTATATACATTTAATTTTGATATTGGTAATTCTTAGGTTAATAGGTTAAATTTAAGTATGGTATAATGGATCATTTTTTGGGTACTGGGTATAGAGGTAATTTATGATATAAATTCTATCCAAACCTATTGCATTATTTTTAATAAGAATGAATTTGCGTATTGATTTGAGTATAATTTTTTGAATTTAAATAAAATATCACTCTATCCAGTGGTAGGCCCTACCATTCTGGCACAATCAAACAGCTAGTACCAATGAGCCTGAGCTTGTAAGGGATCACGTTACGATTGGCATATTTTACTTTTGCAAACCATTCAAGAGCCCTCTCCGAGGGTACTGAAGGAATTGGGTAAAGGGGCTTTACCTTGTTTTAGCTACTGATCCTACCCGATTAGCACTATTTCAATTGGATTAAACTCAAAATTTGAATTGAGTTCTAAGCTATTGTAAGTTTTGCTTTCTATGCACTAGTAATAAACTTTAAATATCTCAAGTAAATAAATATAATACGAAATTTATATTTTTATAAATAAAGTGTGATAACTAAAATCTTAATTTTTTCTTGTTTATCCCAAAGGGAAATTTAATTACCTTGAGTAAATAATTATCAAATCACGAGGTTGTAGTTTTCCAGATTATTGAATTACTATGGAGTCAAAATGTATCCAAACAATACATAAATACATGTATCTATTTAGTTGTAGCAGGCAATAACGATTACCTCGTCAATTATTTTCGTTAGTTATACTCCTCAAACACCTCATATAGCCCATAATAATTTGTTGCACTTGTCATTACCCAATACTCAAAAGCACCTGCAAGTAAGATGTGCTTTTTGTTCCCTTTCTCTAATATATATATATATATATATATATATATATGGCTGCTCTTTTCCTATTGATCAAACAGAAAATTTTCTCTTCCTTTTATATATTAGAGATCGTAAAATTATGGAGCAAGGAAAGTAGCCGTGTCTAAATTTGGTAAATTAGGCTCTCTTCCGCAGGAGTTGGCCACCTACGGCTCCTCCGAAATCGACAACAATGCTGTTCAAATTTTCAATGAAAATCTTAAGCTTCTCATCAATAATCTCAATTTCCTTATGCTAAACTTGTGTACACAAGAGACGTATTGAGCACTTCATCATATGATAAGAACGTCATTAACAAAACACTTAGAAATAATTGATTCTATATATACAGTAAAAGTGAAAGTGTTTGGTGGACAAACATGTGATGATTTGATAATGTTGATTATTTAGTTAATATTAAGATTTTGAGTGCTTCGTATTATCGCATACGTACTAATGAGCATTGCCTTCTGAGAATTATTTCGTGTAGCTCCACCCTATAGAGGTTGTTAATTTGATCTCTGCAAAAATTGCCTACAATGATATGTCTCAATTATATGGTGATCCAATTGATATTTGATAATTTATATGAAAATTTAAAATTTTATTTTAATTGATATTTTATTTTTTATGCTATTTTATAAATATATAGCAAATATATAATTATGAATTTTACACATGTGACATGCGTACCTGAAATATATATATATATATATATATATATGAAACATTATTTAGCAATATACCACTCTCTTTGGGTATTTCTGCACTGTGCACTTTGGGCCTTCTCCTCTGTTAACAAAAGCCCATTAAGCTTAATCAGAGCAGTCATTTCAAGATAATTTTCGGGCATTTCTAGTCTCATGTACAAAAAGAAGTCTATTGCTCCAATTGCTGTCCCCATATCTCATTTTAAAAAGCTCCATTGGGTGTAAATGAATAATAAATAAATTAAATATACTATTTTCATATTCGTACTTAATTAACTTTTCAAATATTTGAATATAAATACAGACATTTAAATATGATATTTGAATTCGTATCCTTTGGACATCGATTGAATTTAAATACATCCGCATTCGATTATAATTATTTAGATGTATTCATATTTAATTAAACTTATTTGTATTCAAATTATTTTTTTAATATTCATACTTAATGATAATTATTTAGATATCTGTTTATAAATTCCCAAATATGTGAATCTATTGACCTACAATAAATACATAATTTTAATTAATAGAAGGAGTTATACCATTTCATAAAGGAAAAAAAAAAAGCAATCAATTAAATAACATAAATTCTATTTAATATTAGTTTTATAATTGATTATTAGTTCTATTTAATATAAATAATTACATTTAAATTTATTAATTATAAAATCAACCAACAATAATTATGTTGATTAACTTCGTTCTTCAATTTTTTTTCTCTATATTATAATAATTTTTAAATTTATTCTTTTTTCTTCCCAACTTTTCAATTATAATATATATACATACATATTATAATATATACATATACATACATATCGAGATTATGAGAATTTTATTGAAAACTATAAATAATATATCATTTAATAATTATATGTTTGGAGCGGATACTAAATGGATCGAATACGCATTTACCCTATTCATACCCATTCCCATTTATAATTGAATATCTACTAATCGACAATAGATAATATCTGCTTTAAATAGATGCGAATAAATTTTGTATAAATGAATATGAATACAAACGGTAAATGAATTTACAAATATTCATTAATAGCCTAACTCCATTTTAATCCTCAATTCCAAGTGACAAAATTTGGAAGGTTTTTGAGAAAAACAAAGATATTATCTTACATCTCTAAAGCAACCTTTAATTTGGGGGGAGAAATATAAATATATATATATATATATATTAGACATGTACACGCACACACATATATAGAGATACATAACATTATATACATAATTGAAAAATGTTCAGACTATATAAAACTAAATTTAGTTTACTAATTAATTGTCACTCAATCTTATTCAATGAAATTCAAAAAGTAAAATTGATTATGAGTGAAGATCACGCCAACAGCCAACTAATATTAATTTGCAAAGCTTGAAATGTGGAGACGTTTGAAAAGCGGGGATATATTTTATAAAACATTTGCATTAGAAAATAAAAGTTTGGACTTGGGCCGGTTCCTCTAATCCTAAAGTATATGATATCTTTTAGGATAAATTTTTTTCATAGCCCAAAATTTTTGTCATAGGCGACCCACCCAACCCTGTACTGAATACTATATGTTTATCATAATTTTTTGTTTTTATTTATGTAAAACTTAAATAAGTATACTAAAATTATTAAAAAAAAAAACAATATTATATAGAAAATTAAATAACCTTTTCATTTATTTTATGCTCTAAAACTTTTTGTATCCGCATACGGTATGCTGAAATGATTTGTATTGCATAAAGAGGTTGAATGTGGAAATAAGGAAGGAAATAATTCTTAAAAGTCAAATTAAAATTTTGCCAAATCACCAAGGCACTATTTAGAGGATGTTAGGCTAAATTTATTTAAAACATCTTATAAGTTCCTACATTTTATCAGATGTTTTTGGAGTTTATCAGATGTTAGATCTTATTTTTAAAATAAGTTGTTGAAGTGTTTGGATAAAATAAGATTTTAAAGCTTACAAGATATTAATAATGACAATTTTATAATTAAAATGGTAAAAAATGAAGGAGCTTTTTAAGATCTTAAAAATAAGTTAGAGTCTCCTTATTTTTTTTTAAAAAAGCTTATAAGCTCATAACATCTTATTTTAGAATTTTATAAGCTCTTTTTTAAAAAAATTTACCTAATACTTTTTATCAATTTTTAAGCTCCTAAACATCTTATAAGATATTTTAAAGAGCTTATAAGCTCACCCAAACACCTTCTTAATGCAAAATTTGGGTAGACCTGTATATACAGCTACATAGATAGGGAGATGGTGACACAAAATACAATGTTAAAAGGTATATACATGATTACTGTCATATAAAAAAATTAATATATAAGCATTTATAGAAATATGTAGCCACAATTATATTTACAACTAATTCTAAAAACTTGTAATAAATCAAACAATGAGTTTGTTGTAATTAAAAACACATATAGAGTCAAGAGAATCATATAATTCACACATAATAAATATGTAATAATTAAGTTACGTTAACTGAAATATACATTAACACAAAAATACAAAATGAATTTTTTATCAACAATATATAAATCAGTATAAATAATCTACTATTCAATTTTTCTAATATTTATGTATATTTTATTTGTTTTCAACACACGTTTTTAGAATGTTAATATATATATATATATGTATGTATATTATATATTCTTCAAGTAATATCCGTAACTAATTCAAGTCTCATTCTAAATGGGTAGTTGCGTTAATTATTGGAGTAAATTAATAACAGTTAAATTTTAATGAGCACAGTTGACTTATTGAACCAAATATTATGACTATTTCTCTTAGACATTTTAATGACAAAAAGCATTTTGTCACGTGAAAGACTTAAATGCACACAATTGTAAGAAGTAGAAATATTGTTCACCTATTTGAGTATTTATTCAAATAGATTAACAACTATCTGATATTGTCTATATGATCATACATAAAGATATCAATTTTTTATTTTATAATTTCATCAAAATGTAAATGTAAGAAGATATTAAATTGATCTTTTCTTTAAAGAAGAATGCAAAATATATTAGAATCAAGATTTTAAAGAATAAAATTGAAAGTAAAATAAAAAAATTTCTCGCAATTTTTATTATTAAATATTATTTAATTAATTAATCAAATTCTAAATTAACTTATTATAAGACCCTCCTAAAAATTCCTAACTACTCATGATTTTTAATCAATAAAATTAAAGGTAAAATAAAATTTTCCTCCAATTTTTATTATAAAAAAAATATTTAATTAGTTAATCAAATACTTAAATTATCGAGCTGGCAAAATCCCTCGAACCCAAAATTGGGTAGGAAGAACACCCCAAATTTTATGTTAGAGGTACAACAAAAATTTGCCTCCAATAATTAAAAAAAACATACTTCAATTAGCTAACTAGTAGTTAGGGTTGTAAATGGATATTAGAAAATTCGTTTATCATTTGCATTTGTAACTGTATATACAAATACTATTTGCATTCATTTAAAAAGAATATTATCCATATTCAATTAGAAGATATTTGATTGTAAATGAATGCGGATATAGTAAATGCATATCCGATTTGTTTAATATTTACTCCAAATATATATTCGTTAAATAATATATGATTTTATTTTTCAATAAAACTCTGATAATCCACACACACACACACACACACACATATATATATATAAATTATAATTGAAGAATTGAAAATAAAAATTAATAAATTTAAAAAATTATTGTAATATGGAGAAAAAAAATTGAAGAATGAAGTTAATCAACATAAGTTGACTTGATAACTAATATTCTTAAATGTCATTGTTAATATTAGTTAGTGCTAATAATCATTATAAACTTAATTATTAATTCAAAATTGTGCTATTTTGTTTGATTCCTTCCTTTTTAATGGGATTATGTAGTAACTCTTGTTAATTAAAAAATACATATTTGTTATATGTTAACCAATATTTTCAAAATCAGATTGGACAAAGAACCGATTATATAACTGGTTATTGGTTTTATCGGTTTGACCACCGGTTCAATCGGTATGATGTTATAATGATGTAATAATTATATTTAATTTTATAAATACATAAAATATTTTAATATTAATAAAAAATAAAACTTTCAATAATATAAAAAAGAATATTATTTGAAAAAAATTCAATTCTTGTACTCATTTTTAAATACATTCTTTAAAAAAATACTACTTCACAAATAGTTACAAATAAATAAAAAAATAATATTTAGGATTAGTTTAAGTAATTGTTCATTTCATAATTTAAAACCTAGTAAAAATAAATTTTTAGAAACTAAATATTCAACACAACTTAAGAGAGATTGAACAAAATAAAACAACAAAATAAACATAAGCATCCACATATAACTACTACTTTATCAAATTTCAAGGAAATAAATTCATGTTTCAAAAAACTATATGTCCAAAATATTTAGTCATCATCTTCAAAGTATAACTCTTTTTTCTTTTTACACATTTTTATTTTTTTTTAAAAAATTATTTTTTAAATTTTAAAAAAATAAAAAAATAAGTGAACCGGTGGTCAGCCAGTTAAACCACCATCCATTCAACTAGTTTGGACTGTTCAAAAGCCCACCGATTTTTAAGTTTCAACGAGACTGGATTGGCCTCCACCTCTCGAACTGGCCGGTCCGATTCAGTTTTCAAAATGCTGATGTTAATGGATTAACATATTTGGACATTCATAAATGAATATCCAAATAAATATCATTGAATATCAATATCCAAAAAAAATAATTCAAATATAGATAATTTTAATCAAATATGGATGCATATGAATAATTATAATCGAATACAAATATATTCAAATTCGATTAATATCGGATGGATATGAATTCAGATATCATACATAAATATCCGTCGGATCTGTATTTGTATTTGGATATTCAAAAAATTAATTACACACGAATATGAAGATAGTGTGCCCGATCCATTTAGTATCCATTTACACCCTTACTAGCAGTTGAGTGGTTATTTGCTCAATGGCATCACTTTAACACATAATGTGAGGTTGCAAATTCCAAACCTAATAAATCCTGGTATTCTTCACTTTTTCACGTGGATAACATTTCAATACTATTTTCTTAAAATACAAATATTCCATATTATTGATCAATTTTTGTTTTTGTTCAATAGGTCAAAGGATTAAATAATATTAATTTTTGAGTTTGAATAATTCTCATTTATTGAATTTACAAGTTTAAATCATTCTCATTTATTTGTCATTGAAATTACTATTATGTTCTATATTGCTCTTTTTTTAAAAATTTTATTATTAATTCCATAAAATTTTGTTACATTGAAAATCAATATTATATGTTATTATTTTGTGTGAGTTGTATTGTTGTATATGCAACTATACTATTTGCAAATTTAATTTTTCTTATTATTACAATTGCTAAGATATATTTAAGCACGCAAGAACGGTGTGCCTCAACTGTTAATTTTAAAAAAGAAGACACTTTTGTGTCTAATATGGTAGTTTCTTTTGGTTAATTACATAAATTGCCCTCTCATCTATTCAAATATTAAAAGGTATAGTTCAGTTTAAAGGATAAAATAAGGAATTCAATAGTTTAGATACCAAATTTGTAATATGCGATTGTTTTTCTTAATATATTTTTTTTTTTTTTTGCATAGATAAATATAGGTCCATCGTCATTTTTTTTTAGGCTTAATTCTAATTTTCTTTTCTTTTGTATTTTCTTCAAATGTGTGATTTTTTTTTTTTTTTTTTTAGAGAAAAGTATGGGCCATCCTCATATTTTTCTTTTAGGTTTGATTTTATTCTTTTTTTTCTTTTCTTTTTTGTTATTTTCAAGAGTTTTTTTTTTTGTTATAATTTAAAATGATTACAGTTTTTTAACATATAATATGTATATAAGCTAACTTAGAGTACTTTTTAGTTTTATTTTGAATTTAGTTTAAAGACACAAAAATATTATCTATATCTAAAAGGATTGTAATATATTTATTACTATATTGTATATATGTGGATGCGCGTGGCTACAGTGCCACGCGCATGAATTTCTTCTGACTTTTATTTTTTTTCCCTTTAATTTCTTTTCAAAACGACGTCGTTTCTTGCTTAAATATCTTATACCTTTGCTGTGTATGGAGAGGAGGTTTGATTTTGGGAGAAAATCAAAAGAAAATTCCTGCACAAATTTCGCTTTGCTCCATCGTTTGCTGCAATATGCAAGGAGGGAAACCGAGAGTGCAATGGGTTTGGTGTATTTTCTTGGTTGCTACAATCTATCAAAACCCAGGCTCCTGCCAAATTTTGCTTTACTACATCAATTGCTAAGTATCTAAGGAGGCAAATCCGAGTATCTTCTCTGTTGCTACAGTCTCTAAAGGCAAACACCCAGGTTATGATGGATTTTATGAACTTGTTTCATTTTCATTCTTATAATTAATCCGACGGTTGCTATAGTGTAGGGTATACAGGTATTTTACTCTCTTCTGTTCTTTTTTCTTTTGGTGCTTTTAGTTAAAGTTTAGGGGTGCTCTTTTGGGATGCTGTGCGTGTGAATATTTAACAGAACAGGTGCGATTGACTCCTGCAAGTGTGGTTTTTCCAAGAGCAATTTTTGATGCCAATATTGTATATTGTCTCTACCTTTGTGTGTGCAATATATGTGTGATGCACTTTTCTCGAATCTTCATGGAATTATTGGTTATTGTGGTGCATTGACTGATTAGATATTCTTGATATTACTACCTAATTTTTGCTTGGTTAGTTTAACTTTATGGGGCTTACGCACTTTCAAAGATTAACTTATTTTCTAGTATATATATATATGTATATAACACTTCAAAAAAAACACATAACATTGAAAAAATTATACATATATATATATGCATGAATCGCGTTCTACGATCGCTAGTTATTATGAAGAAAAAAAAAAAAAAACCTATTTTTGTCTTTGAAATGATAGTTATTATACTAACTTTTACCACTTTTTCCTTGAAAAACTGTTAGTATAAATGTCTAAGTGCATCATTGTGTTTCAATTTTTGGGTTAAAAGGGAAATTTCCATAACCCTTCGATATATTCTTTTTTTTTTTTTGGTAACTTTCTGGTAGTGATGATATCAATTATTAATCTTACAAACATGCCTCTCTCTTCACTTGGTTAGAAAATATTATAATAAAGGGAAAATATTATCAATATTTCTATCCACATCTGCCTTATTCTCCTCAACTTCCGCTTCTCTGATCGGTTTAGATCCTCTATTTCAATTTATGTTTAGGATAAATGTCGGCAATAGTCCCTGATATTTGGATTTAGTATCACTTTAGTCCTCAATTTTTAAAATTTCATCTTTTAGTCCATAACGTTAATATATCGTTTCACTTTAGTCCCCAAAATTATTTTCTAGCAGTTTTTGGCCGGAAAATTGACCAAGTTTGACATTTTTAAGGGAAAAATTATCAATTCATAGTTTTATGTTCCAATTTAGTCCCTATATAAAGTTTTATGTTCCACTTTAGTCTCTATGTTACTTTTTTTCTTTTTCTTTTTTCTTTTTATAAATTTATGTCCATGTGTGTATATATATTTGTGTATAATATATGTGTATATATAATTGATACTAATATTAATCACATGCTCATATATTATTATTAATATTTAATAATATATTATTGATATATTAATATCATTTGTGATACTATTGTAATTAATAATATTAGTAATAGTATTATTGATATGGGATAGTCCAATAGGTCAAGTCCAATAATACTCAACTAGGACAGGAGCTGGTCTAACACTCCCTAAGCAGCTCGACTGCCCTTAAACCCAACTCATTTTGGACCAAGCAGACATTTGACTGCTACTCGATCTCTGGATCCCTATCTGTCGTGGTGGATATTAGCGTTCTTGATCGACCAGGTTAGAATTGATAGCCTCCATTAGGTGGCCTCAATCCTTCAACCAGAATGATGTAGCTTCAACCAGAATAAGCCTGGTGACCAAGATCCTAATAGATATTTTTGTTGGAGTGCTTGTCTTGACCAGAGAGGTCGAGGAGTGACGAAAGCCCGTTGGCCACATTGAAGCAATACACAAGCTTTTGCAGCCATGCAGGCTAGGGAGCGCCTCTAGTGTACTACCTTCTCCTAGGTAGCTACCTCCTGAAATAGTATACAAGCTGGATAAGATTGAAAAGTCCTCAAGCAAGGACAATAGCCCTTTTTACACAACAAAGGCATCAAAGACATATCAATCCCCATGATAAGGCTAGAAACACCCCATTCTAGCCCTCAACAAGGTAAGCACATTTATTGCCTTAAGCTTTTACTTCACTGCTCCATTACTTGGTCGACTTACTGACTTGAGTGCCAGAGTGTGTTAGTCGAGGGCACCTCGACTAGCCTGACGTTCGTTGTTGATTGTAGGACTGGCCACAAAGTATATCCCAAACATATCTTTTGACCTAATATTTGGTCGATTTCATTGGACTTTAGCCTATTACACACTTGAACTAAATCCACCCTTGTCAATTATTAATATATTATTAACAATATTATTAATAATAATCCTAATAATATTAGATAATTATATTATCATAATAATACTATTATTATCATTGACAATATTAATCTTATTATTCTTATGATTAATAATAAAAAATTAATTTAATATTTATTAATATCATGTATTATTATAATATAATCTTTATTATTAGTAACATATCACTAATCATACAATTTTAATTACAATAGTATCACAAATGATATTAATATATCAATAATATATTATCAAATATTAATAATATTATATGAGCATGTGACTAATATTAGTATCAATTATATATACACATATATTATACACAAATATATATACACACATGGACATAAATTTATAAAAAGAAAAAAAGTAACATAGGGACTAAATTGGAACATAAAACCTTCTATAGGGACTAAAGTGGGACATAAAACTTTATATAGGGACTAAAGTGGAACATAAAACTATGAATTGATAATTTTGCCCTTAAAAATGTCAAACTTGGTCAATTTTCCTGCCAAAAACTGCCGAAAAATGATTTTGGGGACTAAAGTGAAATGATATATTAATGTTAGGGACTAAAAGATGAAGTTTTAAAGATTGAGAACTAAAGTGATACTAAATCGAAACATCAGGGACTATTGGCGATATTTACTCTTATGTTTATTCTCTATTCCATTACATGAATATTTCTCTATTCCATTACATGAATATATGACACGTATATTAAATATTTGGGTAAATGTCGCCAATAGTCCCTGATGTATCAATTTAGTATCACTTTAGCCCTCAATCTTTAAAATTTCATCTTTTAGTCCCTAACGTTAATATATCGTTTCACTTTCGTCCCCAAAATCATTTTTCGGCAATTTTTGGCTGGAAAATTGATCAAGTTTGATATTTTTAAGGGCAAAATTGTCAATTCATAGTTTTATGTTTCACTTTAGTCCCTATATAAAATTTTATGTCCCACTTTAGTCCCTATAGAAAGTTTTATGTTCCAATTTAGTCCCTATGTTACTTTTTTTTTTCTTTTTATAAATTTATGTCCATGTGTGTATATGTATTTGTGTATAATATATGTGTATATATAATTGATACTAATTTAGTCACATGCTCATATATTATTATTAATATTTGATAATATATTATTCATATATTAATATCATTTGTGATACTATTGTAATTAATAATATTAATAATATTATTATTGATATGGGATAACCCAATAGGCACAACCCAATAACACTCAACTAGGACAAGAGCTGGTCTGATGCTCCCGAAGCAGCTTGATTGCCCTTAAACCCAACTCGTTTTGGACCACGTAGACATTCGATTGCCACTCGACCTATGGATCCCTATCTGTCGTGTTGGATATTAGCGCTCTTGATCGACCAGGTTATAGTTGATAGCCTCCATTAGGTGGCCTCAATCCTTCAATCAGAATGATGTAGTTTCGACCAGAATGAGCCTGGTGACCAAGATCTTATTAGATATTCTTGTTGGAGTTCTCGTCATGACCAGAGAGGTTAAGGAGTGACGAAAGCCCTTTGGCCACAATGAATGCCTTGCCAGGCGCCGTGCTGCCACATTAATAAGGGGTGCCACCAACAATACCAACTTTTGCAGCCGTGTCAGGCTAGGGAGCACCTCTAGTATGCCACCTTCTCCTAGGTAGCTACCTCCTGAAATAGTACATAAGCTGGATAAGATTGGAAAGTCCTCAAGCAAGGACAATGGCCCTTCTTACACAACTAGGGCATCAAATTGGAAAGTCTTCAAGCAAGGACAATGGCCCTTCTTACACAACAAGGGCATCAAAGACATATCAATCTTATTCAGCTTGTGTACTGTTTCAGGAGGCAGCTACCTAGGAGAAGGTGGTACAATAGAGGCGATCCCTAGCCTGACACGACTGCAAAAGGTGGTACTGTTGGTGGCACATGCTATTAATGCGGCAGCACGGCGCCTGGCAAGGCATTCAATGTGGCCAAAGGACTTTCGTCACTTCTCGACCTCTCTGGTCAAGACGAGCACTCCAACAGGATTATCTACAAGGATCTTGGTCACCAAGCTAATTCTGGTCGAAGCTACATCATTCTGGTTGAAGGATTGAGGCCACCTAACGGAGGCTATTGGCTATAACCTAGTTGATCAAGAACGCTAATATCCACCACGACAGATAGGGATCTAGAGATCGAGTGGCAGTCGAATGTCTATGTGGTCCAAAACGAGTTTGGTCTAAGGGCAGTCGAGCTGTTTAGGGAGCGTCAAACTGGCTCCTGTCCTAGTTGAATATTATTGGGTTGGGCCTATTGGACTATTCCATATCAATAATAATATTACTAATATTATTAAGGGTAAATGTCACTAATAGTCCCTGATGTTTCGATTTTGTATCACTTTAGTTCTCAATCTTTAAAACTTCATCTTTTAGTCCCTAACGTTTATTTTTTGTTTCACTTTAGTCCCCAAAATTATTTTTGGTAGTTTTTGGCTAAAAAATTGTCAATTCATAGTTTTATGTTCCATTTTAGTCCCTATATAAGATTTTATGTTCTAATTTAGTCCCTATGTTACTTTTTTTCTTTTTCTTTTCTTTTTATAAATATATGTCCATGTGTGTATATATATTTGTGTATAATATGTGTGTATATATAATTGATACTAATATTAGTCACATGCTCATATATTATTATTAATATTTAATAATATATTATTGATATATTAATATTATTTGTGATACTATTGTAATTAATAATATTAGGAATATTATTATTGAGATGGGATAGCCCAATAGGCCCAGTCCAATAATACTCAACTAGGACATGAGCTGATATGACGCTCCCTAAACAGCTCGAATGCCCTTAAACCCAACTCATTTTGGACCACACAGACATTCGACTACCTGTCGTGGTGGATACTAGCATTCTTGATCGACCAGGTTATAGCCAATAGCCTCCGTTAGGTGGCCTCAATCCTTCAACCAGTATGATGTAGCTTCGACCAAAATGAGCCTGGTGACCAAGATCCTAGTAGATATTCTTGTTGGAGTGGTCGTCTTGATCAGAGAGGTCGAGGAGTGACGAAAACCCTTTGGTCACATTAAATGCCTTGCCAAGCACCGTGTTGCCGCATTAATAGTGCGTGCCACCAACAATACCACCTTTTGCAGCCATGTTAGGCTAGGGATCGCCTCCAGTGTACCACCTTCTTCGAGGTAGCTGCCTCCTGAAACAGTACACAAGCTGGATAAGATTGATATGTCTTTGATGCCCCTGTTGTGTAAAAAGGGCCATTGTCCTTGCTTGAGGACTTTCCAATTTGATGCCCTTGTTGTGTAAGAAGGGCCATTATCCTTGCTTGAGGACTTTCCAATCTTATCCAGCTTGTGTGTTATTTTAGGAAGTAGCTACCTAGGAGAATGTGGTACACTAGAGGTGCTCCCTAGCTTGACACGGCTGCAAAAGGTGGTACTGTTGGTGGCACGCACTATTAATGCAGCAGCACAGCGCCTGGCAAGGCATCCAATGTGGCCAAAAGGCTTTCGTCACTCCTCGACCTCTCTGGTCAAGACGAGCACTCCAACAGGAATATCTACTAGGATCTTGGTCACCAGACTCATTCTGGTCGAAGCTACATTGTTCTGGTTGAAGGATTGAGGCCACCTAATGGAGGCTATCGGCTATAACTTGGTCGATCAAGAACGCTAATATCCACCACAATAGATAAGGATCCAGAGGTTGAGTGGCAGTCGAATGTCTGCATGGTCCAAAACGAGTTGGGTTTAAGGGCATTCGAACTGCTTAGGAAGCGTCGGACCAGCTCCTATCCTAGTTGAGTGTCATTGGGCTGGGCCTATTGGGCTATCCCATATCAATAATAATATTACTAATATTATTAATTACAATAGTATCACAAATGATATTAATATATCAATAATATATTATTAAATATTAATAATAATATATGAGCATGTGACTAATATTAGTATCAATTATACATACACACATGGACATATATTTATAAAAAGAAAAAAAGTAACATAGGGACTAAATTGGAACATAAAACCTTATATAGGGACTAAAGTGGAACATAAAACCTTATATAGGAACTAAAGTGGAACATAAAACTATAAATTGACAATTTTGCCCTTAAAAATGTCAAACTTTGTCAATTTTCCGGCCAAAAACTACCGGAAAATAATTTTAGGGACTAAAGTGAAACAATATATTAACATTAGGGACTAAAAGATGAAGTTTTAAAGATTGAGGATTAAAGTGATACTAAATCAAAACATCATGGACTATTAGTGACATTTTCCCTAAATATTTTCTTATAAAAATAATTGATTGAGAATCAGATACATTTAGCATATATACAACACATTAGAGTAGGAGATGAAACACGAAATAAAATAAAGGATCCAAGGTGCTCCCCGATACCTGTATTCTCTTCAACTTCTATTTTCCATATTAATAGGTGACTTGAAGAGCTCATCTCCTTTACTAGATTATTTTTCACTTGGGAAAAAAATAAAATGATTTATAGGTAAAATTTTCAATTCTTTTCTCCTTCATTGCTAAATTATTAGTAGTTCTCATACCTATCTACATTTGCTTTTATTTTTAGTTTAATTTTCTTCGTTGCAGGGTGAATTGGAACACAAGAAAATAAAATACTTGAGCTTAAACATATAGTTTAAATTGTTTTCTTGTTGAAATTATTTTCAACAAAGATTATCTTTATTTTGATAACATGTGATCTTTTTACAAAGCTAACTCATACACATTATACACTAAATATTTTTATGTTTAAGGTATATCTATATATATATATTATGTTATTTTTGTAACATGTTTTTAAATTTTAATTGCGTAGGAAATGCGTGCAATAAATGTTATTAAATTAGAAAAATTAGCTAACTAGCAAAATTCCTCAAAACCCCCCAATTAATTTACTTTTACTGAAACAAGAAGTTATAGTAATAAGTGATATTTACTACATTTGATTGTTGCGAGAAAAACATAAACATTTACTATATGCTTTGTAAGTGCGGTAATTAACTACTGCATAGTACACTTTTCATTTATAACAAAAGATAGTGGTGTATTTAATAATTTGTACCATATATTAAGTTTATAATAATTAAAGATAATTTCATAATAAAGGTCAATTACCATAGTTTAATGGTGTAGCTAAACTTACACCTTGATTATAATACCCACGAGAATGACCCCCAACTTGATTGATCAACACGCCATCAACAATTCGACAAGCTTTTCCCCTTTTTTCGCAAGATTATGCTAATATATATTTAGAATTTTATTTTTGAATGTTTAGGTATTACCTTGGTTGGTTAGGATTTGTTTTAGAGAATGGTAAATAAAGTTGACCTATACTAGGAACGGCACCTTTGTTCGTATTTGATTATTTTAATAGACTACTTTTTTTTTTTCGCCATCTCTCGTTTGTGTTTGATAAATAATAAGTTTCGCAAAACAGCACTTCGTACTATAAGACCGTTGAGACCAGTATCCTTTTGCAATTGCACAACAATTAACACACAAAATGCATCACGACACACTTGATTCTCCACTAAAGTCGCTACCAAATCGGCATCATATCATCATTGAATTATCATTAACACTACTAAAAAACTCCCAAGAGGGACATGTGGCCTAAGAATACTATAAGACCTCCTAGCGAGGTGTGTAGCAAAGACCACTATAAGACCTCCCAAGTGGGGCACGTGGCGAAAGACTACTATAAGACCCCCCAACAAAGTGAGTGGGGAAAAGTTATTATAAGACCCCAAACGGGATATGTAAATGTAGCAAAAGACCACTATAAGACCCTCAACTAGGTCATGCAACACATCAACTGCCACAACTTCACTCACAAAAACGCACGCGTGATGACAATAATGACTACTCTAATGACACTCCAAAAAAGTTGACAATCAATATAACCAACTGTGGTAAGACCTCCCAAGCAAAGTTTGCAGTCAAATCCAATCTTCACAACAAACAATTGTTTTAGGACTCCCGAGCAAGGCTCGCAGTCAAATTCAATCTTCACAAGAAATAATTCTGGTAAGACTTCCCAATCGAGGCTTGCAATCAAATCTAATCTCGCAAGCATGCTTATTTGTTATCTCGAATAGCTATGGTAAAATCTAGGGTTGTCAATGGATCATATTTTAATTCAAATTCGATTCGAATTCTATAATTTTTATCCGATTAAAATATTCAATGGATCAGATTCGATTATAAATATTCAAAATTCGAAATAAGTGGATCGGATATGGAATTAAGCAATTTGATCCGTTAAAAATCCGAAACCAAACCTTAATATTTTTTATTAAATTAATACTCTAATATGTAATATTAATAAAGATTTTAAAATAAAATCTATGTATTATGTTGACTTAATATCTATATTAACGTTTATATTATACCATTAATATTGAGTTTTTAACCTAAAAAATGAGAGGTATATTGATAAAATATCAAATATAATAACATATAATAATTCATCTATACATTAATATAATGTGAAAAATGAGTTTAGTATTAAAATATTTAACTTTTGAACTAATATATAATAAAAAGTCGTTAAAAATTCAAATATGACATATATTTACTTTATAAATACAATATTTTTATAAAATTTAAAAGGAAAACAAAAATAAAGGAAAAAATTAATCGGGTCGATATTTTTAATCGAATTTCGAATATCTATCGAATTTGGATATTGTACTAATTAACAAAGATCCTATAGAATTTCAGATCGAATTTGAATTCGGATATAATAGATCCGATCCAAATCCGACCCATTGACAACCCTAATAAAATCCCTTAAGTAGGGCTCATAGAAATTAAACTTGTGGTAAGACCCCTAAAAAGGGGCTCACAGTTGAATTCCTTCATCACCTCTTCTCGCAACACCAGGATGAAGTCACACACACACACACACACACACACACACACACACACACAAAAAGAAGAAGGGAGAGTTAAGAGAGGTTTAGACGCCCCCTCCCCATGCGCAGACACCGCGCGACAATTAAACCCAAAAGCACAACACAAAAGAGTCGTTCAAATAATTAAGTATGTAAATGAATTTAGATCATAAAAACTTTCTTAATTAAAAGAAGTAAAGCCCAGCAACATAGAAGCATGCACAAGACATCCCGCCAACACTTGGCCCTCCAGAATAAAAAATAAAAAACAAGCCTCCACATCACTTACGTAAAGTGTAAATGCAAAGTAGTTTTTAGCAAAGGGAGAAAGAGAGGCGTGGACATGCCAACCATGGGCCAGAAACAGACTTAATGAAAAACTAAACTTGCAAAGAATCAAAGGTCGCTCCAATGACCAAGTACTCAAAGGAATGTCAAAATACTCGAACTTTCTGCACAAAGCTAGCAAAGTTCACCACCGCCGAGGTGTGCAAGTCTGTGCACTTACATTCAACCTATACTTAGTCATCGCAAAATTTTAAGTTGATTCCCCGTATTAGCGAAGATAAAGTGACGTAGTCCCAAAATAAAGAATAAAATAAATATAACACTTGTTGCAAGGTCGCTTGCAAACATACCTTCGCGGCAAGAGCGCTCTTAAAGTGAGCATTGAAAATATTTTCATGAAGTCATATTAACCCCCAAGATAATTCTCAATAATTCTAAGTCCTCCGAAAGAACACCAAATCCCATCAGCATTAATTATGAGGAAGTAGTCTCTAGAACCTACGGCTCGATCGACAGACTAAGTCGAAATGCCTGATAAAAATATTGTTCCATGAGATATGCTAGAGTGTTTGCTAGGACCTTAAGCCCCACCAATGATCTAGAAGGATCCCCCAATTGTGAAGCATTTAGACAAAAGAATTTTCTTAGTCATTTGTAGAATGCAAGCTCCTAATGTACGTCATAAGTAATTTTTGAAGTATAAATCTTAGCTCAAGAAAATTTTCTGAGTTATCCAAGGGAGCAAATAAAGTTCATCACTAGCTGGCACTCGAATAGCTCCATTTGCTAAGAAAATAAATACGAAGGATGATTGGCAAAGCCCTGGAACCTCAGAAAGGGCCCGATGACCAGGTGCCTAATCCAACCCTCGATGCCTGGGCCCACCCCAAGGCGCATGGATATGAAGAAAAATAAAAAAATGTAAATATAAATTAACCAATTTACTAAATTTAATTAAATTTACTAAGGTAAGGTAAGAGTTATATTAAAACTTGTATTATACATTCAACATTTAAATTAAAATTTTAAATTGAAAGAGAGGCTTGATAATATATTAAATTAAAACTCTATGGATGAAAAAGGGTCCAATTAATTAAACAATAAGTAAAATAAAAGGCAAAGAGCCCAATTAAAGAAGCCCACCAACATGGGCACCTAGATCCTTATGGGTCGAAGCCCACTAAAATAATCACTATAAAAATACTTACTCTCAAAGTCAAATAGTACACAAAAAATTTATTTACACAAAAATTGAGAGCTCTACTCTACCCAAATACATTTCGAAGCAAATAACCTAAGTAAACTTACTGATTTTTGTAAAGATTCTAACTTCATTTTTAAGCAACATCAAATATAGATTAGAAATTAATAATTTTGAATAACTATAAATCTAATTTGTTCATTATAAATTTATAAATTGTAGGATTAAGAAAAATAAACTATATATTATAAGTTATGAGTTTTTAGATAATATATTACAAAATAAAAATGACAATTAAATAATTTTGAAATTTTATATAAATAAATAATTAAATCAAATAATTATAATTTCAAGAAATAAAAAAAAATTATTAGAGATAACAAATTTTCTAAAACTTATAAAATGATTATAAATTATAAATTAATTATTCACAAATTTATAAAAGTAAAACATAAAATATAACTTACATATTCTGGATATTACAAAATTTTTTTATATATATATATATATATTATAAAAGAAGTAATTTGATAAAAAAATTCACCTTTTAAAATGATTCTATCAAGTCAAGGCTAAGGTTAGGACTTTGGGAAATGGATTTTTAGTATGAATCGTGAAGGGTATTTTGGATAATACATTGTTATTTTAAATAGTGCAGCTAGGAAATATGAAGTCTTGTTTATTTAAATTTTGAAGTTGGAAAATATGGTGGGGAATGGCAATGAAGAAGGCCATAACTTTTTCATTTTTTATATAAAAATTTATATAAATCCATTGAAATTATAAAAGTTTATATAATACTAGTTATCATAGCACGTCTTTCTTGTGTGTACAAATTTATATTTTTATAATATTACTTTTAATTATATTAATAAATAATAGAATACCCAATATTGTAATTAGAATTAATATTTGATATCAATTTTGGATTAATATTAAAAAAAATCTGCGGTTCATTTGTGAATTGTGTAAGAGAAGAAAAGAAAGTAAAGAAATAAAAGAAGCAATAAGTAGTTTTAGAATGAACCGTGTAAGAGAAGAAAAGAAAGTAAAGAAATAAAAGAAGCAACAAGTAGTTTTAGGAATATAATGAGCATATCAAATTTTGGTGTAAATTGTAACGGCATAAAAATCACAGTTTGTGAGTATAAACAAACTTCCTTTTTTTTCATATATATATATATATATATATTTTTTTTTTAGAATATGTAGAAAAATAAATAAATATTTTATTTATTTTATATTATTAAATTTTAAGATGTGCATCAAATGTGTTAAAATTAATAGTGTTGGAGAACCATGGGGCCATAGTCGTGATTCACGCCATAATGATGCTTGTTTAGTTGCCTCTTTAATTCCCCCTTCTCTTGCTTTGACTATGATGCTCTTCAAATTCCCCTTCCCTTGCTTTGGCTATGATGCTTGTTAGTTACGTTGCCTCTTGCTGTGATGCTTGTTAGTTTTGCCTCTTCAAATTCCCCTTCTCTTGCTTGGTTGACTACTTGTCGAATTTTCTCAGTAAAGATAAGTACGAAGATGAATAAAGAAAGACAAAATACGAGGATACAAAAAATAATTTTTTTTATTAAAAGTAAGGTAGATAAACATATTTTTAGCGCCCCCCCACCGAAAAAAAGAAAAATAATTTGTAACACTTAACGTATTGTAATAAAAATTAGATAACTTGGCGTGATAAAATTGGCCTTTGTGTCATTGTATTTATAACTTTCCCAATATTTTTTGACTATTTTAATTCTAAAATCGAATTCAAATTATTTATTAACCAAAAAAAGATTTGTAATTATGATATAGGAAAAGTAATTAATAATTACAGCAACTCGAATTTTAAAATAACATAATAAATGACTACAGCTATTACAAAAAAGTGAAAATTTAAACATTATTTTATTTTAATTTAAAAGTAAGCTATTTTCTAATATGAAATCTAATTAATTTTGGGCTCCTTCTTATAAGGATGAATAAATCTATTTTACGTTAACTTAATAACTTCTGTATCGATCGAAGAAACATATACTTAATTATTTTATTCCAAAAACTCTAAGATTTGTTGAAACAAATTTTTTATTCAATTTGTTTAAAAGAAGAAGAATAGAACTAAATTTTAGTTAATGGAGATATACTTATCAGTAATATCCGAAATAGTCGAGCTTCAAATATATTAGACAGTTAATATCTATTTTACATTTATAATGTTCAAACAGTATTTCATGTTTGATATGTTTGTGTTCTTTTATGACAATTTAGTACAGCACATGAATTATAAAATTTATCAAATTATTTATTTTATATTACAATTACATATTACACACCTCAAAAAATATTAAAAACCATATATGTGAAATTTTTATCTAAACACATAATTTAAAGGGATAAGTAATACGATTTAGGAGGCGACTGAGATATTATAAAGGTGAGGGGACCAACAGCATTTAAGTTCATTTTCGATTTCTACTTTGACGAGGAATTCATGTTTTTATTGAAAATGCCAAGACTGCCCCTAATTTTATTTTATTTATGGGAGTCTGTATCCAGTTTGCTCCATAACTTAATTTAACAAAAATGGCATCCTCTAAGCTTAATTTGTGCTTATTTGTTCTGCTACCTCTTTTAACTTTACAAACCATAGTTGTTGCTGAACCGCAAGTCCCGTGCTTCTTTATTTTTGGGGACTCATTGGTGGATACTGGCAACAACAATAATCGTGAAACCATTGCAAAAGTTAATTTCCTTCCATGTGGTATTGATTTTCCCGAAGGTCCAACCGGTAGAAACAGCAATAGTAGAGTTCTTGTAGATGTTCTTGGTAGACCCATTCTTCATATTATTTTACTCCTTTTATTTATGCTTATTTTAATTTTATATGGTCATTATTATTATTATTTTGGATTCTCTCACTTTACAGCTGAATCGTGGGGATTTGACAAGTATATTCCACAATTTGTCAATCTCACAAATAATGACATCCTAAAGGGAGTAAATTATGCCTCTGCCGCAGCTGGAATTTTTAATGAAACTGGACGCATCGATGTTGTGCTCTCCCCCTCCCCCTCCCCCTCCTTCTAATATATATATAAGATTAACCTCCCTCCTAACACGCACAGACAAAAATATAATAATATCATCTATATTATTATAAAAAAATCTCTTTTGTGTTTGAAATGAAAGTTATTATATGAAATTTTAAAAACACCAAATTTTCCCTTTTAATAATATATTCAAATAACCATCATGTATGTATTCAAAATTTCTTTTATCAATATGTAAGCTATATATTTTAAAGACTTTTAATTTTTTTTCCTTTAATCTAGTAATGTATTATGAAATTTTTACTTTACATGACTGCTATTTTCATAACTATGCAACTTGCAAATATATTTTAAGTGTATATTAATTTTTAGCATAATGAATATGATAATGCGCACAGATAATATGCATTATTCAACTTTTACTATTTTTTTTTTTTGAAGTGTGACATAATCAATTTCAACGAGCAATTATCAAATCACGAGGTTGTAGTATCCCTCATCGCTAAATTACTAGGGAGTGAGGATGCAGCCAAAGAACATTTAAGCACGTGCCTCTATTTCATTGAAATGGGCAGTAACGATTACCTCTATCTATATTTTCCTCAATTATATTCCTCAAACACCCAATATACCCCACAACAGTTCGCTGAAATTATCATTGCACAATATTCAAAGCAACCCCGAGTGAGATTTTCTTTTCACAAAATTCAATATGTAGCTCTGTCTTTATTTTCTTTGAGCTAAAATTTTATTTATGTTCTTTTATATGTCACAGAGATTGTCTGATAATGGGGCAAGAAAAGTAGCTGTGAATGAACTTCATCAACTAGCCACTCTTCCCCAGATAAAGGCCGTCTATGGCACCCCCGAAATTGGTGACAATGTTGTTCAAATTTTCAACGAAATGCTTAAGCTTCTAATCAACGATCTGAATAGCCAACTCCTTGATGCTAAATTTTTGTACACAATAGATAGAACCAATGCTTCTTATGGTACATTTATGACTAATTAATCTTATAGTAAAATTTAAAAGTTTTATAAACATGTGATGATTTGATTATTTTCAGGTCATTTTAAGGTTGTGGATCGTCCATGTTGTTTGACATTTAAAGGACAATGTATTCAGGGAAGTGTTCCATGTAGTAATAGAGATGATTACATGTTTTGGGATGGATATCATCCAACAGATGCTGCCAGTGTGATCTTTGGAAAAATTGCCTACGATAGTATGTCTCCGTTGTATGATGATCCTATTGATATTTGGTGATTTTATTCGACAAATCAAATCAACTGTTTCAATTAGTACTAGTATGTAGCTATGCTATGCAAAGATTAAATAAATTGTAATTAAAAATGTAATTTATGCATATTTTTTAATTTCATGTAAAAGCGAATTCAATTCATGATATATATATATATATATAAATATAATTTGATAAGTAGTGTAAAACTATAGATTTTTCAACTTAACCATAATGTATGAATAATTGAATTCAGGATAAATTGTATTTTTGGTCCTATAACTTATGCCTGTTTTGATTTTTGTCTCATTCTTTATTAATTTCACACATTGCATCCAATAAGTCCTTTTTTTTTTTTTTGAGGACTCAAAAGGGCTTCCATCTATTGAGCTTTTTTGGTTCCATCAATTAGGCTCGTTTGGATTTTTAGTCCCAACAAAAGCTCCAATAAATTTTTGCAGAAGAAGAAAGAAAAATGGCTACAAGTGGAGGTGTCATTTATTTTTATGGCACACTATCTCTATTGAAAACCTCATGGACAAATGAAAATCCAGCTAGGAGGTTTCTTGGTTGTGCTTCCATGAATAATATGTGTGGTTTCTTTGCTTGGAAAAACCCTCAAATATGTGAAAGAACAAGACAAGTGATACTTAGGTTGCTTAGGATGTTGAATGTAATGAAAAAAAAGTTGTTAAAAAAACTTCAAAAGAAGCAAACTATGTTGCTATATCTGTTGGTGCTTGGTTGATGGTTCTTTACTTTGTTGGGACCAAAATTCAAATAGATCTAACTTATGGAATTGAAAAAACACCAATTTAATGGCCACGTGAGTATCATGTGATTGGCTCCATTAACTATTAGACGGAAAACCTCTTTGGTCCTTACATTGCAAAAAAAAAGGCATTTGTTGGAGGCAATGTACAAAAGTCATAAAGAATAGAACCAAAATCCACATAGATCTTACTTATGGGACCAAAAGACTGCAATTTACCCTTAAATGCAAGAGAAAAATGGTAAAAGAACTAAAAAAGGCCCAATGAACAGAAAAAAAGATAATTAAAAGGCTAGAGAACCTAAACAAAACTAAGACTATGAAATAGGGCAACAAAACACTAATGGGTCTAAGTCCATTAAAAACTAAACTATAAATACCAATGTGAGAAAATACAAACTCAATAACTGGAAAACCATCTACATTGCATTCCATAGTAAAAAACCTTGAATCTTGTTGATTACCACAAAAGACCCCAAATTCATTTTCATGTAGCATTAATACATGTTACAACATTATCACATTTAAAAAAGCACAACGCAAAAGAATATAAACACTTATATTTTTTTATAATATAAAATAACTCAATAAATTAAAAGTAAAACAAAAAGAATTGAATGACTAAATTCATATACTTGAGAAAGAATATTTCTATGAAAATGAGCATTTCCATCTCTAAATTATACAAGCGTGTATTTAAGGATGAACTTAAGAATACCCACTCTATTTCCCCTTCAGTTAGTCTTCCCTAACACTAGAAATATATTCTATTGTGTGGTTGATAGTTGCTTGCTTTTCCTTTAGCCATATTTCATTTTGTTACGGGGGATTCCACTACTGAAACCTCTCGTGCACCACTTAACGATGCCATGAGAAGGTTTAATATATCCGTGTAAGTTTCCAAACAATCCCCATATGAAGTGGATCACTAAAATATTTTTACAAATCTATCATGTCATTAGCTATTTCAATTATATTTTTTGCTTTAGAGAGTAGCAGCAATTGCATGTAGTTCCCACATGCATATATATATATATATATATATATTTTGAGCAATAGATATTATTTATGCAATTAAAAGCATTAGGATTCTTATTTTCAACATAAATAAATATCATTATTTTGCATGATATCATATGTTCATCTTATGTACACATTCCAATTTAAAAAAAATAATAGATATGAATGGTAATTGCAATTTTATGAAAACTTCAGTTAGACAAATTTGAAACTAGTCAACTCTTAAAAGTAAATGAAATGAAATATATGATAAAATAATAATGGATATCGTTTAATTAGTACATGCATGGTTCTACAAGAAATAATGAGAGTTTTATAGTATATAAGTAGTTGTAAGAGAAATAATATAACTCTTTTTAGTATTTTAGTGGTTGTAGGAGAAATAATGAGAACTTGAATACATGGGTGGTTGTTTGGTCATCTTATTACGATTATTACAATTATAACTTAATTTAAACGAATATATATGTGTGATAAGTAAAAAGTGGAAATTTGATATATTCATAAATTCGTATGATAACTACCTCGTATATATATGAACTTTTAATTTTATCCTCAATATGATGCCTTTGTATTTATTTCATAGAAAGTCAAAGAGTTGATTTGTAAAATTGCAAGAAATAACTTTAATTGTAGAGACAAAATAGGGTTTCTTCTTATAATAGTATCGAATACTTTTTATACAATAATAAAAATATATTTTCATTAGTGGTATATAAATTTTTTAGGAAAAAATGAGTTCAAAATAATATTTTAATATAATAATACTAAAAATTAATAAAATCGTATCAAACATTGTTATTTAATTTCATTATTTCATTAGATCTCATCAGTCCAATTATGTTAGAATAAAACAAATAATTATTAAATGCAACATGAATTTTATTATTTATAATGGATAGATAGAATTTTTTATTTAATTAATTAATAAATTTTAATTATTTTTTAATTAAAATTGCATTCTATGTAATACCCCAATTTTGGGATTATGAGTTTAAGTTGATTAAATTAAATTAATAATAGTTTGTGTAGAAATGTGGAAATTGAAGGATTTAATTGTAAATAAGAAAAAGACTTAGTTGTTTGAAATCATAAAGTTTAGAGGGCCAATGTGAGAGAAATATAAGTTTAAGGACTATAAAATAAACCAGGTTGGACCTAATTGATTGGAATTAGGAATGTTAGGGGGTCAATATGCAAGAAATAGAAGTTGGAGGATTCAATTGAAGGCTAGGGACTAAATTGAAAGCAGTGTATAACTTTAGGGGTGTAAATGAAGTCGGTTAAAAGTCTTGGGGCCAAAATTGAATAAGCCGAAAATATCTTTATATATATATACTATGAAGGACATTATTTCTTCAAATTTTCAAAGATGAACCCAATTCCTCCCAAGCTTGGTTTTCCTTCGTTTTAACCCAAAATCGAAAGCCAGCACCATGGTTAGACTCCTTTCAACTCAAAGAGTACAACCATACCAAGAACTCCCAAAAACAACTAGCGAAATCACCGAAGAACGAAGCTGACGACAAAGCATGGGGGAAGTGACGGTTTCGCCGCCTAAAATGGACAAGGGCTAGGTGGGTTTTGGTCACGAGGACATGAGCAAAGGGTTGATGGTGCCAATTTGGTGTTTTGATGGCTAGTGGTGAAGGAATTGAAGATGGTGGTGGCGGCGGCACTAGGGCTCAATCGTAGCCTCGGATGGCCAATTGAATGGCTAAATGGTGGCCAATCGAGGAATTCATTGAGAGGTTTTGTTCATCTTGACGAGATGCACCAACTGGTGGTGGTGTTCTCCATCTCCGGCGGCGATGCGCAATGGCGGCGTTTAGGGCAGTCTGTGCAGAATGAAGTTTTAGACTTGTCTAGACTATTTTGGGCTTGAAATTGGATCTCGGTTTGATCCAATTTGGGTGAATTTCTTAATCGAATTTAATTTGATTCATTTACCAAATGCGATTAGAGTTTGAGTTTAAACCTGATCCTAATATGACATAGGACCGTTAAACCATAATTTATGTCAAGTTATAGATTAATCTTAAAGATTTCTTTAGTCTTGAACTTAATCGACTTGAAAAGATTATTGGGTTTCTATTGAAACCTTAAATAAGATTTTAACAACCAGTTTATCGACTTGTCGAGTTAAGGGCCATGATACATGATTGCCTTGAATATTTGAGTGTAACACAGCGTTTTAGAATTATTACTGAACCGTTAAAGTAACTTAGGAACTTGATAAGGATGTTTAAGTACCTTAACATAATGTTAAATTAGATTATTTATTTTGAACTTCGAATTGAATTGGGAGCCATGTCATGGATTTTTCAAACATTTAAGATTATCGGGGCTGTGTCAAAATATCCTTAAGTTTAATAAAGACATTAATTATATTTATATTGAAGGTTTAAAGGATTGATAGGACGATAACTCGTATTATCTCATGGCAGTTCTCGATTGTCTGACTAAGAAGCCAGGACCTGGGCATCTATCTGACTAGGGATTTCCTTGCGTTTATCAGGTGAGTTTATGCTCATTAGTATGAGATTTCTTTGCTGGGGAAAGAACATATATACTTGTTATATGTCTTGATTGCTTACTTCCTTCTAATCTATGTGTTGAAAATAGTACTCCACATCGCCTTTTTATACTTCGCTCTTTTGTTGATATTGATTGATAGCGCTTTATCTTAAATTGGCAATTGTGTTGAGGAAGCTGAAAAGTGACTTCGAAAAATATATTTTACTTGCCATGTCTAGCTTAAAACCAACTTAGGCTGAATCAGTGATTACATGCTTAACATAGCGAAGTGATACATTAAGTTATATGCTATTGGATACATTCAATGATATTAGTGATTATACTTAATTCCCTTGGGGGTGGGCCTCGGGATCAATGACAAAAGATGGTTGGGCGGAACAGTCCGCGGTGATAGATTTTTTGGCTGATACCTATGCGCAATGCACACAAAATCCCTACCAATAGGCCAGTTGGAGGTAGCCGCCTATGAGCGAGATCAGGCATGCGACTAGCTATGCCTAGTGAATATTTAAATATTTGAGCCGATCACTCGGTACTTTAGAGGGATAAGGATTCCCATGTTCTCGAAAGTCGAGTGACAAGATAGGAGAACCGCCAACAACTTAATAATGAAAATGTTTTGTTAAATTATGTTTAGTTTATTCAGTATACCTGACACTTATACTTTGAATCTCAATCATTTGACCAGAATCTAATGAATGTTCAAATGGCATATCAACCTCCTTTTTAATGATAGTTGAGGTTTAAACTTCTGTGAGAGATAGGAAATTTTGTGAAGTTTCATCACTGGTATGGAATGGTGATGAGACGAATCACCTTAAAACTTTGACTAAAATATTCTCTTACAACTTTTGAAAATATTTATGCTCCTATTTGTCTCTTATGCCATAATTGTGAAATTGTCATTTTGTTGTTATTGCTATACTACCTCACTGAGTCATTCGGACTTACGTTGTCTTGTTGTTTCTTTCACTCTTTACCCCAGATAGAATCGAGTAGCGAAGATAGACTATCCTATGCGACACATGAAACAATGAGGGTGATAGAAGTGCACATTTCGATTCATACTAGAACATCCAATGAAGGTCGTTGTAGAAATTAATTGTTTTTTAAATTTTTGGGAAATACATTTTCTATTGCAAAGAAGACGTGTTGTATTGTTTGAGCAGCACCTCGGTTGGAAGTAGACACCTCCCGGTCGAGGCATTACATTCTAAGTTTGAAAATATAAAATGATATTATGAACATAAGGTTAATAAACATCATTTTCATCTCCACTTGAAATTCATGTTTTCTAGGAGGTGTGCCCCCACAATTATTGATCTTCGATGATTGAAGACTACGAAGAATAGCCTTATTGGTTTATATATGGAAGTCAGTTGCATTGCCACTGGCCCACTGTTTTTTTTTTTTTTTTTCTTTTTTCGTTTGTTTTTTTTTCCTTATCAAAAAAACAAAAAGAAGCCATTGCTTTTTTACAATATATATATACACCATTCACTCTTCATCAGGTCAGGCTACTGCCCTAACCTCAACTGCCCTCTTCAACAGCAATGAAGTACGCCAAGCTTAATTTATGCTTCTTTCTGCTACCTCTTCGGATTTTACAAATCGTAGTTCATTTTTAACCACAAGTTCCATGTTTCTTCATTTTCGGGGAGTCAATGGTGGGCAGTGGCAACAATAATCGTCACAAAATCAAAATAAAAGTTGATTACTTAAAGTGTGGGATTGATTTTTCAGAAGATTCAACCGATAGATTCACCCATGGTCAAACTATTGTTGGCCTCCTAGGTACGCCAACTTTTCATATTATTAACTTTTTTTCCCCATTTATCTAATTTTATATTATTATTTTTTTGGAACCCTCTCCCTTGTAACTGAATTATTGGGCTTTCACAAATACATTCCATCATTTGCCAATTGTATATACGACGACAAACCTAAGAGGAGTGAATTAAGCCTATGGTGGAGGTGGAATGTTTGATGCCTCCAGCAACCACCATGTATAATCTCCCGCTCTCCACCCCCCCCCCCCCCCCCCCCTCTCTCTCTCTATCTATATATATATATATATATAAACACACACACACACACATATTGTGACTTGATCTAAATATCCAGATTAAATCCCAATAAATTAAATGTACTTATATAATCTAGCTAAAACACATGTCTAGATAATAACATATGATATTAGTATGTTATTATTGCCATAAGAAACAAGTGAGTAGAACTAAACTTGAAAAAAAAAAATATTCAAGGGTTGAACTCGACAATTCTTATGTTTTGAGTTGGAGTTCGACATAATGAAAGTTAAAGTTTGACTTAATAATTGCAATCTCTTTGCTTCTGAAGCACAAACTAAAGAATATGTATGATACTTACCCGTTAGATAGACGTGTCAATGAATAGCGTATTACGTACTTAGATTCATACTCTATATTACTCAAACAACAATACCATATATTTTATCCGACTCTAAAATACTAAAAACAATGAGCCCTTTATTCTACCTTACCCTACATACTCAAACACCCATTGGGTCTAAAGATTTAACTTTTTAATGCATAGATTAATTTTTACAATATATATTAGAAAAATTGTTTGGAATACAGTGCAAAAAAAATTACATAGATTTACTTAATGTATACATTTACTTTAGTCATGAAATTTAATTTAATAATTTTTTACATTTCATTTTGTGTATTTTAATAAGTAAAAGTCAAATAAATTTATATATTTTTTCTCTCCTCTCCTCCTATTATGTTTTACATTTCTGATGTTTTTCAAAATATATTACTTCTTTTCTCTTTTTAATTTTATGCTTTCCATTCTTTATTCAAATAGTTTTATTTCATATAATATACTCAAGAAAATATATGTAAATAATTAAAATAAATATTATCATATAAAAACTTATAAATATTCTTAACTTCATATATATTAAAATTTACTATTGATATAATTTTAATTTTGGAATTGGTAATTCTTAGGTTAATAAGTTAAATTTAAGTATGAAATAATAGATAATCTTTTGGGTATTGGGTATAGAGGTAATTTAGGGCATAGATTCTATCCAAACCCATTGCATTATTTTTAATAAGTATGAGTTTGCGTATAGGTTTGTGTTTGATTTTTTGGGCTTGAATAAAATATCATCCTATCCATTCACAGGCTTACCGTCGGGGCACAATTAAACCAGTTAGCACCAATGAGCCTGAGCTTGTGAGGAATCACGTTACGATTGGCATATTTTACTTTTCTAAACCATTCAAGAGCCCCCTCTGAGGGTACTGAAGGAATTAGATAAACGGGCTTTACCTTGTTTTGGCTACTAATCCCTACGCGACTAGCAGTATTTCAATTTGATTAAACTCAAATTTTGAAATGAGTTCTAAGCTAGTGTAAGTTTAGCTTTCTATGCACTAGTAATAAACTTTAAATATCTCAGGTAAATAAAGGATTTTTGGCATTTTGCACACTCAAAGTATAACCCAATGGCACTTTGGACCTATAGGATTTCATGTGGTAAAATTATACATCGTCAACAGTTGGGAGGCAATGTGTAAAAAAAGTCATAGGTTGGGGGCTAACTACAATTAACTCTAAAATTTATGGTGAAAAAAAAATTCCAACAAAACAAAGATAAAATCATTTATTGGTTCTAATTTCTATATTTGTGGCTTGTGAAGAAGAGTTTTAACTATTCTTTTTTTTTTTTTTGTCTTTTTTTCTTTTCATGAATCGATGAATTAGGGTAGACAAAAATGCAACTTAGGTTGAGTGCGGTCTTAGCTCTTGATGCCTCGATCTTTTTAATTGTTATGGATGAAAATTGTTTGAACCTTGTTTATAAAGATTGGTTTAAGAATATGAATTTTGGTTCTTTTTGCCGATTTTTTAGTATTTTGATTGCTTAAAAAATAATTTTAATCTATATAGAGTTAGTCTGTTCAGTTCAAAGAACAAACAGAACAAGGTTGCTTAAAGTGTTGTTTGATGTCTCTCTTTAGCTAGCTATAAGTGTTGCTTATTTATTTTATATGCCAATTTTTTTTAAGAGGGAAATAAATGATTTTATTTTTGTTTTGTTGGAGAAATCTTTTTTTCACTGTAAATTTTAGTTGAAAAGGTGATTAGGACGCTATTTGCCAAGGAAAAGTTATTTTCAGGGTGCAATCTGCCAATTTTATAATTTTAGGGTGCAAAGTGCCGCTGAGTTATAATTTGAGAGTGCAAAATGCTAAAAAATCAGGTAAATAAATATGATATGAAATTTATATTTTTACAAGGGTAAATAGCGGGCAAACCTCCAACGTATAGGGTCATATACACTTTGCCTCTCAACCATTGCAGATGTGCGAAAAGATTACCCAACTTTCATTAAATATGTTTGAATACCCCCTCGTTCCATTTTTCAATAGAATATTCCATCAAAGATGTTAATATACTTTGTATATGTTGCACTTTACCTTCTGAACTTTAATAAAATGTGCATTTAAGACATTAATTATTTTAAAGTATAGCACTTTTATCATTAGATTTTATTTTTGTGGAATTAAGTGAAATAGTTTATACAAAATATTATCATACACTAGTCACTTATCAATAGATGGACAATTAAATCAATTTAAGCAATCATATATTTATAAATTAATTTTATAATTATATTTTACTTAGTTTATATGAATAAGTTGATTAAAATTAATTTTAAAATTATATCCTAATTGATTTTACATCAATATAACATTATGCATATTTGTTAGCAAATGATATTAAATATTTTTAATTTAAATAGAGTAATAATTGAGAAAGATAATATTGATATTAAGATTTACATTATTTGCTGCCAATATTCATCCCACTAGTGTCATATATCTTATATGTTCTTATTCAAATTAAAACCTTAAACTACTTACACTCTAATTAAACAAATAAACACAAATTTATAAGTACACCATAACAATCATTTGGTATAACTCTAAAATTACTTTTAATTATCTTACACACATTAATTTAGAAAAATTTGTACCATTAAGTTGTTATAGATTTTAGATAACTCAAATTGACTGAACTAGTGATATATTGACAATTAAGTAATATATGATAACAATATTTGACAAAATATTTGACTTTATTCCACTAAAATACGAATTTAATGCTAAAGGGCAATATTTTAAAGTACTTTAGGTGGCTAAATATAATTTTTTTTAAAATATCAAGGGGCAAAGTGCAACAACTTTTAAATATGCTATTGGGAAGTTGGAACATAGGATATTCAAGCACATTAAGCAAAGGTCGGGTAATCATTCCGCACACTAGCAACAGTTGGGGGTAAAGTGTAAATTGCCCTATATATTGGTGGGTTCCTGCTATTTGTCCTTTTTACAAATAAAATGTGATATCTAAAAGGGTTAATTGCACATTGCCCCCCAACCTATAGCCTCATTAGTATATTGGCCCCCAACTGTTGTTGATGTGTGCAATTTTACCACCTGAACTATTGAAATATTGGCCAACACTACCTTTGCCCATTTTCGGTGGAATCCAACAAATCAGCATTGGACACATGGACTGAGGCACCAGAATATTCTTGTTAGATTCCACCAGAAACGTGCAAATGTGGCGCTGGCAAACATTTTTATTAGTTCAGGTGGTGAAATTGCACATTTTAATTAGTTCAAGTGGTGAAATTACACATCGACAACGGTTGGGGAGCAATGTACAAAGGAGGCCATAGAATGGGGGGTTAATTGCAACTATCCCTATCTAAAATCTTAATCTTTACTTGTTTATCCCAAAGGGAGATGTAATAAGCTTGAGTAAACAATTATGAAATCACGAGATTGTAGTTTCCCAAACTATTGAATTACGAGGGAGTCAAATTGTATCCAAACAACACTTAAGTATGTGCATCTATTTAATTGCAGTAGGCAATAACGATTATCTTGCCAATTATTTCCACCAATTATACCCCTCAACCACCTCATACAGCCCACAATAATTCGTTGCACTTGTCATTATCTAATATTTAAAGCACCTCCGAGTAAGATGTTCCTTTTTTTCCCTTTCTCTAATATATGAAATCTAATATATATATATATATAGCTGCTTCTTTTCCTATTGATCAAACAGAAAATTTTCTCTTCCTTCTATATATGAAAGGTTGTAAAATTATGGAACAAGAAAAGTAGCCGTGTCTAAATTTGGTAAATTAGGCTCTCTTCCGCAGAAGTTGACCACCTACGACTCCTCCGAAATCGGCAACAATGCTGTTCTAAATTTCAATGAAAATTTTAAGCTTCTCACCAATAATCTCAATGATCAGCTTCCTTATGTTAAATTTGTGCACACAGGAGACGTATTGAGCACTTCGTCATATGGTAAGAATGTCACTAACAAATCACTTAGAAATAATTAATCCTATATATAGTAAAAGTGAGTTTTTAATGGACAAACATGTGAGGATTTGATGATGTTGATTATTTAGGTAATACTAAGATTTTGAATGCCCCGTTTTATTGCATATGTACTGACGAGCTTTGTCTTTTGGGAATTATTTTATATAGCAATAGAGATGGGTACATGTTCTTTGAGGCACTTCATCCTACAGAGACTGCTAATTTGATCTCTGTAAAAATTGCCTATAATGATATGTTTTCATTACATGGTGATCCAATTGACATTTAGTAATTTATACAAAAATTTAAATTTTTTATTTTAATTGATATTTTATTTTTTATTCTATTTTATAGATATATAGCAAATGTATAATTATAAATTTTACACATTTGACATGTTTACCTGAAATAGGAAAAAATATGAAACATCATTAAGCATAGGGCTGTCAACGGGTCGGATTTGGATCGGATCTGCCATATCCGAATCATAAACCGATTAATAAAATTTATATCCGAATCCAACCCGAAATCTGATAGGATATTTGTTAATCAGTACCATATTCGAATCCGATGGATATCCGAAATCCGGTTAAAAAATCCGATCCGATTTCATTTTTTTTTCCTTTCTTGTTTTTTTCCTTTTAAATTTTATAAAACTATTGTATTTATAAAGTAAATATATGTCATATTTGAATTTTTAACAACTTTTTATTATATATTAGTCAAAAAGTTAAATATTTGAATATTAAAGTCCTTTTTCACATTATATTAATGTATAGATAAATTATTATATGTTATTATATTTTATCAATATCCATATTATTTTTTAGGTTAAAAAACTCAATATTAATAGTATAATATAGATGTTAATATAGATATTAGGTCAATATAATATATAAATTTTATTTTAAAATATTATTAATATTATATATAAGAGTATTAATTTAATAAAAAATGTTAAAGTTCGAATTCGGATCTTTAACAGATCGGATTGCTTAATTCCATATCTGATCCACTTATTTCGAATTTTGAATATTTATAATCGGATCTGATCCATCGAATATTCTAATCGGATAAAAATCCTAAAATTCGGATCGAATTCAAATCGAATTCGGACTAAAATCCGATCCATTGACAGCCCTAATTAAGCATTATCCCTCTCCCATTGGTATTTCTGCAATGTGCACTTTGGGCCTTCTCATCGGTTAACAAAAGCCCATTAAGCTCATCCGGAGCAATCATTTCAAGATGTTTTGGGGCATTTCTAGGGCTTTTTTATAAAAAAAATAGTAAAAAAAAATAAAAATTACAAAAATACGGTACTATTCACAACTTTTACATTTTTATAGTAAGTAAGTTGCAGTCACAGACTGCAACTTTCAACAGTAATGAACAGTTACTGTTTTTTTTTTTTAAATAAAATTAGTACAAAAAATAAATAAATAAAATGATTGTTTGGTGTATACTTGTGTATTATTTCGCTTGATTGAGGTAAGTTTTTTAATTATGTTAAAATTTAATTATGTTTTAGTTATGTTCATTATGTTTTGGTTACTTATCTCCATTAATTAAAGTTTGATTTATGTTTTAGTTATATGAAATATGTATTATATAATTTGTCTCAATTAGTTAAAATTTATTTATTTTTTAGTTAAAATTTGATTTATGTTTTAGTTTTATGAATTATATTCTATATAATTTGTCTCAATTAGTTAAAACTTAATCATATTTTAGTTGAAATTTGATTTACGTGTTGGTTAAACTCAAATAATAATTTATTATTTTTGGTATAATAATTTGATTTAACAGAAATAATGATTTATGTATTAGTTGAAATTTGGATTACATTTTATGTTAGTTTTATATGTTGTTATATTTGTTAGAGTTATGTTTTTATTTGAATTACAAATTTTGTTAGAATTATTATTGAGTTAAATTTTGTGGTACTACATATTGAATTGTATTAAAATTTAAATTTTCATTCAGTTTGTGAAATTATAATTTATTAATAAATATGTGTCCATCCTAGTAACATGTGCCTAATGATGCAGGCTATATTGACTTGGTGGAAATCTTTTGTCAGTGTTAATTTTAGTGGAGCATTTAACGGTAAGCTTGGATATCTTATTTTAATTTTGTAATATTTTTATAGTACAATACTTTAGAAATGTTTAGAATTGGTGGATTCGCAAAGGAGGATGGGATGTTGAGAGAAGGGGTGGAGCCTTCTCATTTGTTACTGATTGGTTTTTAATTTCTTGCATGATGATGATGGACATAAGGGGGAGTGTTTATATGTCATTATGTGTTTATTAATATTATTAATTATAAATGCTAGTTTAAAATATGATTTATTATGTTAGCTTAAATTTAATTTATGAATTAGATTAAATTATATTAGTTTAAATTTGATTAATGTATTAAATGTTGTTATATTTTCATAGATTTGTGTTTTTATTAGTTAATTAAATTTTTGTTAGTATATGTAAATTTACTTTTTGTGTACTGTAGAAATGTTGAAAAATGTAAATTTTTATGATAATTATTGATTAGACTGATTAATTAATATAATTTATGTGCGTATTTGTGGAAGGTATGTCGACTTCGAGTACCATTGTTGTTCTAATATACTTTAGCAGAAATATTACTAGAGATTCTCGCTCAGTGGATTATGATCGTCCAACATGCAGTATTATTAGAGTATCTCATGAAATAACATATTCTGATCTGTGCCACGAAATCTATGGAGCGACAGCTATTGATAGCAGTAGCTATAAACTAAAAATTCAAGCAAAATTCTATTTGGATAAATAGTACGGGATATCTACACTTGTGGAAATACAGAATGATGGTGGTTTATTTATGTTGTTTGGTCCACAATGCCAACTTGATAATGTGGAATTATATGTTTAGACAGAAGCAATAAGTTAGACTGGTGTTGATAATACTGTTGGAGTGGGGTCTTACATGGGGCTTTTGATGCAACCCGAATGTCAATTTGTCTCTTACCAAGATTTTGGATAGGATCAACAATACCCAACTCAAACAGAAATAAATGTTCCTGCGGTCACGCAAGGGTTTGCCAATGTTGGGATTCATGATTTTGGTGAAGGCCCTTCTACCTCTCATCAAGTTTTTGAAGGAGAGCAAGATAACCCAATGCATTTCGTTCATGATGGTGAACTAGAGCCACGAGTAGATAGTTTTCGTGATGAAGAGTTGAGGGATTTAGAACCAGATGAAAATGATAGTGATGATTTTAGTGGTAGTGACGATGATGAGGTAGATATTGATACAATGGAAGAGCTATTGCCTTCACACGGCGAGGGAACATCTTCTCAACATAAAGGCAAAATAATACTACTTCACTTGTAACGCCAAGTGTGTGGATCCTCTGGATGGTACCCCGTTCGTGTGTTCTCATATGATGGACCTATTATTCGACGTGTAATTAGATCATACCATAACATGTATCCATTTTCCATAGTGATTGATCCGACAATAGGAGGCCCATGCACAATAAGCTGCTCTCTATTACCCCATTGACCAACATAATCCATGTGATAAATGGACCAATCTTGTCCAGGATGACCTCTATGTGATACGTCATGTAATATTGAACCTCTTTCAGCCGGTGGTGGAGGAATATGTTGTCGCATCCCAAATTACCTGAGCACTCATTCTGGATGATGCATCTCAATTATAGCAAAGTTGATTAATGGACACAATGCTATCCAAAGCCTCAGGGCACACTGGACTGGTAAGGTTTGAATGTCTTGGATCGGGTCATATGGTTGCCATATAAACTGCATATAAATGTATTGAGCCATATTTATATAGATAAATAACTTATCAGAATATTTGATGTAAAAAGTATTATTATTATTATACAATTTTTTACCTCATTTGCCGACATTCTATCAAGCATATCTCTTATGATTCGTACAGAGTAGCTTGCTATTTGCGTGAAAGAATTATGATGCCACCACCTAAAAATCCATTCAATTGATATTAATATAACAATTTATATTATCCATATACACAGAAAAAAGTTGCATGAAAATGTTAATAAACTATAACATATATTATCTTACCGAGCACCATATGGAGGAATTGGCAATCCATCAACTACTTCTGGAGCTTCATTGTCATTGATATGAGAACTTAATCTTATAGGTGTCAATGTTGTAATGCGTGACCATGCCCAAATCTACAATTAATAATTTTTTAGGCGTCGTACCTAATTGCTAGAATTAACATAAAGGCAAAATAATACTACTTCACCTGTAACAACTGCATCGCTCCACCAATATTTGATCTTCCTCTACGTGATGCAGTGCAAAGCTCACGATACATGAATGACAAAACTGCACTACCCCAACTAAAGTTACGGACTTCATAGATTTACTCCATATGCTGTAAGTAAACCAATGATATTGCAGAATTTGATGAGCTTGGGCACATAAGACCTCCAAGAAGTATCAACGCACAAACACGTGCGTATTGTTGGACCTCCAAAACTGTGCTATGATCCGTAATTCTATTATTATGTACATGGTCTGTAAGAGCAGTAAGATGAAGCTGTGACCCCCTAAGGTCTCACTCTTCCAGAATAAATTCGAAATAACGATGACAATAATCTTGCCACTGCGTGAGGTTGCGAACATAGTCTATACCGGTAACAGCAATATTGTCTATCGGAAATGCCCAAATAATTGCTATGTCTTGCAACGTAACTGTAGCCTCTCCCACACGTAAATGAAATGTGTGAGTCTCTGAGCGCCACCTCTCGACCAGAGCCGTAATCACATGAACGTCAGTCTCAATAGTTCTACAATTGTAGACACCATAGAATCCCATCTCATTTAATAAAGATAATACACGAGGGTGTAGAGCTTGGTGTCCTATAATTCTCCAAAATCTTCTATCTCCTCGTCTAACAAGTAAAGTATCATCTATATCTCCAGCTAATACACTCTTTGATCGATGGCCATCTTGCATGTATAAGATACTGGGATCATGTAGACCATATATATCTCTTATATCCATCCTAAAATATTTTCTAAAAAAAAAAATAAAAAAATATGATTAGGTACATCCAAAATATTTATTGGTATATTAATGTGAATGACAAACAAATTGAGGATTGGAATAATTAACTAAAACTAATTTTTCCCACTAAGTTAAGATATTTATTGGTATATTAATGCTCCACTAAAATTAATACTGACAAAAGATTTCCACCAAGTTAAGATAGCCTGCATCATTAGGCACATGTTACTAGGATGGACACATATTTATTAATAAATCATAATTTCACAAACTGAATGAAAATTTAAATTTTAATACAATTCAATATGTAGTACCACAAAATTTAACTCAATAATAATTCTAACAAAATTTGTAATTCAAATAAAAACATAACTCTAACAAATATAACAACATATAAAACTAACATAAAATGTAATCCAAATTTCAACTAATACATAAATCATTATTTCTGTTAAATCAAATTATTATACCAAAAATAATAAATTATTATTTGAGTTTAACCAACACGTAAATCAAATTTCAACTAAAACATGATTAAGTTTTAACTAATTGAGACAAATTATATAAAATATAATTCATAAAACTAAAACATAAATCAAATTTTAACTAAAAAATAAATAAATTTTAACTAATTGAGACAAATTATATAATACATATTTCATATAACTAAAACATAAATCAAACTTTAATTAATGGAGATAATTAACCAAAACATAATGAATATAACTAAAACATAATTAAATTTTAGCATAATTAAAAAACTTACCTCAATCAAGCGAAATAATACACAAGTATACACCAAACAATCATTTTATTTATTTATTTATTTTACTAATTTTATTAAAAAAAAAAAAAAACAGTAACTGTTCATTACTGTTGAAAGTTGCAGTCTGTGACTGCAACTTACTATAAAAATGTAAAAGTTGTGAATAGTACCGTATTTTTGTAATTTTTTTTTTTTACTATTTTTTTTATAAAAAGCCCCATTTCTAGTCTCGTATACAAAAAGAAGTCTATTGCTCCAATTGCTTAATTTCCCCATATCTCATCTTAAAAAGCTCCATTGGGTGTAATGGATTGGATAAATTATTTTTATATTCGTATTCGATTAAATTTTTGAGTATTCGGATACGAATACATATATTTAAGCATGATATTCGAATTCGTATCTGTTGGATATCAGTCAAATTCAAATATATTCGTATTCAATTATAATTATTTAGATGCATCCACATTTGATTAAATTTATCTATATTCAAATTATTTTTTTAATATTTATATTTAATGATAATTATTTAAAAATTTATTTATGATACCCAAATATGTGAATCTATGAACATATAACAAATATGTATTTTTAATTAATAGAAGGAGCTATACAATTTCACACACACACACACACACACAAAAAAAAAGCAATCAAATAAATAGCATAAATTCTATTTAATATTGACTTTATAATTGATTATTAGTGCTAATTAATATTGATAATGATATTTAAGTATATTAATTATAAAATCAACCAACAATAATTATGTTGATTAACTTCATTTTTCAATTTTTTTCTCTATATTACACCAAATTTTAAATTTATTCATTTTTTTTTTTCAATTTTTCAATTGTAATATCTATATATCTATATATGTTTTATAAGATTTTTTACTGAAAAATATAAATAATATATTATTTAATAAATATATATTTGGAGCGAATATCAAACGGATTGAATATACATTTATTATATCCGTATCTATTTATAATTGAATATCTACTTTAAATAAATACGGATAAATTTTATATAAACGTATATGAATGCAAATGTTAAACGAATTTTTGAATATTCATTTACAGACCTAGCTCTATCTTAATCCTCAATCCCAAGTGAAAATTTGGAAGGTTTTTGAGAAAAACAAATATATCATCTCATATCTCTAAAACAACCTTTAATTTGGGAGGAGAAATACATACATTAGACATGTATATATATGTAAATATATGTATAACATTATATACATAATTGAAAATTGTTCATAGACTATATGAAACTAAATTAATTAAGTTTACTGATTAACTGTAACTCAATCATATTCAATGGAATTCACAAAAGTAAAATTGATTTGATGAGTCAAGATCAATTCAATTAAAATTAATTTGCGAAGCTTGAAATGTGGAGACGTTTGAAAAGTGGGGATATGTTTTTATAAAACATTTACATTAGAAAATAAAAGTTTTTGGACTTAGGCCGGCTCCTAAGTATATGATATCTTTTAGGATAAATAAAATACTAAATTTCTTGAGACAAAAATATAAATACATTGACGTAAAATATTCCATGATGTCTCGTAAAATACATGAAACATTGTTTGTGTTTTTTCCATAGCCCATAATTTTTGCCACAGGGGACTCACCCACCCTATTAATACTATGTGTTTATCATAATTTTTTGTTTTTATTTATGTAAAATTTAAATAAGTATACTAAAATTACTAAAAAAAATAATATTATATAGAAAAATAAATAATCTTTTTATTTATTTTATGCTCTAAAAATTTTAGTATCCGTATACAGTATGCTGAAATCATTTGTATTACATATAGAGGTTGAATATGGAAATGAGGAAGGAAATAATTCTTAAAAGTCAAATTAATTAGAATTTTGCCTAATGCAAAATCTGGGTAGACACTACTTAATGCAAATTTGGGGTGGACCTGTATATACAACTGCATAGATAGGGAGACAGTGACACAAAATACATTGTTCTAAAAACTTGTAATAAATCAAACAATGAGTTTGATGTAATTGAAAACACATATATATAGAGTCAAGAGAATCATATAATTCATATATAATAAACATGTAATAATTAAGTTTCGTTCGCTGAAATATACATTAACACAAAATACAAAATGATTTTTTTATCAACAATATATAAATCATAGTATAAATAATCTACTATTCAAGTTTTCCAATATTTATGTATATTTTGTTAGGCAAGAGAATCAATTCTACCTTGGAAACATTCCATTATACTTCTAGGTGTTTAGCTGATTATAAAACTGCCTCTAGATCTTCTTGTGAATGGTAGCTTCAATTCATTTTTCCTAAGTTTATTTAGGAATATTATATGTCTATCTTCTTATATGATCAATATATTCTATCGCTTTCCTCAATATATATATATATATATTATTTGTTTTCAACACGCGTTTTTAGAATGTTAATATATATATATATATACATATATATTATATTCAAGCAATATCCATAACTAATTCGAATCTCATTCTAAATAGGTAGGTGCGTTAATTGTTGGAGTAAATTAACAACAGTTAAATTTTAATGAGCACAGTTGACTTATAGAACCAAATATGATGACTATTTCTCTTAGACATTCTTTTAATGACAAAAAGCATTTAGTCACGTGAAAGAAATGCACACAACTGTAAAAGGTGGAAATGGTGTGCACTTATTTGAGTATTTATTCAAATAGATTAACAACTATCTCATCGTACATAATGATATCAATTTTTTATTTTATAATTTCATCAAAATGTAAATCTATGTTTGTGGCACCCTACTCAAGATTAGGAGTATAAATAAGTCGAGGTGAGCCTGACTTTAGTAGGCTCAAGTTCAGCTCGTCTATTAATTCGTGAGCTCGAGCTTGAGCTGAATTTGATTGAACCTAAACAGCCAAGCTCAAACTTGACTTGTTGGAATGGATGAAGGCTCGACAAGCCTTATCGAACTTGGCTGGATAAGGCTCGTCATAGAGAAATAGAAAAGTTCGATTCGTATAAGTTCGGATGAACTCAAGCTCGAGCTTATATAAGTTTGGAATAACTCGAGTTCATTTAGACAGAAAACAAAATCTATAATAATAAACTTTTTAAATAATTTTGTTATATATTTTTGTAAAAATAAAAAACCAAATTATTATTATTATTATTATTATTATTATTAGGGTCAGATTATAATTATGTATGTGTGTGTATGTATGTATATATATATATAATAAAAAAGCTTATTTAGCCTCGCGAACTTTTTGAGTTGAATATTATTGAGATCGGCTCGGCTTGTTCGACTTTCGAGCTCGAGCTTGGCTCAACTCGGGCTTGATGAAATTGAGTCGAATATGAGCTTTTATCGAGCTGAGTGTGAATCGTTCATGAATCATCTCATCTCATTTACACCCATACTCAGGATAACCCCTAACTTGAGATGTCACTAGTTCAGTCTTATGTCTAACCTATAAGACAATCAATAGACCCATCATAAATTTTTTTAAAATTTATCAAAGACAGTAACGGATTTCAATCTTAAGCAAACTTCAACAAAAGTGCTATTTACATCCATAGTTGATCCTATAACATTTGACTTAATATATACATACTGTAGATATTTAATTCAAACCTAACATATCATAACGTCTCTAAGTTATAACAAAATTCCCATGTATACCCATAAGCAAATACACAAATCTATTTCATTACAAAATGTATTCGCCAATCCAACCCGGAGTCCAAGCCCATCACCTAATCTATGTTTGGAAAAAAAAAAAACGTGAATAATACATAAGGTAAGTCCAAAGGATTTAGTGAGGGATAATTTCAACAACAAGCAATAGGGATTTGTTGAAGAAGAATCAACTCAACAAATCATCAATTAACAGTCGGAATAGGAACATATCAAGATATTACAGTCAAGATTAGATTACATGCAGTCTGGATATAATAAGTAAAACAACCTTGATTAACCAATGCAATTCAATAGATCATATCAGAACATGTGTACCAAACACTCCTTATTCCAGTCAGTTGGTCTTACCCAAGCATGCTAGCTTGATACACTATAGATGCATAGGAGTATCTCTAGCACATCGTCGATACTTAGGAGTATCCCTAGCATATCGTTGACACCTAAGAGTATCCCTAGCCCGTGTCCCATATACCCAAGTATTCTGCTAGGATTGGCTCTCGGCCCAACATATCTCCGTACACATATCAAAACCACTTAAACTGATTTGCCGACAATGTAACAAAATAAAGTAAAACAGTCCAAATCTGCCAACATGGCAAATCAATAACTTACAGAACAATGTCAAATAAACTGAACAAGACCAAATGTACAACAAGTAGAACGAATTTAGAGCGATCAAAACAGTATGAGTTCTTGGCGCCATAATAGACAAGCTAAATTCTTATTGGGAACAAATTCAAGAAAGCAACCCTTACAGGGGTATACCAAACAGTTAAAAGATGACAAGCAAGATTCAAAACAATTCATGGATTTCAATAAACAAGATGTAGTTACAGAACAAAAACAAGATTATCCCTCGCAGTGTTTATCACAAATGACAGATAGGTGTAATCAAATGCTAGATTGGCAGACCTTCACAAGGCATACAAAACAAGTACCTAAGAGGTTAGAACCTCACAAGACATACAAAACAAATACCCAAGAGGTTAGACTCTCATAGGGTACAACAATTAAGGAGTAGGCTTATATAAATAAGTACCAAAGCTGTAGACCCTCATCTCCGCAATCTCAAAAAAATGTAGTCATCGACTACTAGTCCGTGGGACCCACTTCTTCGTCACCTAACCAAAAGAATAAATTCATGATCAAAATCCTTATTTGACCTTAATAACCTTCAATGATTACAATCTTACTATTAATGGTCTAAAATCAACAACTGCTCGATTAATACGGTAATTTTAGGGTTTGCTCCGCATTATCGTTATGGAATCGCTAATTACACCAATCTCGATAAAAAGATAATACAATCAGGTCCTTAATTACCAAGTTAATTTTGCAACAATATGCTAAATCAATAATAATAGTCCAATAATACTTAATAACCTAGTTTTATTACTTAGGTCTCAAGTCCACAAAATTAGGGTTTAATCTTTCAATTAACTCAATTAATCTCAAAATTATCATAAAATAATATAAATTTGAGTCCACTCAGTTATGTGGTCCACATTCTAACTCCTATATCAAATTCTTGCATCGTCCTCAACAATACACAAGATTTGAAAAGCAAAATAAATGGTGCAAAATCTTTAAACCTAAATCCAATCATAACCTAAGATTTCCCAATTGTAACTCTAGAATCACAAACCAAGGACACACTCACGATTGTCACAATGAGGCAAAGATTCTACCTCAATGCCGTTGTCATGCCGCCACCGCCGTCATCCGCCGCTACCAAAAAAGGTCAACACTACCACCAATCGAAGCCTCTAAGCTCAACTAACACAATGCCCACTTCAATTTCTGCATCCGCCGCTGAATTGATGGGCAATTGGCCTAAAAATGAAGTTGATACCTCAACGCTGCTGCTACTTGTTTGTCCAAATTCTCCACCGTCGGTGATCAATTTTCAAAAATTGAAGACTCTAAACCGTTCCTTGAGCTGAGAGCAATAGAACCTACTACAAATCTTGAGTTCCTGTCGCTGCTACCCAGCCTTCAGTCTCAATTTCTCGACAGCTAACTAGTGATCTCAAGCTCCATGAGGTATGGTTAGGTTCCTGGTGATGAGGGAAAGGCTTTACTCGGGATGTTTTTACAATTTGAGGGCTACCGGAGAAAATTTCCAGTGGAGGAGGATGGTGGTGCTTGGTGGGGGGGGGGGATACTATATAAAGAATATTTTTTCAAGTTCACACATTGACCCTAGGATTTTTGTTAAGCTATCAATTAAGTCCTCCAAAGTTCAACCCACTTCAGTTCCAATCTCCCAACTCCTTAGTGCCTCACATCCCACTTTGACCCACAAAACTTTCCAAATGTTGATCAATCAAGTCTTCTCAAATTGCAATTCGACCCCCAAACTTTCAATTTCCATGCAATTAAATCCTTCTTATTTATTTTGCAAGTCCTAAAATCTGACCAACCAATATCTTGATTTCTAAATCCTTACTTTTCAAAACACCAAATTTTACGGGTGTTACAATGCTTCAATTTTTATATCTTAATAGCTACTTTCTTCACTCTTCCCCTGTTAAATTTCTTAATTCACTACAAAAAATTAGGCTTTTTTATAATATTTTTTAATTCACTAAAATAATATAGTAAAAAGGGACAGTTTGCTATAGTTTTTTTTTTTTTTTTTTTTTTTTCTGTTGTAGTGTAATTTTTTTAAATGTATGGTATAATTCATATTAAATACTATACTCCACCTTGTCATAGTAAAAAAGGTACCTATTTATTATAATTTCTTTGCAAACCAAATAATATACTACATGTACTACAAGTTTATATAAACTATGGTAAAAATTTGATGAATTAACCACATTTTGTCATTAATGAAGTAAAAATTATGAAATTTGTGAAAATTTGACAGCAAAAATTAAGATATTAAATTAATTTTTTTAAAGAAGAAGGTAAAATATATTAGAAGCAAGATTTTAATGAATAAAATTGAAGGTAAAATAAAAAAAATCGCCCAATTTTTATTATTAGATATTATTTAATGAATTAATCAAATTCTAAATTAACTAATTATAAGACCTTCCAAAAATTTCCTTGTTACTCATGGTTTCTGATCAATAAAATTAAAGGTAAAATAAATATTTCTATCCACATCTGCCTTGTTCCCCTCAACTTCCACCTCCCAGATACCGGTATTGTCTTCAACTTCTATTTTCCATATTATATAGGTGACTTGTAGAGCTCATCTTCTTTACTAGATTATTTTTACTTGAGAAAATTGTAAAATAATTTACAAGTAAAATTTTCAATTTCTTTTCTCCTTCATTGCTAAATTATTAGTAGTTCTCATGCCTATCTACATTTGCTTTTATTTTTAGTTTAATTTTCTTCGTTGCAGGGTGAATTGGAATACAAGAAAATAAAATACTTGAGCTTAAACATATTGTTTAAATTGTTTCCTTGTTGAAATTATTTTCAACAAAATTTATCTTTATTTTGATAACATATTTGCTTAAATACGTGTGATCTTTTTACAAAGCTAACTCACACATGTTATACACTAAATATTTTTATGTTTAAGATATATCTTTATATATTATTTTATTTTGTAACATGTTTTTAGATTTTATGCATGTAGGAAGTATGTGCAATAACTATAATCAAATTAGAAAAATAAGCTAACAAGTCAAATTCCTCAAAACCCCCCAAAGTAATTTACTTTTATTATTTTATTTTTGTAATATATTTTTAGATTTTATGCACGTAGGAAGTGTGTGCAATAACTTTTATTAAATTAGAAAAATAAGCTAACAAGCAAAATTTCTCAAAAGCCCCAAGTAATTTACTTTTACTACACCAAGAAGTTATCGTAATAAGTCATATTTACTACATTTGATTGTTGCGAGAAAAATGTAATCATTTATTGTATGTTTTGTAAGTACAGTAATTAAGTACTACATACTACACTTTTCATTTATGGCAAAAGATAGTGGTATATATAATATCTTATACCACACATTAAATTTATAGTAATTAAAGCTAATTTCATAACAAAGGTTAATTACCACAGTTTAATGGTGCAGCCAAACTTATACCTCAATTACAATGCCCACGAGAATGATCGCCAACATGACTGGACATGCCATCAACGATTCGACAAACTTTTTCCCTTTTTTTGCTAGATTATGCTAATATATAGTTAGAGTTTCATCTTTTGAATGTTTAGGTATTACCTTCATTGGTTAGGATTTGTTTTAGAGAATACCCGTAAATAAAGTTGACCTATAATAGGAATGGCATCTTTGTTTCTATTAGATTATTTTAATAGATTAATTTTTTTTTTTTCACCATCTCTTGTTTGTGTTTGATAAACTAGCAACCGTCGCATGTGGTCCCTGTGCACATAAACTTTCTTAATGTTACGTAATTTTTATACATATATTATGCTTAAATATAATGAGGGAAAGATATTTAAAATACGTAAATAATTATATTTGCCAATCAAAATTAAATAAAAATTATACTAAACAAATTGAAAATGCATGTATTAACAAAGAGTATTTGTAAGTAATTTATATACTAAACAAATTGAAAATTGTACAATTACAACTCCTTCCAGTAAGCTTCTGCTACAATCCTCGAATTTTGATAATGAAAATATCATATATCGGTGGCATGTCACTATTATTTATGTTATTGTAAATATAAGTATAATTTGCAAAACAATACCTAGTAGCTGCTTTGCAATCCATATTGTGTTCCTTGATATCTCTGCACCACAATTGATGTTGATGATTGAAATATTGAAATGAAAATCATTAAGTATCAAGTAGCAATTAAAGTAGCTCTAAGCAATCAAAGTTTTGGTAATATACCTCTAAATTACGATTATCGCACAACTTGGCAAAAATTTCAAAGAATACTACATTCCTTGTATAAATTTCTTGAAGTCCATCGACTTGTCCCCTCTTAACCAATACTTTTGTGGTTCTTTCAAAAACACCCCGCGAAAGAGCAACATATAGTTGGCCATGACTTAAAACATGATCAGGTAAATATATTCCAACATTTGGTATTGTTTGTCCATAGGATTTATTAATTGTTAATGCAAAACTCAATTTAATTGGAAATTGTCTCCCTGTCATTTCAAATGGCATCTTTGCATCTTCTGTTGTTTTTAAAGGAATACATTGTAGAAAAACTCTTGTTCCCTTAAACTGTCCAGTCACAAGTTCTGCATCAATTACATTGCTATCAAATCTGCGACAGATTAGTCTAGTGCCATTGCATAGCCCAATTTTCAAATCAATGGTTCTCAGTAACATAATCAGTGCTCCTTTTTTAAGAATTAACTTGTGAGGTGGGAGATTACCAGGAGTAAGGGAGTTTAGAAATTTAGGTAAGTACAAATTGTTCATGTCATCAGGTACAGAGTCAAATGAGTAATACGTATGTTGGTCATCAACTGGAAAAGCTTGAATCACCTTTTCATTTAGCTTATTCACATCTTCATTTAGTGGAGTTATTAATGCTCTGTCCATCATATATTCAAGATCATAGGTATGTAAACTGAGTTCTAGAAAAGTTTATTTAATCAAATGATCAATTGAATGTTCACCATCCCATGGTATTGCCATAGAGTCTGGAATCCTTATCATATTATCTTGCATGATAGGTTCTTCACCATTCCAAACACGAAGTAGAAAATTAGAGAAACTTTGATCATCGTGGGCTCTAATATTATCTATCAAGTGAAGAACTTTAACATTGGACCATAAGTGCGACTCTACAATGCTAGCTTTCACAGATTGTGACCTTGTGCCTCCAACAATAACAGGAACAACTTGATGAAAATCACCTCCCAATATCATTATTTTGCCTCCAAATGGTAAGTCGATTCCACGCATTTCCCTTAAAGTACGGTCTATAGTTTTAATTGCTTTTCTATCTACCATGGGTGCTTCATCCCAAATGATTGTTGATGCCCAATCTAGTAGCCACACATTTTGATTGTTTGCTAAAAACGCACATCTAGTTTGAATCTAACTTAATCGGTATTTTAAGTTTCGAATGTGTTGTTCTGCCTCTAAGAAGCTGGTTTGTTGCAATCCCTGATGTTGCAATAGCAAGCATTATAAACCCATCCTTTCGAAAACTTGCTAGTAAAGCTCGATACTGATATAAAAAGAAAATTGCACTTTGCTTTCTCAAAATTGCGTGCTTGATGGTATTAAATGCTTGCAATTAGCCCAACATTAAGTTTGTTTACAGCATGTATATCATGTTCTGGAATTGGAATGGCCAGTTCATCTTCGATTAAATTGGCAATATTTCTCAAATCACGATAGTCTTCATTAATTCGATGCAATTCGAATTCTTTCAAACTTTTGCTATGCTGCAAAAGTATGTAATTTATGTCTTGCAGAAGTCGATTCATGAGAAATGCATGTGGAACTAGAAGAAGAATAGTCTTAAATCATGTACGTATAATTTTCTTTCCACAATCTTCTTACTAAAGTTGGTTGGCAATAAAGTAAAATTGTAGTAAGCAATCGTCTGAGAGCAGAAAGCGTTATAACAATTCATGTCTCAATCAAGCAATGCCTTATACTATCATTCCCTTTAAGGAGACCAAGCTTTTCAGTAGCCTGCTTAAACGTTGGATAGTGCACATTGTCCACTGTTAATATATCATCAAATGAAGTGGGCCTTCTAACATAGTTGAGCAAAATATGCAAATAAAACCTTTCTCCTTTTAATACATCATTCTTTTTTGCCAAACTTTTTCCTTTGCCATCCATCTATAGTACCTAGAGAATTCACTGTACAGATACTAATTAGGTTTTCCACCTTCACTGTAAACTCTAAAAAACTCCATTAACATGGTCCTAGAATTGCGCTCATCACATAACACATCAGAAATTCTTTGGGAGCTAGAAAATTGGACTTGGTGCATATTTGGAAGGTGGATTTGTAATATTATAACAGATGGATAGATTCAACTCATTAGGAACTTATATATTTTCCGTAGTGCCTCTGGAGCACAAATCCATCTTCCATCAACATACTGGGTGAGCTCACCATAGTTTGGGCTGGGGCATACCTCAAATACTACACAATCGAGTCCCTTGTATACATATTTATAAAGGTGCTTTATACTTTTTATGCTACTACAAATTTCAATATCAATATGACAGTCATACTTCAGTAGTAGCCATGCGTTATATGGAACGACCCATCCATTATCAACAACTACTTCACCATCATGATCTAAAACAATACATTTATCTTCATTGCGATGTCGATATCTTGGATACAAATCATTTCCTTTACAGTGCATGGTATAAACAGCTTGGGATAGTGTTTCTTGCAAGTTTCATTTTTCATGCAAGGAGGAGCATTGTTATTAAATTCTCCACATGGCTCGTGTATCATGTACCTTAAAACAACTTCATATAATAAAGGCTCATCATCCTTATTAGGAATTTCTGTTCTAACTATTTGATCATAATCATCCGGTGTACTAAGCTTGTCATTTTCATCTAAGATCAATAAGATATGAGCATGTGGTAGGCCTCGCTATTGGAACTCAATGACATGAACATGTGCTACAACTTTTCCAAGGACACCTTTAGTATACATGTCTTTTTTTAGCTCCTCAAATTTTGCTCGAAAAATTCTAGTTAACAAATTAGGTCGATCTTGGGGAGTTTGCCCAGGTTAAAGCTCATTTCGTATTTCATCCCATAATGGGTTGCATGTCATTGTGATAAAGAGATCTAGCTTACCATACTTTTGGACAACTAACATTGCATCCTAGTACCACTGATATATATCTCGAGGACTTCCAATAAATAATGATGGCAAAATTGTACGACATCCAACATTTCCTAAATAAAGATGACACATAATCATATTATCATCTAATAATATATACAACAGTATAAGATATGATAATATATAAATGAGATAAGATATGTATGATATAATAATATATAAATCAAATAAATATATAAGATACTAGCATCATTTTCACTAGCATTTAAGCAATCTTGAAGACCTTGGTATAATTCAAGCCAATATCTTGTTGATGTGTTCTTATATATCTGAGCTTCTGAGTTTCGATTTTCACATAATTATCTACGACATATTGTTGGAATAAACGCCTTCCATGTAAAAGGATTGAAGGACTAGGCATCCGAATCTGATGTGATTCAAATAAAACTATAAAAAAGAATTTTTTTTGTCATTAAATATATATTATGAAGTGAAATTCAACATTACTTCTAGCATGTATGCATAATAATTGCAGCAAGTGACTCTAGTACCATCAACTGTACGACTATCACTATCCCAACCATATGTACCATAAGGAAGTAGCAGAAGGTATTGTAAAGGGTCATAATAACCTAAAAATTTCTTAATATTCATTAAATACCCCCTACTTGTTTGAATAATGATATCCCTATTAGTAGCATTTGCTACTTCATCACCATCAACAATAATAGCTGCTACTTGTGATGCTGTTGGAAGTGTATATTGATGCTCTCTAGTTGGTCGCTCCTTAATTAGTAGCTTACATTGATTAACATCAGGGCGTTGAGCAAGTTGACGTAAAGTTTGTACAAATGGATTATGGGCATCAAGAATTCGTTTGATCTTTCCCATCAATTCCTACTCAATCCATCATTTTCCAATAAATGATTTTCAAGCTCATGATCTGTGTCATAAATGAACATCTGAATATATCTTGGCCTCGATCGAGGAAATGGTAAAAATTTACCAATCCTATGATAAATTGATCCATGAGCTCTAAAGGTATATACCCCTTGATGACCTATTGCAAGGTTTTCATCTAGTTTAACTCCTATTGAGGCAAATGAGAAGACATGATTAAAAGCACGAATATTTTATCTGAATATCCTACTTTCCGCAGATTGATCAGTAAAGAGATTATGAAGCTCATGAGGCATAGGAATTTCAGGCAGAACAATTTTTTAAGTTTCGAGTTTCACCATGAAATAGCTTAGCCTGACAACATTGACAAATTTTTGGAGCTGGGAGGTGGAGCTGATGAGTTTGTTGCATTTCATGAAAATCCTTCACATGATTGTGGGAGAGATTTGTACAACCTAATACGTCTTCTTTCAAGTCTAACGTCATCATGTTCAATGCTACAGAGAGAGTCGGAGTCCCCATCATCATTAATTTGAACAGCTATACAACGACCTATATATTTGATTATGTTATAAAATTTCACTAGGTTGGAAATATAGTAACATATTAATGTGAATTGGAAGACATACGCCTAATAAATTTAGTTAAATAATACTTTAAATTAATTCACTTTGGTTGTTACTATAAATACCTTCTCTATTTGAAGATGGAGCAAATAAAGTTGACCCTTGACATTGATTAGATAGAACCCAAATAGAGATAAATGTTGTATAATTTAAAGCAAACAATCGACTTCTTCCTATAGTTGTTGGATGAATAGTTGATTTTGTAGAGGAAAATGATGTAAGAATGTGCAAATTTCTATATATTTTTATTTTAAAAAATCATTTGTTTGCATTGTACGTATAATTTGTATTTAATTAGCAAATAATAAGTGAAAATGTAAGGATTCCCAATATTAACATGATATTGTAAGAATTTTGATATATAAAATTCATGCCCAAAAGTAGAATGTGAATCAAGGGTGAAATGTGAAGTAGTAGTCAAGTTTAGGATGATATATTGTCTTTTAGCTGGAAAACATAGAATATGTGCACTTGTATTACTTAGTGGTGGAGCAAGAGATGTTGACGATTCAAACTGATTACATTGCACTGAGTTGGCATCACTTTGCATAGGATTAATGGATTGAGGAATGCAGCTTGTAGCAACAGAAGTACATGAAATTCCTGCCTGTGTATAGAAAATGTGAAAGGTACAATGTTAACAAAATTTCCAAAGTCATATTTTAATTCAAAATTGCATTCTCGTCGATATTGTAATTTTTAAAGTGTTGATTTTAGCCTAAATTTTGTAAGAAATGCATAGAATGAATAAGGTCATATCAAAATCAAATTTCACTAATTGGAGATACAGAGTCTTCATCAAGTCATCTATATAGTTCATAATAAAATGAGTAATTTGATCTATTACTTAGGTGTGCAGAATGCGAGATTCAATAAAGTTGAATAATCTAAGTGATGTTCAAGGTAAATATTGAATACCCTTTTTTTTTTTTTCCATTTTGTAATATTTATACCTTAATTTTCTATGCTTTGTAAGGAGTGCATATTGAATTTCCCAAAATAGAATATAGGACAACACTTGTGCAGTGACTGAGAAAATTATTCTAACCTAAATCAGTAGGCAATGTAGTTGAAATTTGTTCATGTCAATGGGATTCAACACTTGCAATTCGTGATCTTTTGATTTGGTAGTATCACCGCCTTCTTGCAACATAGTCTTCTTGCTCTTCAATACTCATAGCTTGTCTCCTCTCTCTAGAACGAACACGGTGTCTTTCTCTTCTACGTTCAGCTTCCGCAACAGCTGTTGCAAAATTATGTACTGATGATTCTAATTCCATTCCTTCTATCTACATGTATTAAAACAAACAATAATGTCAATTGGAGTAAAGTAAATGGTGTAATATGCCAAAATATATAGAATCAAATGAAGCATGACAAATTTTTTATAATAAAATTGTAAAAGATTATAATTAATGATAATAATTTTTTTATTTAAATAAAGTTGGGTGTATGTGGTTTCCGCCAGTTTAAGTATTGTATTCTAATTATAATTTGAAATAAAGCTATAAGTGTAAAAAGAATGTAATACAGTACAATCAAAGTTTTGTAAATATACATAATACAACATATTTGATCATATCTTACTTCATAAGCATATACCTCCTCTAGGGAAAAGTGAATAAAATTCTCTAGGGAAAAGTGAATTAAATTTAAAAATGTAATGTGATGTATACAAAGGGAAAAATAAGTTAGAAAATCATGAAACCAAATATACGCTAATACTAAAGGTTTAGTAGTTTAGTATTAAATATAGAGTACTTTAAAATTAAAATTACAATTTACTATATATATATATATTTAAAATTATCATTATGTAATTTTAATAATTTCATATATATATCTGCTCAATCTAAAAGTAAAATCATTTAGATCTAATTAAGTATACGAACTATTAGAAGTTATTATAACATAAGAGAAACCTTAAATATGCACAACCCTATAAATACTCTAATTTTTGCTAATTAACCATAGATTGGGGGAATGCTAGAAAATTAGTACCATAAGTAATAGGCAATTTGTTATATGGTACAAAGAAAGAAATAAGTACATGTCAGTTTCCTAGATTAGCATATTAGCAAATTAAAAAATATAAATATTCAGAATGAAGCACTCATATTTATTCCAAAAAGGGTTGATATTCAATTTAATTTGATACTAAAATTTGAATTTCAAATTTACTCTTACAATCATTTTTAAACATTGTAATTAACAGGATGTTAATTGTAATGATAAAAAATATTACCAAAAAGTTATTAGAAAGATTATTTTTGTATTATCATGTTTAGAACTCTATTATTAATATTTTTTGAAAAATAATGGTGGTAGTTTAGATATTTACACACCATTTTTATGCATTACATCAGTTTGGTCATCATTTGAATCTAACCACGATAAATGATTATTGGGTCAAATAATTTTTGAGATATTTTTTTGGACGTTTTTTCTAACAATATGTTTTACAATTCATTTTAATTAATTAAGATTGTATTAATAAAGTCTATATTGACCAATAGATTGTGATTTATGATGCTTAATAAAATTTTATATATGTATAGAACATAAGAATATTTAGTATTATAGAACCTAAAAACATTAAGTTTTATAAATTATGCTAAATTGTGAAGGGAAAAGCTTATATTATCAATATGATGTTATTATTAATATTTTAAATTTTCAATATTATGCATGTTCAAATTTTATAGACGTCCATTTTGAGAAGAACATGGAGTATTATTATGGTTCATACAATTTTATGGATTTAATTAATAACTAATTAATTAATTATTTCATTTAGTATGTGGGAAGTACATCTTTATTTTGCAAACTTAAGATTCCATGTATAATAAATTGCATGGAGACCATTATGCACAATAAAGATCTTTTAAATCAAATTGAAAAATAAAATATCAAAAGCAATAAAAATTAAATTATGAAAACTAATAAGATATATAGATGACAAAAGAGACAAAATATAATAACTTTTTATCCCATACCACTTGCAGGCAACAATAATTTGCAGTAGCAGATTCTGCACTGTACTTAGAATTGAATATATTTGCAAATGAATATAATTAATAATCAATTAATAGCAATTATATTTGAAATACGTGGTGTCATAATTCAAACCAAAGTCTCTTTAAGAGTAGTAGCAGAAAATAAAAAAGAAACCAAACCAACAATCTATAATCAGGTTGTCTTTATCTTTTCATAGTCTAACGTAAATCTCCCAAACCCCTCAATTCCAAGCTCTAAAGGATTGTTACATTTAGATTACCTGAACTGAACATTAAGCACGGGTTTGAAAACCCAACATTAAAACTCAAGAAAAGGGGAAAAGGAAATTAGTATGATATCCAATGAATTCTTTGGAGATAAGCAAAAACAAATGAAGTATCAAACCATTCTTCTCAGTAATTATGGTGAAGTGCAAAACCCGAGTAAAGAGAGGCAAGAGAATCAAAATATATATATATATATATAAACTATTATAAAAGCGCCTATCCCCTTTTTGATGTATTTTGGGATAATTTTTCTGAAATACCCTCATTGTCATGTTTTAATTTTTATAACTACTTAGGTAGTTACCCAATTGATAGTATGTATAAAGTATATGTAAGTAATTATCTTTTTAATAGTAATATTTAAATTTATTGAAAAGCTAGAATTCTACAATTTTGAGTTTGAACTCAAAAAAATTTAAATTTAAATAAAAATTTTAATCGAGTCAAACTCAGTTCAACTCGTCCTATGTATATATTGCTATTGATGAGCCTGGCTTATTTATGGCCGGGAGTTAGTTGTTGGACCAGTGTTGAGTGCACGTGTGAGGTTTCTATCTTCACTTTCTCTTTTTGTCAATTTTTTTAAAAGATAATTATATATTAATAATTTAAATTTTAGATCATCAGGGTTTACCCTTACACGACAGCCCCTCCAACCGATACCACCGCCGCAACCACATATATTATCTTCAAATCATTGGCTCATTTCTGCCCCATTATCGCCGCCACTATCGTGGCTGCTGAAAATTTTTTATCCAGCACCACAGTCAAACAAAATCAATAACAAATGTAGCAATATATCCGGTGGCTGTATAGCATTTGAAAAATCTAACAAATTTTTTTTAACAATTTTTTTTTATAGTAATATACTAAAGGTAAATCTATAGCTTCAAGAAGGTGCTCACAAAATATACTATTTTTCTTTCATTAATATAGACTCAAAATATGAAACAAAAAAATCCTATTACTGGAAAATTTTAAAAAAGTGTCAAATACCACAAAAAAGGAACAAAAAGAATAACAAAAAAATTATACCTTCAAAAATTTAAGAATTAATTGGAACTCGTCAACATCATTCTTCTTAGGAGCGGCAAGAGCTTGCTTGAAGTGATCAAATAAGAAATCATTAATTAAATTGATGAAATAATCAAACATGTTTTTCCTTCAAATAAAAGCAGCAGTAGAATTGGAAATCATGAAATTCAAAGGGAAAAAAAATTAAGCTATAAAATGAATTAATACTCACAGGAAAATGGCCAAATCATCTAGAAGCTTCACAGAACCAGTTCAACTGTAAAATTGGATTGCTCTCGTCATCTATTTTTCGGAGCTTTATGCACTATCGTCCAAGAATCATATATCCACAACAACAACAAAAAATCAGGAAAATTAGTCAGATTGATGAAAAATATAAGTATTTCCATATAAAAATAAACTAAATTCAACATCGGATAATAGAAAATGGAAAATTAAAATTACTTCAACTATAAATTGGATTGCTCTCATCATCTGTTTTTTGGAGATTTATGCACTAATCGTCCAAGAATCCTATATCCACAAAAAAATCGGGAAAAATAGTCAGATTGAAAAATATATATAAATATTTTCATATGAAAATAAACTAAATTCAACATTGAATCATAAAAATAAAAATAAAAAATAAAAAATAAAAATTACCTCACAGTAAAGAGAGAATAAAAAAATCCTATTCTAATTTTTTTTAGTTGACTGAATAAATAAATATAGAAGATTATGGCCTGGGATTGAGATGAAACCGGACAAGAGAGTGTGAATATGGTGGATGGTAGTTTACTGTGCGTGGGAAGAAGTAGGGATTTGGAGGGTTGTGGTTTAAGTAGAATATTACAATTATGACTCATTCTTTTATTGTGTATGTTGATAATAAAAGGGCAAATTGGTACAACCCAAAGTTGGTATGAGAACTACCTTAGCTATCAATTTTCAGTTTTAACCTTTGGATTATGTAAATAATTATAGCTAGTCAAAAATTACAAGGATAATTTTGTAAAACTATAGGAAGTAACTTCCAGTTTAGAGGTAAAAAATGCTTCCCTTTTATAATAGTATAGATAGATAATAACTTGTGCAAAACAACACTTCATGCAATAAGACCTTTGAGACACGCATCTTCTTACAATTGCACAACAATTAATGCACAAAATGTATCATGACACACTTGATTCTCTGCCTAAGTAGTTACCAAATCGACATCAAATCATCATTAAATTATCATCAGCACCAATAAAAGACTCCTAAGAGGGACATGTGGCCTAAGAACCCCCCAGCAAGATGTGTAGCAAAGACCACTATAAGACCTCTCAAGTGGGGCATGTGGCGAAAGACAACTATAAGACCCCCCCAGTGGGGTACATGGGTAAAGATTATTAAAAGACCCTCAGTGGGATATGGTACACATAGCAAAAGACTACTATAAGACCCCCAAGTGGGGCATGTAGCACATCAACTACTACATCTTCACTCACAAAAGCATGCGCGATGACAACAAGGACTACTCCAATGACACCCCCAGAAAATTTAACTGATGTAAGCAACTATGGTAAGACCTCTCGAGCAAAGTTTGCAGTCAAATCCAATCTTCACAACAAACAATTGTGTTAGGATCTCCTAAGAGAGGCTCACTATCGAATTCAATCTTCACAACAAATAATTCTTGTAAGACATCCCAAGTGAGGCTTGCAATTAAATCTAATCTCACAAGCACGCCTATTTGTTACCTTGAACAACTATGGTAAAATCCCTCAAGGAGGACTCACAGAAATTAAACTCGTGGTAAGACCCCCAAGAGGGGCTCACAGTTAAGCTCCTTCTTCACCCCTTCTCGTAATGACAAAATCATGGGATGAAGTCACACAAAAAGAGGAGAGTTGAGAGAGGCTTAAACGTCCCCTCCCCATGAGCACACACCACGCGATAATTAAAGTCAAGAGCACAACAACACAAAAGAGTCATTCAAATGATAAAAGTATATAAATAAATTTAGATCATGAAAACTTTCATAATTAAAAGGAGTAAAGCCCAGCAAAATAGAAGCATGCTCAAGACGTCTGGCCAACACTTGGCCCTCTAGAATAAAAAATCAAAAACAAGCCTCCACACCCCTTATGTAACGGGCAAATGCAAAGTAATTTTTAGCAAAGGGAGAAAAGGAGGCGTGGACATGCCCGCTATGGGCTAGAAATAGACTAAATGAAAAATTAAACTTGCAAAGAATCAAAAGTCGCTCCAATGACTTAAGTACTCAAAGGAATGTCAAAATACTAAACTTTTTTCACAAGGCCAGCAGAGTTCACCAGCAAGTCTGTGCACTTACATTCAACCCACAATTAGTTATTGCCAAATTTTAAGTTAAATCCCCATATTATGCGAACACAAAACGACATAATCCCAGAATAAAGAATAAAAAAAATATCACACTTGTTGCAAGGTCGCTTGCAAAACATACATTCGCAGCAAGGACGCTCTTAAAGTGAGCATCGAAAATATCTTCATGAAATCATCCTTACCCCAAGATAATTCTCAGCATTTCAAAATCCTCCGAAGAAGACCAAATCCCGTTAGCATTAATTATAAGGTAGTCTCTAGATCCTAAGGCTCGACAGAGTAATTAGGTCGAAATGCCTAATAAACATATTATTCCATGAGATATGCTAGAGTGTTTGCTAGGACCTAAAGCCCCACCAATGATCCAGAAGGATATCCCCCAATTGTGAAGCATTTAGACAAAAGAATTTTCTTAGTCATTTGTAGAATACAAGCTCCTAATGTACGTCATAAGTAATTTTTGGAGTATAAATCTTCGCTCAAGAAAATTTTCTGAGTTATCCAAGGGAGCAAATCTTGTTCATCACTGGCTGGCACTCGAATAGCTCCATTTGCTGAGAAAATAAATAGGGAGGATGATTGGCAAAACCCTGAGACCTCATAAAGGGCCCGATTACCAGGTGCCTAATCCAACACCCAATGCCTGGTCCCCTAGATGGCCACTGGCCAATGCCCGGGGGCGCCCACCCCAAGGTGCGTGGATATTAAAAAATAAAAAGTAAAAAAAATGTAAATATAAATTAACCAATTTACTAAATTTAATTAAATTTACCAAGAGGTAAAAGTTACATTAAAACTTATATTATACTTTGAACATTAAAATTAAAATTTCAAATTGAAAGAGGGGTTTGATAATATAGTAAATTAAGACTCTATGGTTAAAAAAGTAAAAATAGATTAAAAAGGGATCCAATCAATTAAATAATAAGTAAAATCAAAGGCAAAGAGCCCAAAGCTCACCAAAATGGGCATCTAGATCCTTATGGGTCGAAGCCCACTAAAAAAATATTCACTATAAATACCTACTCTTAAAGTCAAATAGTACACAAAAAATTATTTACAACAAAAATTGAGAACTCTGACTCTACCCAAACATGTTTCGAAGCAAAGAATCAAATTAAACTTACTGATTTTCGAAAAAGACACTGACTCAAATATAGATTAGAAATTAATAATTTCGAATAGCTATAAATCTAATTTGTTCATTATAAATTTATAAATTGTAGGATTAAGAAAAATAAACTATGTATTATAAATTATGAGTTTTGAGATAATATATTACAAAATAAAAATTGCAATTAAATAATTTTAGAAATTTATATAAATAAATAATTAAATCAAATAATTATAATTTCAAGAAATAAAAAAAACCTTTTTTTTTATTAGAGATAGCAAAATTTCTAAAACTTATAAAATGATTATAAATTATAAATTAATTATTCCATAAATTTATAAAAGTAAAATATAACATGTAAGTTACATATTCTGGATATTACAAATATAAACTATATATTATAAAAGAAATAATTTGACAAAAAAATTCACCTTTTAAAATAGTTCTATCAAGTCAAGGCTAAGGTCAGGACTTTTGGAAATGAGTTTTTAGTATGAATAGTGAAGGGTATTTTGGGTAATATTTTATGCATTTTAAATAGTGCGGCTAGGAAATGTGAAGTCTTAACTTGTTTAAATTTTGAAGTTGGAAAATATTGCGGGGAATGGCAACCAAGCAAGGCCTTAACTTTTTCATTTTTTTTATATAAAAATTTAAATATATCAATTGAAATTATAAAAATTTATACCATGCTAGTTATCATAGCTCGCCTTCCATGCATGTATAAATTCATATTATTCTAGTATTAATTTTAATTATATTAATAAATAATAGAATACCCAATATTATAATTAAAGAATATTTGATTTATTGATTTTGGATTAATATTAAAAAGAATATATGGTTTATCTGTGAATTGCGTTGGAGAAGCAAAGAAATAAAAGAAGCAATAAGTAGTTTTAGGGATATAATGAGCATATCAAGTTTTGGTGTAAGTTGTAACGGTATAAAAATTACTGTTTGTGAGTATAAATAAACTTTCTTTTTTCATATGGTTTAGATTATGTAGAAAACTATAATGCACGGACATGGCTCCAACACATGTCGGGCACGGCAAATAAGTATCCAAAAATAAAAATAAAAAAAATAAAATCCAATATAGTGTCGGACACGGCCAGGACATAGCAGGATTTTTTTTTATTAAACTTTACAAAATTTAAAAGCTAATAAATAATATAAAAACTTTTTAAATGACAAACAAAGTTAATAAAAAACTTCACTATGATTATAATATCATAATAAATTTAGATAACTAGACACAATACGGAAAAAAAAAATTATAAAAAATAATAAGTGATCATAGAAAACTTGGCAATTGGCACTAACTATATATATATATATATATATATAAGTAACAATTTTTTATTTTTTTTGGTTCTATCAACAATAATAATTTTTACACGCTTAATAGTGGCTAAATTTGTGTTTAAGTTATCACCATTGATAATTGATGGCAAATCTTTAATGATAAATATAAATCTTTTCAAATGTTATTAGTTATAATTTTTACATTATTACATATTTTTTTAAGACTAATATTACTATTTTTTTTGTATTGAAAATTTTCATTATATAATTTACATGAAGTCTAATATTTATTCCTATTTAGGGGAATTCATTATTTATTTGAATTTAAAATATACTTATTTAATATTCAGTGTTTATTTTTTTTCACTTATATATATAATTATATATATTATAATAATCGTATCGGTACCATGTCGTGTCCTAAAATTTTAAAACTTAATGTGTCGCTATGTCCGTGTCGTATTGTGTTCGTATCGCAGTATCTGTATCCGTGCATCATAGGTAGAAAAATAAATAAATATTTTATTTATTTTATATTATTAAATTTTAAGATATGTATCAAATGCGTCAAAATTAATATTATAGGAGAACCGTGGGGCCATAGTCGTGATTCACGCCATAACGATGCTTGTCTGGTTGCCTTTTTAATTTCCCCTTCTCTTGCTTTGATTATGATGCTGATTAGTTGCCTCTTCAAATTCCCCTTCTCCTACTTGTCGTATATTCTCAATAAAGATAAGTACGAAGATGAATAAAGAAAGACAAAGTACGAGGATAGAAAAAATTAAATTTTTTATTAAAAGCGTGGTAGATAAAGATATTTTTAGGGTTCAATGCACTGTGTGCCCCTCAACTGTATAAAATGTCTCATTCAACCACCCCACCCCCGCGTCCCAAAAAAAAAAAAAAAATAGTATTAATTGTAACACTTAACCTATCGTGATAAAAATTAGATAACTTAATCTGATAAAATTGGCCTTTATGTCATTGTATTTAGAACTTTCCCAATATGTTTCCATTTTAATTCTAAATTTGATGTCAAATTATTTATTAACTAAAAAAGCTTTTGTAATTATAATATAGGAAAAGTAAATAATAATTAAAGCAACTCAAATTTTAAAATAACATAATAAATGACTTTAACTAACACAAAAAAGTGAAATTTAGAAAATCATTTTTATTTGAATTTAAAAGTAATCTATTTTCTATGTAATCTATATTAATCTTGGGTTCTTTTTGATAAGGATGAATAAATCTATTTTGAATTAAATTAATAACTTCTTTATCGACTAAACATATCCTTAATTATTTTATTAAAAAACTCCAAGTTTGTTGAAACACACCTTTCATTCAATTTGTTAAAAAGAAAAAGAGGAGAACTAAATTTTAGTTAATGGAGATATACTTATTATTTATATCCATAGTAGTTGAGCTTCAAATATATTAGACAGTTAATATTTATTTTACATTTATATAGTTCAAATTGTATTTCATATTTGATATGTTTGTGTTTTTTATGACAATTTAGTATTTTAATTTTTAGAATATGAATTATAGAATTTATCAAATTGTTTATTTTATATTACAATTACAAAAATTATTTTTCTAGAATTAGTAGAGAATTCCAAGTTGAATATAGGTATTACACATCTGAAAAGATACTGAAACCCATATATGTTTTTGTCTAAATACTTAATTTAAATGACTAAGTAATACGATTGAGGGGGTGAATGAGACATATTATATAGTTGAGGGACCAACAGCATTTAACTTTATTTTTAATTTCTACTTTGACGAGGAATTCATGTTTTTCCTTTAAAATGCCAAAAGTGCCCCTAGCTTCATTGTATTTATGCGAATCCGCTCCGAGTTTGCTCCACACCACAGCTCAACAAAAATGGATGACTCTAAACTTAATTTGTGCTTATTTTTTCTGCTGCCTCTTTTAATTTTACAAACAGTAGTTGTTGCTGAACCACGAGTCCCATGCTTCTTTATTTTCGGAGACTCATTGGTGGACAACGGCAACAACCTAAATCGCAAAACCACTGCAAAAGCTAATTACTTGCCATATGGTATTGATTTTCCTGGCGGTCCCACTGGTAGATACAGTAATGGTCGGGTTCTTATAGATGTTCTCGGTAGATCCATTCTTCATATTATTGTACTCCTTTTATTTATCCTTATTTTAATTTTATATGATCATTATATCATTATTTTGGGTTCTCTCATCTTACAGCTGAACTGTTGGAGTTTGACAAGTATATTCCACCATTTGCCAATCTCACAAATCATGACATCCTGAAGGGAGTAAACTATGCCTCTAGTGCAGCTGGAATTTTTTATGAAACTGGACGCACCGAAGTCGCTCTCTCTCTCTCTCTCTCTTCCCCCCCCTCCCCCCAACCCCCAGTATAAGATTAATTAACCTCCTTCCTAATACACAAAGACAAAAATATAATAACATCATCTATATTATTATAAAAAAAGCCTCTTTTGTGTTTGAAATGGAAGTTATGATATGAAATTCTAAAAACACCAAATTTTCCCTTTTACTAATTAATCTGTTCAAATAACCACCATATATGTATTCAAAACTTTTTTTATCATTAGGAAAGCTTAATATTTTGATGATTTTTTCATTTTTTTCCCCTTTAATCTAGTAATGGATTATGAAGTTTTTGCTTTACACAACTGCTATCTTCATAATTATGCAAATTACAAATATATTTTAAGTGTACATCAATTTTTAGCATAATGAATATGATAATGTGCACATATAATATGCATTATTCAATTTTTACTGTTTGTTTTTGAAGGGTGACGTAATCAGTTTCAACGAGCAATTATCAAATCACGAGTTTGTAGTATCCCTCATCGCCAAATTACTAGGGAGTGAGAGTGCAGCCAAAGAATATTTAAGCACGTGCCTCTATTTTGTTGAAATGGGCAGTAACGATTACACCTTTCAGTATTTTCCTGAATTATACTCCTCAAACACCCAATATACCCCACAACAATTCGCTGAAATTGTCATTGCACAATACTCAAACCAACTCCGAGTGAGATTTTCTTTTCACGAAATTCAATATGTAGCTCTTTGTCTTTCTTTTCTTTGAGCTAAAATTTTATTTATCTTCTTTTATATGTCATAGAGACTGTATGATAATGGGGCAAGAAAAGTAGCTGTGTGTGAACTTCATCAACTAGCCACTCTTCCCCAGATAAAGGCCACCCTTGGCCCCCCTGAAATTGGTGACAATGCTGTTCAAATTTTCAACGAAATGCTTAAGCTTCTACTTAACAAATTGAATAGCAAACTCCCTGGTGCTAAATTTTTGTACACAAGAGATAGAACTACTGCTTCTTATGGTACATTTAGGGCTAATTAATCTTATAGTAAAATTTAAAAGTTTTACAGACATGTGATGATTTGATTATTGTTAGGTAATTTTAAGAACGTGAGTGATCCATGTTGTTTGACGTTTGGAGGACAATGTGTTCCGGGAAGTGTTCCATGTAGCAATAGAGATGAGTACATGTTCTGGGATGGATTCCATTCAACAGATGCTGCTAGCGTGATCTTCGGAAAAATTGCCTATGATAGTATGTCTCCGTTGTATGATGATCCTATTGATATTTGGTGATTTTATTCACCAAATCAAATCATCTGTTTCAATTAGTACCAGTATGTACCTGGGGCTATGATTAAATAAATTATAATTAAAATATAATTTATGTACATTATTTTAATGTCATGTAAAGGATAAATAGCAAACAGCCGCTCAACGTATAGGATCATTTGCACTTTGCCCCCTAACCATTGCAAGTGTGCAAAATGATTATCCAACATTTGCTAAATATGCTTGAATACCCCCTCGTTTCATTTTTCGGCGATACATTTTAAAGTTATTGGACTTTGCCCCCTGATGTTTTAAAAAAAATTATATTTAGCCTCCTAAGGTACTTTAAAATGTTATCCTTAGCATTAAATTCTTATTATGGTAGAATAAAATAAAATATTTTGTCCAAAATTGTTACCATATATTACTTAATTATCAATATATCATCAGTTTAGTTAAATTGAGTTTTTGAAATATATAAACCAATTTAATGGTTTTTTTTTAGATTGATGTGTGTAAGATAATTAAAAATTAATTTTTAGGTTCTGTTACCAAATGATTGTTATAGTGCACTTATAGATTTGTGCTTATTTGTTTAATTAAGAGTGTAAGCGGTTTAGCGTTTTGATAATAAAAGTGTGATATTTTAGAATGATTAGGTTTTTACATGCACATTTTGTAAAAGTTGAGGAGGTAATGTGCAACATACTCAAAGTATTTCAGCATCTCCGTTGGAATATTCTGTCGAAAAATGGAATGAGGGGGGTATTCAAGCACATTTATCAAAGGTTGAGTAATCGTTTCACACATTTGTAGTGGTTGCGGGGCAAAGTGCACATGACCCTATACATTTGGGGGATGTTTGCTATTTGCCCTAAAAGCTAATTCAATTCATGATATATATTCATAATTAGATACATAGTGTAAAACTGTAGAATTTTCAACTTAACCATAACGTATGAATAATTAAATCCACAAGAGTAAAATGGTAAAAGAACTAAAAAATATCCAATGAATAGAAAAAGATAATTAAAAGGGCTAGAGACCCCCAAAACAATTAAGCCTATGAATAAGGGCATCAAAACACTAATAGTTCTGAGCCCATAAAAAAAACTATAAATACCAATGCAAGAAAACACAAAAACTCGATAACTGAAAAACTATCTACATTGCATTCCACGGAAAAGAACCTCGAATCTTGTTGATTACCAAAAAAGAACCCAAACTCATTTTTGTGCAGCATTAATACATGTTACAACATATCACATTTACAAAAGCACAATGTAAAAGAATGTAAACACTTATACATTTTTATAATAAAAAATAACTTAATAAATTCAAAGTAACTTAAACAAAAAGAAGAGAATGACCAAACTCATATACTTGGGAATGAGGATTCCTATGTGATGAGGGTTTAAGCTGTTTGGTGATGGATTAGGCTAAAGTCCAGTGCGATTGACCAGAAAGGAGGTTGATTAGGGTGCTTTGTGATATGATGGGGTCGAGTCCTGCAATCAATAGCAACTGTCAGGCTAGTCGAGGTTCCCTCAACTAGGGTACTCTGATGCTCAAATCAATATAATCGACGAGAGAATAGAATAGTGGAGTGAGGGATTTTGATAGTAAGAATGACATACCTTGTGGAAGGTTGGAAATTGAGTATTTATAGCCTTTCTAATGTGGTTGATATGTCTATGATGCCCTTGTTGCACATGAAGGGCTTTTGCCCTTGCTTGAGAGCTTTTAAGTCTTTTTTAACTTGTGTACTATTCCAAGTGGCGTTGTCTCCAATTACCCAGGACAGGGAGTTACAATAGAGATGCGCACTAGCCTAGTGCAGCTGAAAAAAGTAGTACTATGGAGGCATGCGCCATTAATGCAGAGGCACGCCGCTTGGCAGAGCATTCAATGCGGTTGAGATGTTGTCACCTAAATTTGACCTCTTTGGTCTCTTTAGCTGAAGGCTGAACGAGGCACCCCCAATGGGGATCGACCATAGTTCAGTCGATAAGGTAAATATTGTTCAGTGGGGTCAAAATTTATTCTACAATGTGGCTGACCCAAAATTAGTTGGCCCTATTGGGTAATTGGGCCATCTCTGGCCTGGTTGAGTGTTATAGGGCTAGGCCCATTGGGTCATCCCATATCAGGAGTCCTTCCCACTTTCAAGTTTTGATTGAGGTTATCGACGAGAAGGAATGGGGAGTAGCTAATCCGTGCCAACTATGCATGATCGAGGAGGGCTTCAGAGTGTCGACTAGGGATTTTCCCTATTGACCAGGGTTTGGTGCATTTAATGTATCTATTACATTAGGTCATGCGAAGCGTTAGGTGATAGCTATGTAATAATTGCAGTCGTTTGGGTTACCACGCGTTGATGCCAATAAATAGGTATGGTGAAAATCATTATTTTCACTTTTATAGCATTCCATAAGGTCGAATCAGCCATTTTACTATGCTCTATGTCAATTGCATCCTACTATACACTTCCAAACTAGTAAGTCCTTCAAAATCCTTATCTCGATCATACCATTTTAACAATTATGTTGAGTGTATTCGGTGATACCAGTAGTCATGAGAGCGATAGTGAGGCAACTAGATTGGATTGGACTTTGAGTAGGGGGAGGATCACTCGACTAGTGAGTCCACTAATTCCTCTAGTGATAGGTCGACCTCCAGTAGCTCTAGCAATGATCGGGTTGCCGCTGGGGTAAGGCTGGGCCGAATCAACCACCCGTATCTTGTGGTCAGTTGTTCGCCCCCGACCGCTATAGCGAGATCATGTCAAAGGTGACCGAGGGGGATCTCGACCTCATTAGGCAATTATACCACATTTCTCAGGAGTTCAAGTTAATTATCTCTGGGCCCAACGACATAATGCACCGACCTCCCATCATTTGTATTGCTGTCTTTGAAGATGCCTTCAAATACGAGCTTAAGTTTCCCCTTGCCCAACCTATAGTTGATTTTTGACAGGCCTCCAAGTTTGCATCACGAAACTGTTACCAAATTGCTTCTCAACCATATATAGCTTTGTTGTCCTCGTACATGTTCATAACCAGCCCCCAACCTTTGCTAACTTCAGCAACTTGTTTCATCTCCCCATGTCTTCGAAGTCAGGGAGTACTAAGGAGTCAGGCTTTTACTACCTTATGGCTTGTCCTCATCGAAAATTTCTAATGACCCCCTCTTTCTTGTTTGGCCAAAATTGGAAATATTGTTATTTCTTTGTTCGATCTCCAGGGGGTTGGGTTTAACATACCCTGGGATTGGATGATAGGTCATATCGACATGCCTGGGAACAAAACCCCAACTTGGCCTAACACTTTTATTTGGGATCTAGTCAAGTTTGGACAGATGGAGGCATCGAGGTACGTTGAGGAAATAAACTTAGTGTTGGCTAGTTAGACCTTTCTGATGATGCTCGATTAGATAGATGGCCTTTGCTTGTTTGTTTTTCAATTGTTGTATGTTTTTAACTTTCTGGTCGATGCTGACACATCTGGTTCCTATTGTTGTGCAATTGCGAAGAAATTATGATTCATACATGAGCATAAAATCTGGCACAGGCACAGAGAAATCAAGAGCATCTTCAGAATGCGGTTGCTCGACGAGAAGTTGCATCTCAAGCTGCACTTCAGCCACAAACTACCTTGTCTGCACTAGCAGCTCTCCCACCTCAACCAGCTTTGGGGGCGACAAACAACCCCTCCACTCGATAAAAGAGACTGATGAATAAGTAAGTAGGGCCTGCTCAGAAAAAGTCCACCTCAGACAAGGTAAAGGTAAAGTTGGGGCGCCCAGCATACTGACTGGTTATGACATCTTCAGAAGGCAGGAAAAAGACCAGCTGTTTTAGCTGCCCAAGCTGCTCTCACTTCGATTTGGTACCGACATGGCTGTTCAGAATTCCTTATCGATATTGATCGTAGAGGCGACTAGGACTGCGCCCCTGAAGGTGATGATGGTTAGACTATTCGCATCTGACCAGAAGAAAATAATGGACTTGAGCCAAGATAAGGCGCTGAGGGCCTTGGCATACCACTCGAACATGGTAAGTAGTTCATTTATTTGTTTGTTTTTTATTTTGCACGTAGCTCGACTAAGATTGTTTCCATTGCAGGTTAGCCAGCTAGGCTACCATTTTTACCAAAGGTCAAAGCTAGCCTATAGTGACTACAACCAGCTTCGAGAAGGTCAAGGTGACACTGAGACGTTGAAGGCTTAGCTCGAATCTATGCAGTCGAGGATTAAGCAGCTGGATGTGCTGCTAAAGGAAAGGGACGAATAGCTCGGGCTTAAGGATACGTAGCTTATGGCTGCAGTGTTAGAGAAAAACAGAATGGACGAGCTGCTGTTGAAGGCCAAAATGGATGCGCAGGCCATCTATGATTTTGGTCGAACGCAATGGTATAATGTCGCGATGAAGTATGCTTGAGGCAAATTCTTCAAGATATTGCAACTTATTCAACGAAAAGCTATTCAACAGTTCATGCTATGTTCGGCATTTTAGGACGCCAGCGTCTTCTTCTCCATCGATGATGCAAAAGATGTTTTCAATAAGGCACTCAAGCAACTAGAATATATGGGTATCAAATCTACCCTGAGGATAAGGAGCGCCTTAGCCCAATTCTGACTGAATAGCTCAAGATGTATCCTGACCTGATAAGAATGCCCCCGATGAGGGGCCTGTCATTACTTTTGCAGTCAGGCCTAGTGTTGATCTTCAAATAAGGCTTGCCGACTTGGCCAACAAATTCTCTTTAGACAATGACTTTACATTTGATATCTAGGATGGCAAGGTCAATATGGCTGATCTCTTTCTTCCTCCTGAACACACATTTCTCATCAATGAAGTAGGACCCTCCCAACCAGCCACTGCAGTCTAGCTAGTCCCTTTACATGGTGCCCGAATAGGAAGTTGAAGGTCCTGCGATTGTTCCCATCCCTTCCAACAATGAGCTCGATCAAGCGATCAATGAAGGCACAAGAGCTACATGAGACGAACAAGCGGGGTCGAGCTGATGACTTTATGTTGTAGATTTTATTTTGATTGTTTTGGTTGCCCTTTAAGGCACTTGTACTCTGTAATCGAAAGTATTGGAGTTTAATGAATGGTACTTTTCGATCATCAATGTGTAATTAAGTTTGTTTTTCTTTTAACGCCTTCATTTTGTTGAATGCCAATTGTTAATAACAAACAACATAAAGGACTCAATCTCCAATACAAAATCATATAACGTAATCCCTTAATAAAAGTTCCACAAGTTCATGGTCAATTTAGAAATTGATTTGCACAAAAGTAATTCACAGTAAGCTAACCCATTTTAAGATAGGTGTTGTTCTATTGTCCGTCGTCGACCTCTGGGTCAATTTAGACTATTTTCTTCATAATTAAACGAATAGTCTTGGTGATCAATTTTGTTAATTTGTCATTTCTCTCAATGTTATCTTCAAGTACTAGGTCGAGTTTTCAGTTGAGGGTGTTCATTAGTTTGGAATTAGAGCCATAATTTGTTGTTAAGAGTAATTTGAGGTCGACTGTAGGGTCGACGTTAAACAATTCACTCGTTCTTAAGCTTGGGCTAAAAAGCCTTGGATTGTGGTTTGAAACCGTCATTAGGTCAACTGTAAATGATTAACTCATTTGTTGACCTGGGTTGAGAAGCCTTGATGCCGTGGTTTAAAACCATCATTATGTCGACTTCGGGGTTGACTACAAATGATTAACTCATTTGTTGACTTAGATTGAGAAGCCTTGATGCCACAACTTGAAACTGTCATTATGTCAACTTCGGGATCGACTGGAAACTATTAACTCATTTGTTGACTTGGGCTGAGAAGCCTTGATGCCGCAGTTTGAAACCATCATTAAGTCAACTTTGGGGTTAATTTTAAATGATCGATTTTGGCCGACTGCAAGTTCAACTTTAAACGATTAATTCATTCATTAATTTGGGCTAAGAAGCTTTGACTTAATAGCATGAACGGGTAGCTGTAGAAATAGTAGCAGCTTTTATTAATTGGCAATGACACTTTAGTACAATCGAAGGAAGACTTCAAGTCTCTTTACACATAAAACATTTTCAAATTTACTGCATTCCATGGCCAAGGGAGATTGTTTCCAGTCATATCTGCTAGTCGGTATGCGTTGTGCTTTACTACTTTGACCACCGACTAAGGACTTTCTCATTTTGGGTCTAGTTTCCCCATATTCTTCAACACTGCGACCTTTTGGAGGATAAGTCCACCTACTTTGAAGCTTTTTAGTCGGACACATTTGTTGTAATATTGTGCCATGTTCGACCTGTATCTCTACATGGTTGTGTACGCTTGCTGATGGAGCTCATCGATTATTTCCAATTCGAATTCTCTTTTGGAGTCATTCTTAATTGGGTAGTAGTGGATCACTCGAGCAGTGTGTTGTATTAGTTCTATTAGGACAACTGCTTCTGACCTATAGACCAAACTGTGTAGGTTGTGGCCGATGGCCATTCGAGGAGTGGTTCCGTATGCCCAAAGTACCCTAGGGAGGTTGTCCGCCCAGCTTGCTCCTGTCCTTTCCAGTTGAGCTTTGAGGTGGTCTAGGACAGTTCTGTTCGTGACTTCCATTTGGCCGTTGGCTTGAGGGTTTCCCACTGAGGTAAAGTGCTATCTAATCCCTAGGCTTTTACACCAGCTCGTCCTGCTCCTGATTTGGAACTGTGTTCCGTTATCAAATATATACACTTTAGGCAAACCTAAATGGCAAATAATGTTTTTCCATATAAAACTCTTGATGGCCGCATCAATTATGTTCGAGATAGCTTCGACTTTTACTTTTTTGGTAAAATATTCTACCACGATGATCATGAACTTCCGTTGACCTGTAGTCTTCGAAAAAGAGCCAACTATGTCTATCCCCCACTGGTTGAACGGCCATGTGATCTAAACTGGCACCAGTGTTGCCCCAGGTCAGTGAGGTATATTTGAGTGGACCTGGCAAGATGGGCATTTCTTGCCAAAGTCGACTGTATCCTTCAACAAAGTTGGCCAAAAGTACCCGTATCTAACGACTTTGTGGGCCAGGGATCGTTTTTCTGAATGATTATCGCAGATACCAGAATGGACTTCATATAGGACTTCGCGAGATTGTTCTAGAGTCAAACACCTCAGAGTGGTCCAAAAATCGACCTGCTGTAAAGTTGATCGTGCTCGTCAAGAGCGAACTTGGCTGCTTGACATTTGAGCCTACGTGCTTGACTTTGTCCTTGAGAATCTGCCTATCCCTTAAATAAGCTTTTAGTTCTTCCTTCCAGGAGGGGACTGGTTCTTCGATCTACCCCAACAGGTTTTGGTCAAGAATACCTATGGTAGGCTTGTTGGCGACCAGAAAGTTGATTGTTCTGTCTCTGGTTCCCTTTATCAAGCTCACAAACTTTGACATCTCGTCAGCTTGCTCTTTCTCTGATCGAAATATTTAGCTAAGGGTGAATTTCTTGAACTACTGTTGTATTCTCTTCACCTCGGCTAAATACCTATTCATTGTGGTCTCTTTAGCTTCAAAGTTTCCTTCAACCTATTCTGCAACCGACTTGGAATCAGTGATGGCCGCCAACTATTCGACCCTCCAATCTACCGCCATCCTCATGCTAGTAAGAAGGGCCTTATATTCTACTTTATTGTTTCTTATAGGGTAGTCGAGCTTGATTACAAAATCATACTCTTCGACTTGTGGAGACCATAGAGAAATGCCAATTCTTCTACCTGAGAAAGTTGATGAACCGTCGACGTGCATAGTCCATATAAGAGAGTCGTGATCGAGCTGGTCAAGTAGGTCAAGTCTCTCAGTGAAAAAATTAGCTAAGACTTGGGCCTTTATAGCAGTTTGGGCTAAAATGTGATGTCGAATTCCCCCAACTCGATTGCCCATTTGGTTAGTCTTCTCGACGTATCTAGCTTGGACAGTACTTATTTCAATAGTTGATTTGTCAATACCACGTTAGAATGAGATTGGAAATAGGGCCTCAGTTTCCTAGAAGCCGCGACTAGGGCGAGAGCAAATTTTTTGATTTCTAAATAGTTATGCTTCGGGCCCTACAATGCTTTACTGCTGTAGTAAACTGGTCAATGGGTGCCATTTCTAGCCGAAATCAAAACTAAATTGATAGATGCCAATGAGATTGCTAAATAAATGTGCAAGATTTTTTTGACTTCAGGTTTAGCTAACATCAGTGTTAATGAAAGGTACTATTTAGTTTGACTAGTGCCTGGTTGCACTGTTCTATCCATTGGAAACCTGACGTTTTCATGTTTTTGAGGATTTTGAAAAATGGTAGGCTTTTGTCAGCTAGTCGAGCAATGAATCGACCAAGCACCATGATTCTTCCAACTAGGCACTATATGTCCCTAACTATTCGATGAGGTGTAATTTCGAGGATGGCCTGGATTTTCTACATGTTTGCTTCAATATCTCTTTTGCTGACCATGTAGCCCAAAAACTTGCTTCCCCTCACCCCGAATGTGCACTTATTAAGGTTGAGCTTCATACCAAATGCCTATAATATTGAGAATGTATGGTTGAGGTCAATTAAGTAATTTTTCTTTTTCTGTTTTTGACGATCATGTGTCAACATAGACCTCCATGGTCTTCCTAATTTTATTTTTGAACATAAAGTTTACAAGCTTCTAGTAAGTTGCACTTGCGTTTTTTAGCCCGAAAGGCATGATTAGAAAATAATAGACCTCATTGGGGATGACCAAAGAGGTCTTATCCTTGTCCTCAGGTGCCATGAAAATTTGGTAATAACCTTGAAATGCATCCATCATACTCAACAAATCACAACCCACAGTGGAATCTACTAATAAATATATATGAGGTAGGAAGTAAGGATCTTTAGGGCAAGCTTGATTCAAATTAGTGAAATTGTTAAACATTCGCTACTTTCCATTACAAAGCTAACTTGGATATTGAATTTCTACAATGTATCCTATCTCTAAAAGTTTGTTGACTCCCCCTTCGATGATTTGATATTGTTCAGCATTGAAGGTTCTTATCTTTTACTTCACCGGTAGAAGGAGGGATCCACGTTCAAGCGGTGGACGATGACAGTAGGGTTGATTCCTTGGAGGTCGGACATCTTCCAAGCAAAAACATCAACATTTCTTCTGAGAAAATCGACCATAAGGCACTCTATGCCACTGCCCATATCAATACCAATTCTAGTGGTCTTGACAAGGTTCCCTGGCTCCAACTTGATGGTTTTGAACTCTCGAATAGGCTCGACCCTGGTGTCCTCGAGTTTTCACTTCTTGCTCGTTTATCCCTCTTTGGGTTTCGCTATTAAGGCTTCCCCCAAGGGATTCAGTTTTGGTCGAGCTTTCTGTTCATTTGCTTCGATCGAAATTGTATAGCATTGCCAAGCTTCCTTCATATTGCATAGAAGTTCACCCGTCCCAGCGATAGTTGGAAACTTGACCTTTGTATAATTGGTCGAGACAATAGCTCGGAGTCGTTCAGAGCTGGTCAATCGATGATAGCATAGTAAATGAATAGTGCATCGACAACCAGGTAGTTCACCATGCGAGTTCTCTATTAAGAGGCTTCCCCGAATGATGTGGACATGTTTATAGATCCTTTGGGGATGATCTTCGACCCCCCCGAATCTGACTAGCGGGGGGTAGACAGGCTCAAATTTCATCTTGCCCTTGTTTTTTCACTTCATGGTTGACAGAAAAATTATGTTTGTCGAGCTCCCGTTGTCGACCAATACTTTCTTGACCTCAAAGTTTACTATTTCTGTAGATACTACCAAAGGACAATCTAGTTTGTTGTCAGTCCCTTAATTCTCAATATAGGAGAGGTCCACATTGAAAAAAGAGATTAGATCGACACTAGTCGAGAGCTGGAAGACTATTTTGATCGGGGAGGATTTGGTCGACTTCGGTCTCTGTTAGTTCTGCCTTATGGCTAACTTCGAGTCCCCCCAGTGGGTCTCCTACAATAGTGTCAATTGCTCCTCTAATGGGTGGGTAGGGATTGTGGGCAGGTTTATTTCCCTTATCTTCTTTCCTCAAGCTAACTAACATTTCTCTATGGGGAGTTTGGTCGGTTATGCTTGCTTCTTGTCGGGCTCTCTTATCGATAAACTTTTTCAGATGGCCTTGTCGAGTCAGCCTTTTGATCTCATTGTGGAGGTTGAAACAATCCTCTGTGTCATGGCCTTTCTGCCTATCAAAGTGGCAGTATTTCTTATACCTTTTCATGGCTTCTGTCTCGGTCAACTTCCTGGGTTTCTTGAGGAGGTTGTCGTGCTAGATGGCAAACAGTACCTCCTTTCTCGCAGCATTGAGTGGGGTGTAGTTATGGAAGTGTTTGATGGAGATCGATGACCATCTTTGTACTGACAATCATCTTTCTCTTTGGCTTTTTTCTTATCAGTATCAGGATTGCCATACTTGAGCTTATTCATATCTTTTTGAGTCATGTAACTCCCTATGAGGTTGAGCAGTTCTTCCATGGTTCTTAATCGCTCCCTGACTAAAGCATCAGTGCATTCTTTGTATCAAAGGCCAAGGAAGAGCACATTGATCAAAAATTCAATCCAGAGGCTGTCAATCTTCAGAACTTTAGTGTTGAACCTAGTGAAAAAATCGCAAAGCAACTCTCTCTCATTCTATTTGACAGTGTGCAAATGGGTATGGGAGAGCTTTGTCTTCCTCTGACTAGGTAACTGTTGAAGAAACTTGTTGCACAACTGGTCGTAGGAGTAGATCAACGCCAGTTCTAATTTCACAAACCAATCGAGCCCAATTCCTTGGAATGAGGTAACTAGTGTCTTAGCATGGATATACTCTTTGTACCCATGCAACTGCATCGTGTGCTCGAATTTTAGTAAGTAATCATTCGACTCCATCGAGCTGTCATATCTGGGCAACCTAATTGGAACTTTGGCATCTACAGGGATTAGCTCGTTGACTATCTCCTGTATGAATGGTGACTTCCTTTCCCAATGAAAATAGGGAGCGCTATCATAATGCGGGTTCCTCTCAAAGTTCTTATTCAAAATTTCTTCGAGTCGCGGGTTAAACTGTTGCCCTTGATGGGAAGTTTCTTTCCATTCCTCCCGATCAGCCTAAGTTAGTTTCTATTTGTCTGAGGCCTCACATGCTCAACCATATCACTGTGGGGCTCGAAGGGGTCGAACATCATGATCTATGGAGTCGACAACTTTTTCTCAAGGGTTTTGTTGAGCTTCTTCTCCTGGGAATCACCCAGGATTGTTTTCTCATCGAGTGGGTGGTCGTTTAGCCTCCGATCGACCTCTCTCTTCTCTAGAGGGCCTCTCCTTATGCTGAGTGGGTTGAGAAGTGGCACCAACAGCTAACCTGGGCTGAGTGTTGTGTCGATTGACGGCAGCTGATAGTTAAGCTGAGATTTGAACATATATCTGCTCGCTTATTAGTTGCATAAGTTGGGGCATGGTCAAGGTGACCACCTACTCTAGCTAGGAACTATGTCCCACCATATCTAGTTCTTGAGGTTAAGGGAAGGGTTGGGGATCTTCTGTTCTCCTCCCTTTAAGATGTGGCTCGCTTAGTGTTAACCATTTTTCATGGTTGCAGACTCACTTTCCCAAAGACGGTGCCAAATGATTAGGGTATGAGCTATTTGGTGATGGATTGGGCTAAAGTCCAATGCGATCAACCAGAAGGGATGTCGATTAGGGTGTTTTGTGATATGACGTGGTCGAGTCTTACAACCAATAGCAAATGTCAAGCTAGCCAAGGTGCCATTAGCTAAGGTATTCCGACACTCAAGTTAGTATAATCAATGAGAGAATAGAACAACGGAGTGAGAACTTTTGATAGTAAGAATGGCATACATTGTGGAAGGCTGGAAATAGAGTATTTATAGCCTTCCCAATATGGTTGATATGTCTATGATGCTCTTGTTGCACATGAAGGGCTTTTGCCCTTACTTGAGGGATTTTAAGTCTTTTCCACCTTGTATACTATTACAAGTAGCACTGCCTCTAGCTACCCTGAACAAGGAGGTACATTGGAGGTGCGGCTAAAAAATGTAGTACTGTGGAGGCATGCACCATTAATATAAAGGCACACCACCTAGCAGAGCATTCAATGCGGCTGAGAGGCTGTCGCCCAAATTCAACCTCTCTAGTCTATCTAAGTACTTCTGTGAGACATCACTACATATTCTTGTCGACAAGGTGCAACTTTGTTGTATTCGAGCCTCTTTAGCTGAAGGCTGAACGAGGCACCCCCGATAGTGATCGACCATAATTTGATCAACAAGGCAAATACTGTCCAGTGGGGTCGAAATTCGGTCGACAATGTAGCTGGCCCAAAATTGGTTGGGCCTATCAAGTAATTGGGCCCACTCTGGCCTGATTGAGTGTTATTGGGCTGGGCCCATTGAGTAATCCCATATCACTATGAAAATTAGCATTCCTATCTCTAAATTATATTAAGTGTGTATTTAAAGATAAACTTAAGAATACTCACTCCATTTCCCTTTTAGTCATCCTTCCCTAAACTAGAAATATGTTCTATTGTGTGGTCGGTAGTTGCTTGCTTCCTTTAAGCCATATTGCATTTTGTTATGAGGAATTCCACTCCTGAAATCTCTCGTGCACCATTTAATGATGCCATGAGAAGGTTTAATATATCCATGTAAGTTTCCAAACAATCCCCATATGAAGGGGATTGCTAAAATATTTTTGCATATCTATTATATCATTAGCAATTTTAATTATACTTTTAGGCCTCTTCTACTATTGTAAATGGGATGTAAAATGATAGGATGGAATGAAGGATGAAACTAAGGATGAGATAATTTTATATTTTGTATATTATATTTATTATGTGGGATGAGATGAATGATGAAATGGAATAATTAAGTTGATTGCTTACTTGGATGGATTAAATATTTGGGATGATACAAGAAATTACTAAAAAAATCCTTTACAGAAAAAAACAGAAAAAAAAATAAAAAAATGTAATTCACACTTTTGTACAAACATGATGTCAATTTAGGTATTTTGTTTCTCATCCCACCATAGCTAAGGTATAGGATGACTCCATCCCTTCAAATTGATTGGATTGCACATCCACCAATTTGTTCAAACAGTGGCCGGCCATGAATTTCATATCGGGCCTACATCCAACAAAGTATGCAATGGATTATAGTGAATATATGTCTTCATCCAAGCAAATATTCCCAAGTAGACAGGTCCCTTATTTTAGAGATTAGCAGCAATCGCATGTGGTTTCCACATGCATAAAACTTTTCTTTGAGTAATAAATATTACTTATGCAATTAAAAGCATTAGAATTCTCATTTTCAACATAAATAAATATTATTATATGTGATATCATATGCTCATCTTATGTACACATTCCAATTTAATAAAATAATAGATATGAATGATAATTTCAATTTTATGAAAAATTCAATTAGGCACATTAGAAACTAGTCAACTCTTAGACGTTAATGAAACTAAAAACATATATATATATATATATAATAATGGATATCTTTTAATTATTACATGGGGGGTTGTAGGACAATTAATGAGACTTTTTTAGCATATAAGTGGTTGTAAGAGAAATAATAAAAATCTTTTTCGTATTTTAGCTGTTGTAGGAGAAATAATGAGAACTTGAATACATGGGTGGCAGCTTGAACATGTTATTATTACAATTATAATTTAATTTAATTAAATATATGTGACAAGTAAAAAAAGTAAATTTGATATATTCATAAATTCATATGATAACTACCTCCAATATATATATATATATATATATATGAACTTTTAATTTTATCCTTAATATGATATTTATGTATTTATTCTATAGAAAATCAATGCATTTATAAAATTGCAAGAAATAACTTTCATTTTAGAGACAAAATAGGCTATCATTTTATAATAGTATCGATTACTTTTTACATAAAAATAAAATCATATTTTTATTAGTGGTATATAATTTTTTTGGGAAAAAATGGGTGGAAAATAATATTTTAATATAAAATACTAAAAATTAATAAAATAGTATCAAATATTGTCATTTAATTTCATTATTTCATATATTATATCTCATCAATCCAATTATATGAGAATAAAAAAATAATTATTAATTTCAACATGGATTTTATTATCTGTAAAGTATAGAAAGAAGTTTTTTTATTTAATTAACTAATAAATTTTAATTATTTTTTAATTAAAATTACATTCTAAGTTTGAAAATATAAAATGATATTATGGAAAATAAGGTTAATAAACATCATTTTCATCTCCACGTGAAATTCATGTCTTCTAGGAGATATGTCGTATGCCCCCCCCCCCCCCCCCCCCCCCTTGTTATTGATCTTCAATGATGGAAGAGAACATAGAATAGCCTTATTGGTTTCTACATGGAAGTCAATTGCATAGCCACTGGCCCACTGCCCTTTTTTTTTTTTTTTTAATATCAAGAAACAAAAAGAAGCCCTTGCTTTTTTTTTCCCCAATATATATACGCCATTCACTCTTCATCAGATCAGGCTACTCCTAACCTCAACTACCCTCTTCAATTAGGGATGGCAATTTTCAACACGATACGATAACCCAACACGAGTTCAACACAAAGAAATTGGATTTGGGTTGACTCGTTTTGGGTTCGGATCCAACAAGGTCGACACGAATAAGAACCCAAAGAAAATAGGTTAGGTTGGGTTGAATTTCAGGTTACACGAACAACCCGAAATTTGATTGTAGATCATACGACAACTCAAACCCAACTGAACCAACTCGACCCAATTTGAATTAAATAAATAAAATTTAAATTTTTTTAGGAGTAAAAATAAAAAATAAAAAAATAAAGCTTGAAATTTTGAACTTTAGTAGTATCAAAATTACTCATTTGGCATTTTTTGGTCTTATTTATTTTCACTACCATATAGGATCGATCATTACAATTTTAAATTACTTCTAATGGTTATTTTTGTTTACAAGTGGACATGAAAATTGTATTGCAAAGAGTTAACAAATTATTGCTTTAACTACTGACTTGTCCTACTAGTTTTTTTAGGTCTTATACAATACAAGATTTTGCATATATAAATAGATAAGAATTCTTTCTATTGGGATGTTATAAAAAAATTCAAAAGACTTAAGCAAGTTTTTATAATAAATTATGTGTACAATTTAAAATATTTGTTTACTTATTTACTCGATGATATATTTTTATTGATTTATTATTGCTTAATTGAATCAATATAAAGTTAAAAAAATAATGGCATTAATTTTAAAAAGTTCAAAGAAACAATTTAATCGATTCAAAAGATCCAAGAATGAAAGAGAGTTGGTGAGTAAAACTTGGAGAAGTATGGTATTTTTAAAAATAAGGTACTTTGTTATTTCAATATTTTTATGATGCAAATAGATACTAGAAAATGAAATGAGAAAAAGTCAATATATTATATAGTTCAATTAAAATTAGTTGAGTGCATTTGTGAAGTTATAATGAGAACTTTTTACTCCTATTCTAATTTATTAATAATTAAAAATAGATAAAATTAAAAAATAGAAATACAAAAAAATTTCTAAAATTCAAACAAATATTCAAAATAATTATTTTAAAAATCTGGTCGACTTGAACCTGACCCGATATGAACCAGGTTGGGTTAGGGTCGAGCACTTTCAGGTTGTCATTGAATTGGGTTGGATTCGGGTTAAGAAAATTAATATTATACCCATACTTCAACCCAATCCAAACCCACCCGACCCACCCAAATTGCCACCCCCTTCAACAACAATGAAGTACGCCAAGCTTAATTTATGCTTCTTTCTGCTACCTCTTCTAATTTAACAAACTATAGTTCTTTCTGAACCACAAGTTCCATGTTTCTTCATTTTCGGGGATTCACTGCTCAGCATTGGCAACAATAATTATCATAGAATCGATATAAAAGTTAATTACTTGTCGTGTGGGATTGATTTTTTGAAAGATTCAACCGATAGAATCACCAATAGTCGAACTATTGTTGACCTCCTAAGTACACCCACTTTTCATATTATTATGCTCTTTTTTTATTTTATTTTTTTTTCATTTGTCTAATTTTATATTATTGTTTTTAAGTCCCTCTCCCTTATAGCTGAATTGTTTGGGCTTTCACAAATACATTCCATCATTAGCCAATTGTATAGACGACAACATCCTATGATCCTAAGAAGAGTGAATTATGCCTCTAGCAGAGGTAGAATTCCTGATGCCTTGAACAACCACCACATATAATCTCCAGCTCTCCCTTCTCTCTCTCTCTCTCTCTCTCTCTCTCTCTCTCTCTCTCTCTCTCTCTCTTTGTTGAATCCAATAATGGGAAATTTCTGTGATGAGAAAACAGCAAGTAGTCGAGGTGAGAGTAGAGCTCTCTGTCTTTAAGACAAATTAATGCACTGGTACTAACGGCAACCCTTACCTCCACACCTGAGACATATAGTCAAGTCCACCTTTTCCTCATTTTGCAACGTGGGGATAGAGTTTCACTCCTCTCATTCCTTTGGCTCATTATAGTTTTCTTAGTCAACTTTCAAGTAGCTCACTTTGACCATTAATTTTTCATTCACTCGAAATTGGTTTTGGCTAATTAATCACATTACCATCATCTAATCATGGCGCAGTTTACGATCACTAATTTCTTAGAAATTGATATCTTGAGCACACTTAAAAATTTGGTCAAAGAAGACCAATTTCCAATAATCCCCTGCATTAATGGAAATTAATCCGACTGATGATCCATATGCTTATGTAGACACGAGAGAGTTCAGGCAAACAACTACTACATCAGGATAGGTAACTTGTGGCTTTGAACCTTCCTTAGTGAAGCACTACCAGGCTTACTAGGCTAATCAATGAACGTGATATCTTGAACTGTTCAACCGTTGGTGTAAACCAAGACAACAATACTCACACAATAGCTGTCCTTACACTTTTAGTTCTTTCCCAGTGTATCTGTTTTGGCCATGGGCACCGATCTTGGATTCATAAGTGTTTACAATGAAATAGCCCGTCTTCACACTTACATAAGTGATCTCCAACAAAGAGTATCCTGCTATACTCCGCTATTCTAGCTCTGGGAATCATTAAGAGTCAAAACTCAACCTGGTATCCACTCAGCAGGCAGCACTTCCATGTCATAGGAATAGGTTGAAGTGCTTACATAAACCTTCATAACTTAGTTGTCCCATTGAACCAAGTTCATAGGATCTCCAGTCATCATGGTTGGGTGTCCGCTATGTCAGTTCTTAAATTTATGGATTTTAATCCCATTCCTTTTGACAGGCTTTTGAGTTGATCTCTGGGTAGGCCTTCGGTTAACGGATCCACTAAATTCTCCTTGGATTTCATATAGTTAAGTGAAATTACCTCATTTGAGGTCAATTGCCTTATGGTATTGTGTCGTCGTTTGATGTGAGATTTACCATTATACATGTTGCTTTGACTTATGTACTTCCATCTTGGCCAAGCACCCCCACATTTGCAAATATTCGCAATAAAAGTAATGAAATACTTTTTCTTTTCCACCTCTAGTTAACACAAACTTTGAGTCACATATATTAATGGGTAAATAGCAGACAACCTTTGCAAGTGTGCAAGTGGGCAGAGCGATTACCTAACCTTTGCTAGTTGTGCTTAACTACCCATGTTCCAACTTTATGGCGATATATTTAAAAGTTGTTGCACTTACCCCCTAATGTCTTTTAAAAAAAATAAATTATATATAGCCACCTAAAATACTTTAAAATGTTTTCCTTAGCATTAGATTCTTATTTTGGTGGAATAAAGTAAAAATATTTTGCCAAAAATTATTACCATATATTACTTAACTATCAATATATCACCAATTTAGTCAATTTGAGTTAGCTGAAATGTATAATCCAACTTAATGGTAAAATTTTCTTAAATTGATGTGTGTAAGATAATTAAAATTAATTTTGGGGTGGGTTCTATTACTAAATAATTGTTTTGGTGCACTTATAGATGTGTGCCTATTTATTTAATTAAGAGTGTAAGTGGTTTAGGGTTTTAATTTGAATAAAAATAAGATAGGTGACGCTAGTCAGATGAATATTGACAACAAATAATGTAGATCTTGGTATCCACATTATCTCTCTCATTTATTACTCCATTTAAATTAAACATATTTAAATATCATTAGCTAACAAGTATGTATAATGTTACATTAATATAAAAACCAATTAAGGTATAATTCTAAAATTAATTTTAATCATCTCATGCATATAAACTAAGTAAAATATAATCACAAAATTAATTTAAAATTATATGATAGTTCAAACTGATTTAATTGTCCATATATTGACAAATGGCCTATTTTTTAATAAAATATTTCACTTTATTCCACAAAAATAAAAATTTAATGATAAAAGTGCAACACTTTAGAATTATTAGGTTGTTAAATGCACATTTTATTAAAGTTGAGGAGGTAAATAGACTCAAAGTATTTAGCATTTCCGGTGGAATATTCTATCGGAAAATGAAACGAGGGGATATTCAAGTACATTTGGCAAAATGTTAGATAATCATTTCGCACATTTGCAACGGTTGGGGGTAAAATGCACATGACCCTATACGTTGGGGGGTTGTCCGCTATTTACCCTATATTAATTCCATAGGCGTATTTTTATTCACTTAAACAAGGTTGATGTAACATCCCATCTTTTCTCGTAAGTAATTTTTTTTTATAATAGTATACAATAATAATTAAGTTATTAAGCTTATCTACTAACTATAGGGAATCAGAAGTTTAAAAATTTATGCCGTAAATAGACTATCTCATGAGTTTATTCCCTTTGATTGAGTTAATAGCATTTTAGATTAAACGAAAAAAAATGATCTTAAAATATACCTACACTACAAATTTAGTCATGCGCCCTAAGTTATAAGGCACAAAATTTATATAATTTAGAGTACAAATACATCTTATATATATGTATATAGTTAAGTATATAATAAAAGTTTTATAGGGTCATTTAAATAAAACAATAAATTAAGGACTTAATTACAATAAAAATCTAGGAGTCAAATTAGAGTAAAGTAGGAATTCAAGGGCTTCACTAAGCAAATAACAAAAGTTTCACTTTCTGTGCAGGCTATCTGAAACCCAGTTGCTATTCCTCCAAATCTTCAGCCATTAAGAATCAAATTATAGCCAAAATCTTCCTAGTTCATCAAGGATCACAATCCTTAGAAAAAATTCCCTAGAAATTCAAGTCCTATAATTTCTCCCAAACCAAGAAGAAATCCGCTAGCCAGTAGAACTACTACCCAAACTTAAACTTTCAAAAAATCAAAAAACCAACCTTCCTGTCACCTGATCACCCATGAAAATATACTGTTAGAAATCTCTTTTTTTGTAGATTACTTGGTGGAATGGGATTTTATAAATTACACCAAAATCACACCTGAATTACGATCGGAATTGACAATGTCACATGCAAGTAGAGGCTAGCAGAACAGGAAGCGGTGTTAGTTTGCTTATAATTGGAGATTCCACCATTCAAATGAGAAAATGAAACCATGGATAGAAAGCCCTACGAATGTAGATAAGACGGGAAGTAAGATTTGTTGAAATTGATGCAGTATTTCGGTCTCAATTGTGTAAAAACCACAACCTGCCATCAGGACGCGACTGGGGCAGAACTTAACTTTGAACGAGAATTAGGAAAGATCGGCCAATTTGATCATCGAATTGAAGCATTATTACCAAAAGAACAATCCCTAGTAATTAAATCTTGAATTTAGGTATTTAGGCGTATAAGTTGTTGAAGAATCTCGATCACAGGAATCAGTGAGGATTTCTATCCCTTTTCATATTTTATTCTATTACCTGTAATTCCTTTTGCCGAAATACCTTGAATATTGATATGTGAGTTTTTTTTCCTTCGCAATCTCATTCGTTTACCCGTTATTATTTCTCTGGAATCATTAACCTATTTCTGATTTTTCAGGAATCCCTCGATCATTGATATCTAAAGTCTTTGTTCCTTTCAAATTTTCATCTGTTACTAGTTAATCATTACTTCCTAAAATCATATTACCTTTTTGCACTTTCTGAAATGCCTCACTTATGGTGATGATAATTGTCTAATTTGTTTGGTAAATTCGAGCCAGTTGAAATCCTAAATTATTCCTAATTACAAGATCTTGGCATTAATTTTGTTAGTTTCTTTATAATCAAAACTATGCTACTTAAATAAGTAAAATACTTTCAAAACATCACAAAAAGATTGATAAAAAAAAGAGAATATATATGAAAAAATCTTTTACTCCAAATAAGTTATAAATGAAAAAGATTCGTGTTTTCTAATAATTATAATTCTTCTAATCCTAATTGTCGAATCGGGAACTAAGTGCCACACTTGATAATAGGGGATATGCAGTGGGTGCTACCTCTAGAATCCCGAAGTTGACACCTTCTACTATACTTATTATATTCTTGACTCTTTTGAATATCTTATTCAGCCAGTACTGTAAAATATGTGCTGGACATAGCAAAGTGCCACACTAGTTGATAGGGGATGTGCAGTAGGGGCCGTCTCTTGAATATATTATCATTGGCACCTCTAGATTTTGGTACTAGACATCTTTCAGCTATATTTTATACCTCAAATGATAAAATCCTATTTTATTCTTCGTGAAATGAAATGCAAGGAACTAAGTGCCACGTGCGGCTGTGCAGTGGGGCCGCCTCTAGAATCCTGTACACTTAAGTCTGAACATGAAATATGAATTCTCTTTGCTGGAATGGGACAGTGACGGAGTTATATGAAAGGTTTGATATAAATGTGATTCCTCTGATATAATAAGATCTCTTATAAGTAATTTCGTTAAAGCATCTCCTAATGTATACAAAACTTAAGATATCTCAAATATATGTGCATGTGACTTGTAAAGGATTTACTACAAGAGCTTGTTATAGAAATCAAGTTATCCTAGCATGTTTGCTTCCTACTTAATATGTAATTCTAATTCTATCATCTTCCACTGTGATATAAGCTCCATACAGGTAACTCTCTCCAACTTCCCTCACTGAGTCATTCAGACTCGCCCTTTATACTTCTCTTTATACAGATGAGGCTGGACTGGTCGTATTTGAAAAAGGATCTTGGGAATAGAGGAAGGAGAAATTATCTTTTATTTAATTCCAAATGAACCCAGATTAATAAATTTATGTATGTACATAATAAGACTTATAGCCATGGCGGCTTTACTGCTATATCTCAAGTACTAGTATATGTATGCTCATCAACAACTAGAAGAAATATTCAAGCTATTGTACAAAGAAATATATATACATATATAACTTATTTCTTTTAATACAAATTATCATTTTAATTTGTTAAGTTTGAGCTTAACACTGGCTCTTGAAAAGAAAATCTCTTAGAGAGAGTTAGTGTTGCAGTATGGTGACTTTGGGGTCTTCTGGGGCAGAGTATGGTAATTCCATCAAATTTGAATAGCCCATTCTGCACAAAGCCTCTACCAAAGAACATGTTATTCTTGGAAAGCACAAATCCATCAAACTCAAATACAAGTTTAAAACCATCTTTCACTGGCAAAGACCTTAACACTAAGTTTTTGCGTATGTCTAGCACATGAAGAATCTCATTCAGCGTCAACTCCTCACCAAGAGTCATTTTCAGAACAACATTCCCTATTCCAGCAATATCAGAAGTTTCCGAATTTCCCATATGCATTTTATTTTTAGTAACCGAAGTGTAGGTTAAAAACATATATTTCTCAGAACAAATGTGCCGAGTGGCACCAATGTCAATCTATCACTCTATCGGATTATCAACAATGTTGGCTTCAAAAATCATTATTGAGAGGTTCAGTTCAGATAAGTCCAATGGTATGGACTTTTCCTCATTCATATGGGCTTGATTTGGTTTGTTCTTCTTAGGAAGTCGACAATCTTCGGCCTTGTGGTTCGGCTTTCCACAGTTATAGCAATTTCTTTGAAACCTTATAAGTTTCTTACCTTTGTTATTTTTATTGGCTCCTTGATGCTTCCTTTTCTCATTTGTATTTGACCTTGATTCAACCATGTTAGCTTTAGCCTCTATTTTAATTTTGTCTGTCTTCATATCAAACATGCAATTGTCTTCTTCTATTCTCAACCGGACAATCAAATTTTCCAGACCCATCTATTTTCTCTTGTGTTTGAGATAGTTCTTGAAATCCTTCCACGATGGCGGTAGCTTCTCAATGATTGCAGCTACTTGAAAGGATTCACTCAAAATCACATTTTCAACATGAATTTCATGCAGAATAATATGTAGTTCTTGGACTTGGCCCATGATGGATTTAGAATCCACCATCTTGTAGTCCAGAAATTTGACCACCACAAATTTCTTCAAACCGTTATCTTCTGCCTATTATTTCTTATCAATTGACTCCCACAGCTCTTTCGCTATCTTAATAGGGCTGTAAACATTGTATAGTGAGTCATCCAGTCCATTCAAAATGTAGTTCAGGCACTAGAAATCTCTTTGGTTTCAGGCATCCAAAGTTACCCCTTTTTGGACATCAGTGTCGTCTTCAGGTACGTCATTCTTCGTGAGCAGGAACTAGTGCAGCGACTAGAGCAGCAATAGTGGTTGGCGAAACAGTAACTTGTTTTGATGCCATGATCACAGAAATTGAATAATTCATCTTAAAATTGTGGAATTCGATAGTGGAAAATTTTTGTGATTAGAAAAACAGCAAGTAGTCGAGGTGAGAGTGGAGCTCTTTGTCTTTAAGATGAATTAATCCCGCACCGGTGCTAACGGCAATTGGTTATCATCTCCCAAAATACAACGACTAATTCAGATAGTAGCATGACTACAAACCATCTAATCTCTCGAACTTTAAGCGTACTGAAACTCTCAAGACTATGCTGAAGATGTTGTAGTCTATTGTATGATTGTATGAATATGCATATCCAGGACTGATATTTTATAGTGCCAAAGTTGCACTGCTATAGCCAAAAAGGTGGTCATCAATGTTGCTACAAATTTCCAATGTAGAAGTTGGACGGATGCAATCCAAGTGCATCCTTTGGAGGATTTAGATTAACTAGGATTAGTTCACTCATTTTTCGAATTCCAGAAAGATAAGCTAATTAACTTCGTTTGTTAAAGATAAGCTGAAATTAATTTCAGTCTTCAAAATAATTCAGATTGTTAGGCCAAAAAATAGTTTAGATTAAATTTGGCCTAAAAGGTCAATGTTGGACTGAAGGCCCAATTTAACCCAAGCCCACGAAGCGCCAAGCCAGGCCCAATTGGTTGGTGGCAGTAGCGTGCGTGCGTGTGGGTTGGATTGAATCCACTACCATCTAGGTCCTCTCCCCTCCGAACACCTGTGGTACCCCCAAGGGCCCAACCCTTACCTTCACACCTGAGACATATATTTAAGTCCACCTTTTACTCATTTTGCAATGCGGGATGGAGTTTCACTCGTCTCATTCATTTGGCTCATTCTAGTCTTCTTAGTCAACTTTCAAGTAGCTCACTTTGACCATTAATTTCGCATTCACTCGAAATTGGTTTTTGGCAATTAATCACATTATCGTCATCTATTCGTAGCGTAATTTACGATGATCCATAATTTCTTAGAAATTAATATCTTCAGCACACTTAAAAATTTGGTCAAGGAAGACCAATTTCCAACACACACACACACACACACACTCTCTCTCTCTCTACATATATATATATATTGTGACTTGATATAAATAACCAAATTAAATGCCAATATATTAAGTACATATATAATCTAGCTAAAACACATGCCTAAATAATAACATATGATATTAGTCTATTTATTGCCGTAAAAAGCAAGTGAGTAGAACTAAACTTGGAAAAAAACTTAAGGGTTGAATTCAACAACTCTTATGTTTTGAGCTGGAGTTCGACATAATAAAAATTAAAGTTTGACTTAATAAGTCCAATCTCTTTGCTTCTAAAGTACTAGCTAAAGAATATGTATGGTACTTACTCGTCAGATAGACATGTCAATGAATAGGATTTACTTACTCAAACAACAATACCATACATTTTATCGGATTCTAAAATACTAAAAACAACGAGATCCTTATTCTGCCTTATCGTACATACCCAAACACCCATTGGGTCTAACTTATTAGATTGAACTTTTTAATACATGGATAAATTTTTACAATATATATTAGAAAAATTGTTTGGAATACAGTACAAAAAAATATTTCATAGATTTACTTAATGTATACATTTAATTTAGTCATGAAATTTAATTTAATAAATTTTTACATTTCATTTTGAGTATTTTAATAAGCAAAAGTCAAATAAATTTATATATTTTTTCTCTCCTCTCCTCCTATTATGTTTTACCTTTATAATGTTATTTCAAAATATATTACTTCTTTTCTCTTTTTAATTTTATGCTTTGCACTCTTTATTCAAATAGTTTTATTTCATATAATATACTCAAGAAAACATATGTAAATAATTACAGTATATATTATCATATAAAAATTTATAAATATTCTTAACTTTATATATATTAAATATTTACTATTAATATACATTTAATTTTGGTATTGGTAATTCTTAGATTAATAGGTTAAATTTAAGTATGGTATAATAGATAATCTTTTGGGTACTGGGTATAGGGGTAATTTAGGGTATAAATTCTACCCAAACCCATTGCATTATTTTTAAGAAGTATGAGTTTGAGTATAGATTTGTGTATGATTTTTTGGGCTTGAATAAAATATCATCCTATTCATTGACAGGCCTATCGTCGGGGTACAATTAAACCAGCTAGCACCAGTGAGCTCGAGCTTGTAAGGAATCACATTACGATTGGCATATTTTACTTTTCTAAACCATTTAAGAGCCTCCTCTAAGGTACTAAAGGAATTGAATAAACGGGCTCTACCTTGTTTTAGCTAATCCCGACCCGACTAGCACTATTTCAATTTGATTAAACTCAGATTTTGAAATTAGTTCTAAGCTAATGTAAGTTTATCTTTCTATGCACTAGTAATAAACTTTAAATATCTCAGGTAAATAAATCTAATATGAAATTTATATTTTTACAAATAAAGTGCGATATCTAAAATCTTAATTTTTTCATGTTTATCCCAAAGAGAGATGTGATCAGCTTGAGTAAACAATTATCATATGATGAGGTTGTAGTTTCTCGGTCTGTTGAATTACTAGGGAGTCAAACTATATCCAAATAACACTTAAATACTTGTATCTATTTAGTTGTTGCGGACAATAACGATTACCTCGCCAATTATTTGCATCAATTATACTCCTCAAACACCTTATATACACTTGTCATTGTCTAATATTCAAAGCACCTTCGCGTAAGATGTTCTTTTTTTTCCTTTCTCTAATATATGAAATCTAATATATATACACACACATATAGCTGCTACTTTTCCTATTGATCAAACAGAAAATTTTCTCTTCCTTTTATATATGAAAGCTTGTACAATTGTGGAGCAAGAAAAGTAGCCGTGTTTAAATTTGGTAAATTAGGCACTCTTCCACAGAAGTTGGCCACCTACGACTCCTCCGAAATCGGCAACAAAGCTGTTCAAATTTTAAATGAAAATATTAAGCTCCTTATCAATAATCTAAATAACAAGCTTTAAATTTGTGTACACAAGAGACGTATTGAGCACTTCGTCATATGTTAAGAATGTCATTAACAAATCATTTAGAAATAATTAATCCTATATATATATATAGTAAAAGTGAAAGTCTTTGATGCACAAACATGTGTTGATTTGATGATGTTGATTATTTAAGTAATATTAAGATTTTGAATGCTCCATATTATCGCATACATATTGACAAGCTTTGCCTCTCGAGAATTATTTCATAAAGCAACAGAGATGAGTATATGTTTTTTGATGCACTCCATCTTATATAGACCACCAATTTGATCTCTGCAAAAATTGCATATAATTATATGTCTCCATTATATGGTGATCCAATTGATATTTGATAATTTATATAAAAATTTAATTTTTTATTTCAGTTGATGTTTTATTTTTTATTCTGTTTTACAGATATATACCAAATATATAATTATGAATTTTACACATCTAACATGTTTAACTGAAATAGAAAAAAATATGAAACATTATTTAGCATTATCCCACTCTCTTCGGGTATTTCTGCAGTGCGCACTTTGGGCCTTCTCCTTGGTTAACAAAAGCCCATTAAGCTCATCAATAGCAATCATTTCAAGATTGTTTGGGGCATTTCTAGTCTCATATATAAAAAGAAGTCTATTACTCCTATTGCTTTCCCCATATCTCATCTTAAAAAGCTCCAAGGGATATCAATGAATATTAAACGGATCGAATATATTATTTTTACATTTATATTTAATTAATTTTTTGAATATTCAGTGAATACGGATATTTAAGCAAGATATTCGAATTTATATTCGTCGAATATCGGTCGAATTCAGATATATCCGTATTCGATTATAATTAATTAGATGCATCCATATTTGATTAAACTTATCCATTTTAAATTTTTTTTATATTTATATTTAATGATTATTATTTAGATAGCTATTTATGGATACTCAAATATGTAAATCTATTAACCTATAACAAATACATATTTTTAATTAATAAAAGTAGCTATACAATTTCATAAAAAAACAAGTGGCAATCAAATAAATAGCATGAATTCTATTTAATATTGACTTTATAATTGAGTAGTGCTAATTAATATTAATAATAATATTTATGTATATTAATTATAAAATCAACCAACAACAATTATGTTGATTAACTTCATTCTTCAATTTTTTCACTATATTACAACAAATTTTAAATTTATTCTTTTTTTTTTTCAATTTGTATATGCATTATGATATTTTTATTGAAAAATATAAATAATATATTATTTAAAAATATATATATTTAAAGCGGATATTAAACGGATCGGATATACATTTACCATATTCGTATACATTTATAATCAAATATCTACTAATTGAATATAAATAATATCTGTATTAAACAAAGAAGGATAGATTTTATATAAACGGATACAAATGCGTACACTAAATAAATTTTTGAATATTCATTTACAGTTTTACCTCCATTTTAATCCTCAATCCCAAGTGACAAAATTTGGAAGGTTTTGAGAAAAAAAATGATATAATCTTATATCTCTAAAACAACCTTTAATTTAATTGGGAGGAGAAATGCATATATTAGACATGTGTGTGTGTATATATATTTATAACATTATATACATAATTGAAAATTGTTCATAGACTATATAAAACTAAATTAATTAAGTTTACTAATTAATTATAACTCAATCATATTCAATGGAATTCACAAAAGTAAAATTGATTTGATTCAAGATCAAGTCAACTAAAATTAATTTGCAAGGCGCTTGAAATGTTGAGACATTTGAAAAGCGGGGATATATTTTTATAAAACATTTGCATTAGAAAATAAAAGTTTGGACTTAGGCCGGTTCCTCTAATCTTAAAGTATATGATATCTTCTAGGATAAATAAAAATAAAATACTAAATTTCTTGAGACAAAAATATAAATATATTGACGTAAAATATTCCATGAAATCTCGTAAAATACATGAAACATTGTTTGTGTTTTTTTGCAGCCCATAATTTTTGTCATAGGCGACCCACCCACCCTAAAGATAATACTAACTATATGTTTATCATAATTTTTTGTTTTTATTTATGTAAAATTTAAATAAGTATACTAAAATTACTGAAAAAATAATATTATATAGAAAAATAAATAATCTTTTTATTTATTTTATGCTCTAAAAATTTTAGTATTCGCATACAGTATGCTGAAATCATTTGCATTGCATAAAGAAGTTGGATATGGAAATAAGGAAGGAAATCATTCTTAAAAATCAAATTAATTAGAATATTGCGTAATGCAAAATTTGGGTAGACACTACTCAATGCAAAATTTGGGTAGACCTGTATATACAGCTGCATAGATAGGGAGACGGTGACACAAAATACATTGTTAAAAAGGTGCATAAAACGAAAAGAAAAATGTAGCCACAATTATATTTACAACTAATTCTAAAAACTTGTAATAAATCAAACAGTGAGTTTGATGTAATTAAAAACACATATAGAGTCAAGAGAATCATATAATTCATACAGAATAAACATGTAATAATTAAGTTACGTTCACTGAAATATACATTAACACAAAAATACAAAATGAATTTTTTTATCAACAATATATAAATCATAGTATAAAAAATCTACTATTCAATTTTTCTAATATTTATATATATTTTATTTGTCTTCAACACACGTTTTAAGAATGTTAATATTATATATATATATATATATATATATTCAAGTAATATCCATAACTAATTCAAATCTCACTCCAAATGGGTAGGTACATCAATTGTTGGAGTAAATTAATAACAGTTAAATTTTAATGAGGGGAAAAATGCAAAATTAGTCATGTAACTTGACCCTACTAACAAAGTAGGACTTTAACTTTTCGAACAGCAACATTGGTATACCATCTTTGACATTTTGGCAATTTAAGGACAAATTGGACCCAAATTGTAACTGCGGGTGGCCCATGTTTACATGACAGTTGATTTGGCACCACGTCAATCCAAACATTCTCCTCTCTCCTGCATAGCGTATGACATGGCAATCAAACTTGCCACAATAGCACATTTATTACACTTGGACAAAAAAGAAAAAAAGAATTGCACAAAAAACCAAAAAACAAATACAAAGAAAAGCCAAAAAGCAAAAAATAAAAAATAGATACATCCTGTGAAATAATTTATATACTTATATGTATATATATGTATGTACATACATACACACATATATCTCACTTGCCAAATCATCAAATTAATTGCAATTGAATTTTAAAAAATTTAAAACTTATACATCAAAATTTAAAATATCAATTATCCTTCAAATTTATAAGATTTTATTTTATACGAATTTATCATCTAAAATTTTTAAAAATATAATTTGTCACTTTAAGCCATATAATTTTAATAATTATTAGTTACATATTTAATAATATAAAATAATAAATATATTTAAAATATAATTAAATTTTGTTGAGTTTATTTATTAAATTAAGAATGAAATAGAAATTAAACTATAAAAATTTAAGTCTATCCTCTTAACTATTTAATTCAAAATTACATAGTAATATTAAAATCATAAATATATTTAAAATAGTCCAATGTAATTTAACTATATTTTATTTATTAACTCAAATATAATAAAATAAAAATTAAATAATGAAAATTAAAGTTTATCCTCTTAATTATATAACTATAAATTACGCAATAATATTAAAAACATAAATATTGTAAAATAATAATAATAATAATAATAATAATAATAATTTAAAAAATCTACAAAAAAAGAAAAATCCCCCGGCCCCATCTCCCCAACCCAACCACATCCCTTCCCCTGGGCTTGCAGCGGCCCCAGCGACCACCGTTGCCTGGCTAGCGGATGCATACGCCGCTGCGCCAGGCTGCCGCTAGCTTGGCGGCCACCTGCACCGGGCTTTCGTAGCCATGGCTGGCCAGATCTGCCGGCCAGTTGCCGGCCATGGCTGCCATAGGGGTGGGGGGGTTTTATATATGTTATATATTCATGCATTTAGAATTTATATGCAGAATATGTATGTATATATATGTATGTATACATGTTTGTATGTATGCATATTTATTATATTTATTTATTTTTTGGCTTTTTTTATTTTTTATAGAATTTTCTTACTTTTTGCTTGTTTTATTTTTTTTATTTACATGTCTCTCTGATGTGGCTGGTTTAATTGCCACATCATATGCCATGTAAAAGAAAGGAGAATGTTTGGATTGATGTGGTGCCACATGGCGCCAAATCATCTGCCAAGTAAACACGGGTCACCCGCAGTTACAATTCGGGTTCAATTTGTCCTCAAATTTCCAAATTTTCAAAGTTAGAATATCAATTTTGTAGCCCGAAAAGTTAAAGTCTTACTTTGCCAGTAGAATCAAGTTATAAAACTAATTTTACATTTTTCCCTTTAATGAGCACAGTTAAATACTATACTCCACCTTGTCATAGTAAAAAATGCACTTATTTATTATAATTTCTATTTGAGCCGAATAATATACTACATCTACTACAAGTTTACATAAACTATGGCAAAATTTTGATGAATTAACCATATTTTGTAATTAATAAATCAGAAAATGTGAAACTTGTGAAAATTTGGCAGCAAAAATTAAGATATTAAATTACTTTTTGAAAAAAAAAAAAAGGTAAAATATAGTAGAAGCAAGATTCTAATGAATAAAATTGAAGGTAAAATAAAAATAAAAGTAAATCTCCAAATTTTTATTATTAAATATTATTTAATTAATTAATCAAATTCTTAATTAACTAATTATAGGACCTTCCTAAAAATTCCTAGCTACTCATGGTTTTTAATCAACAAAATTAGAGGTAAAATAAAAATTTCCTCCAATTTTTATTATAAAAATATTATTTGATTAGTTAATCAAATACTCAAATTACCTAGCTGGCTAGGAAAAACCACTAAATATCATGTTGGTGGTAAAATAAAATTTTGCCTCCAACAATTAATAAAATATACTTAAATTAGTTAACTAGTAGTTAGGGCTATAAATGAATATTCAAAAATTCATTTACTGTTAGCATCTGTATCTGTTTATACAAATATTGTCTGCATTCATTTAAAGCGAATATTATCCATATTCAATTGGTATATATTTGTGGCACCCCACTCAGGATAATCCCTAAGCTAAAAGGCCACTAATTCAAACTTAAATCATAATATATGAGATAACCAAAAGGCCCATAAAATTTCAACAAGTCTCAAAAACAATAGCATACTTCAACTTAAAGAATACTATAAGGAAGAATACTATAAGGAGTGCCGTATATACAGGCCAAAATTCTCCCAAATAGTATTCAAGCATACCAACGGTCTCATGTCTTAGTTACAACTAGCTGGGAGAAGTTTACATATATACATATGAACAAAACACCTAAACAATTACAAAACGATTGCTTCGGGCCAAGCCATTAGCCCTCATTCTTCACTTAATCCTACATGGGAAGAAAATAATCAAGGATAACAAAAAGGTAAGTCCTAAGGACTTAGTGAGGGGAATTACAATAAACAGAAAAACGAATTTGTCGAAGAAGTAGTAGTTCAACAAATTATCAACTGGCAAGATATTGCATTCAGAAACACGAATTTACCAGAACATAAATAACATCAAAATTCAGCAAACGAAAACATCTCCATCTTTATTGCTCCCCAAATAGAGTACAAATAGAACCAAACAAACTCAAAGCATAATATGCATAGCAGATTTCTCTTATTCCTCCATCGAGCATAACAACTTGTCCCATGCACACAGCAAGGATTAATATCACATAAATTATTCCAAGAGTTCCGGGTATACGGCTTGTCCATGCACACGGCAAGCACTAACGTCTTGTTATTCTAAGAGTGCCGAGCATACGGCTTATCCCATGCACACATCAGGGATTAACATCTCGTTATTTCTAGAGTTCCAGGCATATGGCTTATCCTATGCACACAACAAGGATTAACATCCCATTATTTCGAGAGTTCTCGGCATAGGGCTTATCCCACGCACACGGCAGGGATTAATGTCCCGTTATTCTGAGAGTTTTGGGCATACGGCTTATCCCATGCACACAATAGAGATTAACATCTCGTTATTCTGAGAGTTTGGGCATACGGATTATCCCATGCACACATTAAGGATTAATGTCCCGTTATTTATTCCTATACATAATCAAAACAAAAGATAAACAGATACCAGTAAAGCCATACAAACAATATATGGAATGCTAAACACACTTCGGTTCAATAAACAATTGCCGACAAGGCCAAACAAGCAGTATTCAGAGCGATTTGATTGTGCTGATAAGGCTAAATAAACAATATTCAGAATGAAAGCTGATAGATGTGCTAAACATGAAAAGGTTGGCAAGACCCAATATCAATGAAATAAGTAGGGGAACCAACAAGGTTGTGGGTTATACGGGATAATATCATATAGGACAATAAAAGTTATGGGCACCAGAACGAGCATAATCAAGAAGTACTGAATAGGCATAGAAAACAAGAACAATGAAGATAGTTCATTTCCTAAAAGAACAAAAGGATTAGATCCTCCCTAGAATGAGTACAAATAAGAACAACGAACAGGCATAGAGAACATGAATAGCAAAGATAATCATTTTCCAAAAAAAGATAGGTTTTGCCCTTACCTTAACAGCCACAGAAATGCTATTCTGGTCTACTATACTGTGGGCCCCGACCCCTCGCCACCTAATCAAAAGAGCGGACTTATCATCAAAATACTCGTCTTGGCCTCTTAAACAATAATTAAGCTATTAACGCTATGATATTTACTGGGGTCATATTCGCTTCGGTTGATAGGTTTGTCCTAATCAATAGTTCCCAACTTAGCAATTCAAATTCTTATAAAATTGGGCCCTTGTAACATTACACAAAGGTCGAACATATAATTACACTGATTAACTTTATTAACAAAACTTATGTTCTAATTACCAATCTGGGCCCACTAGTGCTATACATAACTTAGATCCAATTGTCTCGGCTCGCCACTATGAATCTTATTCCGATCATTTCGATTCATAATTTTAGTTTGATGCAATAAACTTAACTTATATTAATTAATTCAATTTAATGAGAATTTGCTTCTAATTTACGATTCGAGTCCACGTATACTTACAATTGAATTCCTATCTCATTATTTTAGTCTATAATCACAAATCTTGGTCCAATTTACTTATATTTACAATGGAACCAACTTTACAATTTAATCTGATTAAATCACGAATTCAATTAATTGATTAATCAAGATTTTTACCAAATTGACCGAGTTTGGATCTGATTCAAGTTCTAAAAGTGGTCCACATTCACCCAAAACAGAATTTCCAGCTTCCTGCCTTCAAGTTGTTGTGCCGCCACTGGAGTTGGGCTTCACCTCCACCAAATGATGCATCCAGCTACGCTGAGTAAAACCTACCAATTTCGCAGCCCACCGCTGTTTGGTCTCTCAATTTGATGGAAAACACCACAGCTCTGCTACTCGCCACTGCGTCTCTCTACCACAATTTTGCTCGTTCTGGTGGCCCAATCCCAAAATAAAAGCACATGCATGTTCCTCGAGCTAAGCCCATCAAAACCCAGTACTCCACTCCAAGTTTCAATCGTCAGAACCACCGCGCTCGTCACCTCCGATGTGCTCCGCTTTGAATTCAAATTTCCAATACCTCGGTGGTCGGTTTTGAGTGTTTCAAGTGTGGGTGTGTTTGTCGTGAAGAGAGGAAGAGAATTTCTGGCTTAGTTTTAGGTGATCGTCGACACTGGTGTGAAATTGCCGATGAGGGGAATACAATTTGCATGTGAGAATTGAAGAATTTTAGGGGGATGATTTGCTATTTATATATGATATTTCTAAAATTGCAAATTGACCCTCAAAACTTTTCTCAATTTTTTAATTAGACATCCAGAAGTTTAAATCGGCTTCCAACTTACCCCTCAACTTATGAGTGCCTCGGATTTGCCTGGTTAACCTAAAATAATCTCACTTTAATCCCTAAAACTTTCCAAATTTTTGCAATTGAGTTTTTTCCCTATTTATATTTTGACTCCCAAACTTTCAAAAATAAATAATAAAATTCATAAAAAAAAATATTAAATAAACTCCCTAATTATATGATTTCTAGGGGGGTTACAATATTCGATTTAAATGGACACAGATATGGCAAATGCATATCCAATCTATTTAATATCCACTCCAAATATATATTCATTGAATAATATATTATTTATATTTTTAAATAAAAATCTCATAATCCACATATGAGTGTATATATATTATAATTGAAGAATTAAAAAAAATTAATAATTTTAAAAAATTATTGTAATATAGAGAAAAAAAATTGAAGAATGAAATTAATCAACATAAGTTCACTTTATAATTGATATTCTTAAATGTCATTATTAATATTAATACTGCTTATAACCAGTTATAAAGTTAATTATTAATTCAAAATTGTGCTAATTGTTTGATTGCTTCCATTTTAATGGAATTATATAGTTCATTTTATTAATTAAAAAGTATATATTTGTTATAGATTAACAGTTTCACATATTTGAATTTTCATAGACGAATATCCAGATAATTATCATTGAATATCAATATCCAAAAAATAATAATTCAAATATGGATAATTTTAATCAAATATGGATGCATCTGAATAATTATAATCAAATATGGATATATCCAAATCGATTGATGATGGATTCAAATTCAGAAATCATACATAAATATTCGTCAAATCTGTATTCATATCCGAATATTTAAAAAGTTAATCAAACAATAATATAAAAATAGTGTGTTCGATTCATTTAGTATTCATTTACACCCCTACTAGTAGTTGAGTGGTTATTGGCTCAGTGGCATCACTTTAACACATAATTTGAGGTTGAAAGTTCCAAGCCTAATAAATCTTGGTATTCTTGTGAATTATATTATTATAAAAAGAAAACTATTTTTGGGTTAAAAGGGAAATTTCCATAACCCTTTGGTAGTATTTTTTTTATTATTATTATTGGTAACTTTTTGGTAGTTATGGTACCAATTTTTAATCTTACAAACATGCCTCTCTCTTGACTTGGTTTGAAAATACTATAATAAAGGGAAAATAGCATCAATATTTCTATCCACATCTTCTCCTCAACTTCCACCTTCCAGATACCCGTATTCTCTTCAACTTCTATTTTCCATATTATATAGGTGTCTTGAAGAGCTCATCTCCTTTACTAGATTATTTTTCACCTGAGAAAAAAATAAAATAATTTACAGGTAAATTTTTCAATTTTTTTCCTCTTCGCTGCTAAATTATTAGTAGTAGTCATACCTATCTACATTTGCCTTTATTTTTAGTTTAATTTTCTTCATTGCAGGGTGAATTGGAATACAAGAAAATAAAATAGTTGAGCTTAAACGTATAGTTTAAATTGTTTTCTTGTTGAAATTATTTTCAACAAAATTATCTTTATTTTGATAACAGATTGCTTAAATACATGTGATCTTTTTACAAAGCTAGCTCATACATATTATACACTAAATATTTTTATGTTTAATGTTTAAGATATATCTATATATATTATGTTATTTTTGTAACTCGTTTTCATATTTTATGCGCACAGAAAGTGCATGCAATAATTGTTATTAAATTAGAAAAATTAGCTAACTAGCAAAATTCCTCAAAACCTCCCAAATAATTTACTTTTACTACACCAAGAAGTTATAGTAATAAGTCATATTTACTACATTTGATTGTTATTAGAAAAACTTAAAAATTTACTATATGTTTTGTAAGTGCGGTAATTAACTACTACAAACTACACTTTTTATTTATGGCAAAAGATAGTGGTGTATTTGATAACTTATATCATATATTAAATTTATAGAAATTAAAGATAATTTGATAACAAAGGTCAATTACCATAGTTTAATGGTGTAGGTAAACTTATACCTCAATTACAATGCCCACGAGAAAGACCCCCAACAGAACACACCATCAACAATTCGACAAGCTTTTTCCCCTTTTCTGCAAGATTATGCTAATATATAGTTAGAGTTTTATCTTTTGAATGTTTAGGTATTACCTTCGTTGGTTAGGATTTGTTTTAGAGAATGGTAAATAAAGTTGGCCTATACTAGGAATGGCATCTTTGTTTCTATTTGATTATTTTAATAGATTACTTTGTTTTTTTTTTTCATCATCTTTTATTTGTGTTTGATAAATAATAACTTGTGCAAAACAGCACTTCGTGCGATAAGACCCTTAAGACACGCATCTTATTACAATCGCACAATAATTAACGCACAAAATGTGTCACGACACACTTGATTCTCTGCTAAAGTCATTACCAAATCGGCATCAAATCATCTTTAAATTATCATCAACACCACTGAAAGACTCCCAACAGGGATCTGTGGCCTAAGAACACTACAAGAACCCCAATGGGGTGTGTGGCAACCACTATAAGTCCTCCCAAGTGTGGCACATGGCGAAAGACTACTATAAGACCTCCCAGTGGAGTACGTGGGGAAAAATTATTATAAGACCCTCAACGGGATATGGTACACGTAGCAAAAGACCACTATAAGACCCCCAAGTGAGGCACGTAGCACATCAACTACTACATCTTCACTCACAAAAACACACGCGATGACAACAATCACTACTCTAGTGACACCCACAAAAAAGTTGACAACTGATATAACCAACTGTGGTAAGACATCTCAAGCAAAGATTGCAGTCAAATCCAATCTTCACAACAAACAATTGTGTTAGCATCTCCCAAGTGAGGCTCACTGTCAAATTCAATCTTCACAACAAATAATTCTTGTAAGACATCCCAAATGAGGCTTGCAGTCAAATCTAATCTCATAAGCACGCCTATTTTTTTACCTCGAACAACTATAGTAAAATCCCTTAAGAAGGGCTCACAGAAATTAAAATTGTGGAAGACCCCCAAGAGGGCTCACAGTTAAGTTCCTTCATCACCCCTTCTCGTCATGACAAAATCCTAGGACAAAGTCACACAAAAAAAAGAGAGTTAAGAGAGGCTTAAACTCCCCCTCCCTCCCCATGCACACACACTGCGCTACAATTAAAGCCAAGAGCACAACAACACAAAAGAGTCATTCAAATGATAAAGTATGTAAATGAATTTAGATCATTGAAAACTTTCATAACTAAAAGGAGTAAAGCCCAGCAACATAGAAGCATGCACAAGATGTCCCGCCAACACTTGGCTCGCTAGGATAAAAAATAAGAAACAAGCCTCTACACCACTTTTGTAAAGTGTAAATGCAAAGTAATTTTTAGCAAAGGAAGAAAGAGAGGCATGGACTGTCACGTCCTAAATTTGGGACATAACACAATAGTGCCCCTAAGCCCACAATAAAAGAAAGCTTTAAACACTTGTCTTAACAATCAAATTTGAGTAATTGAGATCTCAAAGAAAACTTTTCTAAACAACTAACTAGGAATCTTGATCACAATCCCCAAAATTGCTCATCTTCCTTGTCTTGAACCAAGAAGGTGTTTGGCTAAACTTGTTTTAAACATCTTATAAGCTCCTACATCTTATAAGATGTTTTCAGAGCTTATAAGATGTTAAATCTTATTTTTAAAATAAGTTGTTGAAGCGTTTGGATAAAATAAGATTTGGAGCTTATAAGATGTTAATAATGACAATTTTGTAATTAAAATTGTTAAAAATGAAGGAGCTTGTTAAGATCTTAAAAATAAGTTGGGTCTCTTTACTTTTTTTAAAAGAGCTTATAAGTTCCTAACATCTTATTTTAGGATCTTATAAGCTCTTTTTTTTTTTTAAATTACCAAACACTTTTTATCAACTTATAAGCTCTTAAACATCTTATAAGATTTTTTAAGGAGCTTATAAGCTCACCCAAACACCCTCTAAGTTTTTAAGCAAAATGGTGAATTGATATCATATGAGCGACACTTTGCCCAGTAAATAAATCTCCTTTCTCTTTCTACTTGATTTGAGCAAGTATAAATATCATGAAAAATCATTGAAAACAAAAATATTCACTTTGCAAAAATATAACAATTAATGTAAAAGTATTCTTTTTCAAAAATATAACAATTAGTGTGCAAAAATTCAAGAAATACCTTATCAGAATTTCAGGACATACTTTCCAAGTAATTCAAAATAGAAGTTACATAACTTATCAGAAACTTTCAATTCATTAATTAACCATGCTCATGAACTTTCGGGATTCTAATCAGTTATCTTGGCCAAGATCTTAACTACAATGCCATTAAGTGGCTTTAGAATTCTTAACTACAAAGCCATTAAAGGGATTCAAAAATCTTAACTACAACTCCGTTAAGTGGCTTCAGAAATCTTAACTACAATGCCATTAAGGGGCTTTAGAAATCTTTTGCGACTGTAACCTCATAGCACAATTACGAAACTCATTCCTACCGATAGTTTCTTGATTATTCAAAGCATAGATCATTTTTATTATTTATTTCGACAAAAGTACTATATCTTGTACAAGTATTCAGAAAGAGTTTATTTTACATGCTCAAATCCTAAAAAAAAAGTTTTATGCACGCAGAAAAATCTTATAAATAGTTAAATATTTGCAGATAGAAAATTCTACAATAAATACCTTTAGATCTAAAAGTCTAATAAAAAGAATATGTCATTTATTTTTTATGCATAAATCATTCGTGCAAAAAATATTGTCAATAGAAGAAGAATAGAGATTTACTTACACCAAAATCTTAAAACCCACATATTCGCTCAAATTTGATCTACAACTTAAGCATTCTCCACTGATTCTACGACAAAAAAAATAGGATGTTAGTACCCAGAATGAAATTTCTTGCGGATTTTTAAGATAGAAAAATTAGTATTTTCTTATCTGTGTGTATGGTTTCTTTATTTCCCATATATACTATTAGGCTAGGTATTCTGGATAAACGAGAATTCATATCCTATTGAGATAATAAGATCACTCTAATCATAACTTCTCAGATTTGATCAAATTTCAATCCCAAATAATGATAACTCAAAGTTGCGAAGACAATTCAAAAATCCTAACCTTATCAGGATTAGATAGTTACTAAATATCCTGAAATGTTTAACTTATCAGGATTGGATAGTTACTGAGATTCCCATACTCATGACTAAATATTCGAAATCCTAAGTTATTTAATGATTTAATAATTATGGATTTTAGCTGAATATTATCATAGTTTACTAATTATATAATAAGGAATATTTATAATGAATTTTCGCATGAAAATATAGTGGTATAAAAATAAGATTCTAGGATTCTATATCACTATATTTACATGGTTGTAGCTAACCAATATGACTAGATACTTTATGGGGGTCAAAAACTATCCAAACAGAGTTCTGATATGATGGAAAGACCTCTAAAATTACCCATCCATCCATAAATCCGAAAATTCCACAAAAAAATGATTTTTTGTCATCTTTAATTTAACAAACATGGATCCAAACCTGTAAATACTTCTTAATAGTTTGTGGACTTACTATCTACACTACTTATGGGCTTAATCATAACTTAAAATAAATTAAATAGTTTGGGCTATCATTACATCTAACCTATAAAACACAAATATCATTTATGGGCTCTTTTTTTTTCCTTTTACACTGGGTATGGGCCTTAACAACTTGAAATAAATTAAATAATTTGAGTTAACTAATACATCTTAAATCACTAATTAGATATAAACTAAAAATTAATATTTCGTTCGCCATAAATTGGCATCCAATGTGGCTAGCTTAAAATCATTAATGTAAAACTCAATCAATAAAGTTCATTAACTTAATAAATTCTACATCTCCAATCATCACCAAGCAATCCTAAAAGTATTATTAAAATCTAAAATTTATGTCTTTGAAATTGCAAATAAAGATCTAGATGAGTACCTAAAATCGCATCCTTAATAACTCCCAAAAAGAACAATTTATATCCCATATTTATTTTCTATTAAAATTCCTTAAATATTGATCGAGTCCCAAATAAATTTGTATGCTCAAATTATAGGAGAAGAGCAACCCAATAATATCAATGAAAAAACCAAAATCAAAATAATTTTACTCCATAATTTCTACCATCCAATATCGTATCTATATTATAATAATTCATATAAAGACTTGGGGTATTACATGGACATGCCCACCATGGGACAGAAATAGACTTAATAAAAAATTAAATTTGCAAAGAATCAAAGGTCACTTCAATGACTAAGTACTCAAAGGAATGTCAAAATACTCAAACTTTCTTCACAAAGCTAGCAATGTTCACCACCGCCAAGGCGTGCAAGTCCGTGCACTAACATTCAACCTACAGTTAGTCATTGCCAAATTTTAAGTGCACATTCTAATCGTTTCCTAAAGAGATGAGCACATACATACACTACATTGAAATGTGTGTAGTGCTAAGATGCCATATTCTTGCAAATAGCTACCGATCACCAGATAATGTCAACCATTCCAAATCTCTTTAATTTTTTTTGTGGGTCCATACATACGACCAAAATCTTAACACTTTTGAGAGTATGGTTGCCATGACCCATTTTGATCAGTTCATTCCCTTTGGATGGCATCACAGTCACATACCATTCTGACATTTTGCAGCACCCGGCACTCGGAATATCTGCCCATTATATTCCCATTTCTCAACTTTCTGAGCCTACAAATATTCAGTACCTCATCATATACTAATAGTTCTGACCCATCAAAAAACAAACTATAAATACCAACGCAAGAAAACAACTGAAAAACCACTACATGGCATTCCATGGAAAAGAACCTTGAATCTTGTTGATTACCGAAAAGGATCCCAAATTCATTTTTGTATGCATTAATACATGTTACAACATATCACATTTACAAAAGCACAATGCAAAAGATATAAACACTTATAGTTTTTATAATAAAAAGTAACTTAAACAAAAAGAAGAGAATCACTAAACTCATATACTTGGGAACTAGGATTTCTATGAAAATGAGCATTCCTATCTCTAAATTATGTCAAGTGTGTATTTAACGATGAACTTAAGTATACTCACTTCATTTCCCTTTTAGTCATTCTTCCCTAAAATTGGAATTATGTTATATTGTGTGGTCGGTAGTTGGGTGCTTTCTTTAGGCCATATTGCATTTTGCTATGAGGAATTCCACTCCTGAAACCTTTCATGCACCACTTAACGATGCCATGAGAAGGTTTAATATATCCATGTAAGTTTCCAAACAATCTCCATATGAAGGGGATTGCTAAAATATTTATGCATATCAATTATATCATTAGCAATTTCAATTATACTTTTAGGCCTCATTTACTTTTGGAGATGGGATGTAAAATGATATGATGGAATGGAGGATGAAATTAAGGATGAGATTATTTTATATTTTTTATATTATATTTACTATGTGGGATGAGATGAATGATGGAATGGAATAATTAAGTTGATTGCTTACTTGGATGGATTAAATATTTGGGATGATACAAGAAATTACTAAAAAATTCTTTGTAAAAAAAAAATGGAAAAAGAAATAAAAAAATGTAATTCACATTTTGTACAAACATGAGGTCAATTTAGGTATTTTGTTTCTCATCCCACCATTGCTAAGATATAGGATGTCTCCATCTAAAGGTGTTAATTTGGGTGGGTTTGGTGAGTTCAAGTTGGGTTGGGTAGTAGGGGTACAGCATAAAAATACCAAATCCGAATCCAACCCAACCCGATGCTAAACCCGAAATCTCAACCCTAAAGTGACTTACAAAAAATTGAGTCAGGCTCGGTCGCCCAACAACTTGATAAACCTGACCCAATCCAACACAACCCAACTTGATCTATATATTTTATTTTTCATATTTATAAATTCCAACATTACAATTGAGTAGAAGTTTAATCTACCAATGAAATCTATAATTCTACATAATCATTAATGTCTAAAAAAATAAGAAACATAATAACTTTAAAACTTGTCATGTCCATAATTACTCCAAATACAAAAAAAGTAATAAACCATTATTCAATAAACAATTTTGATGACAACCATCAATGCAGAATTAACCACTAAATAGTAAAAATTAAAATCCAAAGATAATTTTGATGACAACTATCAAATCTAAAATCTTCTTTGAACCAATAGCTAGTTTCCTCCATTAATTCATAGCCCAAAATTCCATAAAGAAATTTTCTTTTGATGTATATTTGAGACTTTAATATTTTTGAAATTTTGGATATAAAATTTTCCTTGGTTTATATTATTGGATATGAAGTTTTTAAATTTAGATTTTATTATTTATTAGTCAATTATTTTCGGGTTGGATTAGGTTATTAGGTTATTGGGTCACCCACTTGTTGTTTTCAGGTTTAGTGAGTTGACCCAAAATTAACCCAACCTTATTCTTTTTTTCTCTGATAAATTTTAAGTCTGACCCAATTTGATTCAAATTCGAAAACATCAAATGATATTTTTCAGGTGGGTCATGGTTGAATCATCGAATTGGGTTTGATTTTGACATTCTTATCTTCATCCCTTCAAATTGGTTGGATTGCACATCTATCAATTTGTTCAAACAGTTGCGAGCCATGAATTTCATACCAAGCCTATATCCAACAAAGTATGCAATAGATTATAGTGAATAAATGTCTTCATCCAAGCAAATATACCCAAGTAAACAGACTCTTATTTTAGAGATTAGCAGGAATCACATGTGTTTTCCACATGCATAAAATTTTTCTTTGAGTAGTACATATTACTTATGCAATTAAAAGCATTAGGATTCTCATTTTCAACGTAAATAAATGTTATTATTATGCATGATATCATACGTTCATCTTATGTACACATTCCAATTTAATAAAATAATAGATTTGAATGATAATTGCAATTTTATGAAAAGTTCAATTAGACACATTAGAAACTAGTCAACTCTTAGAAGTTAATGAAACTACATACATGATAAAAAAACATAATGGATATCATTTAATTAGTACATGCATGGTTGTACGAGAAATAATGAGAGTTTTTTAGTATATAAGTGGTGGTAGGAGAAATAATAAAAATCTGTTTAGTATTTTAGTGGTTGTAGGAGAAATAATGAGACCTTGAACACATAGGCAATTGCTTGGACATCTTATTACAATTATTACAATTATAACTTAATTCAATTGAATATGTGTGATGAGTAAAAAGGGTAAATTTGATATATTTATAAATTCATATGATAACTACCTCTAATATATGTGAACTTTTAACTTTATTCTTAATATGACATCTGTGTATTTATTTTATAGAAAATCAAAGAGTGCATTTGTAAAATTGCAAGAAATAATTTTTATTTTAGAGACAAAACAGGCTTTCTTTTTATAAAGTATCAATTACTTTTTACATAAAAATAAAAATATAATTTTATTAGTGTTATATAAATTTTGGGGGGAGAAAAAGGGTTGCAAATAATATTTTAATATAAAATACTAAAAATTAATAAAATAGTATCAAATATTGCGATTTAACTTCATTATTTCATTATATCTCATCAGTCCAATTATATTAGAATAAAAAAAATAATTATTGAATTCAACATGGATTTTATTATTTCTAAGTATAGAAAGAAGTTTTTTTATTTAATTAACTAATAAATTTTAATAATTTTTTAATTAAAATTACATTCTAAGTTTGAAAATATAAAATGATATTATGAAAAATAAGGTTAATAAGCATCATTTTCATCTTCACGTGGAATTCATGTTTTCTAGGAGGTATGCCCCCAGAATTATTGATCTTCGATGATTGAAAAGTACATAGAATAACCTTATTGGTTTCCATATGGAAATCAATTGCATAGCCACTGGACCACTCTTTTCTTTTTCTTTTTTTTTTCTTTTTTCTTATTAAAAAACAAAAAGAAGTCGTTGCTTTTTCACAATATATATATACTAGAAAGGGTGCACCCCGCTTGCTTGTGGAGCTATATAACTATTACTTTTATTTGTGTTATATGTAATTTCAGAAATTGATAAATTAAAATATAGTAACATATTTATTCAGAAAATAAAATTTCATACATTTTTATACAAGAAATTTGCAAAATTATTGCAATATTTTATGTAGGACAACAATACATTCATAATATGAATATCATTGCAAAATTATAATGTAAACTCCAAATATGAAAAAATATTCAGAAAGAATAAAAATAAACTAAAAACATGCATCTTTGATTACGGATCATTACTTGATAAGAAAATAAAAGAAATGCATCATCTTATAGGGTCAAACCTGCAACATCCAAACTTCCAACATTGCATGGTTAGTTACCACATTTTTTTCCTTCAATATACATAATTACTTAATATTTGAAGTTGCCTCTTCATAAATATTTCAGCAAAAGCAGTCACAATAATTTAGGCCACACTAGACAAACATAAAGCAACTACTTAAAGAGCATCTCCCCGTCAGAACGTAAACATTATAACTTCACTAACTGCGGCAGCACGGAAGCATCAAACGAGCAGCATAAATAGCAGACCGTTTAGTCATGACCAATTACATACTCCAGGCTGCAATCGGGGGCCAACCGTGATTTAATTACTATGCCTCCTGGACCAAACATTTGGCATAGTAGAACCAATCTCAATCCAAAGCATCCTTTTTGCCATTTTTGTTTGTAGATTTCCTTAAAGATGCTCTCAAACAATGTTTTCAAAACCAGGCTGGATAAAAAATCGGCGACATTACTGGTTACTGTTCAATCGGTTCAACCAGTTGGACCACTAGTTTGACTAGTATGACATCATAATGACGTAATAATTATATTTAATTTTATAAATATATATATATATAATATTTTAATATTAACAAAAAATAAAACTTCCATTGATATAGAAAAAATATTATTTGAAAAAATTTCAACATACTTATTTTAAAGTACTTTTTTAGAGGGGGGGGGGGGGGGAATATATATATATATATACTATTTCACAATTAGTTAACTATAAATAAATAAAAAATAATATTTTACATTAATTTAAGAAATAATTCATTTCATGCTTCAACTTCAAGTAAAAATAAATTCTTCTATGCTAAATATTAAACATAATTTTGGAGAGATTAAACAAAATAAAACAACAAATTAAACATAAGTATTTACATATAACTACCATTTCATTAAATTTCAAGAAAATAAATTCATATTTCAAAAAATTATATGTCCAAAATCTTTAATCATCAATTTTCAACTCATAATATTTTTTACATTTTTTTTAATTATTTTTTAAATTTAAAAAAAAAAGAAAAATAAATGAACCGATCAAAAATCGATCGAACTAGTACCGGTTTAACCAATTTTGACCAATTTTAACTGGTCCAATCGGTCATCGATTTTTATACTTGAATCGGACCGGATTGGTCTTCGATCACCGATCTGACCAATCGAACCAGCTAGTCTGGTCCGGTTCTGAAAACACTGCTCTCAAATCTATCTTGCCAAGTGCCAACTTCTATCATCATAGAGAGCAGTAACATATAAATTGTATTCTTCATTCTGAAATTTTCTTTTAATGTTAGTAGATACCTAAAATTATTTTCATACCATCAAATTAAATTAGTTGAAAAAGAATACTAAAATATGACTAAAGTATAGTAAAAAGCAACAGCCACTTTATTCCAACTCCAAATGGTATAGTTTGCCGATACAAGTTCATTCTGTAAAAGTCAATGGCTTGGAATGAATCCACTAATTTTCCAAACAGTTAATCTGCAATCTTCATCTCTTTGTTGGAAGCTAAACTAATTTAATAAAGAAAATTCTTTTGGGACCACCAAGTGCAAAAAACGTAATTACTGGTGACCAAAACAATACCTCATATTCGTTGCCCAAATAAATATTGATACAAAAATCTTTCGGTTGGTTCTTCTTATTCACCTCACTGTCCACTAAATAATTAGGACGCCCCATAAATTTCCTGCAATTGAGGACATAGAAAGGTAAATTCAATTTTTTAGTTGACATAGTACCAAAAAGGTAAAAGGATAATAGTTATAGGGCTGAATAATAAATCAAATAACTCAATATCCAATAAATTAAATAAGCCTTTCACATAATATGAGAGGTCAGGAATTCGAGCCTAAACGGACCTTGATGTGCTTGTCTAGAAATTAAAAAATAAATAAATCAAATAATTCTATATATATCCAACTTGAGATCAATTGCTAAAAGCTCATTTGAGCTTAATTCGTTAAACATAACAAATCAAGGCTGTAAAATTTAAAGTTAAATTCAAGCTCAACTTGAATAATAAAAATCAATTTAAGTTAGAACATAATTTTTTAAACTCAAAAAAATAAAAACAAGATTGAATAGTAAAATGTTCAATTTGACTTGATTCATTTATACCTTAAGTAGTTCAATAGAGTGTATCAAAATTATAAGTACATGACTCTGACAGGCAAAACATGTAAAACTAGATATTGCAGTATAATCTAGTAATCAATGGGATAAAATAAATGAAATAAAGTGCATATCTGCAATAGATGAAAAGACTTTTTCACATAAATGAAATAAACTTCCAGTCTTGGAATAAGTAAATATAACGATGATGCATTCTTCAAACTTATCACGTCAAAAGTAACAATAAAGTACATGCTTGGTCTTTCTTGTGACTCGACGGTATGAGGTATTAGGGCCAAAAACATGAATTAATTGGGGTAGGAATCTTTTAAAACCCGATGAGGAGTTTTAAATCTCTATATATCTTTGAGCCTCAACAAGATCTTTGTCATGCATTCAGAGTGATGACGGAAAATTCCATGTAAGGCAAAATATATAAAATCTAATAATAATTAAGAAACTTTCACAAATACTAATAATTAAGAAATTTCCAGAAACGCTAATAATTAAGAAATTTCATTTGAAAAATATACACATATAATTGTATATATACATTGAGGTGAGATTAATAAATTAATTAAGTGTTTTTAAAATGATTTTTTCTCTTTTTCAATGAGCATTCTTATGAGTTTTATTTGAAAAAATGAACGGAGAACCTTTTTTATCATTGTTTCATAAATACAGCCATCATGAAATTTAAAAACACTTGATCAATTTATACCAAATACAGACCAAAAGGAACAATTTCATTATCAAAATTTTGTAGCCTCTACATATTGAATCGGGTTGTTAATCCACAACTCAATGAGTATTAGATGAAATCTATTTGTATGTAACACAAGCACGAGATTGATATTTCTAATCCATTAGACATTGGTTTGATAATTTGGTTTGAAATAATATTGATGGGCCAACAAGATCAAGATCTCTAAAACCTAAAGTCACAGTAAAAGTGTTGAATTATTAGGGGGCTTCTCAACCAAATTTCCCAATACTCAAACTAATGGTCGACTTGGAGAAGATAGAAGAGTAAAGGTGGAAATCACTTAAAATTGCATATGTAGTTGGCATTAAATATTTGTGATGAAGTGTTATTAGGTAAATATATAGTGGGTAATGCAACACAATTTCGATTGTCCTCATCTATAATGTTCAACTTGGAGAGATACATTGAGTCGGGTCACAAAACAAGTTTGTCCTTATTTAGAAATTACTCAAATTCTAGATAAGGCTAAAATTAACAGTTCTATATATCTTCATCATTATATTGAGATAAGATTGGACTGCTTACTCATTTAAAAAATTTTATTATACAAAAAGCCTTTTTTATTTGGATATATATGCACACTAAAGGCTAGAAAGAATTCAAATTCTAAGCCTCATATATATAAATACTAGCGTAAATCCGGTGCTATGCACGGTATATTCACTTAACTAATAAATTAAAAATATATAAATATGCCACTAGTTTTTTGTGATTTCACAGATAAGTTATTACAATTTTTCATTTTCTATAAAAAAAATATTATCATTTTTAAAAGAAAATATTATTTTAAATAGTTAAGTAGTAATATTTAATAGTATTCATTAAAATAAAATTGCTATAGTACTTTAAATAAAATTATTAATGTGAAGAGAGCAACGTACATAACATATGAGGGAATACATATATATATTTATATACCAACACCTTATCCACTTCAAACTTTATCTTGTAGAGGATAAACGACTATGATTTCAAGTCGTGATCTAATTCGTTTGGGTCAAGTGGTTCCACATAAAAAATACAAATCTAAACTATTTCAAAATATATTTTAGTAATAAAATTATTTTAGTCCAAAATACTAAGATTCTTTATTAGTTTGAATATTCTATATTAAATCAAGAAGCAGTTTAGAAATATATAAAATATTGTCTAAGAAATTCTTGTTGCATACAAAAAAATAATTATAAATAAGGATAAAACTACACAAATTATGTAACACATCAAAATAGGATATTTATAAAGAAACTTGGGTTATTTAATTAATCAAATAAAAAGGATTTGTAATGAATAAGTAAAACTAAATTAATTAATGAAAATGAAAAAATAAATTAAAAAGTAGTCCCTAAAACCAAGTGAATATGAAAAGTGAAAATCTGATGCATATATATATATGTATATGTATATATATTATACATACATTATTTACACAAGGGTAACTTGAAAAAATTGAATTAATTTGATAAGAAAAATATGAATAAAAACCACAACAAAATAATGAAAGTGAAAATAACAATAATAATTTCCAAAATTAGAATTAAAAGATACCTTTCAAACATGATATTTATGGTCCAAAACAGAGAAAAGAAAAATACATATGAACTTAGAGAATATTGAATAAAAATATTAACCCAACAAAAAGGAATTATAATAAATTACAAACTAAACCAAATTATTATAATTGACAAAAGAAAGAAAGGAAAAAACAAGAAGAAAAAGAAAAAGAGCAAAACTTGCAACTTAAAGAAATACCTTACACATCCTGATAAAGGTTCAAAACCCCAAATGACAAAAGCAGATGTGAAAATAAAGGGGAAAAAAGAAGTAAGGTGGTCTGCAATTAATTAAAAAGAAAAATATTTTCTAATCTTGTAGGTTTATCATTGTTAAATATAGATCATCTGCTTACAATTCTGATGTAATATCTTTTATTATCAACAAAATATTTATTCATCACACACACACACACACAAAAGAAAGAAAGAAAGAAAGAAAGAAAAACAAAGATTTAAATAATAATTGAGCAAATACATGATGTTATGTTTCTCGTGCGTATATTGAAAATGAATCAATATAAAGATGAAAAAAATATATGAATGCTGATAGAATGTAATGAAAGTTCACTTGAAAATTTAGAATGAAAGAGTTATCTTAAAGAAGAAGGAGAAGAAGAAGTAGGGGAAGAGTGGAAGTAGAGATAAATAAGTTATGATTTGTTTGATGAGATGAAATTTATAGAATAACTTTTTTGTAGGAGTCCTTAATTCAGTACTCATAAAACACCTTTTGAATTTTAAATTTATTTGTTGAAAGAAAATCAGAGATAAAATACGATCATATCGGTTAGAATAATAATAAAAAATTAATAAATATTTTGAATTTAATTAAAAAAACTCAAAATTCTAAAAATTTGCCACTTGGCCAAAATTGCAATCAAAATTACATAATTATAAGTTTCATACTGTCGTGCTATATATAATAGTATAGATAAGAATAATATTAGACTAACTGCCTACTCAACTCATAGGAATCTTTCAATATTTCCACCGCTCTTCATCTTTTTTGTGCACTCTATATATCCGCCATCCTCTATTAAATAAGGAAGGAAATAATTCTCAAAGTCAAATTAGTTAAAAACCAAGGCACTACTTAACACAAAATTTGGGTAAACCTATGTATACAACTGCATAGATAGGGAAATGGTGACACAAAATACAGTGCTAGACAAACGCATACAGAATTAAGATCATATAGAAAAATTAATAGGTATTTATACAAATCTACAATTATGTTTAAAACTATTTCTAAAAACTTGTAATAAATCAAACAATGAGTTTGATGTAATTAGAAACATATATACATAGAAGTCAAGAGAATCATATAATATTCATACATAATAAACATATAATAACTGAGTTACCTTATTGAAATATACATTAACACAACAATACAAAATTATTTTTTTATCAACAATATATATATAACTTATCTATTATTCAGTTTTCTAATATTTGCATATATTTTATGTGCTTTCAACATGTTTTTAGAATGTCAATGTGTGTGTGTGTGTGTGTATTCAAGTAACAATCGTAACTAATTCGAGTCTCATTATAAAAGGGTAGGGTGAGTTAATTGTTGGAATAAAATAAAAACAGTTAAATTTCGATGAGCACAGTTGACTAATAAAAATCTTTTTGGTATTTTAGTGGTTGTAAAAGAAATAATGAGAACTATTGAATACATGGGGTGATTACTTGGACATCATATTGTAGTTATAACCTAATTTAGTTGAATATGTGCAATAAATAAAAAGGATATTGATTCATTCATAAATTAGTATCACAACTATCTCTAATATATATGAATTTTTAATTTTATTCCCAATATGAGATATGTATTTATTTTACAAAAAATTAAAGAGTGAAATTTGTAAAATTGCAAGAAGTGACTTCCATTTTAGTATAGGCTCTCTTTTTATAATAGTATAAATTAATTTTTACAAAAAAAAAAATACATTTTTTGATTAGTGGGCTATAAATTTTGGGGGAGAATGGATTAAAAATAATGTTTTAATACAATAATGTTAAAAATTAATAAAATAGTATCGGATGTTGTTATTTAATTTCATTATTTCATTCTATCTCATCAGTCCAATTACATTAGAATTAAAAAATATATATTGAATTCAACATGGATTTTTATTAAATTAATTAATAATTTTTAGTTATTTTCTAATCAAATTTGTATTCTATGTTTGAAAATATAAAAATGATATTTTATGAAAAATAAGATTAATAAACATAATTTTCATCTCCACGTGAACTTCATGTTTTCTTGGATGTACGCCCCTACAATTGTTGATCTTCAACGTGAGTGCATTGAATTGCGTGATTTGTTTCTATATGGAAGTCCGTTGCATAGCCATTGGCCCACTGCTTTTTTGACTTAAGAAAAAAAAATGAAAAAGACATTATTGCTTTTTGGCAAAATATATACACCATTCACTCTTCATCAGGTCAGGCTACAGCCCTCTTCAACAAAAATGAAGTACGCCAAGCTTAATTTATGCTTCTTTCTGCTGCCTCTTCTGAATTTGCAAACTGTAGTTCTTTCTGAACCACAAGTTCCATGTTTCTTCATTTTCGGGGACTCACTGGTCGACAGTGGCAACAATAATGATCACAAAACCAACCTAAATTTTTTATGCAAATATATATACATATATATATATATATGATATTACTCTGTTTGTTGCAGCAAACTTTAAAGAAGTAACTGAGTAGAACTAAGCTTAGTAATATATATATATATATATATATATCTCAAAGGTTGAGTTCGACAACAGAAACTCCAAATATTTCAAGTAAATAAATGTGATATGAAATTTATATTTTTTCAAATAAAATGTGATATCTAAAACGTCAATATTTTTTTGTTCATCTCCAAGGGAGATGTAATCATTTTGAGTAATCAATTATTGAATCACAAGATTGCAGTTTCTGAAACTATTGAATTATTAGGAATTCAAAATGTATTCAAACAACACTTAAGTACGTGCATTTATTTAGTTGTAATAGGCAATAAAAATTACATCGCCAATTATTTTCATCTGTTATACTCCTCAAACACCTCATATATCCCAAAACAATTCGTTGGACTTGTCATTACCCAATATTCAAAGCACCTTCAAGTAAGATTTTCTTTTCCCTTTTTTTGTAACATATGAAATCCAATATGTATATAGTTTTCCTTTTGATTGAAAAAGAGTTTTCTCTTCCTTTTATACATCAGAGGTTGTACAAATATGGAGCAAGAAAAGTAGCCATATTCGAACTTGGTAAATTAGGCTCTCTTCCACAAGTGATGGCCACCTACGGCTCCTCCAAAATCGGCAACAATGCTGCTCAAATTTTCAATGAAAATCTTAAGGTAATGTTTGGATATGAATTATGTGTTTTAGATTATGTATTTGGCAGAATGGGTTTTGGAAGTGAGGTTGAAGAATGTGAAATTTGTGTTGGGGAATGTGGTGTATATTCGTTTATATTTTAGGAATAGCAAGACAATTGTTTTGGGCAAATTTGGTATATCTGTTTATATTTTGGGAGAAGACAAATTCTATTGCAGCAGTCAAATCAATGCATTTTGTTCAATTTTTGGGATAAAAATGGAATTAAGTGATTTTTTTTATTGTTAAAATAAAAATAAAATATGTATGTATATATATATTAAAAAAGGGAAAAGTTTTGGGGATAATAAAATATAGAAGAGGGTATTTTGAAATTTAATTTGGCATTGAATCCAGCCAAATTTAAGAGGGTATTTTTTTATTGGCAATACTACATGTGTATCGACTACAAACATGACCTAAGGGCCCGTTTGTTTTCATTTTCAAACATTATTTTCATTTTCTCCTAAAAATAAAAATAAAAAACTATCACTATCTACATCATTTTCTCACATATTTTTATTTTCAAAATATTATTTATTATATTCTCTCTCAATTCTTATCCCTTTTTCAACACCTATCATTACCTTAATCATTTTTTGTCTTCCCAACACTTCTCATACACCATTCACAAAAAAATTATTATAAATTCAAATTATAATTATAATTATAACATTATTTTTTCAAACAATTACACATCACACATTAATTCAAATTCAAAAATTATACAATTTTTATTACAAAAATACCCATCGTCCAAATACATCTCATTTCACACATATATAGACCTATATAAACCTACAACTCATCCAAATAAAACTTCATTTTCAAATTCAACTATTCTAATTAATTTTTAACTTTGCATTTTTACTAGAAAATGAAAATAGCCTCTGAAAATGAAACCAAACAGCCTCTAAACTTTGTGTCAACTATCCTAATAATCAACTTCCTAATGCTAAATTTGTGTACACAAGAGACATATCAAGCACTTCTTCATATGGTAAGATTGCCATTAAATAATCATTTAGGACTAATGAATATATACAGTAAAAGTGAAAGTATTTGATGGACAAATATGTGATGATTTGATGATGTTGATTATTTAGGTAATATTAACATTTTGAGTGCTCCGTGTTGTTGCATACATGCTGATGGGCTTTTTCTTTCGGGAATTATTTCGTGCAATAATAGAGATGAGTACATCCATCCTACAAAAGCTGCTGATTTGATCTCTGCAAAAATTGTTTACAATGATATGTCTCCATTATATGGGAATTCAATTGATATTTGGTAATTTATACAAAAATTAAATTCTTTATTTCAATTAATATTTTATTACTTATTTCTTTTTATAGATATATACCAAATATATAATTATGAATTTTACACATTTGACACTTGTACCTGAAATAGAAGGGGAGGGGAAGAAAGAAAAAAGGATGAAACATTAGTTAGCATTATCCCACTCTCTTTGGGTACTTCCATAATGTGCACTTCGGGCCTTCTCTTGGTTAACAAAAGCCCATTAAGATCAATCGGAGCAATTTTTTTAAGATGTTTGGGGGCATTTGGACCCATATACAAAAAGAAGCCCATTGGTCCAATTCTTTCCTCACCTCTCATCTCTCTTTTTATAATTAAATACATATACAAATTAAGGGTTAGTTAGAATTCAAACTTGAGCCTTACTCTTTTATATGTAAAGTGATGTTATTCGACCAATTGATCACTTGACCTCCATCTTAAGAATCTCTATTTTAAATCCTCAATCCTACTTTATAAGTTTAGGAAAGTTTTGTGGAAAAATAAAGATCTCATATCTCTAAATCAACTTTCCAAAGGGAACATTAGAGATAAAAGGATAAAGGTAATCGATTTTTTTCTTATATATTTACAGAGGATAATAACATTTATACCCCTTTAATTTATATTTGTTATTAACCCACCCCCTTTTCGGCATCCCTGTAACGTGCACCATGGGCCTTCTCCTTGATTAACAAAAGCCCATTAAAGCTCAACAACCCCAATCATTTGGAGATGTTTTGGGGCATGTTCTAGGCTCATATATGAAAAAGAAGCACATTGGTCCAATTATTTACACTAAATTACACATCTCTCATCTTAAAAGCCCCATTTTCAATCCACAATCCCAAGGAACAAATTTGAAAGGCTTTTGAGAAAAATAAAGATATCAACTCATATCTTTAAACAACCTTAATTTGGGAGGAGAAATACATATATTGGACATGTGTGTGTGTGTATGTATGTGTCAAACATTATATACGTAGTTGAAAATTGTTCATGGCCTATACAAAATTAAGAGGGTGTTTGACTAAACTTATTTTAAATATCTTATAAGCTCCTATACCTTATAAGATGTTTTTGGAGCTTATAAGATGTTAGATCTTATTTTTAAAATAAGTTGTTGAAGTGTTTGGATAAAATAAGATCTTAGAGTTTATAAGATGTTAATAATTGAAATTTTATAATTAAAATGATTAAAAATAAAGGAACTTTTTAAGATTCTAAAAATAAGTTAGGGTCTCCTTACTTTTTTTAAAAAAAGCTTATAAGCTATTAACCTCTTATTTTAGGATTTTATAAGTTTTTTTTAAAAAAACATTACCAAACATTTTTTATCAACTTATAAGATCTTAAAAATCTTATAAAAATATTTTGAAGAGCTTATAAGCTCACCCAAACACCCTCTAAATCAAGTTTATTAATTAATTGTAATTCAATCTTAATCAATAAAATTTGCAAATAGCATAATTAATTTTGAGTCAAGATCAAATCAACTAATACACAGACGATTCCCATCCAAATGAATCCGGATCTTCTTTCTTTATTCCTTCCTTTTCTTCTATCTCATCTTTTTTGTTTTCTCCAAGGATGCAAATGAGTTGAGCAAGTTCACAAGCCTCATAAGTCGAGTTCGAGTTGAGTTGAATCGAATTCAATCTTTATTTCAAGATAATATTGTGCGGCTATATTTAGGCTTAAGGCTCATGAATTGATATATAATTTAATATTATTTTTTATTGTATAAATAAATATTATATTATTATTATTATTTAATTTCGAGTTCAATCTCGAACTCGAGCTTACAGTTGTTTAAAACTCATTTGACAATTTAAACTTAATCAAGTCAATCCATACTCAAGTTTTCA